>JBAJMU010000006.1:10337950-10517772 GCA_037952995.1 Hyposoter didymator | reverse complement strand
CAGTTTTCAATGTCAATGTGCTTAAAATGTCCCAAAACGTCGAAAAATCATATCTACAAAAAATGTCCGGATGTGTGTGTGTATGTGTGTGTGTGTGTGTGTATGTTCTGGCACTGTAAAATTCAAATGTTTATAACTCGAGAACGGTTTGAGCTACATGGCTCCCGTTTTGCACAGATGCTAGTCTAGACCAGCTCTTTGTTCACGGATATTTTCATCAGAACAGCTAAAAAAATACGAACTCTACGGCATTTTGAAATTTTCGAAAAAATGGTGTCGGCACTCTAACTTTCGCAAATTTCGAGATTTATCATCAATTTTTTTTTTTATGAATAGAGTATCTTAATAGGAAGGTTCGTATTGAATTTGGGAATAATCGGTTGGACGGTTTAAATTTTATGGGTTTTCGAATTTTTTTTATTGAATTGTTGTCTTTGTGAAATTTGATGTGTTTTTAACGTGGATTAGCATGGCAACGATGTATCGTCGTGATCCAACCTTCTCAAGGATTCTGCTTTGGGCTAACTCACAGATTTGTAAAGAATTTTAAATCAAATAAAAAGAGAAGATGTTCGGAACGTGCGAACGTTTTTTTGAGAAAAAAAAACAACAACGATCCGATAGTTCGAACGAAGTTAATGTCACGGAATAGAAATGTTTATACGAAAGAATAATAAACGAATATATATCGATGGATTCCGAAATATATTATGTCGACGACATCGAGTTCTTTCGATGAGAAAAAGGGGTTCGACAAGATGCTCTTTTGATTGAAGGGAAAGATGAAGGAAAAAAGAGAAGGATCTGGGAAACTGGGTTAAATGGCGAGTTGTCCCTCATTCCGTCCCTAAACCCTGATTCCGATCTTGCACTTGTTTCTCATACTTCTAGCTCTTGCCCAATTCCAACGTTGGATATTCAGGTCGCTGCTACACTCGAACCGAGAGCTCGAAAAAAGTCCAACGGGGGAAGAAAGATCCCTGAGAGCTCGTGACGCGGTTTGTCCTTTTTCCCTCTGGAGAATTCTTCGGTTTCTTTTCCGGCGTGGTTGATTATACTGAGGCAGTTGAACGGAGAAACAGCGGAGGTGGGAACAAGTGGAAGAAACGCAAGAGTCTTTTCCTCTCCCGATGGACTACTCTCTGTACTTTTCTTGCAACTCTAGGATCTTAAAGATCCACGAGTGGAAGAGTTTCACGACCGGTCGAGAGCTTCCCAAGACTCTCAAAGTAGCTTCTTTATGATTCATAGACGAATCTCATTCCTTTTCCCTTCGCAGTCAACTGATTTCGTGCAGATTATTCTCGCGGTACAATTATTGACTTTCTGACTTTAAATTCTTTCGCTTTTCCCCCAAATCCGTATCTCAAAGCTTTTTGTTTTATTACGAGACTTTTAAAAAGTTGAGCATCCCAAACAAAACGTTTTAACGTTCCGATATTTTGCACCGTAGAATGCACAAATATTTCGAAACGAACGACATGAACGTATGAAAAATGACGTGCGATCGATCCTACAAACAGAAGCTTTCGTTGCATTCTGACAGATAAGACATGAAAAATACAAAACTCCATTGAACCTTACCCTTTGATATATAGCAACATTGAAAACCACTAAAGCAACGAATGGGAATGCGTAGTAGACGAAGAAGTACATCCAGTTGACGTATACGGTGATGTAAATGTCACTGGATCGAAGATTCGCTGGGATAACACAATAGACAGTGACATTGTATTTCCAGTGGATTTCAGTTTCGAGATCCACTTCCCAGAATCTAGAAAAATAACAATAATTCATCATTTTTGCAGATCGTAATAAAATATTTACAAATAATCAAATAAGATTTTTTTTCAATTCGAATTATTCCGACAAAACTGCTGGAAAAGTTGAACAAAAAAAAAAACGCAAGGGTTGACGATTCACGTGAAAGTTTTATATTCGTTAAAAAAAAATTCCAATTTCTAAAATTCAACTTCAGATTCGTAATCAACGTTCGTGAGAAGCTCCGAAAAGTAAAATTTAAAGCCAATACGGAAGAAAATCTGTGTGGCTCAAAGAATTAATGGACCTGTCCAGCTGGAGTTTGAAATTCAAAGAAACTTTCCCAATTGAGTCAATCTGCCAATTACGTGCTTGATAAAGAAGATTTTTAAATTAGAGTTGAAAAAAGTGAACGGTTACTCGAAACGAGATTCTCGATAAATATAGAAAACAATGTGGAGTCTTCTCGTCTCGAAAATTCATTCCTATAAACTTGTAGATGCTTACTTTGGCAAATTGTAGAGAACAGAGACGATGACTATGCACAAGACAGCAAGACGTGCTCGCCCATAAGTGCAGAATGATCGCGCTCTAAGAGGGTGACAAACAGCAACGTAGCGTTCCATTGTTACCGTCAGGGTCAGATAAACGGTGACCATCTGTGCCATACACGATAGCGGATAGAGATACTTGACGATTCTTGGGAACACTACGAATTTATAGTCAAACAGGAGTCCGGTGTAACCGTAGATAGCTGGCAAACCGTGAAGCAGCACCTGCCAACAGGAAATGCGATGTATAATTAACTTACGATTTTCGTTCGTACGAACGCGCACATTTAAATATTGAAACACGTCAATGAGTTCATTAATAGACCCGAGATGAGCTGCTCAAGAAAGTTTCACGCGTACCCGACATTCCGGGAGGTATGCGTGTCATTTCTGCCCTTAATGAATATTTCCTTTGCATAATTTCTCAAATGCGAGTATCTGAAACTATTTCGAAGGTAATCGACGGAGCTGGAGTTCATTACGAACCCAGTTCAATGTCGAAAAACGGCGCGAGGATTCCCTTAAATTTTTTGGCTTTCCAATGATTTTGTCGTAGGATTATTAAATTTAAAAAACCGTAGACTACCAATTCGTTATCTCGCTCCAGATCCAAACAGCTGACCGATGCAGAAACTCATCATTTTTTATTTTCGACCTTCGCAATTAATATTTTGATATTATGCGATAAAAGTTTGCAATAAAAAGGGAAATGGTGGCGATTAAAAAGAATTTACGAATAAACGCGCTGAAAGACGAAAAGTTTGGAATCAGCAAAATCCGCGCTCGTATAGATTTATTCCAACAATAATTCGAATGCTCCATTCTCTCATTTCGCCGGTCAAAATAAAATTTCCTCACCAAGAGAAAGTCATTTTTAAATAAATAAATGTCATTTTGTTCTGTCATTTCGTTGACTCTGCAAATTCGGTTGCTCAGTGCGATTCATACTCGGATATTTGTGTTACGGAAATCTCACACAAAGGGAGCATTTACGGAAACGGGATTAGTCTTCTAATTCCTTGATTTATCGTGGTCTTGGGATACTGGGGAAGCGATTTGGGGTGAACGGTTTCGTGCATGAGTATATTGGTATAGTGGATTCCAATTCTCATGCTGACTCTCAGAAACGTTGCAAGAGAAACCACGTGTATTTGTAGATTACGATTTGCATGGGCTTAACCGAGCGATTGATGAGCCACGAGGCGCCCTTACAGGCTATGGCTCGTCACAATTTGCAAAGGATTTAAAAAGCTCTATGTGAAAACGTGCTTTTGTATGAATTCGGAAATGACACCATTCCGATGGATTATTGGTATTCAGCTTTTCCTATCGAGGCTTCAATTTCCATAATTCCACTCACAATTTTCATTAATCTTTCGAACGATTGGACTGTGTTTTCCATTCCATCGAATTTATCGTATTAACCCTTTGAGCGTATATTGGGTCAATCTGACCCGAGGCGTAATTCAAATCGTTGTATTCCGGTAAATATGCACTTTTTGTTTTATTCTCTATAGGCGTTTTTTGCAGTAAATTATCCAAATTTTATGGCTTCAAATTGATTTTTTTGCGATAATGAAAATTAAATGCCTAAAAACATTCGTTACCAGTTGGGAGGAAATTGTTGGGGTCAAAACGACCCAGTGTGCACTCGAAGGGTTAACGAAGTATTGGATTTAAAATTCATCTGGAATTTCTACTTCAAGAATAATACGTTCGTTAAGGCAATTTGTGGGGAATGAATTTTTTTTTAAGTTAAACACGATACTCGGAGAAATGTTGAGTGTATTTCTGTTTGCTGGAAAAATCAGACTCACCGCAGTGATGATGAGAACGGTATCGCATCTCGCGAGTCCAATTAATAAATAATTAATGGACGATTTCATTTGCGGTCTGGAGAGTATTATCATCGAGATGACATTGCCAAAGAGTCCGAAGAGTCCGACCAGGTTGAGCAGAATGCCGTTGGTGATGAACTCGAACAATGCACCTTCGGTCAATTCGGCTTTGCATTCGAGAGTCAGATTCGCGTTCGTCTTGTTACTCGCGATAACGAGACTGCTGTTGGTGGCGTGTGGCTCGGTGAGATTTCCCAACGAACTTACTTCCATCGTTTCGAAAAATTCTTAAAAATTGTATTATCCCTTTTGTGAGTGAGTGTCTCAATTTATCTAAACAATATTTCGCTTTTTTTCTTCAATTTTTTGCTCGTAAGACCAGTTATCCTTCGAGGATATTTTCCTCCTCGTCCTCGTCGTCCGTTTCGTCCCCGTCTAGTCCCCCTCTGATCCGAGACCGTGTTCGAGTCACGTCACCATGATTCTTGACGATCGTCACTCGTGACAGATCCGAATCCACTTTTCTACGTCTGTTTTTCTTCGGATTAGCCAGCCTCGTCACGATGATCACGACTCTTTCCAACTTTCCTTTATTTCCAGTCGATTATTTCAGTGACTCGCGTTATGATCCCAACTTTTCTGGCAGACGAAACAATTACTCGAACTTTGTCCAATTTGCGTATGGATACGAAAACTTCTTGCTGCACGCACTATCCCAGAATACCGCGTTTCATTTTTTCGCTTCCTCGTCATTGCCGCCAGAATAATCTGCAATTCAAACAAATTACAAATACTTAATATTTCAATCATCATTGCATCATGACGTCAAAATAATTTACTGAATATAAATAAATGCAGAAAGAAATGTTTGAAAATCCGCTTTAGATAAATTTCAAGATCAATTGTTTATGTGTGTCGATGAATTTCGATGTTTTATTATCAAATTAGGGACATTAGGGATTTCGCTTCTGATGAGGATCATTTGAGGCACCGCTATCGTTGATCCTTAATTACGGACGGTCCAGTTATCGCGGTGAATAAAGGGCAACTGCAAGTCCATCGATATGCTAGTGCGTAGACTTCCGTATGAATTCTCTGGTCGTATAATACGCTTGAGCGTGTGTGTAGGACGCCTGAGCATAGATTGGTTCGCCATTAACAAAGCAGCAAGCCATACAAAGTTCCGTGAACACAGTAACATCAGCGATCATGAAATCTTGACGGTCATCGATCAAAGGAAACGTTTCATCGTTTTAGCAACTCGCCTATCGTTAATTTTCACCGCCCTTGGCGACCTCGTTCGAATCTCAATGTAGCGATTTCTAGGTCGAATGACTCGGACCTATTGAGGGGGAAAGCTTATTTCTATTTCTTCGGGAAAGTCCAAATTTGCTGCCCTGCTGCTTCAGCATTAAACGCAATTTTTGTTTCCTGCTCATCAAGGAGCAGCAGAGAAGAGCAAGTAATTCCATGTCACTACGGCGTTAGTCGAATCCTCAAGTTTGTGTAAAAATAAATATGCGAAATGACTAGATTTTGTGCTCGGAAAAATCCCGCATCACTGGTAATTACTCTCGTAATTAGTATCCAGGAATTTAATTATGCCGGAGAAACTTGCATGCTTTTCGAAAAACTAATTCATCACGAAAAAGATTCAACCTCGTTAATAAATTTTTCATGTTCCCACCTATAGCCTTGCCAGGTTTCATGATTCCCAGTTTTTACAAATCTCCCAACTTCCCCATACTTTTCAGAAACTCAAAAAAAAAAAACTGCTTGCTGCTCGCTGCATGTAAATCCTTTCGAAATTTCGCACGTATCGTTAGCGTTGCCTGAATATCTCCTGGAGAGCGCTGCTTCAAATTTATCTTCCTGTAATATTTCAAGCTCTTATTATTTGTCTGAATTGTGGTCGTGCACTCAAATATAAATCTGCAGGGGTCGAGCTGAGTCGGAATTAGCTCAGACTGCCAATCTGTGCACAAAGCTGTACATACGAGCAGCTCGTCAATTTTTTATATCGGCTACAAAATCGACTTTCGATGAGTAGCCACGTGCGACTGTTCACCGAATCAATCATTTCGAGTAGCGCAAGAATCGAAGAAAAAGCGAATTTCACCGAGCGAAAAGGTCGGAGCTTGCTCATAATTCGTCCTCAACTTTGACAAGGGCGTGTCTTTGGTCCATGGCTTTTTATCAAGTTGAAGAAGATTGAGCGTTGGCGATGGAGGCAGAACGATATCAAATATCTGTTTTCGTAACCCACCAAGTCTGATCAGGAGCGTTAAAAATCCTGAACGTCACGATAAATTATTTTTTCATTACGAAACGTGTCGATGATGTTTTGCATTTTTCTCGAGGCGTCAATTTCCCGATATCTTGAAAAATGTTTCTCCGGATTATTCGTCCGAAAAACAAGGATTTTTGAGGTCTCGAAATTATGTGAAAAAATGGTTCCACTCTTCGCAGTGTTCTCACTCATTTCATGCAATTAAAAATGAACACTCATTCAGAACTGTCTACTCATCAGCAACGCGAAACGTTTTATTACGCTTGTGCCGTTTTTTTCACAATGTAACGTCCTTGGAAAAAGCTTCGCAGTTTCACGTATGCTCCTTAAGGCTGTAAATATGAAACATCTGCTCGAAAACTTGGAGTGTCGAAGCGTTACGTGTGCGCACACGTACGCTCCGACAGAGGCCTCGATTTTTTCATTTTAATTAAACTTTTCCAGGTCAACTTTCGAGACTTCTTTGCACCCCGAATTTCGAGACTTTTTGCGGAACGAATTAAAGTAGCGAAATAAAATCTCACGATAACCAGAATAATTGTAAATCCGAAAAAAATTTGAATTTTTCGTAAAACTGCAATTTCGTTAATTTTCCAGGATCGAAGTGTCCACCAGTGGTTTTGGAAAACGGTTGGTGGACAGGAAATGAGTAAAATTTCCGATGGAGCAATTGAAAAACCACCGAGGCGGACAGAGAGTTTGCGGAAACAGTCCAAAACTTTGTGGTCCAACGATTAGGAAAACTGCGAGAAATTCAAAAGTAGAGTCGGTCGCAGGAAGTAGAGGTGATGGCCCTCATTATGGGGTTTCCTCTTAAGCTTATAATCCGTTATATCGCTGTACATAAATTAGCCATTTGTCCCGAGGGGATGTTTTGATGATTCGTTTTTTTTTCCCATGGAAAAATATAATGCTTCGTATTTCCGGGTTAGTCACACCCACTCTATTGTGTCGTGCACCGACGTATACACTGAAATACATATGTGCTTGGAGAATCGATGTGGAAAGATGGTGTTCGGCCGCTCCGCAAAGATTATCAACCGTTGGGGGATGGAAAAGGGTCAACCGGACAAAAGAATATTTATCACGGAGAATATAGTCGATGGTATGCGGTTAGGAGATTGTGTGAGAGAAATGTGGACAAAAAAGCGTAATAGTGAGAAAATTTTCGAGTGGTAGAGAAGAGAGCTGGATATGGATGAGGTTACGTGTGGACTAACGCAAAATAAAGCGTGGGCGAGACTTCTAATACAAACCCACAGGCGCCGGCTGCTTTCGTGCTCTTTCTTTCCCTCGCCTTCCCTTTTTCCTCCCAGCGAACATGCTTTTCTCACTGATTTACAACTGCATGACGTCAGCTCGATTCCCCATCCCTATTCTCCACATTATAACACACATTGTTCCCTATGACTATAAGATTCTAGATGCAGTGCTCTTCCCACTCTCCCGCACCCTGCCCCCGCCCCTTCTGGGTAATTTCGGTCTGACGCACTTTGCACTCTTATGCATTTACTCCGCAGTGACACATTTACATACGTTACAATGTTCCACGTCATACTCAGCACGTTGCAAATCGAACGAGTCACTTTGTGCGGAGGCAAATTTTCTTGATTAAAAAATGCATCATCCGAGTAAGACGCAAAGTAATTAATCCAGTCGCTCAATTATACTTTGAGCTTCGCTGCGTCGCTGTAATTGAGGATGCTGTGTTGTTACCTCGACATTGAGGAATCTAATTTAAGTTCGCCAGCAAGGAGACTTTGCAGAAAAGTTAATTTGCTCAATTTTACGACATTTTCGAGCATGACTTCGAAATCATTGATTGATCGTTCGGTGTTAGACTTCGAAACATTAATTTCCCACCCCCGGCACAGAGAGAATCGAATGAAAATTCCGGACCTGTTTCTCGAACACTTCGCAGACGGAATGATAAAAAAAACAGTTGAACGAAGTTTCGAAAAAGTTCATTTCGTGGTGAGGAAACGAAACGATACGCTACACTCTTTTCTTGCCAAAAACGCTCAACTTTTATGCCCATGAATGACAGCACGTGTGAATTGTGTACTGCGTCCTAAAAATTTGAGAAAAGTCAACCATTGCGATTGTTCCAGACCATATGGTGCTCCCATATCCAACGGGCATTTACTGTTGGGAATGTCGATACTGACACAACTTCCTTAGAGGCTGTGGATCAGCTGTTACAAGCTGCTCACGAGTGCGAGAACGATGGCTGCGAATTTTGAAAGTGAAATTTTTCCACATCGTTTTTCTACTCGAAGCGAAAAAGTTCGAGTCCATTTCCGACATTTTTCCACGTTGCCTTGAACCTTTTTCTTTCTTATCAGAGTCAAACTTTGTTTGAGAAATTTGATCTTTGAAAAGTCGAGGTCTGTCAGGCCTGCTGCGTGGTCCATCCTCTCGAGCAGGCAGAGCGTGTAGAGATTTTTTTGTTTCTTATTTTTTTAGCATAAATAGGACCTGCTCAGTTCTGCACAGAAAATTTAAACTCAGACATTATTCAGTGAAATAAAGATCTCCGAGAGTGTGCAAATTTATTTTGCACACTTTCATCATTGTTTTAATAATCAGTGAGAAAGGAAACGAATTTTATTTTGCTTATATTTTAGAGAGCTGATCTTTGTCTCTTGCGTATTATATTTGATACAGAAAGGAATAATACAGGTGTGAGCTACGGCTCGAATGAATCTCTTTGTCGTAGTTGGAGTTGAGGCGAGGGTCTGGGGCAGGGGATAGATCTCGTTAAGCTTAACGAAGCGACAGAGACTTTGGTCCAAGAGACTGAGAGTGAGACAAATATTATTTCATTCCTCACGCCCTATGCATCCACTGTGCTCTGCGTAAAGATATTTTTGTCTCTTGTGAGGAATATTTTGCAAGATTAATAGGGCAGCCTTTTTCGAAGACAGAAAATGACAGAGCGAGAGTGCATTCCATTAGGAATGAGAAAACAACGACGAACAACAAGCCATAGGCTAGATGGGAAAATCATTTAAATAGGTCAGTCATTTCTGAACCGTGGTCATTGGACAAAAAGTTTCAGGAATGTCTCAGTATCTTGTGGCAACCCAGTTTTGGATTTTATTGAGCCAATCAGAATCTGCACCAAACAAATGTTTTCCAAGGTGACGTTTTTCTTATTTCATTAAAATCGTTTGTACGAGGCGTTTCGCTACAGAATTTTCCAACAATTTTAATCAGGCACTATTACGCAAGCACGTGCGAAATTTCGAAAGTTTGCATCACCCTGGTCTCGAGACATTAGCGGCCAAAGATTGCTTTCTGCGCCAAACTTTTCTACAATTTTTTTTTCCTATATTTTCTCTATTACAAATAAGGACCATGTATGACGGAGTTGGGCAAGAAAAATCAAGAATTTCGCTCATTCAGTTTGGGAGAAGCAGCGCTATAAAGGGATAAGCTCCGTGTCCTGGCTGTAGGAGATTCGGTAAGTTCTCGAACTCTGAACTTGATATTAAACAGTTTCTTCGAAACTTTACACGTTTTTACATTCCTGGAAGACGCGACAGCGACTTTTATAAGATTATTTGAAAAGTTGGGATGGCAAGTTTGCAACAATTAACTGCGATGGTCTAACTTTTGAACGTGACTGTGGCGAGACCTTAAACGGGTCAAGTTAATAATATTAAACTCACGAAATATTAACGATAATACAATTTTTCACGAGACTTTGTATCGTTTTTCGATCTTGGAGCGAAATTTAAGTGAATCAGGTACCAGCATCCTATCGACGAGACTCGCAGGGGTCACGGTTCGAGTAGAGTCAGACGAGTGAACGATTCCAATTGCAAAAGCATACAAACGCTGAGATGAGCTCCGCGTTCAATGCACCGAGGACTTGATGTCCGAGCCTGTGTCGTGCGAAAGTTTCCCAGTTATATTTTTACCAATGAGTAACATCCCGACACTTTATAAATAATTCAGCGTTCTCTCGGGTTTGTCAAGTCAAGTGGAACGTCCGCTATTTTCATAGAATACATTAGACTCTGCTCTAAAATGTGCCATCTCCCGATGCACCTGTGGTGCATCGTTTAAATTCGTGACGAAACGATAACTTATCGCGCAATTTTTTTCATCCTCCCTAAAATGACAATCGAACGTTTTCGAAGGGAAAAAACTTTTTTTTTCCACACGCAATAAATCGACAAAGTGTTGACTGTTGAGCTTCCCGTTCACTTGTGTTCAGTTAGATTTATCTTTCCACTCATCCGGTTCTCGCGTGACCGTAAGAGGCCTTTAGTGCTTAATCCCATATTACGTGAAATTGGATTGTCCGTATCACCGACCCTCTAATTTCACACCAAAGCTTTTCACGTCGTTGTAACCAAAACATCTGAAATTCGCGATACACTCGCGTGACAGCCGAGTGAATAATGCAAGTTATGAATTTTTCGGGCAGTCACGCATATCCTTCGCTTTTATCCCCTTTTTTTCCGGCAGCTCCCGTCGATCGGTTATCTAAAACGAAAACCATATTTCCTAAAAGAATTTTTATCAATAACTCGGTCTCGAATATCGATTTTTGAGAATCGAAACAGTCGCTCATTTTGCTCGACTTTTTCCCTTTGTTTTGTCATTCTCTAAGGCCTGTTTTCTTCGGAAACCTAAATTTAGTAATTTGTATTAAACGAGGGCTCGTCGAGTAAACTGGTTGCTTTTTCATCCAGTCCTAAATCTCTTTGCACTGTTCTTCTCGGCTGTTGGATTTCTGTGCCAAAAAGTCGAGAAGGGGCCGAAAGATTATTTCGGTACTTGGTCGCTGTAGTCTCATCATCGTCATTCGCTCATTCTATGAGATGTGTGCTACACCTTTTTGTCTCCGCGCACGAACTTGAATGAATGAAATATAGAAAACAAGTGATTCAGACACGAATTTTAATCTCGGAGATTCGATTCTCGCGCTGAATTGTTTCGAATATTTCGAAAAATGGGTCAGTCGGTTGAGTAATTCTTTTAGGCTTTAATCGAGCCTGGCACGGAATCAAATTTTTCTTCACGCTAATCAAGTTCGCTTTTCAGCGAAAAGTATTCCAAATTTCACCTTCAACTTTCGTCTGCCACTTTTTCAGAGTGAATTTGTATAAAAGGATCGAGCGGGGCCGGAAAGGAAATGGAAATTCTTCGTAGCGAGATAGAAATTCCAAAGCCCAGACACGCAAGAATCTCAGCAAGAAAAATAAGACTTTGTTAATCCGACTCGGTTGACAGGTGCAATGCTCAGAAAACCGTAACACTGACAGTAACAAGAAAGTCTGAAAAAAAAAAATGTCTAGGAAACGCGTTTTTTCGATAATTTAATCGGAAATATTTTCCAAGACTCTTCTCCAACATTATGAACTGCTTATTATGCACAGTTCGAATAGTACAAAAGATAAAAAAATCGCATGCAGTCAACGCGACGGTTTTTTCGTAACAATTTTTCCTCCTGTCACTGATAAATAAACGAATTTACATTTTCGGCGTCAGTACTCGCGGCTCGGCGACCACACCAAATGACTGAAAAACACGCGAAGCTTTTTCTTTTTTTTAATTTTATTTGGACGGCTTCCATGTGATCGTAAAAATCATGAAGGGTTACAATGATGACGTCAGCGAAATGGTATGTCTTCCGACGCCGTGCACTTGCTTTAATTCCGTAACGAGCGGTGCCGATAACAACTGGCACTTTTGGCTCGTAAAATTGTAAGCACCCGGGTACGTGCATGGTCAAAATCTCAACAATATTTCCCGCTCCTCGTACACCACCGCTCATTTATTCCTCGTATCTTTTTTTTTCTCATGTAAACGAACAACCGGTTCTACTTTGACGCCCGACAAAACGGCAGCTTTAACTCGAATTACGTTTTTTTTTTTCGTCGATATGCAGGCCTCGGCCCGGAAGCAGCAATTAAAATTTTTTTAAGAGAAGTCGCTGCGTCTAATCTGGTCGAAATTTTCATTAAATAACTTCATTACAAGTTTATTATTGGAATTGAGGAGAGTGTCAAATTAGAGGATGAAAAAGTTTTGCTCCAATACGCCGGAGAAATATTTTTCATTATCTTGATTAATTATGCTGAGGATTTTGACAATATACAAATGAAGGCTGTCAAATGTGTCTTTGCATTCGTTAAGCTCGGCCTCATCGCCTCCATTGTGTCCAATATTCACTCCATTGTGAAAAACCGAAAGAATTTCACTCTGTCGGGAAAGTGTCATTTGTTGCATGTCATAAGTGTCATTAGTCGATAAATGCAATGAAATTGTCGGGTGATTCATAGAAATAATCAAATTCACAGCTTTCATTTTGCTCGACACTTCCAAATGTTTGTTTATCTGATTTGTCTCATATTCGTGTGTTTCTCTAAACGTCAAGGTCTGCGCACTTGTATGAATGTATGACGACTCTTACTCGAGTGTCTTAAACGCGAGTCGAGCGAGCGTTCTAATATTAGGCTCAAACGTTACTTATAGACGCTTGAAGACCGCGGAAAGCACATCGAGCTCTTTTATAAGAATTTCACGGGCATGTTTAATCTCCGACATAAAAGACAGAACTATGTGCAATTTTGTTATGAGCTTTTATTGCTACATTTATTGATTGAAATGACTCGTGTTATTCGTAATTCAAAAACGATCAACATTATGGAAAACAAGTTGCTTTAAAATGTCTTTTTGACGGTTTTTTGTTGTATAAAAATTTCACCGAATGGCAATGTATTTTGAAATGTCAAATTTGAAGAGAATTCAATAATTCTTTGGTAACAAAATCACGAAAAGACATATTTTTGCGGGCACTTCATTTTTAAAGGAAAAAAAAAAAAAATAGTTGGCCATTGAGAAGGAATTTGCGATTTTCAAGGAAAATGTCGCTCATTTTTCGTAAATAAAATAGAAATATATGAAATTGATGGAAAACTGGATTTTTTATTTTAATTATTACTGCCGCAGGAAATAGTGAGTTATAGGAACATTATTAGCGGTTATTTCTTTCAGGGTTGGAATCGTTCGGATTGGCTTTAAATTCTCGACCAATTGTCCAAACCCACAAGTTGTTCCGATCGCATAAACATGTTTGGTTTTTTTTTCTGAGGTCAACGACGCTGGGCTCGTTTAAATCCGGTGAATCCAATTATCGTTAGAAAAGATCTTTCCGAGCAATCTCAAACTAGTTGTCCTCTTAATCTTCCTCAATTTATCTTTTCCTCGGGGCACTTGTTATTTTCGATTTTCTCCGACTACCTTTGCTCCTTTTTCCTCGCTGACTCGGAGCAAGGTTTCTTGTTTCGGAGAAAAGAAAAATTGTGTGCCTGCGACGAGTCTGCTATAATTTGAATTGCTAATTTTCGAGAAGACATTTATCGTTTGTATCGCCAAACTTGAGAGTAACTTGGGGGAAAAAAAAACGAAAACAGTCGGGGCTTTCGTTCAAATTTGTTAAGTGACTCGATTTTTCTTGCTTTCAGAAAATCGTTTTGGTTATCTGGTTAAAGTTTACAATTGAATGAAACTTCAATGTAATTTACGACAATGTACTGAATCGTTATAATTTCCAGCAATCACTGGAAATTCCTCCCATGAATGGACATTCACATTAGTATAGTTTCGTGTGAATAACATTCTGATTGATTTATTTCTCGCCGCGAATTCCAGGCTCTAATTAACGACACACTAATTGGAGAGATTAATAGGTACGATGAAAAGGCGTGGACGTCTAGCTCTACGAGAACAGAATTCTATAGAAAACATACAGATTTTCGTAATCATCTATTTTTTGTCTTCGTCGTTTTCGTTTGTACTTCCATCTCTCAACAAACTAGGACGTCGTTCGTCAACCGTTCGGCTCTCAACTCAAACTCTGGACATTAAAAAAAAATAACTTCTTCATTTTTTTAAATAAAAACGAAGCTACGCAAAGATTCGAAAAAATTCTGTAAGATTCTCTAGACTGTTTCGAGTTTTTGAGAAAATTGCCATTTCGATGCTTACAGTTGTTGGATGGAAAATAAATGTTTTTACAAAAAAGTGCACGTGGAAATTGGCCAATTTAACATTAAAGACTCGTTAAATTTTTTTACACATTTACGAGTGTCTCAGAGACGCTTTGAACTCAAAAAACCTTTGAATTACTGCTCGAAAAAGATAATCAGAAAATTGCAAACGAAAAGGTACGCGAGAGTGGATCAAAAGGTTAATGAGAAGCATTGAAATCGCGTATAAAAAGATGCTTTTTTATTTCTTAATAAACTGCACTGAGGTACGAATGTCAAGGACTTTTTTCGCTTTTAAGGGATAGGAATCTGCTTTTTTTTCGTTATTTTCTGGTGGAAAAACCTGTGGAAATCTCTCTGAGTGTGAGCAGTCTTGGTGTTTTTTCGATAGGTTTTTGTTCCAAGAGATACAGCAGTATAACTTTATCTTTCATAAATACTTTTTGCTAAATTTCTTTCTCCCTTGCTGCCATTCCAGCGCAAAACGATACCCGATGAATTACTCGATGTTTTTTTTTCTTTCTCACGATTTTATATCCCTTAAGAGCACGAGAGAACGGGAGGATCTCGAGCGGAAGCGATCGCGTTTCGCGCCAGAAGGAACACGTCCATAGGTACGAGTCTCCGTCTCTCTCGTTTTTTTTCTTCACTTTTTCTCTCGGTTTCGTTTTTCTTTCGCTCGTGGCTGCTGATTCTCGCCCAGAGAGAATTATGAATTTAATGGTGAGTATACTCCAGGGTGTGACGATCATGGAAAAAAATCGGCGGAGACTTATCGCCTGAAAAAGATTTTCCCTCGTTCCTCCTATTGTTTAATAAATTCTCATGCAAAAAGAAATCATTTCTTTCATCAGAATGAACACCATTCAAAGGAAAAAAAAAGATCCGTAAGTGCGATCCTGTTTTTTAAAAATAACATTTTGAATCGTCAAGCAAAAAATTCCGAAACAGCAGAATCGCTTGATTTTTTTTTATACAAACAAATTGCGATGAACGGCATGAGACGTTCTTGATTTCATTAATTTCTACTTTCGGTAAGAATTTGGCATAAAAAGACATTTCCAAAATAATTAAATCCGTGTTTCAAGAATCATAAACGTTGCTTCCAACTTTTTGAGTCGGAAAAAAATATTTTTTACTGTGAAATTGATGAGAAGAATTGTTCTTTGACAATCGTAAATCTCGGATTAATTATCGCAATCAATTGCCTCGAGAACTGTATATTGTAAACCCTTTTTGCTTGTTTGCTGAAAATAAATAAGAGAACGTTCGAGTCGATATCCGAAGGTGGGAAGGAATAAGAAATGGATCGCTACAGTCTTGAGAAAGAACAACTTGGCAATCTCGATCGAGAGCATTTCGTATCGTGTTTTTTTTTTTTTTTTTCGTTTACCGTTTGTATCAAGTTTTTGTTCCATTTCATTTGGTTGTAACAAAAAGTGTCGTCGCCGAAACCGACGTGTTCATTTTTCTTCGGTTATTTATTCTCCTGAAATCTGTGGCTGAAGAAAATCCACAGGTTTTGTTACTTCGAGGCTCCTACAGTATTGTCAACGTTGGCGAACAAAAACCCAAATATATTTGGCCCCACTCGTGCGAGCATTCGAGTGCGACAGCTGTAAATGACTATGGACTGGAAGATAAAAAAATTTCAATCCCTTCATTTCCATACAGACTACTCGGTGTGCCTCTAAGATTTTTTGTTAATCCGGGATTTCCAATCCGTTTAATTCGATATTTATCATTAGCGCGGTTTTTTTCAATTTTTTATTTATTAATTTTCACGTTTCCTGTCGATCTCTCGCAGTCCACGTCAGGCTTTCCAAATTTTTCCATTAAATGGGGTGTACACGTTCTTCGTTGCTGCTCGAGTACTCGGGTGGAGCAATGGCTACTGAAAAATAAGGGATGAAGAATCGAGGGACGAATTTTTACGTCTCGGGCAGCAGTTCTTACTCCCACGAGCTTACGTGATCCATTTTTATGTCACGCGTCTGAGTGGTAGAAGTAAATTGGCAAGTGAGAAAAGTAAGAAGAATGTGAGTTTTAAAAAAGTTGCATCGGGAGTGAGGAAAGATTCGCTCTCACTATTAAAACTTTGTGAAACAAAATCAATATTGTAATCTCTTCAACGGTTTCCATACGAAATACCAAACAAACAAAAAAAGACGCAACGTTTATTTCGGAATACGAATTCGATCAGCAGTTACTGTGACTCCTATGCACGTTATTGTCGTCGCTTTGCTCGAAATTGATAAACAAAAAAAAGTCATATTGATCTTTGGTTGTCACACCGGGTCATTTTGACCCGACGTATTTTTTTTTTTTGCGTTTGGTTATTAATCGTATAAATGGACGGAATAAAAAAAAAATCCACTAAAAAGCACACTTTCCCGATGGATGAATTTTTACTCGTCGTTTTTATCAATTTCCTGCGATATTTTCCGAGTTTTCACGATCCGCGTAAATTGAGGATTTCGTTCAAAAAGTACTCCCGATTTTTTCAATATAAATCGCTGATTGGTTTTGTTGGTGATTGGCGGATGGATCACGTTCCGGGTCATATTGACCCCGTACTCCACTGCGAAAGTAAAAATAAAGTGTCTCAACGGAGAGTCACAATAAAATCATTTTAGTTATCAAAGAAAAAAGAGTGCAAGTGAAATTTTCGATACTTTCTTCTGCTTTTTGTGACCTATGAACAGAGCGTGCGAAAAGTAATACTAAAATAAAACCGGGGAGTGCCAAAAGCTGTACTTTTTTGGTCACGCTCGCATCGGGAACAATACGATAAACGAAAAAGAGCACGCTGCAAAGAATTGGCGTATGCGAACCGGTTTCACTTTATGACGTAAAAGGAAAAAAAACGTCTGTTCAAATTGCCTGGATCCATATACAGTTTGGAGCCTTGTCGAATTTTTCATGCATGCTTCACATCTCTTCCTCTTTTGCCTTCTCTTTTTACTCCGTTGCTCTCTCCCAGCCTTGTCTGACGCCCTTGTGGCTTTAAACACGAACGGGAACCGAAAACAAATGAGAGCGGATAAAGCGAGATCGTACGAAAGAAATGTGCCCGATAACACAAAACGTGAGTTCGGTCCGACCATTATCGTACCGTTACTACTACCGTTCGCGCTTACGTGCATGAAAAATAATATTTTTCCTCATTCAATGCACTTTTTGACTGCACAAATATGCACGAGAGTTTCTATGCCGAATGGGCCACTTGCTCTGGCTTTATTTTTTCTTTATTCCGTATAGAATTTTCAGCGGGTCTCAGAAGCCCATCGCTCAGACTTTAATTTCTTCCCTACGTCACGGTGCCTGTTCCTGATCGTGTGAAGACTTTCCTAATGCACTGCTGCATCGCGTCTGCGCGAGGGCCAAGAAAAATGTCCCCCACGGTTTGGCGGTCACCCAACCAAATATCGACTTCACGGGCGTGCATTCAGCTCTGTCGGTGTTGCTTTCATGGCTCATTGTCGTAAATTATAAAACGCTACTCTTCTTGTGAACTTTCAAAGAAAAAAAAGGAAAATGTCAAAAAAATGTACCACTCAAAATCGACGTCAACGTTTATACGATGTCGAATCTCTTCGCTTTTTTCTAAAGACTTCGTATAATCGTCGACGCGGAGGGTAAAAAAAGTATTTAAAAAAAAAAAATCATTTCGAAGAACATTTCGTACCTCAAAAACTTTAATTTGAAAACTCCGAAGTTTTTTATGGCCCTTTCCCACAAAGTTATCGTTGGATACTTAGCAGGGTTCGCTAATAACAGGATTTAAGTGGAATATTTACGTTTCAACACTGTCCAATTAGCCTTTGGCAGAAAGAGCATTGGATTTCGTACACCACTCTACGAAATGAAATGAGTTTGATGATTTAAAGCCACTGAGTAAAAAGAGTATTGAGACGCGAATGTCATCGGAGCAGGCTGCAGTTATTCATAAAGTTTGATGTTCGCGAATAAAAATTTCAATTATGCTGAGTATTTTGATAAATGCACCAATTATCCACGATAAATAATTACTTAATCAAAATATCGAGAAGGAACGTTCGTCGTTACAGTGAAAGTTAAATAATTCACAACAAATGATACTCTTCACTTTTTGTTGTTGTCTGTGCGTCCACAATTTTTTCTGTAATTCAAAATTCAACTCTACACTGTCGAAAAAAAATATACCGACGTTTTGACATGAAAATTGAAAGTGGAATGGACAGATCCCTGGATGCGTAACAACGCGTCCATCAAAACTGTCACAACTATGAGCTCGACGTCCAGCGTTCGCTCTCCTAACGCGGGCTCCATAGCTTATTCGTACCTTTTGTTTTTTGGAGCTATAATAAAAATACTACGAAGGTCATCACTTTGCCAATACTACAGGAATGCCGGGATAGCTTGTAATATCATTTTCTAATTAGTCCAGGGAGGTTTTCTTCGTCAGAATAAATTGACGTAAAATTTTTCAGTTATTCACTGATTACATCGCGTATCCTCGTGTACCTTCAATTCAGAAGTACCGTGTCACATATATCTGACAGAAAAAAAAATACAAGTTCCCTCGGTTGCTCAGCTTGATCTGGAAAAAGGAAAGTACGAGAGAATCAAGATTGAGAAATAATATTACGCGGCGAGACTCTTGTTGCAGTAACACGAGAGAGCTTTTCTTAAGATAAGGATAAAATTATGATTAGCAAATTCACCGCCAACGCTTCTCTCGAGTACTTTCTCTCCCTCTTTCTCACTTTCTCTTATCCTTTCTCGCGAAACTCCCAACTTCCACGCTCAAGATTCCACAAATTTATTAAAATTAAGAGCCCCCTCAGATATACTCTTCGTCCATCTCTGTCTCGCTCGCTCTCAGCACCGCGGTGTGCTCAACATCACCATGAGACTCTTATCCGCCTCTGGTTGGTGGTTACAAACTTCTCGACAGCGTTGTCGACGCAACTTATTCCTAAAAGTAATTGCACTCGCACTCAACGACAAGAATCTTATGACGGAATATAGAACGCTTCGAATTGAAACTCCGAATACGACTTTGACGCTCGCTCGAAGGCTTTGCAGAAATCCACGAGATCAGTTAAAAAATAAAGGGTGAAAGATTTGTGGGAAAGCAGCGTGGGGTCGAACCATCGGATTTAACCCACTTCGCAAATCAGCTAGAAAATTACCATCAAACTTTTTATCTGCCACGATTGAGATTTGCAAAACTTATTCAACACGGGAATCCATGCAATTATTTTAAAAAGCGAATCGATCGCATTTTATCCGGTAGCCAAGTGACGAAGTGAAAAAATAATTAAAAATAAAAATTGCAAATTGATCGATTATTTCGATAAACAAATTTATTTCGAAAATTTCCAAAATAACGACGCAGCCAATGTGATCTCGCGAGCGATGAAATATATTTCTGAAAGCTTGAAATCTTTCGAAACTTGTCTTATATGGAAGAACGATGTACGATTCGTTTTCACCACTTCTTCGCCACGAACGTTCGTCAGATATTCCAGATATGAAGCAACCGTATAAATTTTCCGGAAGCTTCAGGATTTCTCGCGGTGGATTCACTCCGCGCTCCACTTTTCTTCTCCCTATTTTTTACCGCAAGAGAAAGAAAGAGAGAGACAGCGGTTTCTCTACCCCTCGAAGAAGCGAGAAATCGGTTCTTAGGTGGATCGCGGTAAATCGTTCCATAAAAAAGTACCGTGTGTATAAAAATTCGTTCAATCTTAATGACGGTTTAGTGAATTTTTTTTATATTTTTCACGTGCTCGGTATAAATTCAAGAAATATGCATCTCCCGATCCGGAGAAACCAACGTGAAATGATTCCATTAATTACTACGCGAGAAACAACGTTAGTTTCATGGAGAAGAAAAAAAGAAATTGAAAAGACAAGAACGAACGAGCTCGAAGAAGCTTCGAGCTGATCCGGAATCAGAGTATTTTGTCCTGGGATTGAATGGTTGAAAATGAGGTTATCTGATGCGCGATATACTCGAAAAAATACGTTGCCATTCCCGTCGATATAAGCTTTAAGGGGGTTTAATATATTCATCGAATTATTTACCCCGGAATAAGAAAAAGAAGAAAAATGTAATGGCACCGGTTTAAAGGATACATTTTTTGAGAAGATGAATAAAAACTAACGGTTCGTGGAAGAGGTTACTCTGCTCGCTCTCCTCTTTTCTTTCTTCGATGCTGCAAGTCAACCTCATTTACATTATTATCGTCTGACCCCACTTCCCACAGTTAATTCCATTGGAGCCAGACTTCGAAAAGATACACAGACACACACTCACGTACAATTAAGTACATTAGTACGAGTTGGAGTACGTACGGATCCATACATCGATTATGAACATTTATAAAACAAATGGGACTCAGGTAATTGCTCGCGCGCTTCCACTGCGACGATGGTCTAATTGACAACGCGTATTCATACAGTAAAATCCAATACAGACGTTAATAAACGTTATTCAAGTTGCACATTTATTTCAGAATTATAATGGACATTCAATGAACAATTAACCATCGATCAAATTATACGACGGTGGCTTGCGCAGTGAATAATTTCGAGTGCTTTGGTTCAATGAGTATGTACACACCGAAGCCTGCTCACCGTGAGTTGAATTTTGTTTCACCCATCTGAGTTCTGTATCCATATTTTTATTGGATAATTGACGAATTGTTTAAAATGAAATAATGATTGTTTCCTGCCTGTTCTTTGACCGAATCTTGCGCGCTTGATATGCATTCGTTATGTTCCTCGCTTGCTAGACCCATCGCTCGACCTTAAACCTCTAGCATATTCGTACAACTTCATACAACACGACAACGATATCTCGTCGGTTATTAATTTTTCTCTCATGTAAACGAACAATTTTTAAGTTGATTGGCGGAAGGAATAAAAATCTACGTATGGATTCCAAATTTCATTTTTGGAACATTGATTTCGGGTGAATTGTGGAACCGAAAGACAGTCCATGGAAAATATGCATCAAATTTCAACTCAGCTGGTACAGAATGTGAGAAAATAAATCTTGCAAACATTGGAATTTATTTTTCCCGAAAATGTTCTCCAGAAACGCGAAATGCCGGAGGAAAATATGGTCTCGATGTTTCGTTCAATAAATTCAAGTTTCATCGATCCGCAGTTTGTGCATATTTCCGAAACCCCTTTTTTTCACAATATTTCTGTGGCTACGTTGGAGGTAGAAAAAAAAGATTTTTTTCTGCAAACAAATATGCACTTTTCTTCGCTTTCGTCTGGTATACTTGATTGTTATACTCATACGATCATTAGTGCTCGTTTCATTAAACCCATTAATCTTGAAACGTCAAAAGCTCGTTGAACCGTAACAGGAGGTCGTTGGCAATTCTCTGATTTTTGTAAATCGACCATTCGTCGAAAGAAGAGCTCACAAAAGCTCTGGCGCGCATATATATGCACGTACCCACGCATTGGCATGGATTTCTTTAGAATAAAAATAGCACGATCGTTTCTTCGGAATAAACGAATTCTCGACAAAGACCAGGACGTCAAAAATTCGATTGGCTTACGTGTCCTGCTTTCATTATTGAGCTGGGTGATTCTTTTCTCAGCATTTTCACCAAAATCTTTGTCCAAATAATACCAACAATTGTGATAACAATAATAATCAGAAAATAAAAATAATGTGTCGAGTGTAATACGTTAAAAAAAACGTGGAAGAAAAAAATGAATTTTAATTCGGTTGGGAAATGGGTTCATTGTAAAAACTGAAATATTCGGAAATGGAGAAAAAAATTTATATAAAACAGTATACGAAATGGTACGAAGTGTAAATAAACAAGAGGATCGGTCACGAGTTTTATTCACGGAAAATCTTCCGAAAATGAAATCATGATGAGTTTGTTGGCGCCAAGTGTGATTCGTTGTACGGCGTGGTAACTTCCCAACTCTCGTATGAATACGAAAATAAATAAATTAACTGATCCTGAACCCAAGTTAAATGAAGTGACAAGGGTGAGGGACGGTTTCGTTCGGCAGATTGTTCAGAGTTTAGCCCCCGTTGTTGGGGACAAATATCACACTCTAGCTCGTTCCATAATTCACTGAAAGAAAAGAGTGGCTCGAGGGCGTCAAGAGAATAAGTAAATAGTCTGACCGGTGAACGTATCACGGCCACTACTACTGCCTGCTCTTACTCGCATTCTCGCCGTTTGCCCATACTCTGTACATTTCCTCTCGATTTTCATCTGCTTCACTCTTCAAGTGGCGGACTATCCGCCAACAAAAAGACTCCAATGTACGAGAGCACTTTTGCTCATGAATGAAACATGCTCCGTAGGTGAATGGTAGAAAAAGTTGAAAGCTCGACATTTGAAGCGATGCTAAAAATGCTAGTGAGCCTCGATTTTCATCGAACCATCAAACTTTTGATCAATGAGTTGGCGATAACCTTTCAACGAACGAAGAAATTATTCTCGGGATTTGGAATTGATTGAATGTTCTAGAGTGGAGAAAACATATTGCCGAAAAAATGCAAAGAATTAGCATTTTTTTCCGAGTCTTTATCGATACATCGAGAAATGTGAACAGGCGAAAGGCTTCGAATTGTCGAATTGGTCTTGATTCTTTTCTAGATATACGATAATGGACAAACATAAAACTTTTTTGTTACCATGAGTCGTCGCTCTTTTACCTTTGCTATCTACTTTTTTGCCTGCTTTCTCATCCCTTCGGAGAGATAGATAGACATAGAAGGAGTGGGAGAGAACAAAATAGTCCGAGGGATAAAGGAGCTAAGATTCGAAGGCGTGATAAAGCGAATGGAACACGCGTTGTAAGACTTGACATCGATTCTTCGGTGTGCGTCACAGCGTTGGAATCAAATCAGTAGTCACTGCTTGTCCCTTATTCCTTGCTTTCCTTTTCCTGCTTTTTTTCTTCATCATTTTTGAGTCTGGGGAACGATAAAGAGAATTGACCCCTACGGGTTCGGGCCTATGCAAATCGTGATCAGCGTTTCTTCGCGATGATCAATCAGGACTTCAGTCGCTTATTTGCGTCGATTGGCTTTGCATGCGACGTTCGTTAACCTGCTGATACTTTCTCATCATGGGATTTAGAGACTTCCTCGATGTTTTTTCATCGCATTTCCTCGACACACTGGGTCATTTTGACCCGGAACATGACGTCAACGATCCACACACCCGAATTATTTTTTAGAACTTTCGAACTCTTTTCCACTCGTTTCAATCAATATCTCCGGGTCAAATTGACCCAGTGTATCAACAAGGGTTAAGAATTTTTTCAGTTCCGTCTTTCAAGGATTTCTCACTTGACTGTGCCTTTCCACTCACTCCCTTAAATTGCACTCGTCGTGGAGAAATACCATTAGCCAGGGATTGTCGACCGTTTCCTGAGAATTTCTCGTACACTTTTTCTCAACCAGCAGAAATTCATCAGAGTGCATTTCATGGCGTTGAATATAATCCCCGAGGAATGAATTTATTCCATTGGCCAAGACTCAGGCCGTTGGAGAAAGATGTCGTGAATTTTATTATCTTTATTCCAAGACTGTGATTTGTCATGTTGAAAATGGAGATTTGAGCTGAGGGGAGTGGTACGAGACTGAGAAAAATCTTACAGACTCCTAGTCTCTGTGATTCACGCGGGAGAGCAACAGAGATGAATCCAAATTGGCTCAATTAGACTGTAGGACAAGGACGCTCTTGGAGGAAGCAGCTTCCTTGCCATTTTCAAAATTCTCTGGTTACATTTAAATAACCATGTCGTATTCATTAATATTTTGTGAATCATTGAAATATTTGAAATAGTAATCAAGATTCGTTGTGCAAGGAGATTCGACTCCATTTCCGACGAATCTCGATTGGAAGTTCATTTCCGGTGTATTTTTCGGTGCACTTTTGATTTTGAAGAAAAAGTTCAAATTAATTTGTTTGTCGACGAAATTTAATGTAGAAAGCGTTGATCAATACTTCCCATGGTTCTTAAGGTTCATGTTTATGTCGAAGATGCTTGACGTTTCGAGAAAAATAAAAGTTACGCAATGCTCTCCGTTAGCTACAAAATACGACAAAACTTTTATTTTTCTTGAGACATCGAGTGTCTCCGAAAACAACTTGCGTTTCCTTTGCACTTTTTCGCAGTCACTGATAAATCACCTCGAGAAAACGTAGCTGCTTCGAACTAAATGAATTGAAAGAGAAACAAATCAACAAATTTGTCGATCGAGAGAAAAAAATTGTTTGTGCAACAAAATCTCGTTCAGTGGGACGGAAGACTCAACTTTTTTTTACTGTTGTTTGCCAAATGATTTTGTTCGGCGGATAAAAAATTGTCCGTTCCGCTATTAATCGTTCAAGGAGATAATACAATTTTGTTGGATCAACGGATTTTGTTCTCTGGCAAGAAAATTCGACGATAAGAAAACAACATTAAAAAACAAAAAGAACTGATTTCTCATTGCAAAGAGATATTTCGATCTTCTAGTCTACTCGTCATAGGCATGCACGCGTCGAAGATTTCTCGAGTGTCTCGTTAAATTAGGTCGAGGAGAAGAAACACGTTTGTCCAATTTGCATCGCTTCTAGAAAAAAGTCATTAGAAAACCGGAGGAAGCGAATAAAACATCGAGAGAAATTGCTACTCTTTTGTGAGAAAAAATGTCGCCAAAAAAAAATTGCGGAATTCGAGCCTAGCTGTCGATTTTTATTTGGGAAATTTGGTTTGTATGTTATCGAAGTATCTTTCGTGCGGTTTTCGGTTCGGTTCTAGTTTCAACATTGGTCGCAATATGATAATTTTAACATGTACAAAATTAACTCTCCCGTGCCTGATTCCACGCAGTTCCAACAATGCGGGTCTGTCGGGATTTGGACAAAAAGCAATTCCGACACATTCCGCAGGGCGTTTTGATAACTCGCGGAAAGTTTCTAAATACATTCAGTATCTTGGGCTAAAAAATTGCATCGTTTCCTAGTCTGTGAAGAGAATTTACAAATGAAATAAAAATTCTGCGAAAAAAATGCATTTTTCCGTTATGCGTTCGACTCAATTCGTTCAATTAAGCGCTTGCATCGAATCGCGTCAATAAAGTGTTGAATTATTCTCGTTAGATCGCGAAATGCTGATCCGTAAATCGTGCGGAAAGCACTGGATTTGTTGAAATAATCAAACTTATTGATCAAATGGATATTCGTCGTAAATCCTGTGGACGAAGGACTTTTCGCTTGTTAAATTATAACGAATGGCCAAAAAACAAGATAAATCGTTTTAGCCGTGTCGAGAGCGATATTAAAGGATGAAGAATGTAAGCTCGAACTTTCCGTTGTTCTCACCAAAGAGTGGGAGTTGAAATTCGACGATATTGTGAATACGAAATCCGAGAGTATCGAGAGGCTAAATTCGCCACGGCCCGTTTATTTTTGTTAACAAACTTTATGTAATTTCCCCTTCTCCACTGTTTTTTTTTCTTCTTCGCTCTAAACTGTGGTTAAGAAGCAAATGTGCCGATGCTCGGGAGATTTCTGACCGTCGAAAGTCCCGAAAACTCGATCAAACTTGGGCGCGGGTGCGTTCAGATTAAATCATCGAGCGGAACTCACGTCGAAGTTCACGAAACTTATAAAACAACTAAAAAGGAATCACCTCTATTTACGAAGATACTTTACTCTGCATTCCAGGGTGTTTGTTCGCTTGCGAAGCATTCCGGGAAAGTCTCGTAGCATTTGCTTTCGTATTACAACAAACATCTTGGATATTAATTATCCATTAATTTGTAGAGACTCGCGGAGCTTCATTCCTAATAACAGTTTTGCTCGAAAATTATGAAACGCGAAGATAAATGTGCGAATTCACAAATGAATAATTATCGCGTAATTAAAAACTTGAACGTACGATATGATTTTCAAATATCCAATAAACACAAAGCACACACATGTTTGATTATAAAGTTATATGAAAAGCACAAATTTTCGTCGGTTTTTAAAAATGATTATAATCACCAGTTCGAAAGATCGATGTTGATCACCATCGTCTCCATTTAAATCCATAAGATCGTCATAATTATAATTCGAAACAAAATAAAATTTCACGACAATCACAAGTTCGATGTATTTTTTTTAAATTGTTTTCACCACCCGCGTCAATGCCACAGCACCCAGTTTTTTTTTTTTTTTTTCGAAAGACGCGCGATTATTTTCAGATAAATCGAAAGCGCTCTTCTCGTGCGCGAGGAGCACTGAGACCGCTGACGATAGGAATATAGTGTTCCTGGTCTCGACCGAGTCGACGGGACGATGGTGAGGGTGTTGAGAATGACCCTGGCAGTGATCGCCGCCTGCGCGTTGCTTTCTGCGTTTCGAAACATGCGAGTCTCCTCTCCCTTTTCGTCTTCGTCTGCCTACTCTTTAATGTCTCGTCCGAGTCACGCTTCAACACTCGTGTGCCGAAAAATCTGTACTCTAAATATTTCTTCTTCGATACACGATTACAGTCCATTGTTGTCATTTTTATAATACGAGTGCCCTTCTCCTTTGAGGTTGAAAAGTAATTTTTTTCAGCTTTTCTATTTTATCCACGAAATCATTAACTATTGTGGCTCCAAAATTCGCAAATTAATCCGACACAACATCCAATTAATCAACTCGTTTTCAGAAAAGTTGGAAAGTCTGCGATTTATTATGTAAATTTATTATCTTCTGGAATTTTCGCTTTTATTTAATTGAATTAATAATTTTTGTTCATTTTTCTCGAAGTTTCATGAAAATATTCACACTTTTGTTCAATCGCCGTTTATTCATCATATTTCGATTTTTTTTATAACGTTTTTCAGTTTTCCTCAATGGTGCTCCTCAAAATACAATTTAAAAAAAGTTTTGATAATCTTCGGAGTAATAAATAGTTTAGAGAGTTGGACTAACTGCGAAAGAGTAATTTACTGAACGTGATTAGAATTAATTAAAAACGTCGTAACCATTTCCATGGCAAGCGATTGAATTTAATAGAATTTCTTTATCCAACGAATTTTTATATTTTAGTAACTTTTGAGTAAATGAAAAATTGCTGGGTTTTTCGGAGGGATCTTTTTTCCTTCCTTTCTAGAATGAGGAACGTGAAAATAGTAATTCACACGTGTGTCTCCCAAGCCACTTATTTGGCGTGTGTACCTTGGCGCCCTCTTCCGTTTTCTCAGGTCAAACGCTTGATTGTTGTGCTCTTGATCTTGATCCTTATCTCCTTCTTTGCCATTTTCTTAACTATGTAAACCTCCGGGTCCCCTCGGACGTACCTGTGACGTCTGACATTGCGCACTAACGCGGTTGGGATCTCGTGTGCTTGGAGGAGATAAGTTACGAAGGAAGCGAAAGTTCAGAGTTCGTACGAAAGTAGAATTGGCTTTTAACTATCAGAAGACAAAGCCAGGGCAATCGCAGGAATACCGTTCGTGTTTGTTTTATGTTTTCGGGCTGAAAGTCATTTTTGGTTATTCCATCCAAGTTTTTCTACAAAAATTGTATATTTTTTCAATTCGGTGAGTCGTTATTTTTGGCAAGAAAGTTTCAAGATTTTTTCTTTCGCTATGGAGCCGGATTTTAAAAATTCATCGAGCTTTCATAAATCGATCGTTTTACCATATCCGAAGATTCGACCCTTTCAATTCAGGGCGCCATAAATTGCGATTTATAGATCCCCAAGAGTCGCGTTAGGATTCCTTATCGATTGCACGTAAAAGTCGTTCTTTTTTTTTCTGCACAGAAATACAGTCGAAACTCGCAAAGCCGTTGTTATAATATTCCGATGCTTTTGGGCATCACGTCTTATCGGAGATATAATCATTTTTTCTGTCTGTATTTTTTCACAACTTATGTTTGCTCATTTTTTTTTTTATCCACACAATGATCGAAGGTTTTGTTGTGCATTTTTATCCAACCCAATCTTGTGCTCCATTTCTCTCCGATCGAATAGATGTCGAAATTCTGCTGGGGATTGGAAAGAAAATGGAATTATTAAAAATACAAATTTACGCAGGGCTATGGACTCGACAATTTCGATATTATGGACAGAAAAGTAGCCATCTGGTCGCTCTTAAAAAAACGTCTGCATAATAAGGAGTCTTTTTTTTCGTCACACTCATCCATCATCCAGGAGACATTTCCGCGTCAATTTTATGCCTTCTGATAGATTTCTCAAATTCAAGTCGTCATTTACCTTAATTTGATTCTCCGGACATGTGTCGAGGTATTTTCTTTACGTAAACGTCGTCGAAAAAAAAAGAATTTTAAAATTTTCTATTTTTTCCATTTGTAGTATCTTCCATAAAAATAAAAGATCGATATGTCTATCAATTTAAAATAAAAACAGCAAAGAAAATAAAATCAGCCAGAAACCTCCCATGTCTAGGTTCGTAAAAAATTTAGAATGCAAATTGTGCAAAAAAAAAAAATTGAAAAAAACTCCGAAAAATTCGATGGAGCGTTCCCTGAATAATTACTGAAGGCACGACAATTTCTAGTTCGTCTTTACAATCGTAATGGTTTTGTGTATCGAGTCCTACGTGAGGTTGGTTTTTTTTTCTTTTTTTTTCTTACAAACGGAGATAAATATTTTGAAAGTAACGACAAGTAATTATTTTCATTCGTTCATGACGATGTCGTGACTAGGACCGATGGACTAGTGACAACCTGATTTGCAGGACGGTATTAATATGTATCACGTGCTATGCATATCAGTTGAACGATGACAAGGGTGGCGAGAAAGAAGGAAAATGGTTGAAGAAAGAGAATGGAAATAAAAAGGATTGTGATAGATTGAAATTTTGTCATTTTTTGTGTAAACGTAGAATCATAAAACTCACGATATTCTGGGCAAATGATAAATGGCGTTCCGCGGAACTTTTGCGTGTACCGGAGAGACTCACTTTTCATACCCGGCTGATTGCCTAGATCGCTATAAAATATGTTACACCCCCGAACATATATTTTTCGGTAGATTTTTCGTTTCACCATTTTCTGTTCACGGATTTTTAAAATTCCATTCATCGTCCTAATGAAGCGGGAAACGGCTCTCACGAGAACTGTAGAAAAGTGTAGAAACAAATGAAAAAGAAAATTGTATCTGAAGCAGCAGCTTTTGCAGCTCGCTAACGTCCCAGGAATTTCTCGAGCATCTTTCGGAAAGCTTTGTCCCGGAAAGTACACTCATCTCTCTCTCTCTCTCTTTCTTGCAAAAATGAATTCATTGCATCAGCTCAAAAAAGCTCTTTTTGTAGTGACGAATAGTTCAAAAGTAGAAGAAGAAAAATAACGAGAAAAAGGGAGGAGAGGAATAAAAAGCAGAGACGGTTTTCCTTTGCGACGCGAAAGACACACGGCGACGACGAGAACTCTCTCAAGAGCCCTCACATATGTTACTTGACTTTTCGGCCGACGTTTGCCAACCAATATGTCGTTCATTCCCGAGCATATAACTATATATACATTTATTTTATACAACAAAGCTGGGTCCTGCAAAATAACTTTTGTTTCGGCGATTCTTTTACCAGGATCTTTCGCATAGCCAGCATATAAAACACTGTCTCGCCGAGGTTAGAAAAAAAGTTGTCGAGCCGTTCGAACATGGCAACGCAATTTGGTGCCAAGGAAATATTGTACTTGCTGTTCGTATTTATATTTATATATTCTCCATTATGTTCGCCCAATGTTTGCTCGAGCTTAGACTGGCAAGACGTGGTTGGGTTCCGTTAATCGGACATTTATTCATCATTCCAACGACAAATTTTCATTCGATCTTCTGAGCCTCAACTAAATCGATATTAAAACTTGAAATTAAAGAGAATCGTAAGGTCTGTTTCATATTTCAAGGTTTCCGAGTGTCTGCCAAAAGAACCTTAATAAAATTTGCCCTCCGTCCGTCTGGATGTCTGTTCCGTTGTCTCTAGACTCCATAAGGGCAAAAGCCTATTTTCTTATTTTTTATTCAAGATCGTAGTGTCATCTGGAAATAAAAGTTTTTGGGCAACGTTTGTCAAATTTCTAGCTCTTCGAACGTTTTTGCTGAAATTTTGGAGAAGTTTTTTTTTCCAATTCTCTAAAAACACTTCAACGAATTACTTGGTGGGAAAAAAATTTGATGAATGATTTCTTTTTTTTCTCCATCCATTCTTAATAATTTCGATTAATTTTCAAATTTATTTTCCCATAGTTTCCGATGATATTCCTCAATTTGCCATTTGTTGTTTGTACCCATCGGATGGGAGATACAAAATAATTCATGGGTTCTGGCGTTTAATTTGAAAATCGCAGTCTGCGACTGATTTTGGCAGGGATTCCATGTCTGGAGAAACGATGCTATACATATTCATAACCGAGGGTAATTTCCGGGGGAAAATGATGATGGTATTTGGTCAAAGGTTTATAAAGGAGATCACGAGATAAGATGCGAAACACTCCGAAGTTCTCGCGTGAGAAGATTCTCAATGTGTGACACGTAGCTCGCTGGGTCGTGTGGTGCTCCAACGTTTTTGACGTCTGGAAAAATTGTTACATCTACTAGCACTCTCTTTCGCTTTTAAGGTCCCCCGTGCGGAAGGAGCAGAAAAATTCTCGCAAAATATCTGTCAAGTGCCTCGCGTACTAGACAAGCATTGCATTTTTGTGTGTACGAGAATTCGTACCTTCCTTCCCGAACAGTTTGCACTTTTTTTTAGTTTTATCTTTATCGGAAAACAATTTTTGTGAAAAATGGAGCAGCGAGGAAAAATATGATGCTGCTGAGGGATGAATAATTATGCGGTAATACTCGGCTCTATCGTTTTTCACGAAAATCCAAAAATAGTATAAACTACAAGGAATAAATATCCATAAAATCGATATCAATAAAAAAAATTTTTAAAAAAATTAGAAACGACTGTAAAAATCTTCGCGAACACGCATCGATTTTTAACAATAAAAAATTCCCTTAATTTAAGCAAAATTCGGTTTAGCTGGAGAAAAGAGACACAATTCTCCGTTTCCCTTTGGAGTATGATAAGGAGCGAATATCAGAAGACAAATAACTCGTTTAAAGTTGGGTCAAAGTTGTCTGACGCATAAACAAGGTATTCCAGAGTTTCAAGGAAAGATCCTGAGGTAACACGAGCTTGGAATATTCCGTGGAGCTGGGAAATCCAGATGATTGGATTATTGACTTTAGCTCCGCAATAAACATTGTTTCAACGTGGAAAATCCCGAGAGACATGCATTGATGGAATTCAATTTGCAAAACATCGTAAAAGTTGTAAGAACTTTGCGACGATGCTTATCACGTTGTGTTTGAACAAAATTTAATTTCCTTCCAAAATTAAATGAATTCCATTTCTATAGATAGAAAAAAAATCTAGATCTGCGTCTTCGGTCGAATATTTTCGGTATTTGCCGAGATTTGACGAAATTTTGTTCCCAGCCCGTTCCCCAAATACGTCGTTCCCGATGCTCAATTTACTTTCGCCTCTAAGAAAATTCCAAATTATACGTTTTTTTTTCTTGGCCCAGAAGTGACTCAACCGCTTAACGATGCCGGCAACGTCGCCGTAACATTGCATCGTGTCTTCACCCTTAGTAGGTCATAAGATTTATCGGCTCCTTAAGCTTTTTGAGAATTATTTCGAGACCCACAAGAATGAATGCCCGATATTGCAGAAAATGCATTGAAATATGGCGCTTAATATCGAAGATTATTGTGTCTGGTGTTTGGGTCCTACAACCTGTCCGTTGGGCGTAACAAGTTGCCCGTGAGCGCTGTAAGCTCAATTATCGACCCCGGTTTCGTGATAACACGACTCTACCGCTTAACCCACACTCCAAGTAAAATGAATACCAATCCATTGAGTGTCCTGAAAGTCGAGATCATCCTCCAATGAACGGAATTATCGAGCATTATATATTCAGTGTGCATTTTTCGGAATAAGCTCGATTATTCGATTATATTGCGAATCAATGCAATGCCCCGAATTAAATTTTGTCACACTCATTTTTATCAACGTGCTCACCCCTTAGGACCAGGATCTGGAATGCTGCATTTAATTCAATGAAAAAATACAAAATAGCGAAGGAATTTTGTCCTTAGGAAGTCACGATCGATGTCGATCCTCCGTGACTTTGATGCATGTTTCCAGGACAGCCTTTATACGATGACAATTTCCTCGTAAATCCGGCGTCAAAAATATCTGCGTAATTTATACAACACGTGTATGAATATTCAGGCTTAATATGTATTCTGGTAATACGACAGATTACGTGTATTCCAGTCGCAGGACATGCGTGTTATATATGTAAAGTGGAATACGTCGTCCTTGTAATCGCATAATGTGCTATCGTTACCAGTTGCTCAATATGATATGTAAATTTGTAAATCGTACAAGTTAAAACCAAATATCAGGATAAAGTTTACGATCCGTACGGGAAAAATGAAAAAATGTATGTAAAGTTCTTTGGAAAGCATTCAGTTTATGAGAATATTTAGTTACGAGCAATTAATTTGCTTCGATGCGTTGATCAAGCCATTCGTGAGGAGTCCTTGGAAAAATAATCGACAAAGACGAAGTTGCTCCAAAAGCTTTTTCGAACGTACGTTATGTCTCGAACGCTCGTTATGTTTTGAGCGAGAAAAATGATTGTACAATCGACGAAATTCGACGATCAACCATTGTAGGCTCGACCACCAAATTGTGGTCAAGACCACGACTCGATATGAAAAAGTGCTTGAGCCATGACAATAATTGACCTCGCTGTTGAATTAAATGATAACATGATTCACGAATCAATTGAATGGCTGCATTCAATCGTAATCAAACTCACTTGTCTTTTGGAGTTATAGCCACGGGAGTTCTCCTACTGTGTGCATTTATTTTATACATTATTTCGATGTCATCATCAGCCGCAGTTGTTTGGTAGACCCAGCATTTTTATAACGTGGCAGTTCCGTATTTACATAAGTGGTGGCCCGAAATAAAATTGTGTGCATAATAAAGAATTCATTTAGTTTTTTTTTTACAATTTTATTGAATTTTGTATATCGAAAGTTTATTAAGCAGTTGAATTGTATCTATTAACAAAAACAAGCTTCTCGAAAAGTGAGCAGACTCGAGACAATTGCAATTACCTGAAGTGATTGTAATTATTGCCTCAGGGAGGGTTTGACCATTTCATACCGACCCAAACCCCTTAAGTACGTCAGACGCACCAAGGTCATACGATGGAATTTGAGGGAGTATAGTTTGCTCATACGATTAGATCGAATCTAATTTTGATTGCTCGTTTCTCCACGAGACACGTATATATCGCTGATTACCTCTGGTTAACTGGATACATGTGTCTGCGTATCACGTGTATGACGTGGGTATATATACGTGACAACATCGATACGCTTGAACAGGTACATTCATTCGATTTGGGTGAGAAATCAAGGATCCTCGATTGCTGTGGTCATCGTGTTCGACCTTCTCGTTCATTCAAATTAAAATGACTGTAGTCCCTGGACTGTTTAGAGGGTTGCGTAGGCTTTTATTCGCTATTGTTCTGTTCGAACGTGATTGGCTACGAGCGAACGCAGAATCATAGGGAAGGATCGCCACGGATATCGCGTGACATTTCGAAAGTACTAAATTTATTGAGGTGCATAAAATTACAATCGAACATACAGTTCGACAGAGTTCAATTTATTTGACTGCAACGATGAAATCTCCATATTGGACTTGCCATCGAAGGTGATGCCATTTTTCTCTAGAGATTAAAATTTTCCATTAATTCTTGACCTACAATTCCTACGCTTCTCTGGTTGTTTCATTTCAACAATATCAATTCCAGCCTCTCGGTGGATTACCAGTGGCCTAGTAATATCGTCTAAATGAACTTTTAATTGATTCGATGTGTAAATCGAGTTTTCGCGTGTTTGGAGTTTCCAAATACAATTAAACTATTCGGACAGAGTATTCGGATGTTTAAATCCTTCCAACCGTTCCCAATATTCCTCAAGTTCACGTTCAATCGGCGTAAATCCTGGTATTGTTGCATAGTGCACGAAATTCAGAATGAACTGTCTAACTCTGGCGTCGATCGAAATTGGGATTGAAATTTTTTTTTTCCCGAAAATCGTGGATAAAATTTTTTCCAGAAACTCGACACCCCGAGGTCGAATTTTTTTTCGCTGTAGTTTGGGTGCTGGAGCGCAAATAAACCCCTGTACGCTGGCTGCAGCGCGCGTTGGTATACCCTATAGTTTGCAATAAAACATCTTATATACTGGATAATAACGAGTTGGCGAGCAGCAAGAGCCTCACTTTGCGTAGCAACTAACCATCGCCTACAAATTTGTTCGGGGGTGGTAAATAAAATTCTTCGTCCTTCTCCTTTTTCTGGCGTGACGAGGATCGAACATATTTCAAGTTTCGTAACAATTCGTTGACTGGAGTCCTAGAGAAAGGAGAAGTAAACGACCAAACGAACAAATAAATTTCCAGATTTATCACAATTAATTTAGAGTCAATTAAGTCTCAGAATTGCGAAATTGAAAGCTTTTCGTAACGTTCGAATTTGTATGCACGTGAGTATTCGGAGGAATTCCTGAACCGTCATGCTCGGCAGGATAATTGGCAGAGAATGTAGAAACGTCGCAAACGCCATGAAACGACACAATTCGGTGTTACCCTGCTGTGACAGACAATTCTGTGTTACGTGTTAAACTCTGACATGGATACAAGATTCCGTGAGTAGAATACCCGGAAGAACGGTTCCATGTGAGGATTGAATTGCCACTCAAGCCTGCGAAAGGACTCTGAGGGTGAGGCTTAGTGTCACACCATAGAAAACTATCATTCGGTCGAAATGCGTTGCGATTATATTTTCCGAAACTGTCACGAGAAATCAATATGAGAAGCTCATATAAACAAAGCAAAAAGCAATAAAAAAGTATTCAAAATCGGAATTGCTACAAATTTTCGCGGACGTGGAAAAATTGAGTGCAACATATTTAAAAAAAATAGCGTTTAAAGGCTGCACATTAAGGGGTTTTTTTCGGAAAGAAATTCCAACTTAATTCAATAATCCTGATCTGTGTGGGTGTCGAGTTTCATCGTTTTTTCAATTGTCATCGATTTTAGTTGCGAAAAACATAACGAAATCGTTCGGCTTACGAGCAAAATGTTTGCCTTGTGAGCAGCCATGAATTCAAGAGGCAAGGGTGGGTGTTTACTCTGAAGCTTTCTTGCAACGTTTAAGCAATCGTTTCGTGACATTCGAAGAAGCTTGAGGTGTAATAAGCATCGAAGGCTCTCTGGAGCCATTAGAATCTGGACGTTAACTTTAGCCAATATATGATCATAACCGAAACGATGTCAACATTAAGCAACTCGTTCTATGGGATCATTAAAAATTATATCGATCGTGTATGAACCAGATATGAGTCGAGGGAGTCCGAGACAGGTAGAGATAACGCAACGTGATTATTATCACGGGCTCATCAAATTTCGCATTGAAACGTCCATGATCCTCTCTCGTTACGTGCAGAAATATCCTGGGCTTCTCATGTTCAAATAACATGAAGGTTGCAGCCCTTCACCAGCCCCATAATGTCCTCTGCGTCCACCAAAACATGAAGGAGATGTCTCTGTTGACGCATAAGCACTCACACAATATCATGAAAATGGCTTTCGGTTGCTTTGTTGTACTATCTACATAATAATAACAATTTGAATCTTACACAATACGTGTCCTTGGAAGCGACACGTACTTGTCCCCATAAGACCACTGAGAATGGGGGCGTTCGAAATGCCAGACATCTTATGATACTATGGACATCCGTTCGGATTGACATGAAGAGAATGGTCTTTCGGCTTCATTGAAGATCACAGTATTCTTATTATATCACAAGTTTCATGTTACATTATTTACTTGTTGATACAGAAAAAATATCACCATCCTCATTATCTAATTAGCATTCTTCATTATCGTGCAACTCTAACCTCCAACATCAGCATCGTACCAAGAAACTAATTGGTACGCTGCAAAACTGAAAAAAATGCATCCGAATCCGTGCATCAACTGCATTCAGAGCGGGATTGAGTTTTTTTTCCAACATTCCACGAACTTTGCAAGTTTTCGGGTTGATCTCAAGGAAGAAGACGCCAACAAGTTGACGTTTTTTTCAACGAGCCTGCTCTTCCAATTTCCTCGGGATAGTAATCTGTTTTTAGGGACGTTTCGTACGACCCGGGTCAAAAAGTCTTGAACGTTAGTCCTTCAGAAATTTTTAACTCGAGAGTTTCTATCAGTTCCTGTACGCTTCATAAATACATGTGCGATATTTCGTGGTATATTTATATACATACTGTGATGCCTAATTCCCTCTTGGCGCCGCGAGCTTCGATCCGAAGAGCCTCTTGCGTAACGCGCCGCTGATGTCGTTATATCGTACATTATAGTCAGTTCTTGCGTTCTCTGCCCTGAGGGATACGGTGTATTACACATCTCATTTACATATTCATGGAAACCAGAGCCAAAGCACCCCAGCAAGAAAAACCTGGCGTTCAAAGCTGTTAAACGTTAGATTAACGCCATATTCCGACGTTTCGTAACGCCAGAACATAGCCTTGTACGTCGCTATTCGCAGCGTTCCCTAACGCCAGCGAGTAACGTTACCGGGTAACTCGATACTGACACGAATGTGACGCCATTCAGTGCTGCCCTGTAGCAGCAGCCTAACGGCAGAGTCTGGCGGCATCCTAGCGCCAGAGTCTGGCAGCATCCTAGCGCCAGAACCTGGCAGCATCCTAGCGCCAGAACCTGGCAGCATCCTAGCGTTAGCGTGTAACATGAAAGTAGCGTTCGGTTACAGCGGCATTATTGATTTGGTTTCGGGCTCTCAGCGTCAGAATAAATTAGAAAGCTCTTGAGACCCAGCGTTAGAATTGTTGAAATTCAACCCTCGAATAAAGTTGAGAAAATTTTTAAATAGCTGTTTTGTGCATCGCACAATATTGTATTTCAATCAGAATTGATTTTGATTGTAGAAATGTCATCTGAAATTTCCTATTCATAAATTAAGAAACGAGCGAAAAGAGCTTGAGTATAACGATATTAATTGCATGACGTAACGGAACAAATTATAATCCAATATTAACCGTATGAAAATTGTAGAAACGATTGAAAAAATTTCCAACTGGTAACCCTTCAATCCCAAGCGGGCTGGTTCAAAATATAAATATTAGTCCTCACGTTTCTACTGGGAACGGCGAATATAGTCTCAGGAGTTAAGGCAGTGATCCCGGTGCTGGCGGCGAAGGTTCGATTCCCACCACGTGAATCATGTAATTTTTTTTTATGTTAAATAATAACCTGATTTTACAATTATTGTTTGTTTTCGAATTTTCAATTTTCAATTCCACAGCATATTAACGTCACTGGTCAACGCGAACGTCATGTCAATTTCGTACAGCGTCACGAGCTCACGCTAGAAAGCCGGTAGAATCTAACTCCATCTTAGCGTCACTCACTAACGCGAGAATGCCGTTAAAATTCCAATGCAGCCCAGCGTAACTGCCTAACGCTAGAATGCCGTTGAAATCTTTCGTCAAAATTGTGTAGGTTTCAAGCAGCATGCTGACGCCACTGACTGTCGATAAAGTAGCGTTGGAAAACCGCTCCATATAGCGCCAGTCACGGACGCAAAACGAGCGCCAGCTTCGCGTCAGGTCCTAACGCTAGGACCTAACGTGAGACACATAGCTCGATAGCGACATACAAGTCTACGTTATTTGCGCTAGAATCTGAACGCCACGTTCGTAACTGACGCAAATCTGGCGTGTTTCTGGCGTTGGTTGTCTTGCTGGGACTCTGCTATAGATATTTTTTCGCCTGGACATATTTTTATTTTTGAATCTAGACCCTTCAGTCCTGGTGCTTTAAAACCCGTGGGTGAATCTTAGAAATCTGCTAAAAATTTATTGTCTCCATTGTTACATATTATTATCATTTATTTATTCGATTAATCACTAATTTTTGAATTTTACACGTCGATAGTGGACCCTTCGCTGCTTGGGCCCCATAATGTTTTTTTTTACACAAGAAAATCTGTCGATTCATTTATTTTTCGATTGTTATTCAATTAACAATGTGTCCATTCATTCACGGACCACAAAAAATTCAATCGAAGCGATTATTGACCTGGAAAATGCGGTGCAGAGTTGAGAAAGAATTATACACAATTATGCTTGATGTGAAGTCGAACGAAAAATGAAGGAGCAAACGATCGTCAACTCGATGCTATCCGCTTTGGAATGTCCCGTACATTATAGGGTTTCTGTGAATGTTCCGAACGACAAGTAAACGGATGCTGAGCATTATACTTTAACGAGACGAGCAATACACGATCCTTTGCAATTGCCTTACGGACGTACACACATAAGAGTATCCGTGTTCTCTCCAATGCAGCTCTGTACTTACGCTCCGGAAGAGAGATGCTGAATGGTACATAATGATCGTTAATGTTTGTGGCATATCGTAAATCTCTAATAATTCGTGCGTCTCTGGGGGATGTCAAGTTCGAGATAAATTTCTTTGACCGTCTGAAATTCATTTAACTGATTCGTATCTCTCTTGTGTATATCGTTGACCCCTCTTCGTCCGACAATTTCAAGTGTCGGAGATGTCGAGATATAAACTTAACTTTCGAGAGCGGTGAGGCCACTACGTTAAAAAGTAGGAATTCCAAACGAAGAATCCGTATGTTTGCTCATTTGTGTTCATGAACAGAGCTTCGTAGTCGTTTTTGGAAAGTGATAAATGTTGAACGTTATTCATTATTTTTTAACGATATTTCTTCGGCTAAAGCAACATTTATTGGTTCCTCTTTGCACACCGAACGAACAATAAGACCGGGGATTATAGGGGTGACGATAAATTAGTAAGACTCCTTATTAATGAGCGTACGTTCATCCATCATGGCGTTATTATGTTCGGTAATCCCACCCCCACGGCCATGCAAGACTGCTTAGCCAGATGTATTGCTTCGAAAATTGCCCAAAACACAATACCGACGAACATGGATACCTGCTGGAAAATGCTGATTTTTCTCTGCAGCATCACACGTTCGAGATCTGTTCAACGTATATCTTATCTGCAGAGAAATAGAAAAAGCAGCAGCGAAAGGAAGAGAACGTAAAAAGGAAAAGAGAAAATCCGTGAAAAAAAGAAAAACGTGCGTTTGGGTTAGTCAGACACAACTGTACTTGGCTCGGTCGCGTACGTTGTAATTCGATACTCCACCTTTTCCCGCAACCATGAATCAAGTTCGAATGTATGAGCTTTCCCATGGAAAATGGACGAACGATAAATTCTTCAGTTTTCTGATTAATCCACAAGTCCCGAGTCCTCAGGGGGACAATAGTGTCAATACCATTTTTTGGTTTCAACGTCCCTCATTATCTTAGGATCGATCTCGTTCGCATCCTCGTTCAAACGTCTCCAGGATATCGAGACGAAATAACAAACGAGACAGAAGTGGCATCTGCGTAGAAATTAGGATGGAAAAATCTAGGAATGTTTTGCTGGATTTATTGTTGAGTCGATTGATCGTTTTCAATGGAATTGCAGTTAGGAAAGGTGCAGGAAAAATTGTGGTCGATTCTTCGTGGAATGACTCTTATCCGCTGTTATCCAGTAGTTCAAGTCAGCAGGAGTCAGACGAACGGGAGCCCCTCCGCTGTGGCTGTGGCGAGTGAAGAAAATCTAGGACTCAGCCAGCACATTTTCCCTCGTGAATACGAGAGGGATTTACGCCGCAAGTATACGGGTTTGTACGTATTTTCTTACGAACCTTTGTAGCCTTCAGATGGTACAGATCCTTCGATATGTTTTTTTACATCCCGTAGATTTCTCAGTTTCTCATTCGGAAGTCGAATGGCTGATTTTTTGTTTCTCTACGTGCGTCGGATGACGATCTTGTACATCACATTCTCGAGAACCGAGGATCATAATTCAATGAACATTTATTACAATTTGAATAATTCAAAACGTTATAGCCAAACGCCGTCGTATTTTTTTTTATTTATTCAAAAACGAAGCTTTCGGGACTGGCGCAACGTGTTAAAGTATTTCCAGAATTTTTACTATCTTGACGAACGTTTTACGGGCCGTAAAAAAAAACAAGTACAAGTATATAATCGGTTTAGACTCCAGAGAATAAATTCAGCGGTCCAGACAGGCCTGGCTGCGGAATAAAGGGCAAAAAATGTTAAGGAGGGTCGAGAAAGGAAGGAGATATCGAGAAGTGTTGTGGGAACGACCCATCCAAATGGTCCACCCGAAAACTATTTACCGCCCAGATATCTGGCTCCTCTTTGTTGCCTCTATCCCAAAGGAGGCAAGCCACATTGGAAGCAAAAAATCTGTGTTCGAGCACGTCGTACTAAATTGATTTCGTCTAGTGTGAAAAAGTACAGATCCATCCTCCGAATCCCTGATCTTCTTACTTTGGGTCACATTTTTTTCGCTTCCAAATTGACATGAAAATGAATCAGATAATCGAGTCACATCAGCCTCCTTCGATTGATTACTTCCGCATTTTCAGGCACTCCAAGAACCAATTGCCTTCCACGTCGTTCAGTGACTTTCTCAGCCTCGTTTTTACTTGCAGTCAATTTTTTATCTCCTCACATCGCACGTTAGTGTTCTCGTTGTTTAAATACCGTTAAAGATTCTTGAGAAATAACACTGCGGCGGAAGTGTCTGATTATTTTTTCTTCACCCTGCCATAAACGAGGTTCGATGATATCGAGAGAACAGCTTAAATATTTGGTCTAGACCATCCTATATCCACACCGAAAATACATGATACGTCGTCGATCAAATTGACGGGATACCGAAAAAAGCAACGCCCTCCAAGTCTTTCTTGTACCACAAGAAGATAAATAAAAGTTCTTCCCATTCTTCTAGTGATTGGAACTTGTTTTTTTTCTTCGTTTAGGTATACACGAGTTACATGTCATCTCACCCTTCCGCTAATTCTACTTCTTGATTCAACCCGTTGGTGCCAGAATAAGCACGCTGATAAAAGGAATGACCACACAGGAGACGCAACATAACGAAGATCAGAGATCATGGTCTCTGATGAAAAAAATTCACTGTGGACTGAGAGGAGATTTGTTTGTGTGATCTATCAAAATAAAAACTTCATAGCAATTGAAATAGAACAACGCCAAGTCAATTGATTATCAGTTGTGACAGTCGTAGACATTCGATTCATTTTACGAACCATTTTGATTATTTTAGAAGAATATTATGAATTTTGCTCAGTGTATCAATGCAACAGCCAGATTTGAGTGTCGCCATAAAAGGTCGAACAGGGACGTGATCGCGATAACGTGATCGTTCGTTTTTGTAAGGTGTGACATCACGTCGCCACTTGTCTCCCTTTTCTCATATATAAAAATGTACTCATTCGAAGAATGCTGCTTTGAGTGACAGTTGGACCAGGAGATGAAAAGACGATTGCAACTGAGAAAAAAGCGAACGTGGGAGTTTCTGAAACTCGCATATCTCAAAAACTTATTTCGCGATGAGAATGTATTGTTTACGCATGTTGACACTGTGCATGAAATAAACAACAGGGGCTCTTATTTGGAGCTTACAGCAGAAAATTTAATTTTATCCGTTCGGATGCATTTTTAAAACTAAGAAATCAATTCAAACACGTGTGGGTCGCTTCACCGACCTTGGAGTATTTGTGGGAGGAATAGATGAGGAAATATGAGGAAATTTGAAGGAAAAGTTCGAAACGACATGGCAAGTTCCGCCACGTGTCTATTTTTCTTATCATAGCGAACATTTTTGAAAACAGATACTCCTGTAGTTTTTATTGAAATACTTCCATCGTGGTGTAAGAGTTTGTTGGGGAATCGTTGGAAAATGATTTTATGAACATTTTGAACTCATCGCGATGTATACGTTTCTCCAAAATATTTTATTTCGCGATTACAGTTGCATAAATAGTTATCATAGTGCATCAGATAACTACAGAATCGCTAATGAAATTAATTGAATTATCAGTCTCATGATCAGTGTCTAAACCATCAATAGCACTCCTCGTAAGTCTCAAGGAAGGAAGGATCCTGCAGGGAAGTTGAGTAATAGGGAAGGCAAGATCCTTGGTAGCAAACCTAAACGGTTCGTTAACAGAAAAGTCGGTTAAGTTTGTCATTTTTCCATTCTGTTAAAAATAATTGCAATTACGGATAATTACCTTTTTTGGTCCACACCATGTGTAATCGAGTGCCGGTCCAGAATCTTCTGCAATTGGAAGATCTCCTCGGCTTCCGGTGACACATTTCAGACTTTTGCATTTTTGCATCGGGCAGGAGACCTAAAGAACGATAATGATCATTTTGTAAGAAGCTGAATATTTAGACAGTGAATCTTCGAAACTGTAATTTATTAAAATAGAGTTTGAATACTTTTTGAAAAAGTGTTTTTTGGGAGCACCGTCATTTAGGTTAAATTTCAAAATTTCTTTGTCCCTTGCGATTACTTGCCTTGCAGGCTCCGGTATATCTGCCAGGTTTACGATTACGACATTGTTCATTGGGCGATGGGGGGTTGAGCCTCGAAGCTGAACTCCATTCACGTTGAGGAAAACCGTTTGCCAATTTCTGTTGTACGTACGAATATTTTAGTGTTTCGATGCATGACACTATATCAGAAAATGACAGGAATTCAAAAAGCACTCGCAATGCAAAGAGCACTGAGAATGAAATTCCGTTAAAAATCGTCGATATTTTTTAGAATACGGTAAACTAAATATTTTTTGATGATTTCAAAATTTTCGTTATTTAGGCAGTATATTCAGTTTCTAACGGAATTGTCAGCGAAATTTACGAGTGAAACGACTGAAATTTCCTTCCGAAGAGACTTTCTCAAATATTTCTTGCTGCAATGACACTATTTTTGGGATTATTCAAAAAAACGTTTAGTCGAACGTATCGAACAAAATATCCATCGTTTTCAACAAAATTTTGTTTTCAGTGAGTGCTTCCCTTACCGGAAAACCGTATGAAAATGTCACTGCCATCAGAAGCAGTAAACCAACAAAGAAGATGTTGTGAGACATGTTGTGTATGATCTACCGTGTTAAAACAAAACGAAGCAGTTGTTAAGACAATATAAAGGAAATTTGGAAAATTAGTATAGAAAATTCATTTGTGTTCTACCTGCAGCGTTTAAACTATTATGTACAAGCAATTTACGCGCATTTGGTGATTTTGGATCGAAAGGATGAGAGAGCAGTTTCAAAAAACATTAGAAAAATAATAGTTATCAATAATTAACTTAAGAAATAAGAGTAACGTGTAACCAGGTCGCGCTGTATATTTTTCGAAATGTAGAAACGAGCGTAACAACGATATGTTGCAAGAATTCGTTGATACGCCAAAGTTTGTTAGTAACTGCGTGGCGAATCGAGGATTCATGGTCTTAAATACCGGATGATTTGACATAAATTCATACAAGGTGTGACGATCAACAAAAACTGTTGATCAGCACTTTATCAATAGGTCTGCAGGCCTACGTGCCATAATCTATCTGCGTCTTTCGCTCGCTTTTCCTCCAGCTGTCGTCTTAGCTGCGAATGTCGTATGATTTTGAATATTGATTGATAATATTTACTGGCATGATATCGCGTGTCAAAAAAAAATGTATCATGGATACGCACGACAGTGTACGAGAATAAGTCATACGAGAACGAGCATAAGCGTCTAGGGAAGTGTAAACAGAGTACACCACCTTTTTATTAATATCCAAAAATACTAATACGATTAGCGATGTGCTTAAACGGAAAAATAAGTCCGGCATGACAAATATAAATGTAAGGGTTTTCGGAATACAAGGTCGAAGCACGATGCTTGAAGGGGCAGAAGAATAAGGGGATAAAAAGGCGATCGCAAACTGAGAAAAAAGCGAACGTCTGGATTCCAGAGTGTCGTGAAAGAGTCGAAAGGTCAGAACGAGCGAGATATTGTTGTGGGTTTCAATTGCTTTGCTGTCGTTTCCCATGTACAGCTCGAGGGTGAAAAAGAAATGTTGTTTACCCACAAAATTGAATGACGAAAAAAAAGGGTGGAATGTCACGCGCCATGAATATTGATGTTCCTTCTGGTCTTTTCATTTTCTTACTCTATAGAACGGCTAAGCGTATGAGTAAACGATTCACACTTCGAGTGACTTCCAACGCGAACGAATGACGATTGTACTTGAACCGATTGATCAGCAGGAGAAAAGTTTCATGAAAATTTTGCAATATTTCATCGTGATCAACCCAAAAAATGTTGCACCAAATATTTACCTTCAAATATTCGATTTCCATCCCACGAGAGAAATCTTCGAGACTTTTATAGGGAAACGTGATTAGAAAATCATTATTCCGAAGTCCCCAACAGTTTATCGAATAAATGTAATGATAGAGTCAATATTTATCAGCCTGAAATCGTAACAATAATAATTGCACGAGTTTGTTTCGGATTTTGACAGGATGAAATTTCTTCAGGGATCGGTAAAATATTTTGGCCTTATCGTGCTTGAAATTTCATGAAGGATCCTTGAAAATTCTGGTGGAATCCAAATCCGCCGAAACGATAATGTTCCTTTCGTTATCACCATATGACTTGAAGAAGATCGCAAAAGCAGAAAGCTCGTTTCCCATCGGCTTTAACTTTAGTGAAGAGGTGAGAAGGGCGGAAAAGGAAGAGTTGACCTCGCTCGCTTTCTCTACATCCATTCCCCCATCTTTCTTTCCCTTCTTCTCCAGCTTCCGTTTTTCCTCTTACCGGAGAGATCGTAGACAATGAAAAGTTCTAAGGCTTTCTTTCCTTCCTTCTTTCTCTCTATTGAGTTTCATGTACAGCCAGCGAACATTGTATTTTCTCACTCTAAGTGGGTGCTCTCAGGGCATTCATGGTTTCTCTATAGACATAGAATTCTTCATTGGATCACTTACACCATTATTAGACGAAGAACCCAAACAAAATTACCTATTTGTCCTTCTATCCTCCGTGAGCTTTCCTTGGTTTCGTAGAAGAAGAAAATTATAGGATACCGCACGATCTAATAATCTCGATTTTTGCAGAAATGAAAATATCAGTTTTGTGATCTCCGGATCGAACATATTTCCTCTTAAACATTTGCAATATCGTAACATCAATTTAAAACGATATTTCACGTAATTGGCAGTGTCCAAATCCGTCTCCCTTGAGTTTCGTTATTGTTTTTTCTTTTTACCAAGTTTTCTTCATATTCTTCTTTTTTTTTTTAATCCTTTTCAGCGAGTTGATTCATTATGGTAGTAAAAAAAATTTGCCTCGGTCTGACCAATTAAATTTTACAAAAAAACAACATCTCGTGAGAAATAAATGAACATTAATTGAACAAGTGAAAATATGAAGGAACGGCAGTACCTATATTTTTATCAGCCTGCAACTGTATTAGTGCCAAAGTTTCTACCAAATTATTAACGTTGCCTGCACCGTTTATTTCCACACTTTTTCCTTTTGCGATTGCACTTTTCAATTCGCTCTTCAATTGATTAATTAAAAAATTGGTGGCAGAACTTTTTCGAAAGAAATAAGTGCAACATTTTCAATGATTGATTAAGGGTCCTTTTCTCACGTATAAGCATGAAGCAGCGAATGATTTTTCAGTTTCTCTGAAATCAGGTAATTTTTTGAAAAAATTTTATCTTGTCAATTACAAAAACTTCCAGGATTATATTTTCCATCCAATAAATCGATTTCTTGACGTTTGAAAATCCAAGTTGCCACTATTGAGACAATTCATTGCCTCGCATTTTTAAGTTTGCAGTTTTTGCGCAATGCAGTTTTTATGCATTTTTTTGTTGAAAATGGTGAATAAAAATTAAAACAGACCCGGAATCGACGAGAACTCTTCACGAGGACACGCAGGGCGACACCCTGCATCTCCTCGAATTGCCCGAACCGCCGGACCGACCAATCACAGCACGAATAATACGACAACAATAACGTTCGAGATATATCGTTACTACGAACTTTTTATAAGGGGAATAAATCTCTCCGAAAACTATAGTGTGTCGACTTTCTGATTACTTCCTTCGCACCTACGCAGCTGATAGATCGCCTCACGACAAAGCTCTACATCCTATTTGTACCCTCAACAAGCCTGTAGACGTTCGCATCGAACATACCAATCTTGTTTCTCGCTCAACTTAATATCCTTTTCCACTAATCTCCTAACGGTCAGCACTTTAGTCCCATTGCCTTTGATCCTGAGGGGAACTTTCACCATGACTTTCGGAGCGTCTCCTTAACACCCAGGCTTTTTTGCCTCGATCCATTGATGCTCCGATTTCATAAGGTGGATTTGTGTAACGAATCAGCAAACGTATGATTATAGAGAGCTGTTGATTCGGTTTGCCCCTGCTACTGAAAATTTTTCTTTTTCCAAGTGTTCCCCTCCATTTTCTTCAACCACGAGGTAGGGAAGTAAGACTTTGGGGTCCGAGTCTGATTTCATTACGAATTCTTTCCAAAAACTCGGTAATTTTTTTCTCTGAACGCAGTCTCTAAATTTTTTTAAATATTATCCGAGTTCCTTTTTTCGAAATTTTAGTATTCAACTATCAGCGTAAAGAAAAAAGCCATTGGTGGATCAGAAACTCCAAAACTGTATGCGCTTGTTTCTTGTTCGTATATGAAAATCCGTGAAACATTTAGCTCTCGCTCTATCAACTTCCTCATAATTAACACGTGGATGGTCAGGTGCCCTCATGTATAGTTCTTAATTAAACCACAACGTAGCCACTGCCTGGTTTCACGCATGATATAGTTAATACCATGAGAGTAGAGCTTGCAGAAATAAATCAAAACTGCCCAGACCGGATGGAAACTTTGAATTTTCCACCGTGATTTTTATTAATTTAAATTCAGTTGTTTCTCATTTTTATTATCGTGAAAGTGATTCGCAGGGTTTGATCCGCTCCGTGTGGTCGTTGGTCAATTATTGCTTCATGATAATCATTGAGGATTCAAATAATTCGATCCTGTCATATAAATCATGAATCAGCGCAGAATGTTCGCATTTCTTGGATGTCTCGTGTGATTATCATAAACGAATTATAACTATCGAACCGTATTACATTTTCCGAATCGAATCACGTGAATTAAAGGAAATCGTTTGCTCCCAGAGCTTCGGTTCATTCGTGCAATATGTTTCAATAGTATCCCACTCTCTCACGAGGTATTGTACAATTTCTTAATAAATCATTGTTCATTCAATTTTTAGTCATCTGCTCCATTAGCCTGACTTATTCAGCAGAGGTCTGAAAATACAAAATTGCCTTCGACCGGAATTGCGGAGGTTCGTTTTCCCATCTCAATCTCATTTGCTTCCGTCCCACTCGGTACATTTACCAATGGTTTTCATGCGCATATACGTGGATGTACAAAACGGGCATTACTCAACGTAACGTTTCGTTGATGCTCGCTTTTCTCTTTCCAGGAAAACGGTTTTCCATAGCTACATATTATATTACCTTCATCTACCGGTTTGCACATAAAATACACAACAAAATCGAATTTTGTACGTTTTGTTAAGTTCGCCCTCGACCTGAACATACTAAATGAAATTTCTCCGCATGCTGCTGGTTACATTATCATAGAGGAACGAACGTGGGCGTATATATATAAAAAAAAAGACTCCGAATTCGTACCTCGGGATAACGAGTATAACGGGATGATTTCTAAAAACAGAGAAATAATGAGGAATTTTATGCTGCAAAGAGGCTAGGAAATAATGATCTGCAGTACGTCATTTATTCCCCACAACTGGTTAACGGAGGTTACAAAATTCTAGTTCGACAAAAGGCAAGAAAAAGTAGCGTTTGGTGTAACGAAATATATGATTTCTTTGACCAAGAGCCGAATTGGGACGGACAAGAAAGACATCCAGCGCGCACCGATGACATCGATATAAATCGCCCCTGAAGACGATAACGCATAAATAACCGGGTCGTGTCTGGATCGTAAAAATAAAAATGTATTCGTTCTCTTTTCGATGCTTTCGCGATCCTATATATTGAGGCACACACATGCATTTCTATCCATATACCCGCGGTGATACTGAACGAAATTGACATTCTTCCTTTTCATTCCGAAGCAAACGATGGTAATATTTAATAAAATTGTTATTTATGCTACAACTGCGCAAATTCAAACAAATTCCGTAGCTCCTCAAGTTGCCGCGCATGAATCAAACACTTCTGATACAACCTACAGGCGGTTCCATTCCTTTTTTCTACAAATATTTCGCGGATATAATTTCTTCTAGAGTCGTTTTCGAATATTTGACTTGAGGTTCAACAACCGGTTGGAATCGAATCTTCAATCATTCATATGACAGTTACGATGCTTCTTATCGCACGAGCCTTACCGTTCGCCACTTTTTCACAAGAGTGTAGATTATTTAACGAGAAACTGTCAACCGAGAATGAAAGCGGTTATGGTTTATATGGATGTAGCGACTTTCTCGAAATAATTAGAAATATGAAGACTTTTTTGTCAAATTATAACTGATAAAACTTTTTTACACCGTCACTACCTTTTTTTACGATTTACCGAGACGAAATGCTTCGAAATTCTTTTGAAAATTGGTGCAATCTATCGCATTTTGTTGAACGAGTTCAAATATTCGGAAAATAATTTTTTTACGACCGTTATTTTATCCATCGAGACTAAAAATACTGTCGATTTTTTTTCACACATTCCGCTAGTTCGGGATCATTTGCTTACCTGCAAAGCCACGCGTCAGTTCAGGAAGTGGTTCCGGAGAGTACTTTACACGGTTTCAGAAAATCTATTCACAAGCCGGAAGTGAATACCTTTCTTTTGGGAAGGCAGTCGACTTGATAATTTCGTCGCGTTGAAACTCGTAGGTGGTGGTTACCGCATAAGTGGATAAGGTACAGGAAAGGGGCAATAAAAAAAGCTCGCGTTAAGGGAATTGCCAATCCATCTACCGATTCCCGCTTCTCGCGTAATCATAGTGGGAGATCCCGAAAATTGCATAATAACTCAAGTACTGAATTTGCAATGAAAATGTATTGTTTACGGATGTTGACACTGAATATGAAATAAACTGCAGGGGTTTTCATTTGGAACTCGAAATATTTCGCACACATTTTTGGAAACCATAAAACCGGTTGAAATCAGTCCGTGCCTCTTCACCGATCTAAACTTGCTCTCTGCGAGTTTTCTATTTTTCTTATCGCAAAAAAAATTTGTCGGGCACATTCACTCCAGCAGTTTTCACTGGCATATTTTAATCGTGGTGTAGGAATTCGTTGAGACGCAGTTGAAAAATGATTTTGTGAATTCTTTGAGCTCGACATATGGTGTATACCTTTTTTCAAAATTATTTTATTCAATCGCTCTTGCACGTATAATTATCACACTACATTATTGGGTAACTATTGAAAGACACATCGCTGATTAAATTCATTCAATTGTCGTCTTACTGTCTTGGATATCAAAATCGCATTCCTCATAACTCTCAGCAGACAAGGGATGCACTCCAAATCGCGAATAGCTGGTGCAAGTTCCTCCGAAACAAGCCTAAACAGTTCGTTAACAAAGAGCTCGTTCAAATTCGTAATTTTTCCCTTCTGCCAAAAATAAAATACAATCAGCAATACTCACCTTGCTCGGTCCACACCACGTGCCATCGCGTGCCGGTCCAGTATCTCTACCAATTGGAATATCGCCGCGGTTGGTGCTACACATCAGGCGTTCGCATCTTGTCGCTGGGTCGGAGACCTAAGAGGGTTATCAACATTCTTCGAGACAAATACTTTGACAATAAATCGCCGAATGATTATATTACTAAACCAAAGTTGGAACCCTTTTTGGAAAAGTGTTTTTCGAGGCTCGTTCGTTTAGATTAAATTGAAAAATGTCTGTATCCCTCGTGATTACTTGCCTGGCAGGCTCCGGTATAAACTCCAGGTTCGCGATGACGACATTGTTCATTGGCCGAAATTGTAAATGGCTCATAATGAACGGTTAGGTAGGGCTTCTGTACATAAAAATATCTTACTGTTTCGATATTTCATACTAGACAGAACATCACAAAGACACAAGAATGACAGAAATTCAAAAAGTACTCTTAATGCAAAGAGTATTCTCCTCAATTACCGGTGAACCGTGTGAAAATGCCACTGCCATCAGAAGCAGCGAGCCAACAATGAAGATGCTGCGAGACATGTTGTCAGAGATCTACCATGCCAAAAGAAACGAAGCAGTTGTTGAAACAATGTAATGGGAATTTGGAAATTCAGTATAAAATTCGTTTGTGCTCTTCTTGCACCTTTTAAACTATTTTGTATAAGCAATCAACGTTTGGCGATATTAGATCGAAAGAGCGAGAGTGCCGTTTCGAAAAAAAATAGAAAATGTGGTTCTAAATAATAGTCACGTTAATAGTTAACTTACGAAATCGAAGTAATGTGTCACGAGGGCGGTGTTGTATATTTTTTTTAATTCCGAAACGAGCTGAATAGCGAGTTCCCCAGAGTTGATTAGCAACTGTTTGACGAATCGAAAATTCGCGATCTTAAATACCCGATTATTTGAGCTAAATTTGTCGCGATCAGGTGGCAGGGGGTGTTTAGCACGGGAGCTTCGATGTGTCGTAGTAGTCTAGTCTTAAAGAAGATTGATGGTCTTTATCATGTACAGTCAGGTGTACATAATTGGCAGTATTGATTCATGATTTCGAGTATTGTGTTTAAAAGTCCGGACACTTTTTCCGACAAGGCTAAATGTCCAAATATCCAAATAAATAAAGCATTGATTTTTTTTCGAATTGTTTAACGAATTAGGTCAAGTTAAGGTCATTTTTTTTACGCAATTATCATCGCCATTGCCTAAAAACTGATGATCGACACTCCATTCGATGGGTGTGGAGGTCTACGTGCCATAACCCATCTGTTTGTAATAATTGACTCGGTTTTTCGCCGGCTGTGTAAGTAGTCACGAACGTCGTATTATTGTGCGTATTCGCGTGACGACATGTTTTCAATACAAAACTTATCATAGATGCTGACGTCAATTCACGAAAAAAAGGCAACGAGATTCAAACGTCAGACGAGATGTTTCGAAAATCTTTTGAAAAGTGGTGCGATCTATCGCATTTTGTTGATCAAGTTTAAATTTTGGGAAAATAATTCCTTTCATGACTGCCATTTCATCCTTCGGGACTAAAAATACTGTCGATTTTTTTTTACATTCCCCTAGTTCTAGCTTACCTGCTCATTTGCAGGACCACATAACAAAAAATTGCATCACTCAAGAACTAAATTCGCGATGAAGATGTATTGTTTACGGAAGTTGACACTGAACATGAAATAAACAACGGAGGCTCGCAACTCGGCCGATTTTCTCCCAAGAGGGTTTACATCGGAAAGTCCTGTTTTATCTCTTCGAACACATTTCTGTGAACCATAAACCCAGTTGAACCCAGTGTGTGCCGGTTCAACGACCTGACCTTGTTATCAGTCAGTCTTCTATTTATTTCATCACAACAAAATTTTTTGGAAACACCAACTCCAGCAGTTTGCATTGAAATATTTTCATCCTGATGTTGGACTTTTATGAGGAAATGTTGGAAAATGATTTTGTGAATATTTTGAACTCATCGCAATATATAGAGAATTCTTTTAAATCTTTTTATTCAATTACTGTTGCATAAATAGTGATCATAGTACATCAGGTAACTACAGAAAAGATATCGCTATGAAATAAATTCAATTGTCGATCTGGTGTGTTAAATTTCAAAATTGCAGTAGTGATACTGGTCATGCAAAAAGGGATCCGTTGGGAATCGAGAAGTGCCGCTGCAAGTTCCTTCGAAGCAAGCCTAAACGGTTAACAGAGAGCTCGTTTAAGTTCACATGTAATCATCGCATTCTGGCAAAAATAAAATACAATCAGCGATAATTACCTTTCTTGGTCCACACCACGTGCCATCGTGAGCAGGTCCAATATCTTCACCAGATGGAATATCGCCTCGTTTGGCGCTACACATCAGATGTTCGCATCTTGTCGATGGATCGGGGACCTAAGAAGGTAATCAACATTCTGTGAGACGAATACTTTGACAGTGAATCGTCGAATTATTCATTTATTAAACCAAAGTTAGGACACTTTTTGGTAAAGTGTTTTTTAGGGCTAGTTCGTTTCGATTAAATTGAAAAAAGTCTGTATCCCTTGTGATTACTTGCCTGGCAGGCTCCTATATAAAGTTCAGGATTTCGCCGTTGACATTGTTCATTAGCCGAAACTGCACCCGGTTCTTGTTGAGAATAAACGCTTCCCCAGTACTGGTGTACAGAAAAATATTTCATTGTTTCGATACTTGATACTAGAGAAAATTACAGCAATTTGAAAAGTACTCATAATGCAAAGAGTATCGTCCTTACCGGTGAACCGTGTGAAAATGCCACTGCCATCAAAAGCACTGAGCCAACAATGAAGATGCTGCGAGACATGTTGTCAGAGATCTACCATGCCAAAACAAAACGAAGCAGTTGTTGAGACAATATTAATGGAAATTTGGAAATTCAGTATAAAATTCGATTGTGTTCTTCTTGCAGCTTTTAAACTATTTTCTATAAGCAATCAACGTTTAGCGATATTAGATCGAAAGGGCGAGAGTGCCGTTTCGCAAAAAAATAGAAAATGTGGATCTAAATAATAGTCAAGTTAACAGTTAACTTACGAAATCGAAGTAACGTGTAATGAGGGCGGTGTTGTATATTTTTTAAAATTTCGAAACGAGCTGAAAAGCGAGTTCTGAGAATTGGTTGATTCAGCAAAGTTGATCGGTAACTGTGTGACGAATGAAAAATTCGCGGTCTTAAATACCCGATGATTTGAGGAAAATGCCTCGCAAGGTGTTAGGGGGCGATCAACACAGGCGCTTCGATGTCACGTAGTAGCGCCAGTCGTACACAAGAGTGGTGGCTTGCATCGTGTACAGGCAAGTGTAATCAATTGGCAGTATTTATTCATGATTTCGAGTATTTTGTTTGAAAGCCCGCATACTTTTCCCGACAAGGCTGAATGCCAAATCATTTAAACAAATAAAGCATTGATTTTTTTCAAGCTGTTTAACGTATTGAGTTAAGTAAAGGTCATTTTCTTGAAGCAATTATCGCAATTGCTCAAAAACTGATGATCGACTCTTTATTCGGTGGGTCCGCGTGCCTACGTGCCATAACCCACTTGTTTGTGATAATTGACTCGATTTTTTTCCGGCTCTATAAATAGCTACGAATATCGTATTATTTAGTAGTCGAATGTCGTTTTATTATGCGTATTCGCATGACGTCATTTTTTCAATACGGCTCATCATAGATACTCACGTCAGATCGCGACAATGTGTCAACCGAAGTTATTCGAGAAAGCGCCAACAGAAGTGATAATAGACCTGAATAGGACAGTTTTATTTATTGAGCGATAAATTAGAGAAGCACTTTTTAAAACTAGGTTCATCGTTTATAATTCACCTGTCAATAATTTTCACGAAAATTTATAAGTGACTCCGAAATTTTGGAAATGCGACCGAAATCTAAATTTCTCCCCTGCAACACTTTCAATCTTCGTATACGTATGAATATAAATTTTGTACCTATATTTTTGAGTTATTTACCGATTGATGCGGATCATCGCACGAAGTATTATTGGCCAATTATCATTGTTGGAAATTATTACGTTGACCAAGCCAATTCTCTCAATAATAACGAATCCTTATTACGATTATGAGTACACCTGATTCGTAGCAGATATGAAAACAAAACAATATCCTATTCCTGATGTTTTCTTATGTCCAGAACGATCGATGTTTCTTCTCATCATACTGCGTTCTAAGCTGAAGGTCCATCTAGCTGAAGGTAGTTTGACCCAGTAACACAATACACTCTAGTTGGCCAAACTCCAAGGTTGAAATTATTTCCGAGAGTTGCAGGAACCCAAATTTGATACATGGCCTGTATGTATTGCTTCGTAAAGGACTCAATTAAAATTTTATATTCATTTCTATTTTAATCGCTCTTCTACGTAGGAAGCTTTCGTGACGTTGTTGCAATTAATAGATTCGAATACATCTGGATCAATACTTTGTCTTTTGACATTCGGTGACAGCTGGCCATGAATAATAATCGGGCATTTAACTTCGACTGATATCGTAAATTCTTAATTTTTTTTTTTGCAATCGTTGGTAGCGTGAAACGAGAATCTAAAAGGGAATTTGTTTACGTTGAATAACTCTGCAATTTATGATTTTTGACGAAAACTTGCAGGGAGTAAACTTATTGGAAATTAAATTCTGAACAACTTTTGTTTGGGTACATATTCCGCTACAATCGATATTTTCTGACATACACCTAAACAAAGCAATGACTTTCAATTTCTGCATTATCTTGCTCATTTTGCAATATTGTGCGATAACGAAAAGGACCAAAATCATAGGGCATAAAGTTTCCCATGACTTTGGTCCTCACCATTTTTCTCTCAGGATCAATATTTCAGGACTTACGTCTATGGTAAATCTATCAGACGTCTGGTGAACTGCGTATAGTTGTGAGACTGACGTCACCAACAACTGCGCCAACAAAACGATAACAAAATAATATCAGACGCAATGTTTGTTCAAATTATTCGGCAGACCCTACATCAGCCATCGAAAGTCCGATGAAAAAGTGGCAGCAGAATATGTTCTATTTCTTCTATAACCATGTAAAACATTATTGATCCTGTTCGAGACTTTTACAGTTTTCCCTATTGAAATAACAAAGAAAAGTGTCGATTTTACCACTACGTGTTTGCAAGACGAATTTATTGTCGAAAAATTGCTCGCAATTATGCTTTGCTGCATCGTCCTTTTCCTCTGAACCATAATCCGAAAATGAGCAAAATTAAAAAACAAGTCGAGTGAACAATTAGCATAAAAATCGTTTTAATATTTTGAACAAAATTCATTTGATTTCTAATTTTGACAAAGACTTGAAGATTTTTTTGCGCCCTTTTCATGTTTTACCGCAGGCGTAAGTGCGAAAGGAAGTGAATTGGGAGGCAAAAAGATGAAACTGGAGTGGTAGAGGTTCTTCAGGTGTATAACTCAGAGAATATCAATCACAGAGGACAAATGGTCTGAAGGAAAACTATGCAAAATGAAGCTTTCTACAACTCTAGTCATCATATTCTTTTTCGTCAAAAATCGAAGCTGGCTACGTTGTTTCATAAATGTTAACGGCCTCTCGAGTCCAAAATTGCAGTTGAATGCAGAAATAAGTTCTAACGAAAAAGAAGACGAATCTCGAGAATATAGACACGCGCGCCGCGTGTCGAAATGAATTTTCGACTCGCAGTGCGAACGACCCTCCCAATAATATTGACGCACGGACTGTGGAGTGGAGCCGGTATTTGAAAAAAACCACTGAATTCTTCCCCCACGAATTTACGTCTTTACCTTCATCGCATCTGTACGGCAAATATTTTGATATCTCGAGGTAGTGGACGATATTGATCCAAGTCCAAATGTACGGTGCACCATGGTCATCCCTATATTGCACGGTGAGATACCGGAAAGCTCACAGCAAATATTTTCTCTGGGTCCGAAGCTGTTACAGCACGGATAAATAATTTACGTGGATTGTTTGACGATGCAAAAGGGTTGAGGCTGTGTTCCACGGTCGAATGGCGAAAGGTTAGTCTTTGATTAACAAAAAATGATTGACAGTGTCTGTCTCTTAATTGCGATTCTCTATTAAGAGGATTTTCACATGTTTCCATCACTGCGGAGTGCCAATGATTGCTCCCACGGTTCCGCTGCGTCGCTATATCGAGATAATTTTGATGCTCAAGTATAATCCGTAGAATTAATTGGATTGTAGTCAGAATCGGATAAACAATGAAAACTTGTTACAATAAATGAAAACAAGCAATAATTTTGTGATAATTAATTAAGAAAATTGAATTTTCATGCACCCATGAGTATATAGAGACGTGCGAACATTACCGCTTAATAAAGTATTCAAGGGAACATTCAACTGACGCAAGGGATGGAAACTTGCTTTTCAACCCCAGGGAAAAGTTTGCAGGAATTAAGGGGCAAGAGGGCGTGCGAGAGAAGGATGAAAACAATGGCTAAGGGCGAGTACATGCGTCTCTGCTTTTCCCCCTTTCTTTCTTCGAGCCAACGACTAATGTGAATTCATACACTTGAGCTTTTCGTGGCGTCCTCGTATATAATGCGGCTTGAATGTATAGCGCACAGTTCGCTGGAGTAGGCGAGGAGTAAAAATATCCTCCGCGTATGCTGCGGCATTTCTGGCTCCTGGCTGTCTACACTCGGGGGCGCGATTGCATTCCTTCTCGCTCTGTGATGTGGCGACGGACCAAGAGAGAAACCAGAATTTCTCCTCGTCTCAGACATCGCCACACAGAGAGAAGCAGCTTCCAAATTAATCTCTCAAGTTGATACTTTATTTTCCACAAATGGTATTCTCCGACTTACCAGCAATCTGTCACTTAGATAAGGGATGAACGAACACAATACTCATTTTTCATAATGTCTCATGATTTTTCTGTAACCCGAGCGACCCCCAAGCGCGTAATACAATTTGTGTTAATTTTAAGAAAATTGAAATTACGATCCTGTACAAAGAAATTACCAGTAATAAAATGTAAATGGGTCTGATGAATGAAGAGGGGATCCTTCGCAAAAGCAAGGCCTTCCAGGCAATGTTATATTTTTTCTAAACTTTATAATGTTGCTGCTCTCTTGACGCAGTGAATCCAAATTTTATTTCTCTCTGTACACCATTTTATTCCATTCTATTTTTATCATTATAAATCTTTCCATTCGTGTCTCTCGTACAATTGATTACGAGGATACTTTCCATCGATTTACACCAAAAACTTGGTTCCTGCGTGATTCAACATTTTATGATTACGCCCAACAGCCACAAGCAATACAAAAGTCAGAGTTTGACGGAAATTTATGTCCAACGCATTAATTTCACTCCAACATAAATTCAATAACCAAGTTTTTCCTGTTTGTTGTTTTTTTTCGAGTATATGATGGAGTAAGCGATAATGGATATAATGGAGCGAAAAACGAAACTCTCTCTACCCGAATGAGCTGTTATTCAGGAATCGTCCATTAATTTCTATCGGATCATTCCATCATATATCACCCGCCTGTTGTTTTTCTCTTTTTATTGTATCGAGGGTTTTGTCCATACGGTGGACCATTTTGTCCATAACTTCATGAATTCCTCTGATCCTCAGGAATGAGCAACGTATGCTCTGGTTTCTCTCGTATTTCGCTCATTGTTCCCATTGGCCTGCTTCAGTTGTTGTTGAGAATGTGATATGCAGCATATGCAGCTCAATATCAAAAGCTTTCGTGATAATGAAAGTCCCTTCATCGGGAGAAGCCACAGAGAAATGTAAACCGACGTTTTCTTTCATTCCTCGCCACCATTTGTTATGTGGGAGTAAACAATGAAGATTGGCTGAGATTCTTAGACGATTCTAGCACAGATGCGAGAGCTTTCGAAAAGCTCTGGAAGTAACGTGAGCCTATTTACTCGAGTTAGATAATACGAGGATAAGACCCAAGAAGCTTAGAAATGACAGATGTTCGTATAATCCTATTTTGTTGTGAATGAAAGCTTGAAAAAAAGAATGAGGAAGGATTGAGAGAAATCGCAAGTTTGTACTAAATAAAAACGCGACTAATGGCTTTTTTTCGTTTCTGAGTGGGCTAACGATTTGTATGACATCGATCCTGAATTCTCACTAATCCCATCAAAGACGAACTCGATCTCTCCTAGCAGCTATATACTCATTCGTTAATTTTAAGACTCGGACATTGCTAAAGTGACAGCCTCGAGTATTGCTTGTAGTTTGAACTCTAGGCGTTTAAAGTTCGCCTTGTTCGAAGTAGTTTGAGCACAGCAGTTTCCTTTGGTCCAGGGTCGCATACGATACACGGTGATGCATTAGGAAAGTCTCGTGATGGACAATGCTTTTAGGGCACGAATTAGGGAAGTGGGATTACGGTGATCGGTTAAGCTCGTAAAAACCCTTCAAGACTATAATACACACGAGGAAACATGAGCAATACAAATGTCAACAGTCAAAAATATGCTAGAAAAGATAAAAAAAATCATTTGCTCTACAATTTTAAGATTTTTCTTTCAATCATATATTTGGCTTGCCTACAAAACCGTATATGATAGACGTGTCGCCGTGACGTCTTGAAACGGGCATATTCGCGTATATAAGAATGTGGCAGACCCGCCTACGCTTTTTCTTTTAATGATCCTCGGCGTCGAGTCGCTACCGCGTCTCTTGATCTTGTGCCTTCCAAGTTGTCGGAGTTTTTGAAGAATCAACGCACATGAATAGAAAATTATCGGAACGACCAAATAAAATTTTTTTTACATCGTAATTCAAAATGCAGTTTAAAAAAGAAAAAGCTTTTACAAGGAATAAAATACTTTTCTATCTTTAACTCGTGAAAAGTCGAATAAAAGAACATTCGGTTCGTTTGCCGGAAACTGTGACTCGTTTGTCAACACTATCTTCTTTTTCTCATAGAATGGTCACCAGAAATCATACAGGGTCGATATTGCGGGGCTTCAGGTTCAACACTGCCCTTTGAACATGGCATCATCCTCTTCAAAAGGGCAAGAGGAGACCAGCATGAAAGCGGAGATGATAAATGAGCTAGAGCGTCCGACCAGAGGACCGGACAAGTGCCTTGACATTGCTGTAGTTGTTTGCTTTACTATAGAACTCGCCTGTACCACACTGTGCACAACTGTCAGCCACAGTCTCCTCAAATTCCAGTCGATGTATCGCATGGTCTCACGCATGTAAAGTGAGGAGCTAAAATTCATCTCAAGGGCTTCGATCTATCGATTCACAAACTCTCTTCGCTCATCAGCTTTACTCGGACCGTGTGGTGCATTAATATTTGCGTCGTAAGCAAAGACTCCTTTCCGGTGACATCACGATTCCTTTGAATCGAGACAAAGTGGACAGAAATAAAATTTATTGCTCGTAAAAAACGTGCAAGCCAACGTTCTAGCATTCGTACGATTTCTTTGAAAATGATACGCGAATCAGAGTTTGAAAAATACAGAATAGTTCCACATCGAGACTGTGAATCGTTTTTTCCTCCGTGGGGCTCAATGTCACTTGTTTTCTCTCCAACACACACGTGCACAAACACACGTACACACCACGTACAAGACGAGAATTACCCCACGTAACTTTGCGCCGATGCTCACTTTCCTATTCCCAGTAAACGTTTATCGATAGCTCCATCCTATATTAGCTGTACCATTTGTACATAAAATACACAACATCGCATTTCATATATACGTTGTTAACTTCATGCCTGACCCAAATTTATTACCATTCTCCTTGTCCTGCTATCCGCACTGTTACGGAGAACCGAACCGAAGCGTATATTGAAATGAACACTGAACTTCTCTATTCGGAGAAAAGAGCAAAATGGCAATGTCGATAAAAGTAGAGAAATGAACGTATTCTGTAAAGAGGCTGCTGTAAGAGATTTCAAATGTCGGTTTGCACACATGCAATCGGTGCATGGTCGCATGCAGGCTGCGCGAGATCGTGGAAACAGGAAAATATCGCAACGGGGAATAAAAAATTGTGATTCCCAGAAATTGAATACCCTGCTGAACGAAATGGGATGCTGTATCGAAGAAAAAGTGTTCAGGAAAAGTTGATTCCACGAGGATCTGCGAAGATCTGTCTAATGCGATTAAATCGAATAATACTATTTGTTTCGATGAAACTCTCCAGTAAATTCATGATTACGAAAAATGAAAAGAGCATTATCGTTGCATAATTAAAATGGAATCTTTTGTGGGTATGGGATTTTAAAAAGTGTTCATGATGCAGGAGTGAATTTTTGTTCGCGGAAGAAAGTATTTTATTTACGAGAAATCGCCCTAAGCTCAAGGACTTTCAATTTTAATCCTCGCTGGTCTTTATATCTTTTTTTTTGTAAATGATAGCGTGTGTTAGTTGAGAGGATTTCACGTTGTCCTGGAAAAGTCGGACACGTCCGAGGTTCGTGAATCCCTTCGCCTTTTGTGAGCCTTGTGTATAGAAGAGCTTGAGGTCTCGCCACACAGTTCCGTCACAGTCAGACTCTAAAGTTGCTGAAGCGTTTTAAACTCGACGCAGCGAGAGAGTTGGGAAAAGAAAAATTTCCTATAAATTTGCAGATACGAAACAATGGCGCCGAGGGAAAATTGACCATTTTGTTTCGCAACTTACTGTTGAGAGCAGCACAAAACCGGAAGTAAGAACAATTCCACATTTCGTACACAACCTTTCGCTCTCTCCTTTTCCTCCGAGTGAGTGCTACCGAGTTAATTGGCGTCATTTCCGGTTTCCCACGTTTTCGCTCAACGATAAAATATCCGCTGTATGCAGCGGATATTTTATCGTTGAGCGAACACGAAAATTTAGCTCGAAAACGTACGAGATTCATTGATCGATTAACTTCGATAAAAACTCTATTCAATCGATTTGCATTTTATGATCACAGATCAATTGCGCAACATCGGAGAATCCAGGGGCCAGGAAGTTGTATTCGCTTCGGTGTTAATCATCAGAATTCCCATATCCTGATAGCATTGAATTGCGTAATTGATTTTTAATCATTTTTTTAGACGTCCGAACTTTATTTCCAGGATTAATCGTGCCATGGGTTCCTGAGACCCAGGTCCTGCGCAAGGACCTGGCTCCAGTTTCGGTACCTGTCTATTGAAAATCCTGGAGTGCCTGGAACTCATGAAATTTAAAAATTCTCGTTCAAATTTATGGAAAAGCCCGATCTTGCGAGTCAATTTCAAACGAATATCTGATTGGTGTTGTTCGTGTAGCACGTGTTCCATATTTTGCGCAATAAATGAAGCGACGGTTGGATGACGATCCAGTGTGATAAATATTCATCGTAACATTCACTTCCTCAAAGTTCTCGATGAGTAATGCCGTCAACAATAAATAGTGTTCACTTCCGGCTGTTTGAGGCTAAGGAGCTTATGAGATTTCCCATGGGGAGAAAAACGCTTTGTCCAAGTTAATCTATGAGTTGGAAACCCTTGGTATACATATGAATGAGAAAATTATTGGGACATCACACTTCCTGGGTGTTTTCTTAACAACCGATTTAATCGCATATCGATAAAGAACAGAACGAAAATATCGGGACAAATAAGTTTATTGAGGAAGACGAAGAGTGAAGTGACAAGCATTAAAAGATGCCGCAACGTTTATCGTCGTATTCGCGATGATTAGACGCCAGCAAAGGTCGGATCGTTCCCTCTATCGTTAATCTTTTCATACGCCATTTTATGTGTTTTCGTATATTCGTAGCATCTTTATGGAGAAATCCCCTCGGTTGACACGCGCCCATAAAAAAATCCCTTAACACTCATACGCGTTTGTCGGTCAACAGATTTGAAGAAGCTTCGGATTTGATTCACCCGGAAGATCTTTTCGAGATCCTTTGATATTTCTCTTGATTTACTATCGGAATTCAGTCCGCATGGCACGAGAAAAAACTCAGAGTCCCCCCGATTCAGCGGCTTTGTGTATAGCGATTTTTTTATCATCTTGAATGCAATTTCCTTCGGCATCACTGGGTGACGTTAATTTGTACGAAATAAATATTTGGTCCTTTAAATTCGATGGAAAAATAAAGCGATGAGTTGCTGAATACGAGATGAGAGGAAGAAATAGGAGTCGAAGAGAAAAGACTCCAGAGGACGAGGAAATATCGTCATATTATTCTGAGGTCTGGGACTGGCGTGGAATAAAAGAAAAGAGAAGAGGAAGAGTCTCTGTTTGCAGACAGCCGATGAGTTTTCAGACAAACAGGTCAATTGGTCTGACCCGCCTGTGGCGCTTTGATATCCGGACGTCGCCCCAATGTCTGCTCCATAAATGTCAATTTTCATAAAGTTGAGACATTTAAATACCCAATTATCGAAGAATTTGTCTCAATATAACCAATTTCTCCTCCCATTAACTTTATTGTGCCTTCGATCGATTCGTAGGACTAATGACTTTTGGGCTCTCGTCGCTCCGTCTTTTTTGGATCCGCTCGGAAAAAGGGTTCTCCGTTTTGTCCCTCATCAGATCTTCTCGGTCTCGTAAGAGTAATGTCGTCGTAATGGGGCAATTGAGTCAACGGTGAAGATAGGCAATTCGACCATTTTCGCAATGTGCTTGAACATTTATTGGACATCTTCAGTTCCGACAGGCTTTACAACGTCTGTCTCTCGATTTCGATAAACTCATTAAAAAAAAAGGACAAACAAAATGTAATCTGAGAGAATTTTAAGATTTTTTTCAAAAAGAGTTCGTCTCAGGGTGGAAAGTAAAAAAAATGTGGGTCAATGCAGGCGTCAAGGGCAAAAATCGCTTGATAAAACTTGGAGAATTGAGGGCTGCAGTCGTCCATAAATTCTCGAAAAGTCGTGATAGCACTGGGCCACGAAATTTCTCACGAAAAATGATAAACATTTACATATCCAAAAGTTTACACTCTTTGGTGACGTAAATAAATATGTATGACGCATGGGCAGGAAAGAGCGAAACGTAGCAACAACTTTTGCTTTGGGATGATAAAAAAAAAGCATTACAGTCGGTCACAGCGAACGATATAAAAGGGAAACTATCGTTCCAGGCTTTATTTAAATATATACTTATCAACTTTTAGGAAATAAAAGGACGCAAAGCACACCCTATAACACTTAAAGTTATGTAGGCTGCGTCCTTTTTCAGGTTCTTTGATAAAAATATGTCTGGAAGGATGGAATATTTCGCAGACGAGAGTTAATATAAAAGACGGCCGAGGAGAAATGGAAAGAAAAGGACGAGAAGATACAGACCAATGTCTTTCTCACGTCTGTATAGAAATAAAGGAGAACGAGGAGGAGCTGTGGAGACGATAATAACAGAAAAAGGAAGAAAAATACAGCCACACAGAGGGGCGGAGGGGATCCTGCAAACTTTCCACGAACCCATTTGTACCGGGACAATATCTGCCCAGAATCTAGGCCACCTTTTATCTCCTTGCTGCTATATATATCTATATATTTATATACAAATAAAATATAGATCTATACAACAATACGCACATCTATATATCGATAAAACGAGAGAAAAAAACGTTCATAAGGACGACCAGTCACTAAGCAGGGACGAGCAAATCGACGAAATCGGTTCTATATTAAAAATAATAATGAAAGATTATACATTATTGATGAAAACTTCGATCACTACGATTCAGTTAAAATATTAGAAGTATCGCAACCTTCAAATTTTCACGTTTTGAGTCACCAGGAACTTTTGTAGTCTGTGGTTTTCGTACATGGAACTAATTTATAGACTTGTCGTCGTATATCGTCCAGCGAGTCCAAAGTTTATCACAAGGTTCATTTGCCACCATTGATGGTGAATAATGAGTTTTGTTGGTTGAGGTAGCATTATTGGTTAATATTGGAAACTTGACTGTGGACAATCAGTTTCTAGACCGCGGTCATGTTGCTGTTAATTAAGAAAATGTATATTAAGGATTCCAATAACTTGTTGTAAATTCGAAAATGAGTTCTTAATAATTAAATGAATGCGCTGGCGATTTATTAATTTTTTTCTTTTAATGTCAATGCTGTTGGTTATTTTTCGTTTCGTTTGTGGTTTTCGCCTTGACCGTGATCCCCAATCTCAAGAGAGAGAGAGTAGCTATAGCCAAGCTTTTTGTTTGATGATGCTGGACTCGTGTATTCAGGTGTTTTTCCTGAGGCGATCGTATTCTGGCGTTTCTGGGTGAGCTCCGGGGTTTTCTACTCACTTATTTCTCTTGTTTTCTTATTTCCACTATTCCAATCGAATATCGAAGAAAAGAGGATCGAGAATAAGGAGTTATTCGATGATAATCCTTTTTTTTCCTCTTTTTAACATACGGATTCTTATTCTTCGTCGACAAACATCCTCCGTTTCGGCAAAATATTTTAAAAATTGTGAGTAAATCGTACGAACTGAAAATATGGTCAAGCAAGAGCTCAGTCTTTTCTTCATCGCTTTGGAACACGTCTCTAAGTTTTTGTTCCGGGAAACGATTTTCCAACGGATTGACATCGAACTTTTTTTCCGATATATTTTTCGCAGAAAAGATTCTCTCCCCACAAAACTGAATAGCATCTTTTTACGAAAAAAGGAACAGAGAAAAATGAGAAATAACGTTTCGGAATTGACGATGTAATTCGAACTGTGTTTTCTCAGTTCAAAAGAATATTCAAACTTTCTTCACCCCTCGGAAAAAAGCTTCTATACGTCTTATCAATTCCTTCATAGTGAATACAGTCAGCGTAGGCTCGAATGAATTGGAATTGTGTGTTAGCCAACGAAGGGAAAACTTGAATTGTTCAGCGAGGCGATATGATCCTCGTGATCAGAATGCTGTAGGTATCGGGTAGCAAAAAAAAATACCTCGTATTTCCGTCCAGATCTCCGCATGGCGTGTTCGCGATTCTCATACATGCAGAAAAAAAATACAATACGTTAAATAATTTTTCTTCTTATTTATAAAAAGTAACAATTCAGTAGTTTCATAGAAAGGTCATTTCATTGTCACAATCTTTTTGGGCTTGAATGACCGGGAAAGTCGAAGGGACGTGGAAAAAGTGCCTGTCGTCTGTGAAGGAGTAAAAAAAAAGGCGAATTATTTACAGAAATTGTGAGAGAAACGGATAAAAAGGTTTGCACATGAGGCTCAATGAGTTGATTGACAATTTTCGGTACGTGTACACAATGAATCGAGGGCAAATAAAGAGCGAAAGCTCGGCTGATCGACCACCTGAAGTCGTGATAAGATTTTATGTGCTTTCATAACGAAGATCAATAATTTATCCACTCGAGAGCCTTTCGGCAACGTCATTCAACGCGCGGTGCTTACTCTCTGATATCGATAAACTTCCACCCACACACATACAAACAATGCTTATGTATGATAATGTATATAAGAGAAAAAGTACATGCGACGTAATGAAGCGGAGTGAAGAAAATGGCAAATGCCCCCTCGAGAGTAAAAGAGTGAGTGCTGTACAGAGTAAAAGCAGTTCCAGAAAATAGAGAGCGAAAGGGAAGAAGATAAATAAGAGAAGAGACGCTGCCTCACTGCTGGAAGTCTAGAATATTTATCTCAAGCAATAAACTTAGCCATGGATTTTCTTCACATCGGCGCACGAAATTCAAACATTGTCCTACAGGCTTACTGCTTTTTTTTTGACATTTTGCTTCGGAAATTTTTAAATGCAAGATAAAAAAAAAGTTGAGAAATTGAATTTCGTCTTAAAGGCGAATTTCTCGCTCATCTGAAAAACTTTGCACTCTTAGCTACACTTGCTCACGACGTCGTCCGAGCTCATGAAATTCCAGGAAGAACAATCGCAGGTACGATTCAATAAGAAAACGGAGTAAAGTCGTAATTAACTTGAAAAAGATAAGAAGCTCGAGTACAGAGAAAACACATTCCATACGTCCTATCTTTTTCACACCTCAATGCTCAGACCTTTTCTCTCGCTTAACTATGGCGAACGAGCTTTTCTTTTCAATTGTGTCACGCTTCTTTCTTTTGCCAAGAGATCTCTTCTCCAGCGTGTTCGCCAGCGTATTTCTTGCACTCTCGCTCCTCCTTCTCGTATCCCCGAGGAAATCGGACTTTAACGTCTCTTCGTACACTCGCGTGTAATTTCACGGGACGGAAAGAGCAATTACGTGGATGAATATGTGCGGTTCCGCTATTCCGGACCGTTTCTGCAACGCTCTGCGCAAAACGATCGTGGAAACGGTTGCAAACTTGTACGTAATGCAGGTTGCTCAAAAAAAATCTTGGAACCTGCCATTTCATTCTATTTGCGAATTCGTTCGAGCCTAAATTTCTCTTTCATAGAAAAAGCTTCTTGGACTTTGAACCAAATGTGTACGAAAGACAAACAATACAAATAAAATAAAAGTAACGAAACACACACAAGGATTGAAGTTTAACGGAAACGAGAAGATGAGCAAGACAAAAGACAGACTCGATGGAATAAAAGGAAACGTACCATGGGATAAAGGCCAAACGAAATTGAACAGTAACCCGTAGAATCCCCAATCTGCAGTTTAACGCCCCGAGAGATACGCGCATCCGCGGTTCCCACTCTTCCTTTCCTAGACAACCGACACCAATCCAATTTTATACTTATGAAATTTCCTTTTCTTCCCTCTGTCCTTTCTCGCGCTCACTCTGAGCCCAGAATCTCCTGAATTGCCCGGACATACACTCGAAAAATTTATGACCTTTGCGATAAAGATTTTTCTTCTTACGATGGGCTATCGGAATAAATTTCACTGATTGTTTCTTAGCTGCATTGCTATATAAACAACGTACTTATCATATCGAGATACTCCGAAATAAAATTAACAGCCGAATTGACTCTGTTTCGTGATTCTCGGTGCATGAATATAATAATTCAGCAGATGATTTTTTCGCTCCAGATTTAAATAATTGAAACTTTTATTTTATTTCGTGACATCGTTGGAATAATTTTTTTCCGAAATTATATTTCTCAACTACACGTTGCAACGTGAAACTTCTCGTGTCATATTTCTGAGTACTTTTTCATGTGCTTGCCATTTCGTTGCTTTTCACAAAATTTCTCATACGCNCACAAGGATTGAAGTTTAACGGAAACGAGAAGATGAGCAAGACAAAAGACAGACTCGATGGAATAAAAGGAAACGTACCATGGGATAAAGGCCAAACGAAATTGAACAGTAACCCGTAGAATCCCCAATCTGCAGTTTAACGCCCCGAGAGATACGCGCATCCGCGGTTCCCACTCTTCCTTTCCTAGACAACCGACACCAATCCAATTTTATACTTATGAAATTTCCTTTTCTTCCCTCTGTCCTTTCTCGCGCTCACTCTGAGCCCAGAATCTCCTGAATTGCCCGGACATACACTCGAAAAATTTATGACTTTTGCGATAAAGATTTTTCTTCTTACGATGGGCTATCGGAATAAATTTCTCTGATTGTTTCTCAGCTGTATTGCTATATAAACAACGTACTTATCATATCGAGATACTCCGAAATAAAATTAACAGCGAAATCAACTGTGTTTCGTGATTCTCGGTGCATGAATGTAAATAATTCAGCAGATGATTCTTTCGCTCCACATTTGAATAATTGAAACTTTTATTTTATTTAGTGACATCGTTAGAATCATTTTTTTCCGAAATTATATTTCTCAACTACGTTGCAACGTGAAACTTCACGTGTCATATTTCTGAGTACTTTTTCATGTGCTTGCCATTTCGTTGCTTTTCACAAAATTTCTCTTACGCACCGCCAATTCTCTTTTCATTGCACTGCAACGGTTTCCAGGGGCAGTTTTCTCTTCTGACGACGTTTCTCAGCCGAGAATTCTCGGACAAGGATTTGGACTTTTCGACCTGGGGATATCCCTTAATCAGATATTTGGAATTACAGATAATCATCGTATGAAAAGAGTGCTTAAGTACAGTGTGTGATTCGTATGTGGTAGAGAGCTAGGATGGAAAAAGATTTTGTACAGTTTCCCTGCAGGACCATCGTCGAAAATCGAGGTTTGGGAACAGGAGATTAATGTGGTAGATACCGAATGTTGAATCGAGGGTTGAAAGAATCTCGTATGTATTCATGTTTTTTTCCTCCTGAGCTTTTCCATCTGCCCTTTGGCTAGTCCATGGGCAACAAAAGTTTTTCGCTTTTATTCCTCCTCCAAACGACGTAACTCAATGTACCATTCCAGTGACTATTTTCATGATTAATTGACGCGAGACGAGATTTATATTCTCAGCAAAACTTTGCATCTCCTTCGTTTGCTTGTGGCAATAAAAAAAAAAGAACGAGCTATTTACAACTTTCAATTGCCTGAATAATATGATGATGGAATTGGTTGAGTATTTTCTGTTACAATTTACATTTTGATGGCGGACTGACTGATAAATTTTCCGTTCATTTATTCCACCATTTGAATGGTCAGTTCTGTATATATTTTTGTATCAGGACGTGCAAAAGAATCTGCTGCTCCTTTTTGCCCAAAAAATGGCATTTATTTGAATAAAATAGAAAAATTGTGGTTGTCATTTGAAAAATCTGAAAAAAATTCAAATATACGCGACGTTCGTTTGCAAGCTCCTTGCGTCTCGGAAAGAATAGACATCAATACCTGCGGATAAGTGTTTTCACTCAGCGTTTGAAAAATAAAAAAGTCATAACATATTTTTCAAACTCACTATATATAACCGGCAAAGTGCAGATAAAATGTAATGTCGTTTGAACATGTCGAGGAATAATGACTCGAGGTAGTAGATTTAAAAGAAGGCTTCGATCTATCATATGAAATGTGTTATACATCGACAAGACTGAATAAAGAAGAGCGCGAGAACGTTGCCATAGAAATCTAAAAAAAAAATGTACTCACCCAGAGCTTTCTCATTCCCCAGACGAAGGAAATGGATGATAAGACGATACTTGCTCTCGTCTCCACGAAATGTGTTTGCTTTCCCCACCAATCCCACCAACCTTCTTGTCATTACCTCAACACGCTACTTCGCAACATACAGAGCAAATCTGACTCTCCCTCGGTATACAAAATCGGTAAAACGATAACACACCCTTCGCATATGTTTAATCATTTCCTCGCTCTCGTGCTACGTGATATTTGACACTTGGCCTCTTGAATCCCCCTTAGTCAAGATGAAATAGTTGCTTCACAGTGGTCGACTGAGAGATCAGTTCTCCCAACGGATGCAAAGGTCGATACGAAAATTCGAATAATTAACGTGAGACGAGAAAAATATTTGGAAGTTTGAATCAATTCGGAGGAAATATTGCAAATAATTAAACAATGCTGGAATTCTCATGGGGGAGCTTTTTCTTTGTCATTTTTAATGAGTGCACATGAGCAACTAAGAGGAACAAGCAACAGCAAAATCAGGTGGGTTTTATTTGTTAAATGCCTCCATTGTCTTGCAGTATGTAATCCAAGGATTCGTGCTCAGGATTCCCGGAGTAAAAAGGCTGCCGGTAGCGTAACCCAACAGCACAGAGTCTCCGAGGGATTACATGATGGAAATCTTGCACGTACATGGATCGGTGTGCATAGTCACTCGTGTATGTCCAGTCCCCGAGGTCACGCACGAGTTTATTGAATGAAAATAAGGATCTACAGAGAATCGAGTAAAGTTCTGTATATTCCACTATGTGCTTCAATACAGACGTGCATTTGCTTGGAATTTTTTATTCAAGTTAAAAAAAAGTCGAGCAGCCACTGCGTGGAAGAGCTCAACAGACGATCCTCCAGACGTTCGACTTCATGAAGAATTCAACGAGGATAACCATAACGAACGAATGGCATACGTTTTTCCATCCCAATTTGTCAGCTTCTGAATACATTTTTTTTCTTCGTCTTTGCAAAGCCCCATTTTTTTCTAGCCCTCCGATGTTACTTTGCTGTTTTGCTACAGTCGAAGATATATATCTCACTTGACTCGTGCCTGTGGTACAAGGGGGAATTGCTTACTCCCATCATCTCCTTTCATTCCTCACTTTCTTCGACCCCCTTCCGCCTCTTTCTCTCTCTCTCGCTCTCTTTGCGCCGCGTTGAAAAATTGGAACAGATAATGAGAGGTCACAAGGTAGACTGGCTACGTAACGGAAGCTGGAGAGATGCTCAAGCTCGAGAACGTGCTACTCCAGCGAGGTGATAGTATAAAGGACGAGAACGACAGCTCTTCCGTACGAGGTGGACAGTTACAAATAGTTGTAAAGGTCTGTACGTGCTGCAAACTCCCGAGGAATGACAGGTCCTTGCAACTCGCGATATAGAACTTGCCATTCTGAATTTATAACGCCCTTCGGGCCTGTAGATCCACTCCATGAAGTCCGCATCGTCGAAGTATTTCTCATCAATCTGTAATGTCGGGTATCAATTCTGATTCAAGACTTACGTCACGTCGGTCATATATTTATAAACATGTTTATTAATTATTGAGGGCGATAACAAAAATTACATTGAGATACAAAATGACTAAATAAAAATTATTCGCTTTACACGTCGCACTGGTCATTTGAATTTTTATCAACGTATCGCTCGTTGCTAGCCTCTGATACAGTTTCGATATTTGCATTGGTACATTTTGATACATTCCATGATACATTTCAATTTTGGATCGTGATTTCGTGAATTTTCTAGTTTTTCAACACGTTCTCCGTTAACATCACTTTTATTTTTATAGATAAAATTATCAATAGATCGAAAAATCGATGGATCCAAAAATGTACCAAAATGTTTTCCAAATTGTCTTGACATAAATTTGAGAAAAGTTCTTCACTAAAAATATTACTTTTGAGAATTAATCAGATTGGTAAATACATTTGTTAAATGTACATCGTGATAACGTATGAATTGTTGCTCGCATCGATGGAAAAGTCATCTTCGAGGCACGAGAAACTACGAGAAAATGGATCATCGTCTTCTTGCGTAGGTTTTCCATTATTATTGTGCTGCCTGCAGGTTTCAGTCGCCAGGATTTCGGGGCTGTAGGAACGTTCGATATTGTTCTCGGGAAGTCCATCGCTGTTCCATTCATCCTTGAACAGTTCGTGCGCCGAGTTCGAGACGGGAATTGATTTGTTAAATTTGGAGCAACAAAAATCAAACTCATCGTGAAAATTTGGTTCTGTAGTCGATTCCGAATCGAGAGGTAATTCGCTTTGCTCTCGGTCTCTCATCGATTCTTCGTCGCTCACTAAAATTGGTCCCGATGGTAGCTGACAATTATACTCATCGTGTGCAGTGAAATCGTATAAACGTTCAAGAATGTTGGTTAAAGGATCGAGCGAACTTTTTACCGAATGTTTCTCGATCGGATTTGCGATTGCCACAGTTTTGGCATCTACCCATTCTAATTCACAGTATCTCCTCCCAATTTCAACTGGATTCGGGTTAATCGCTAAATGAGTGGGTAAATCTGTCTCTCTTAATCGTGAATTCACCGCACTGTCAGTACCAACGTATTTTTCCGGATAATCCGTCTTGATTAAACTTCGCTCGTTCGTTCCTGGGTCGAGGAACACATCAGAGTCCAAATTTCTTTGTGTACATTTGTTCATCCGTTCTGTCGAGCAATCGCTGAGGGAAACTTCACGAAAGGTCTCGTTTTCTTGATCAACGAATTTTAAGGTCGTTCTCAAAGGTCGTTGGCTCAAGGCCCTCGACTCATTTTGTTGCAAAATATCGTCAGTGTCTTTTGCACATTTTACCGGAGAAATGGGGATTTTTTCGATTACACGATTGTGGCCACGACGAAGGGACGACGAGGTTGAGAAATCGTCATGACAATGAATCGGTATATTGGGCAGTGACGTCGTACGGCTGTTCAATAATGATAATTCTTCGGCGTCCAGAAACGTTGCTGATTCACCGAATTCATTTTCACTCGTTTCTATGCTCTTCGTTAACTCGAACGACCCCCATTTTCTCGGTGGCGCCGAAACGAATTTCCTCAATAAAGCTCGTTTGTACGTCCAGAAAAATATACTTTTCGGAATCACTTCGCACTTGTTGTTGATTTTTTTTTTGCTGCTTTGCTCAACGAGTCGCGTTTTTTTCATGAACCTTTTCCGAAATTTTTGAAAAATATTTCCTCTCCACTTGATGCCCATCGTAGTCTTATGTCCATCGGTTGTCGATTGAGACTCTTCGTGTGAATCGCCTTCAAAGATCGTCGACAGGGATGACTTGGATGCGAAGCTTTTGTGAAATCGCTCGTTGCACGCTTCGAACGATTCAAACGTTTCCTGTTTTGCAGGCCTTTCGAGCCTACGATTCTGACGAGGCTTCACATTTACTAACATAATGCAAAATGTATCAGGATTCATTGTTCAATAATTGTGTCTTTATTAAAAATTCCCGAGTTATACGAACGAGAAAGAATTTTCACTGAACTCTGGGAACTTAAAAACACTCCGACACTTGGTGAAGACGACGGACGTCGAATGAGTCTCGAGACGATCCCTCTCGAGGCTTCACGGTCAAAATACTTTGCGTTTATGGACTATCCCCCGAAAAATTGCCCACGCCTATGAGCTTTGATTTGTAAGAAGGGGAAAACCTTGGTTAAGGAATCATTGAACATTTTACATTTTTAAAGTACACCATTTTGCTTTCGGTCACGTTGAGCGGTTAGAAAAGGTTTGTCCTCGCAAGGACTAAATTTAGCCTCCAATTATATGGCTCAACTCGGTGCGCTTCGAGATTACATTCGTTTAATATAAAAAATCAAAAAGTCGTATTGTTGTCGCGGAGGAAAATTTTGTGCAAATATTTATTCTTCGTTTAAAAATATTGACGATTTTTTTTTTTACATCGTTATTGTTCAACTCGTTATTCATATCGGGAAATCAATCTGCAATTAATTATTCATTCCGTAAAACCCTGAAGAATAAAGAATTCGCAGCAGGTTCGTGATAAATTTCATACTGTATCGTTCCACATTTATGCAAAATAAATATACGCTCTTCAGTGTTACGGGCGAAGGTCCTTGGGAATTCTGGTCAATCGATGTGACCGGGCGCCAGGAGGGCTGACTTCCTTAGCGAGGAAACATTTCTCTGGCTCTCTCGTTTCTGCTCATTCCCAGAGCTTATCCTTTTCACTATCTCTCCAATATTCATGCCGGAGGTAGTAAATATATGTTTAGCTGGGGTCCTAGAAGTACGCCATCTCTGATCTATGGTCCAGTTAGTAAAATGCGTATACCTAAAAAAAAAANAAAAAAAAAAAAAAAAAAAAAAAAAACGTCATATAGGTCAACAGAAATAAGAGTTGCGGGATTTCGGCCAAAAAATTTCGTACTTTCTACGTATCTCTGCGTGCTTAGGTACATGCGCCGACTAATTTTAATTGGAATACTTTGTTGCCGAGTTCAGAAGTAATTGCAATAACAGTAAATTGCTCTGGAGAATTGGCGACGAGCAGTTACTGTGTTCATTTCTCTGACAGTGTCAACGAAATGTTACGCGAGTGTAATTCCTTCCCTTCATTTGAATCGCGGAATTTCATCGCTTTTTCAAATTAGACGCTCTAACTCCGACTTTTTCTATAAAAATTGCATTTATAACTTCACGAATTTTTTATAAGCAGCAGCAGAAATAATGCCGGACAGCCTGGTTTTCGGAACGATAGCCCATTTTTCAAAAGCGATAACGTGAATAAAAATAAAATGAAGAGCGAAAACGTGGACAACGTCATTGCCCAAATTTATGAATCCTTATTTTTCAATAATTTAAAATACAATGAAAGCGCATTTATCAAAAGATAACGTGAATAAAAATACAATAAAACGCGGACAACGTTATTGCCCAAATTTTGAAATTGTCATTTTTGATCTGAATATCTCGTTGCCACGAATGAAGATGGAATTAATAATACGAAATAACATTTCTTTACTAAATCTACAGATTCTTCGGAAATCGTAATTTCACGAGCCTGCGAAGATCGATGAAACCGCCAATCGTTATATTAGGGGAAAGTACGACTCGGGAAATGCCCGGATTATGGGGCCATTGGGACCATAACACCAACGCAGAGTGTTCCAAAACTTGACCCAGTTTCTTGATGATAGGGCTGTATTTACTTTCACACATTCACACTGTACTCAACGGATATAATTCATTTAAAAATCTATTTAAATGAAAATAAATTCAATAAACAAATTTTCTCATTAATATGGTGGAAAATACTGGCAATTTCATTGAGTTCAATTCTTATATCGTTTGTTCCACGTCGAAACAACTATCCCCAATAAATTCAACAAAAAAAAAATCAATTTGTCAACGTCTGTTAACTTTTTAGGTTTTGGAGTTTCACGTTATTTTGAGTTCAAGATTTTTTGTGAAACGAAATGAAATAAATACGTGTAGTAATTGCAATAAAAGCGAGTAAAATTAAGAGAAAAAAAAACAATACTCGGATATCCAAAAAACATGAGTTTTTTTTAAATGGTGTTTCGTGAATTTCAACATAAAAATCTTTTGGAAGGAGACTCGGGGAAAATAAATTTAAACTCTGAGTTTTGTTTGTTTGTTTCGTAAAACTGTGTGGCGAGAAAATTGCTCAATATGCACGAGTGAAGTTCAATTGATCGTGAAATCAACTACTGACAAAACTCTCGCGTGTTCGATGCTCGATGTGGAATTAATTTTGAGAAATTTGTGCGACTGATGTTTTTTTATGGAAACAAACGAATCGCTCAAAAAATGAATATTCATTGTTCTAATTATTTGCATGGGAGATTTGTGTTTGGAAAGAGTAAATTTCATACGCGAGAATGAAGTTTATTTTGTGGAGAAATTTCGTTGGGACAAACAATCGATAGGAGGTTTCACGGTCGGGTGGAATTTATTCGAGACGTGAATCGCACGCATTCACCCGAAAACCGGGTTCTCATTGTGTCCGAATATTATATTGAATGAAAACAACGGCAATAAAGTCACCATTCAATAAAGTTAAGCTACAATAATTCGCAGGTGGCCCCTTTTGATCGGGAACGCGGAAATAACTTTCAGAGACTTCGAGGAGCATTATTATGATTGAGGTATTCCTAAAGTTGTACCTGCACACCGCGGCAAACTGTGTATAACAAAAGAAACACTCTGATGGTTAAGCTGGAAAAGGTATACCAGCTGGAAAGAAGGAATTCACAAACAAGAGAAAAGAGAGACAAACCAATACGTTCGAAACAATCCATCAAGTATCAAGACTTTTCAACTCGAGTTGAACAATCACCTTTATTATTTCTTATCGCTCAAACAAGTACGACAAAGTCTATTACGATAGAAAACCGACGATAGAAATGAGTTGAACAAATATTTCTATATTTTGTCTCGCGCAATACTTTCCCGTTTGTTTGAATAAAAATTCGATCAAACACATTACGGAGATCTGAATAAAGTAATCATAACCTTGAATTTCGGGCAACTATCCAATTTACCAATCAATCGTGAGAGATTTTGTGAATCGGAATAAAGTTCAGAGTTTTCAGAATTGCAAAAAAAAAAGATATTTACTGACCTGCGTGTCTTCGCCTGAGCAAGACTTTTTCGCAACATAAATAACTGCAAATTGCATTTTCGTGACAATATATCGTTCAAGCGTCGAGAAAACATATTGCTGTTAAGCACGAAGTAATGTGCGATAAAATTTCGTTCTCGAAACAACGATTTTGATAGCGAACTTGATATACGTGAAGGATCACGTTTCAAAAGCCATAATTGCGTCAATTCCAACACCAATAAGTGTGTTCAAGTTGAATACGTGTGTATACTGGGGGATGAGCAATTCACCGACATACAGACACACATAAATATTCATATGAGCGTATATTTTAAACGTTTGCATTCGCTATACACGTTGATTCAGAAATAAGGCGCTTATGTTGTGTTTCCATGTAAATAACCATTGACCTTTGATATATGAGCTGAAAAGCTGCCCTCGATGTGAACATCCATTCCAATGGCCCATGTCGTACGTTAAATACAAAAAAAAAAAAATTCGTGATGCAATACGGGACGTGCGTGTTTTTAACTTTTCAATTATTGATTTATTGACGATTTAATATTTATGGGAACGTAATTGTTTTTTATTTTTAACACTTCGTCGTTTATCTGCCGTCATCAGCAGCTTTTGCATCGCATTTCCTAGTAAAAAGCATCAGAGATATTTCGAAATTTATTTTTTGCTCTGTAATTGTAATTATTGACGGCGACAAATAAATCGGGGTCGATTTGACCCAGTGTGTCAACGAAGGATAAGCCATTCGTGGGCTCTTCTAATCGCTGATTATTCTGAAGCGAAATTATTTGTTTTTTTCTATTCATTAAACGTGAAAGGACGATATAAATGCGATCTGCATCACTCCGTATAGTTTCCCAAGCGTTCGGAACGTGTACGGAATGCCTGACCTACCCCACACCGTTTCCATCGTTTCCGTCCCCGTCGCATCTCACAAACGATATGAGTGATCGATATATACGATATAAAGTCTCAGCCAGAGGGAACCTTGTCACGAATAGCGAGCAGCGAACGAGTGAACCTTCAACCGAGCTTATGAACTATTTATATCGAACCCGGCACGTCCACTCCGAGAGCATGATCAAGAGTTTCAGCTGTATTCCATTATTTGCCTCGTCCTATTATCGGTAAAAAAAAAAAAACAGAAAAGAATTTAAAAAAAGTAAAATAAGTAATTTCACATTATTCGTGGATATTCGTTTCAATCAAGATAAAAGTGTAATGAAACTGGAAAGAAACGAGGAAGAGGAAAAGAGAAAGGAAAAAATAAAGCGGTTAAACGATTTTTCGGCAAACTAAAATTTTCATTAAATTGGGAAACCGATAAAAATTGAACCGCTCAACCGATATTTCCCAAATTCGATACCAACTTTCCTATTATGATATTCTATTCATAAGAAAAATAATAATTTGCGGACGTCAGAGCGATTACACCCTTTTTTTTTATTTCAAAATGTCGTCGAATTTATATTTTTCTAGCAATTCCAACAAAATTCTCAAAGAACGAAGATCACATTTTTTTCTAAATATGATTCTCTGATGTTTTGGAATATTTTCAGCACATTGACATTAGAAACTGCAAAAAAGAAAAATGTTCTGCGTCGCATAGCTTATGAGGAAGCAAAAATGTCACGACTTCGCACAGCCGAAAGAAATGTTGCTCGTTCCATCACTTTCCGCACTGTTTCTTATTATAATGATTTTTTCCATCATTGTAATTATAATTACTAGAATAATAATCGTCGTTGAATAAATCAAATTTCCAAACGTCGTAAATAGTTGGTTTAATCGACTGGTTCGGATAACACGTGCAAATCTTCAGTATTTACTGGGTAATCCTATTAGTTCATTGAATAATCGACGCGGATCTAATGGATGGTTGTATATAGGCACGAGATAATTGAGCTTGCTGCCAAAATGTATTATTATCATCGATCGAACTCTCATTCAAGCTCTATCTACGTTTTTGTAATTAATAGAAAAAAGGGAGAGAGAGAGAGAGAGAGAGAGAGGAGAGCAATCTGAGTAGGAGATTTAATAGCCTGGCATTGTCGGAGTCAGAGCTCCAGAATTCATGAAATTTCAATCTCACATCCGGAGTTCCGAGCCAATAGTTGGGATAATTAAATTCATCCCTGTACTACATGCAAAGCTTCCACTGTCTTGATTCAAATCTGTTTCGCACTTGGATCGATTTATTATTGAGCGTAATTCGTTACGGTCATAGCGTTCCACTCTCACAAAACATGTTGACGTTTTATCTTCGATTTTTGTCATTTTATCAATTGCCAATCAACCAAACTGCACTACAAATATTCGGACGTTTCCAATTACGGTGGAACGTCGAGGGCTTTCAAGTACTTCAATCACCCACTCAATTCCTCTGTATATCATTCCGCCACGCCCATCGCAGAGAACTGTTATTACAGCATTGATAACTTTCAAGTTTTCCATTGATTGGAATGATTTTCTGGGTGAACAGAGATCGAACTAATTAAATCGACAGCGTTGACGTCGCTTGAGTGTTTCATTAAATATTTCTCCAATAAAAAAACGACTGCGCGCAATGGAAATAGTTGAATGAAAAACGAGATTACAGAGGTTCGATGGATGGTAAGGACCGTCGAATAAACAGCAGCGTCCAAATCGCTCGTTGAATCATAAATTTCGCTGCTTAGCACACGCCCCTCCGGAGCCTGTTGCTGTCTGACCCAAGCGGCGACACGTATCACTTCCAATGCTTGCTTCGCTGGCTGTTCGAGTTAGCTTTGGTATACAAATCGTCTACCAGACTGGCAACGGTCCTATCGATGTATATACATTCCCACAATTCAGCACAAACACGAGACTCCCGTATTGACTCCGGCAGCTTTGATGCGGCTGGAAACCTTTTTTATAATTGCATTCTTTCTCGAACGTTTATTTGACCAATTTTTACCATTTTTTCCCCCATTTATTCGAGCGTTCCATTTTTTCCTATTGACTTTTGTCACTCGTGAATAATTCGACAGCAAACATCGTCGTAATTCAGGATAAATTTTTATTTAATATCCACGAATCCATAAACATAAACATCGTTTTATTAATGAGAAAATAAACTCTCAAAAGTTTCATCCTGTATCCGCAAACTTTCAATTGGGTCCATTCGACTACGAGAAAAATGAAACAGTTGATTTTCATTAAAACAACAATAAAAACATCAAGGGTCAATTTGACCCAACGCAAAATGAACGTGCAGTCCATTTTTTTAATTACTCACGACCTTCCAGCGATATAGACAAAATTGTTGGCTTCTCAATTTTCTCTCGACGCATGTCGGTAATTCCGTAGAGGTTATATGATCGAAGCGACGAAATTCAATATATTTTTACCCGAATCCGCTTCATCATTTTCTGCATTGTGCGTCGGAGCTCATGGGAAAATCGATTAGACATTTACCAAGGTGGATTCTAAATATGATGAACGAAAATATTGGAATCAGTCATTCTTGGTATTTTCTTTCGAAACCCACCCACTCTATCGTTGTTGATTTATTCATTTTTATTCCATCGGGGCTTTCGTGAGATGTTTCAAATTGCTGGCATAGATATCGTTTAATCTTTCAACAATGCTTGTTTAGTAAGTTTAACAAACTCAAACGAGTGGAGCCATTTCATGGAATTCTCCAGTAAAAATCCACCGACGCTTCCATTGCCCATGTTCGTTCTGGCGGATACTCTCCACGAATTTAATTTTGCATCTGCCGTTTGTAGATCATATTTCTCGATTCACACGAAGCTAATTTCCGTTTCGCAACGCCGAATTTGAATATCGGAATTTTCGAATGAATTTTTTAATTAAAAGCGAAACGCGAAAAGAATTAAAAATCAACGAAATGAAAGAAAATAATATTTTGCGAATAGTTTACAGAAAATCGGCGATGAGAATTTTTAGCGGTGTGAAGACGAAAGTATAATTTTGATCGAGTGAGAAATTCGATCGCATACGTTGCAATTCCGCAGGCTTCTCGAACGTTCATTCTTTGGAATAATTTAGGTGAAACTTTGAAAAGTTTCATTTAACAGAAAATTCGTGAAAATTTTCTTTCTGCACGTCCACCGCCTCATTTTCCGACGTCGAGGGATAATTCTTCTGCCGGCGACCGGCTGGACAAGACCGTAGGATTTTAATCTGTTTATTACGGCTTACAGCAATTTTGACGGTATTTTGTCGGACTGTAGCTAGAAAATTCAGCATTTATAGTAAAATGCTGTAGTTACGAATAAAATATTCAGACTATTGAGAAGAAGGGCGTAAGTGTTTGAATATACTGGGCGAATTTATCGCAGTCGCGTCATTTTGTTGGGTAGAAGGAAATGAATGGTTTAAAACAATTTGAGGCACGAACGAAAGGTGTCTCCTCACTTGTCGCTATAAAGAAACCCTCGAGGATTACAAACGACGACGTACCGTTTGTCACAAAAGACCAATTGAAGGGTCAGGTCAAAATCCAACAAGACAACCGATTTCGTGCTAATTCTTTGACCTGGAACACGTTCAAGTGTTGGGGGTAAGAAAAATCGCACATCACGTACCCCACGCTCAAATGAAAGGCTGTGATTGGTTGATGCATTTTGTCATTTATTGCTTTCGCACTCTCCTCGCCCTCGTCTATTTCTCATTTAGTGCGATTTTGGATATCGAACGGTTCGCATCGATCGAACTCTAACGAAGTGGCCCTTTCATGGGAAAGTGACTTTTCAAAATAATTCACGTGACGCTCCTGGTGCAAAAATTATTGTGTTTAATTTTTTTTATCTTTTTTTTTTTGCGAATTGACTCGATAAACGATTCGACGAAAATGAATAGTTTTTTACAACAAATGCTCCTGAAGAGCAGTGACGAGGTAAGTGCCATGTGATTTTTCACGCCGCATCTAAAAGTTGTTCGGTTTCTCAGTTTTACGTTTACGTCAAAATAAATCAACAAATCAAGTTAAATATTTCATTATTTTTCTATGTGAAATATTTTACCGAATTGCACATCCCACGTGACGCAATAAATCACGAATCTTACGTAGATTTTACGTTCCTCGTTCACTTTGACGCGGTATTCCATTATTTTAGACCGTGCACTCGCGACCTTTGCGTTCGTACCATTTCTCTCGGTTTCCAACATTTTCCATTTTATTTAAATTGTGAATTAACGAGTGGGTGTTTTTTTAAATATTTTTTTTAAATTTTATTTTGAAAATGTTTGTTTCACTTCATTTCACATAAAATTCTTTATAAAATGTGGACTTTCAGCCATTTAAAAAAATTTCGCGTTTCAATTCACTATTTTGTCAAAATATTCTCGATTCACGTTACGCGAAAATTTTCATATTTCAAGAGTAAAAGTTTTCTTACTGTGCGTAGCAGTTCGTTCTGAGAGAATTAAGAGACTGTACAACATTCTTGGAAACGTATTTGGACATAATCCTGGCCATTTAGAATTATATCCAAGCACCGAGGTATTCGGGAATCAGAGACAAAAGTGTTTACCCTTTTTTCTTTCCCGCGATAATCTTTCCCCTCTTTGCTCCTCTGAGCCGGGCACTCGGAGTACGAAATTTGGATTTCTGCTCAACAGCCAGTATTCCGAAGCCCATCCAGCGAGTAGGAAAATTTTCAAGTGAAACGGTCCGCTCTGTAATAAAATATTAGAAAAGAAATCGAGTGGAAAACGATCGATTATAAAACGGATAAAATAATTGCTAAGAAAAGTCGTAATAAAAATCGTTTAAATTTTGTCGGAGTACAGTGGTGTACGGCGCACAAAATAAACAACGAAAAATCTGCGAGTGCATAACGATTTTCGGGTTAATTAGATATTTAAAGAAATGTTAATAAATTCGTATCAAGGAAATAAACGGTCGTAATAATCTACAGTTGGATGGTGGAAAAATAAGTCGGGCCATTGCGAAACCGAAGGTCGAGCGTTTGCCACAACACGAGTCGTCGAATTGGCTGAAAAATCGGAGCACATGCTCCCTGAACGAGAGTGATTCGACGATCACGGCTACAAGTCCCTCGAGGCCAATTACATTGAAAATCGGAGAATATCGGAATCAGAGAAATAGCATGCCAGGACTGACGACACCTAAAGGCAAAACGGACAGTGAACAAATTCCGAGCATTGAGAAAATAAGGCGCGAATTCGAAATGGGATTTATGTCGCCGACCAAACAAGATGTTAAAGAAATTTCCACGCGATCAGGACGTTTCGTTAAAAAACTGGTTGCAGCTTTTGAGGAAAAATATAACAAAACCTTCAACGATGGAAAAGTGAGTATCATTTTAATTAACGAAAATCAAGCTTGATTATCGATATTAATTTCTTAAAATAAAACAATTTTCGATTTGCCGAAAACGTTCAACTTGGAATAAAGAAAATTCGAATCGAATACTCAAAGAAATGACGAAATGTTCGAAACGCTCTGCGTAAACGTAGTTAACGTTTCCATCATAAAACTCATAAGCCCGGTCGAATTTGACCTGAGGACCCGACAAATAGGCTTTTCGTCGCTTTCTTAATGTTCCTCGTTCCGAATTTTCATGAAAAGAATTACTACGAAGAAATTTTCTTTCTCATTTGTGAAAATAAAATAATAAATAAAAATATTTAAAAAATAAAATAATTTTAATTCATGAATAAACATGAAAATGTTCTCGACGAAATAATATTTGATGCAGAATATATTACGAATGTTTAAAAGTATTTTTTTATTCACATTGTGAATTTTTTTTCCCCAGACGGAAAATACGCGATATTCACGAGAATCAGTATCGAGCGAAAATAGTTCGTTCGAGGACGAGACAATGCTTGCGGATATGATGGAGGAGAGTATGGAAATCTTAAGTAAGACGTACGTGGTCGAAAGTCTAGAGAGTCGACTGTCTCGTTACCTGAACTCGTACATCGCGACATCATCGTTCCGCGAAGAGGAATCACCGAGCGAAAGCGAGAGCAGCGTCGATCTCGGCAAAAGTTCTTTTACGATGGATGAGGAATTGCGTTCTCCGAAGCAAAATATCTCACGAAAGAAAAAACCAACGAGACCGAATTCCGAGACGATTTTCACGACCCCGACAATCGAGGAAGAATCGATGCAATCAACGGGAAAAGTCGCGAGAAGTAATTCGTCGCTAAAGCGAGAAAGAAAGCCAAAAATCGTTGGTGCTTATTTGAAAGAACCGGTCGAAGTCGAAGACACTGCGATCGACTGGATACCGATAACCGGTAAAAAATTACCGCGAAAAAGGTCCTTCAAAAGACTGCTGTCGATACTGACCGGCAAAAAATCGTCGATGAAATCATCGAAGCTGTATTGCTCGGAGTTGAATCTCCAGGAAGAAACGTCGCGAGATTTGCTGCAAGATTCTGGCTACGACGAAAAATCAGGCTCGTCGTCGTCCCTCGTTTCACTCGTTTCTGTCAACGACCTCATATCGCAACAACGGACCGAATCCTCGGCAAACCTGAAGGATGATCGAAGAGTTTACAACATGACGACGTTCCAAAAAGCACCAGCATCCGTCGTCGAGCACGATAACACCAGCGATAACGATAACGATTATCCAGATGACGATTTTTCTTCGATAAATGACGATGCATCGGACACTTGGAGCGTGTCATCGAAAAAAATCTTACTCGAGGAAGTCTCGCGATCTGATTTGAGGCTGTCATTGGGTCCAGCATTCCCATCAGCTGCTGGCGCCAAAGTCGTTTGTTCGTTGGGCCGTAGATCAACCAACAAACACGCGAAAAACAATTGGGCCTTCTTGGACGACGTTGAACCGATAGCGCCTCCTTTACCGAAGCATCCTTTCGTTTCTCTGAAGGAAAAGTCCGTCGATGATACCGAAGATAATTCTCAAGAGCCACCCACGAATATATTGGACAATCAAAGCGACCTGAGCTTTTCTGATTTCGACAACGTTCAACTTCGGAGAGATCGTCAAACTTGGAAATTCCCAACGGAAGACTGCCATTACGATACACCGCGAAGATATCTCTCAAAGTCAGAGCCGGTTCTCGCGTCTCTTGACAAACCACGAAACGTCGGCAAGTTACCGATCGACATCGTCTACGACGTGCCTCAACTAAAAGTACCGAAAAGACCGAGATCGAGTATTTACGATGACGCTTTATCGCTCAAAAGACGCAATGACCATTTTACAAGTCACCAGCCACCGTTGGCTCACGAATTTTACGGTTTCCCCACCACCACGGAACCCCATTACGCCACCATCAAACCAAGAAACACAAGAATTAATGCGGACCGTAAATTTCTTCGATCTCTTGGTGGTCTCGACGGCAACGATCCAATGTATTCGGATTATTATTACGACCGTGCCAGTAATGGGATCATGGTCTGATCTGCTACGATTTTTCACTAATTTTTCATTCGCGAGTGATTGGTTATATATCGTCGGATTTTATACATATACGTCACAACAACGAATCAATATTATTTTACGTAAATGTATGTAATTAGCACAAAAATCTCGTTTTTAGCAACAACTTCGAAAATCTCTTGCCATCAAAACTAGAACGAGGGTTGCCAGAACCGAGTTTCCATTATAGCTAGTCACTTTTTTTTAAATCAACAAAAAAAACGTATTTTTATGCAAATCAGAGTTTAAAAGAATGATGAAAAAAATGGGGAATCAGCAGAGTCTTAAAAAATCTTCAAGATTGGCGAAGATGCATTTATTTAAAAAACGTCGGAAACGTAATTATAATCGAATCCAGGAGATGACTTACTTTTTCTTCGATCATTTGATCAGCCTTGTCGATCGTCCGACAAGAACGTGATTACTTGATCCAAGAGTTATTAAAGCTCGCGCCAGAGTCTCGTGTGTTTCGCCAGAAACATTCCACAACGAAGATCTCGGCTGTGCGACGAGTTCAGAAGATCAAACATCGCGAATGTTATGTCGTTGACATTTCTGGGAACTAAAAATATATCGCTTATCCGCGGAGACATTGAGGGAAATTGTACACTCGAAATCTTTGAAATTTCATGGCGTGGGGATCGATTGGTAGAACAAAAAAACCAGGCACATTGTCCAAAAAAGTCTTTTTCATTTCTTCACGAAATGTTATAATCGAGAACTCGTAGAAACGAATTTGTAAAAAAGAACAAAATCGTTTGTTGAAAATGAGAAATTTGGACAATGCGGAGAAGGGAAATGCAACAGAACTCTCGTATATTTCACCAGGAAATATTCAACACGAGACGTCCATTGTACACAAACCTGAAAACATCGAGAAAAAAATATCGTCAGAGACTTCCACATTTCATCGAGAAATGTGATAGCAAGATCTCGAAGCAACGAATTTCCGTATAAAAAAAAAAGATTAAAAAAATGAAATGATCGGAAAATTCGAACAAGCAAAATGCAAGAAAACTCTCGTATATTTCGTAAAGAAATGTTCATCACGAGACGTGCTCTTGCAGAAGAAAGTAGAAACACAAAAATATTTTCGAAACGATAATAAAGTTCAGTAATTTGGTGAGCAAAGCGTATAAGAACTGTTCGACTACTGGTCCGCCTCAACATGGCAACATGTGCATATATGTGGATATAAGTTTGCAATCAACGAAAATCATCGATTGAAAAAATTCGGTGCGCACGAAGCAAAGCTCATTATTAGCTGAAAAAAGGTTTGTTCTTGATACAAAACGAAATTGAGTCATTCGATCGAGAAGAAAATCGATTTTGGCACAAATCAGTGATTTCTACTGGACAGTTCGTTCAATCCCTAAATAAAGATGATTCGATCTAGCCACGATTATATTCACCATATATACGCATGAGTCTCGGTGTCCAGTTGAGTCAGAAGCGCTAGTATCCGAGGAAGAATAACCGCAAGTTTAATAATTTCGTCCTGCTCGAAAAAACACGACAAAATGATTTTTACGTGTGGAAAAAATTTCTCCCCAAAACTTTGGAATCTCTTCTCTGAATATTCACGAAAGAAAACGATAGAAAATGGATGATGAAACGATTTTGATTGTAAATAAACGAGGTACGATCAATTATGCCTGTTCGATCGATAGTCGCAAGTGTGTGGGAAAATTGCAAAATATTTTTTTTACAGCATGTGGTATTGACTAAGATTTATTATACTTATGTACGTTGTAAAAAGAAATTATAATCAATAAATGGCCATTTTTTTCTAAGACTACTGAAACTTTTGTTTATTTTTGTATACGATTGTGAAAAAAAGTTGCATCCTTTTTCTCGACGTGCATGCATATATTGCTAAAGGATCGCTGCTCGAGATTAAAATCGTGATTCGAATATATGGAGTCGTACACACAAATCGCAATAAATTTCAATATCGTCGTTTATAAGATTATAACGCTTCCTCGATCGTTAATATCAATTAATTTAAAAGTCGCACTGCTGTATATATTCATTGAGATGGTGACCCTATGCAAAACAAATTTGAAAGTGTTGCCTAAAGGGTCTGAGCGATTTGCTCAAATTACACCGGATTTCGTGTTATCGAAAATCATTTCAATCGAATGTGAACTACAGATCGAAAAAGCTGCTGAGCTCATTCTGCGGTTGTTAATAATAATCGAGCATTATTTCGTCAACAGGTGCAGCTTTTTCTGAGTCGGTCAAATTCACGGGAGCAGTTACCTCTTTGCGGTATACAGAATAAAAATAAGGGAAAGTAAGAGATCGATAAAAGCTGCGTCCGATCGAGGGCAATAGTGCGGAGGGGAGATGAGAGATATCACCTTAAAATCGCCTCGAGCGAGGGGAGATGTCGAACGGTCTAGTTCCTCGCGACCTACGTACTCAAAACGAATGTTTCTTTAATCCCTTGGTTTCCTCGAACCTATCACAGGGCGTTTGTTCGCAAGCTTCCTTCATTTCGACTTGAAATTTGTTCAAAAAATGATTTTTCTTTCAATTTCATTCGATCGTCCAGTGAAAATAAAATTAATGTCGAATATTTTATTTTTTGGGTTCAATTTTTCGTATTGGTGGAAAAAAAGTAAGTAGCAGTAAAAATTAAATGAATTATTAATTGGTGCGTTTTCCATACAATGTGTGAAAATTTACAACAATGGGAACTCGATAGAGAAGAATATATTAGCAAAATGTATAAATGACGATTCCACTGGGAAAGACGACTGAACAGAAATACCTGGGAAACTTTTCTCGCCTTTACAGGTGAAACGTACGGTACTTGTTCGTGCAAGAAGTAAGGGCGACGGATTCGTATGCAACTCAAGACGATGTTGGTCTGTAGAAAAAGGAGTGTTTTCCACGAGAGAAGGCAATTTTCCAGGGCGATGGCGTAGAAAATTGATGTGGTTGGTCCATCGGCCGTGGCCGCAAAACGACGGCGACGACAACGACGATATCGTCGTCTCTTTCGTTTCACTTTGTTCTTTTCGTTTACTCGTTCTCTCTTTTCTATCTCTATTTCACACGTTCCCAGGATCTTTGCTTTTCCGTGTGTGACCGTCGTTACTTTTTATTTTGGGACCCAGCAACGTTTGTGCAAACGCCGAAAGATCCACCGAGCGTGAATTATTCTATTTGCCTCATGAATTAGTATAAAATCTGCTCACGAATCTAACAGCCAATTAATCACATTGCTGATTGTTTTTTGAGGTTAAATAATTCATGAGACATCGTCGAATAAAAATATTTTTCTTCAATTATTTCCTCACTATTTACCTTACGGTGCTGGACACTTCGCGCGAACATATGGACTCGCTCTTCTGCGGTTTCTACTGCAAACCACATGGTCGAATAGGGTTATTTGTCTTTTCAAATGCCCGCTATAGCTCTCGAGCTTTCCGTTAAATGTGAAGCACATTTACAACTCTCTCGGAAGCAGCTCTCCGGAGAACAATTCAACTAGGAAATAGCTTTCATGGAAGGAATCTCCTAGATCATTGTGCCCGGAAACGAGCCTACCCTTTGTGACAATTTTACAAGGCCTACGGGCCTCCGAACCCATTCTCATAAAACATGTCTACCCGAATTTCAACCTTTTGGGAAAATCCTTGTGAACAGTAATTCCGCAGCAGTGGGATGCTGGTTGTCCTCGCGTAATATGTAAATCAATATTATCTTCAGTGTGTTCAAGTGGAAGGAATCTTATCAATCAGGCCCCTCAAATTTTCTTCACTCGTTATTTGTGCTCATTCAAAAAAAAACTTCTCCGTTCATTCGACTCTGAGTGTTTTTTTTTTTTTTTTNTTTTTTTTTTTTTTTTTTTTTTTAATTGATTGCAAACATTCATGGCTTCCGATTCCGGCGGATATGAAGCCACTGAAAACAACACTTTTCCAATATCAAAAGATACACTCAAGTGGATGAATCAGGATTTTTTTTCTTCTCCCGAAGAACTCTAGACCGAGCGGGCAATATCAATAATTTCCCATGAGACAAAAATTCCAGTTATTTTTCTTTCAAGCTGCTCGTACTTGCGTGACTCCATATCTGCAAATGAAAATTCCTGTTTTCTATCTCCTCGTCAGAACGCCAAGATTTGCACGATAATGTATACTTTCGTGGTGATGAGAAAAAAATGGAATCAAAAGTTGAACCATGAATAAAATTGGAAAAAAACGACGAGATTCATGAGGAAGATAAACCAGATTTTCGTTGTTCATCACTGTTTGGAATTAGTTATGATATTTGATGAAGCAAAATGGACAAAGTAGGCTGCAGAATTCGTGGTTCGCGTGGATCTATTTTGTATTTATTTATTAAAATGGTAAGAGCAGTCATCATGCACGTGTTATTTTCCGGGTAATTTGAGAACGTGTGGGGCTGACAAGAGTGAATGCAAAATCCATCCTGTCTCTCTAGGTCGCTGCAGCTCTTCTTCCTTCACCCGTGAAGATCGTAAATCCTGCCTTGATCCTTGATGTCTCGTGCACGCGCTTCTCTCACTCTCTTTTCTCTCCGACAGTATTACTTCGCCGTTAAACCTGCACACTGCGCAGCGTGCACTGGCAATCAGGAAGGAATTACGTTTGATCATGAACGAGTGCCTTCGAGAATATATACTCATACATAATAATCTTTTATTGATAGACCAGAGAACACGAATTTTTTGCTAATATGTGGAGAGCAAATATTTCCCTTTGAAGAGTTTCGGTTCATTTGCTCAACAAATACCAGCAAAATTCTGTTTTCCACGATGTTCATAGAACCAAAGCATTTGCTCAATTTGCCTGACTACGGAAAATATTTCAAATTCGACAAAGACCTTCATTTTTTTTCCACAAACCATCGTAGGATGGAATTCTGTTGCAGAAAAGTCAGTTTCTCCGGAGCACGAGTTAAAATAACGAAATAATAAATTTGCCGAGTTTATTTTGTTAATCTTGTACAAATAGCTCTTTTCCTGGGCTCCTTTCAATGCGCTGGTTTACTCTGGAAATTGGAGAAGTATTACCAGGTATGTGGTCAGCAGACCTGCTATCTGAAAATTGAGAATTGTGAGACATTCGTTTCGTGCATAATATTGAAACGTTTCAAGTGAGTATTTGCACGTGATTATATAACTGATAATTACAGTCCAATGAATAGCATTTTAGCCCAATTTTCGTTGAAACAATTAACGTTCTCAAGCACCTTCGAAAAGTTAAATTTGTTCTGCTGAGATTTAAACATTCTTACCGATCTTAACAAAGACAAGTTTACGAAGAAACAGCCTCCCGCAGCGAAGTTCAGTTTTCGATTCATCAGGTGCATCGATGTTTCTACATTCTTCAGAAAATAACAACGAAAAATAATCAAATAGAAATTAAGACGAATTATTCTAGACAAAAATTTCTAGTCGTTCCAATGAAGTTGAGAATTTGGTAGTAATTAAGGATTCTAATATAATTACTCGCCTTGTATCGACCCCGTGAGAGTTCTTGGGTGTAAAACCATCGCCTCCAGTCCATGAGAATAAAGCCTATATTATTTGCCTGTATGAAAAGTAAAAAAGAAAGGTTGCTGTTTATCAAACAAAAGCATATTTCGAATCTCATCCTTGAGGCTGCAAGCGACGATAAGGTTTTTCCATCATTCCACGTCCTTTCTCTACAGCTGAATCGATTTACTCAGGTCAAAAGAAGCCTCAAGCAATTTCTGTCGTTAAAGAAAATATTCAATGTTTTTTGTTTCCATTACACAAGTGTCCATCCCCATGGGACGTTGCGGCAAGAGGTGAGAAAAATTTAAATAGAAGGTCAACTAGGTTGTCTCTATACGCAAACGAGTTTAAATCTGGGTTAGTCTAGATCCATCCAAGGTCGACATTAAGCGGCTGGGAATTGAAGGAGGGAACACTCACTTTTTCCTTTCACCCTCTTCCCTTTTTTCCTTCGATGAGAACATTTCAAGGGTGTCTAAATCGTGCAATATAGGGGCGAGAGAAATACTCATTCGACGCAATCATTAAGGCTACATAAAAGGACAAAAGATAAAATGCTTTGATGGCACCCCGATGGAAATAAAACGTACAAAAATAAGTGTGGGATGGAAAAAATATTCGAATGTAGACGAACAAGAAAGGGCAGGGGAGAGGCAAAAAAATACACAATGCTGGTTTTGTCCAAAACGAGCTAGTGTTGGCCACGCAAAATTGTTTGCAAAAAAAATACATTGACGTGCTTCATTTTTTCACTAAACTTTTTTTCTGCCGCATCTAAGGCTTGGATCTGGATAAATAACATGCAGTCACCATGCACGTTCGATATTTCGTAGAATGTTTACTCTGTCATCGACTGCCATTTACTCCGTGTGCGATAACCGTATTGAACAACCGGTTGTTAAAATATTTGCAGAGACGAAAATAATAGGAAAAAAATGCAATATCATGGGCGGGGATGTCAGGACTAATTGAAAAAATAATGTTTATCAAGTTGAACAATACATTCGCCAAGTTTTAAGTGGTTGAACGAGAAACGAGTGATGAAATTGGTTTGGTTAGTCACTCCAGTCGACGGACACAATGACATGAATTATTTCGACATTTTTCCATTAATTGGTCGAGAAATTCGTTAGGCACGAATGTCACGTTGGATGGAACATCGCGCAGAAAATATGCGGCGCATGTTAGCTTGATCGTCGAGATAATTACTCGCCTGACTTGATGCAAAATGACAGGCGTAACTCAGGAACATAAGTTGACCAATAAATGCCACTATCCAGGATAACAGACAACACAAGATTTTCCATTCTGCGGGTTCCCATGCGAAACTTATCAGCCGTTGGATAACGAAGTACAAATCGCTTACGACGTGGAGGTTGAGATTGCCCAGCCAAAGTAAAAGCGAACCTGAATACAGAGTATTTAGGCTTTCGCTCGAATTCATCAACGTATTGTGAAGTTGCTCGACGTCCTATTGGCAATGAAGAAAAATCATCTCATGATTAAATTACCAAAAGACTCTTTGCCCAATATTTCGCAATAAATCATTATTCACCGTTGGTTCCACGACAGGATTACCGAACCACCGACGAGACGCGGAGGGACTGCTTTTTTTGGCTAGGCGATTAAGATGATCGAAACGTTGACCAAGCAACATCGTAACACCAGAAAATTTCAATACCGAAACTGAAGTTCCGACGTATATGCTCATGTAGGCAAGATTTTCGTCCCAGCATTGGGCGAATGCTTTCATACCAAACAGGCTTACGGAACTCCATACGGCAACACTCATAATCAATATAAGCCACGTCCAGAAACATGTTTTTTTCTCGTTCCTTGCGTATCCAAATTCTTTTACAACCTCGTCGTATTCTTGTATCGTGTTATAAATTTTCGCAAATTTTTCTCTCGATAATAGGGCCACAATAATGTTGTATATTGCCATGCAATAATTCACGATTATCTGCAAAAGATGGTAAATATTTCACACTCTGTCCCAAGAGTACAAATTCGAGAAACATTATTTATTACATAATTTTTTGAACGTGACCTTTATCGTTACACAAGATCTAATGATAATCAGCTTTCGATCGAGGCTCGTGATGAATTAATCACCGAACCTCCGACCAAAACTTCACCTTAATAAGAATTATTATTGAGAATTTGCAAAAAATCTTATTAATTAATTATTATTGACAAACCTTGCCTGTCTCCGTGTAACCAATCAGCGGTTTCTCTTGTTCGACAGTCGCAAAGCGGACCAGTGTCTTATAAATAATATAAGAGTAGGTGAAAGCGCAAACATAAGAAAAAATGGAATTGACGCTCGATGGGACGAGCATGTCGTTGTGGAACTCGTAAGGCGCAAGACCAAAAACTCTTATGACATAAACGATGGGACATATCGATGTGTACAATTGCGAATCAGGTCCTTTCACTCTCTTCGTATCTATCATTTTTTTTACAGAAGGAAGCGCCTTTGTCGATGCATTCGGGTTAATTCGGGCTCGTTTTAGTTCAACGTCCATTGCGATGCGACCTTCGAATAAGAATAACAATTTAAACACCGAGTGATACGTCGGAGGTTCCGTGCAGAACCGATGAAGATTTTCAAAAAATTGGCAATCGTTTTTAGATCTTGATCTAGACTCGAAAAAAAAAAACAAATGCGAAACACCGTTTTCATGATTTTTTTCTCTTTCCATTTTTCCAGCTTCCTAAGAACTTTGAAAAAAAAAAGAGAAAAATGGAGGAAAAAAGGGTTACGTGGTGCTCGTCGTATGATATAGAGCATGTTGCAGGTGTTGTGTGTTACAATCGTTTGAGGGAAAGGGGCGAATACCCACCCCTTTCCCCCACCCAAGGACGCAGAGTGAGTGCCGAGGGCCGTTCTCGAAGGGTCATTAGTCATCCGGCCGTTCCAATTCAGCATGTGTATAACACATGACAGAGCTTTCTCGTTGATTCAGCAAAAAATAAAAAACGGACACGTGATTGTTATGAAATCATAGTTAACTTTTCTGAATAGGATGATTTGACATATTGTGAGAAATTTTCATACGACTGCCACGTATAGCTGCATGCCCTCACTAATTTCGGGACATTATCGAATTAATTGTAGAAAATTGAATCAAAACTTGAAAGAATTTTAATATTTCGAAAAATAAATTCCAGAAGTTTATTTAATTCGAAAAGGACATGGAAAATAATGGTCAAAGAAAAATGGTTCATGAGGGAAACGAATAAGTGCATCAAGGCCGTATTGTTGTCTAATATTTTTTTTGTTCAATAAAACATTTTCAGGACTTGATTAGTTTGTAACTGGCACTGACATTAAATCGCAATAATTAAATTTGTATTTTTTTTTAACCAGCACGAAAAACGCGGATTGAAGAGAAAAAATCTAAATATTTTTTATTTATTCCATCCGAAGAATTTACTTCTGCAAACAGCCATATGCATGGACACCATTCCGACCTTAAATATGTATCGTAAACAAGAAAATAAATAACAAGGAATTTAGTAAACGATCTAAACAAAGCTCACCTGCTGTTTGTTCGCTAGAAACGACAAGTTTCTCTCGTTTGCTGAACAGAGTGGAGAGAGCGGTTTTTCAGTCAATACACTCGGAATGCTGCTATAGCAAGAAACTTGCAGTATCTTATTTCCTGATAAGAGCAAGAGCGAGCAAAAAACTAAGGCGGTAAAACAGCAGAGCGAGTACTTTTTGTCGAAGGTTCTTTTTGTGAGGTAACTTTTCTGCAAAGTTTTCTTGTCTCTTTCGATTGCAGGAGCCCAGGTATAACTGCTTTTCGTAGAGCACCGCATGAACGCTTCGCGTATGGATAAAATTTAAACGGAAATCCGCGGTATGTTTCGAGGCAGGAAAATGCACGAGGTAGAAAATGGAATGGAGTGAAAAACGCATGAGCTTTAGGCAATTTTCGTTCGTATATTTTTCGAGCACATGCTATTTCTTTGACCCTCTCAACTCACGTGGGAAACGTGTCACTAAATATTATTCTACGTTAGGATAGCAATGTATCATGGAACGAGCTGAGCACTGCAAAGTGTAAAACGCGAACATTCTCCGATAGGTCCGACTATAAACATGCCGTTACTACTAGCGTGATGTTGCTGCTTCAAAGTGACAGGAAAAATACGTCCATGCAAACACGATTGAGCTGCACAGCGGGAGCGAAAAGCTGCAGGTTTAATACACAGTGAAGTTGTTGTCGGCTCCGTACAAACGCTTGATAACCTATCACGAAGCGATTGATGCAAGCACATCGGGAAAGGGGTTGAAGAGAAGAAGGGGAAATATCAACGACGAGCTTTATTAGCTGTTTGTGCTGGAGTTTATTGCTATTGATTCAAAACTTTTTCGATCCGTGCGAGACATATCACGATGATTAACAACTGTTGCAACGTATAATTGTTTGAAAACTCTCGATGTAGATCTGCGATTAAAAAATTTGCGTTTATCAGTCGACGTCGTTGCCAACTATCGTTGTTTTTTTTTCCTACGATAATAAGGTATGGCGTGACGCAAATTCATATTTTTTTACTATACTCCTTATTTGCAAGGAATCGCACAGTGTCTGATCAACTTTTTTCAAATTCAAACATGGTAAATTTTTTAGATCCATTAGTTATGTTAACACGTGCGTCTGAAATTGTTCTTACGACGATGTAAACCGCACCCTCTGCTTGTTCTGCCCATTATCCTTATACACACAACAGAGCATCGAGTTTTGAGCACGTGTGTTATGCTACAACAGTTTACAGACCGGGCGAATACGATCCCCAGCAAAAACTGGATGTTCGCTTATCCAGTTATTCGTACAGGTGTAAATATCACGTGTGTATTAGCGAAAGGGTAGTTCTGAACAAACAAGACGTGGATGGATGCACGAGTACACATCCTTGTGTATGTATGTCCAGTAATACCGAAAAAACGTAGTGAAACAGAATCCGAACTCAACTTCCTTGCAAAAGTGGCGGATTTAGTTAATTTTCATATTATCGCACGATTAATTCGAGATTTTGAAAATATTTCGCAGAATCTCATGATCAACCCGAACCTGATGCTAAAATGAGACAATCTGTTTTTTTTTTTCGATACCACAAGAAATACGATTTTGTTTTGTATTTTAGGTCGATTTTGAAAAAGTTGTTTTTTGGGTTTGTAAGAAATATCCATTGTCTGTGAAATACGTTGCAGTTTAACTTCAGAATGAAAAATCGATAACAACAATCCGTGCAAAATTGCTGGAGTAGAGATATCGTCTGCAATGTCCCATATATATGCATGAATGCACTTGTAAGCAAGCATAAATGAGAATATGCATATTGGAGCAAGGGGATGGTTGCTTCGCTAACAGGAAGTTGACTGTGGCGTGGAAAAGTACGCATAGCTCCGCCTAGTTTAGAAAATATGAAAGTCAGGAATGCGAACGATTCGTTTTATTGAAAAAAAACGCTATTCCATGTGTTAAGAAATCTGGAAGTCGATGAAACGTGGGGAATTAAATGACTTGTTATTAAATAGAGGCAATCAAACGTGAAATTATTGAAAATTGGAAAACACTCTTGTCGATGAAAACGATTTTTTTTTCAAGAAATAAATATTCAGCTTATCAAAATATATTTCTCGGTCCGAAAGATTGATACCGTTTTGTCGAATGAATTAAAAAATGATAAATACCTTTATTCACTTTTTTCGAAGAGAAATATCGAACGACAAACGACAAATCTGAACTGACAGAGAAAGACAACCATGAGTGAATGAACACGTGGATCAAGAACTACGAAATATTTCTTCGTAGAACTGATCGATTTTGAAAATGCATCAGGAATGGCTGATTGGTCCAATTTTTCGATCTGACGAATAGAATTGTTCCATTTGTTTTGTACGTATGTACGTCACTTTATATGAAAATGGAAGTTGATGCGTTTTATGACCTATTTGTTGCTCTGGTATTTTTTAATATAATTTTTACGTGATGAGACTTTGAGGGCAGTCGTGGAGCCTGCGACAAAAGAGCGGTTCTTCGACGCCAGAGTGGGAATAAAGACATTTTACTATGGACATATCCATACGTATCTGTCGTTGAGATGCCCTCTTAGTCTGCCCAACAAAACGTACGTTCTCTGAAAAGATTAACCTCTCCGGAACTCCCACGGAAGGTTGAACGAACTTACGAAAATTTCGCCTACACTGTTTTCGCCAGTTCTTTCCAAATGCCTGAGAATATTTTGTATTATGGAAAGAATATGCTGCAAATTGCTTCCTCAAGATTTAGGACGATGCTCTATGAGGTACCATATTTTTAATTTTGGGCTTTCTGATAGAGGCGAAGCTTTGAGCACTGTGGGGGAATCAATTTGCAGCGTTTTCAATAAATGTTTCACACATTTATCGATTTTTCCTTCATCCAAAATAATTTCGACAACTTTTCTAGAAAGTAAAGAGGACACACAATATCTTACAAAATTAGCAACATTGAAGCGATTAGGCGATTTTTCGAAAAACTAAGATTTTCGTAAAATTCAAAAAAATCATAAAGTTTAAACCGTTCAACCAATATTTCTCAAATTCAATACCAATTTATCTATTATGATACTCTGTTTATTTAAAAAAAATAGTAATAAATCTTAAGGTTCACAGACGTTAGCGGACTTTTTTAAAAATTTCAGAATTCAATAAAATCGCGATCGTTTATTAATATTTTGGCGATTTTGTCCAATCTTTTGTTTTTTTTTCTTTCTGACAAATGCTATCGAGGCAGGAATGAAACGTCAGATCTCGCGGAATTAAAAACTCGATTATCGACACGTACTTCAAAGTCCCCAAATTCAAAGCTCAATGCGCGAGAAAGAAGAGCAATGTCTTTAAAAAAAGTTGCAACGAAATCGTTGGGAACCAAACCGACGGCAACGACGACGTCGAAATTGGAGCTCAAGGCTCAATTGCTCAAATGGATTTGTGAGAGACACGCAACTAACGGACCACTCGACAGAAAGCTTCTTCGTGAAAAAGCTATGGAAATTGCACTTTCTCTTGGTGTCACGGGTTAGTCCAGAATTACACAAATATCAACAAATAACAAGAAACAATTTTATCACAAACTCCGTACACTACGCAGAATTCCGCATAATTATTCAGAAATTTTTCATCCCATAGATTTCGTTTGAAAAAATGAAAAAAAAAACGATGGATTTGAAGTTTAAAAATTTCGAATCGTTCGCACGTGAGGGAAGAAAACCTCGTGGATTTATTAATGAAACGTTTGTTTTCTGTTACAGGCTTCAAATGTTCGGAGGGTTTTTTAACAGTATTTTTGAAGAAATACGGTTTTTCGCCGAGTCTCACCAACTGCAATGGGCCAATATTTAGCGATTACAAAGCGTGGATAGATTTTTTGAGACCATTGATAACGCAATACAGATACAAGGATCTTTTCAACGTGGACGAGTTGATAATGTACTCAAATTTTTTGCCATCGAGAAAAGGCATGAATGTCCCATCGGACGAGGAGCGCGACAGCATTTTAGAGAATCACGAAAAATTTCGCATCTCATCGCAAACGAAACGAATCGCGATCTTATTGTGCTGCAATTCTTCGGGAACGGAAAAGCTCGAGCCACTGATAAGCAATCCATACACATTGGAAAAGTGGCAAGACGAGACGCATCGAAAACGCCGCGAGCCTTCCGGCATCAGCGACGACAACTTTGCCATTTGGCTTGAAAAATTGAACACACAAATGTCCAATACACATAGAAATATACTCCTGCTACTGAGTCGCGAAAGAATTCGATCTTTGCATTATTCACAACGACTCAGTAACGTCAAGTTGCTTTTTCTTCCCAAAGATTTCCCCACGCAATTGCGTCCTCTCCGTGGAGACGTGTTTCATTCCATCAAAATGATGTATCGTCGTCGTTATGTCGAATTTGTACGACGTCGGGACTCGGTGATGAGAGAATGGAACACGAGAGAGATTGTTCACAGTGTATTCGAAGCATGGCAACAAATTCCTCAAGAGCTCATCGTGTCGAGCTTCCAACGGACGAAATTTCGGGAGGACGAAACTTCCCTCAAGATCCAATGTGCCGAGTGGGACAGCTTTGAGACTGGCATGAGTTTTCGTAAGTACGTCACATTCGATGATGAACTTTGCGACGCATCCAATCTCCGCAACAACGATCAAACGGCCTTTTCGAGTTTCAACACTAACGAGCACCGTTACAATCTCCGTAAAAGTTGTCGAGAAACCGTCGACCTTAGCGACGATGAAATTTTAGCAGAGAAATCCCGCAAAGTCCGAAAAGTTATCAAGCGAAAGAAAGAAATTACGAACAATGATAAAAGTGATGAGATCTCTTTCAATGGTCGACTCTCCTCGAGGATGGCGAAGCTTCAAAAATCCCGAGAAAATCATGAATTTACTAATTCAAGAATGGTCCAATTTTCTGATATCCCAAGTACAACCAAGTCGGTTGCGATCGTGAGCGAAGCAAATGCAACAGGAACGATGAGCGTTGTAGCGGCAGCGAGTTCGTTCGCGCATCCAGAAACAGTGAATTCTTCGATGAGTAAAATCTACGAAAATCCGGAAAAAAGGAAAATTCTCATGGATCGTTGTTTGCGAGGAGTGAAGTTTGCAAATTCGGATTCAAGAACAGAGACGAGTTCGAAAATCGAAGATTTAGAGAGATTTCGTCAATTCGATGCAAATTCGTCAGTGACAGTCGAGTCGAACGATAGAGTTGGGCTGCGGGAAAAAGAAGTAAACAATTTCCCTGGGGAGGCTGGACCGAGTGGAAAAGACGAATATTACGAGTCTCGAGGGATTTCACAAAATGCAAATACCGAAGGTTCTCTGGAGTCGGAGGACGAAGAAGAGGCTCAGGAAGATGAAGAAGCTAGACGAAACGATGGGGAACTGAGACTGAAAATTTTGAATGCTATACAACTCTGTGAAGAGATGGATGGGCCCAGCGAACCGAAAGATCCAAATACCGCAAGATCCAAACGATCGAGAGCTTGTTCAAACATCGATGGAAATCATTTGCCGGATAACGACGAACCACCGAATAAATTGGCCAGAACAGACAGTGATTGGTCCAAACGTTACGAGACGAATTTCGTCTTCGGACCAGAAACGAGTACGAGCAGTAATGAAAACTTACCTCAATCCTCGCTGAACGATAATCCAACCGATCAAGAATCATCAACGACTAACAAATCGTTAATTAATCGAACCGGAAATGAAGAGGTGGACAAACGATGGAGATTCACTCTGGAAGATAGCACGAACCCACCAAACGAATCTTTTCCAAATACGAAAGATTAATTGCACTCGTTCCGAAGATTTCCACATCCCGAGCTCCCTACAAGAAGCTTCGCAACATTGGAATAACCGCGAGAACGATTCTCGTTCGAGGCGATGCTAATCTACTCCGTGAACTTCTATATTCGACGATCATTTGCGAACTTGCATGCTGATGTCCTTCCAAAAAAAAAACAAAAAAACAAAAAAAAATGAGATTGAAAAAAAAAAGTTTTCAGCTTCTGTACCTCATTTTCTTAATAATTAATGCCCCGGAAAAAAAACGCACGGGGTCCTTGAAAAAAGTATTTTAATTTTTCCGTGTCAACCACAAAATTATTAAGTCAAAAAATTGCAAATAGAAAAACGTCAACTTTGCAAACTCTGAACTTTTCCCCACAACGGAACAATCATTTTTTTACAAAAACGTTTTTCAGACAAAACTCGAATTCCATTGATAATTTAGTTGAAACTATTCTCATGTCCACTTTTTCAATATTTATTTTATCCATTTTTAACGATTGTCATTTTTCTCGATTTATCACAATGTCATTTATCGTTTGGCCCGTCACGAGCCCTTGAACGAGAGTAAGTTATCGTCAAAGCTCTAATATCCGTAAGAAATTTCACCGAAAGGACATAGCTTGGTCCTCGAAGGCTAAGAATTTAATATACACGTATATAAAGGCTCGGGCCAGGCTGATGCAATTTCCTCTAGATCATCTTTTACCATCGATCGTAAATTTATCATATAAACTTCAGCACTTTGGCTCGATCGAGTGATTAATCTCGCCTGTCAATTCAGTACGAAGCTTAATAGTCAACAGCTACTGTTTCATCGTCAAAGTTAAAACTAAATTTCGTATCTCTTTATATACGAATCTGCAGGAGAGAAAAGTTTGACTGCTTATCACTCAGGAACCCTCGCAGGAACCACTCAACTGGGTTCGATGAAACCTTCGCATGCAGAGAGTTCGTAACGTACAAAAGCTTCGAGCCATTCCGAGAGAATGTACCAACGAAATGCCACCCTAAGGAAATGAAATTTCTTCGCCTGGTTACTCGAAATTGAATTCATTAGTAATCCCCGAAAAATCGTCGAATTTTCGAAGCTTTTTCTGCACCCTTCGTCCGGCGGCACGAGAAAAATTAAATACGAAAAATGTTGCATCAAAATTTGTTGAATCAACGTTTTAAAATTTTTCTAAAATTGATAATTAAAAAAATGTCAAGTATTTGATAAATGCGAGTAACACGATGCTGAGCACTGTCGAGAATTGAAACTCAACGATTTTATCAGTTCATCATATACTTTATTTATCGATTTATTTATTAGTGGAGCAATCATATCGTAATAGTGATTGCAATCATTAATAATATACATTACACATTATATTCGTTATCCATGATTCCCATTTAACGCGTACATCAACTCCAAAACGTTAAATTGCGTAATTATTTCTTTTTTTTTCACTCAGCTGTTGTTTGCTTGTTTATTATATTTTTACATCGTCCGCAAGCTTCATCACATCGCTTATATAAACCATTCTATACATACATAACATACAGCTCAATTAATACTTCTGTTCAACTTTAACACTAGCCCCTCACTCGTTTCGTTCTACAAACGTTCAGTACACACTTTGCGTTTGTTTCCCCATTACTTTTCATCGAATATATACGTGTATATATATATATTTGTGAGTAAAAACATTTATGAAGCACTCCTAGTGTAAAGCGTGAAAACTGGGTGACGCTCCATTTCCCGTGTATTTTTCCGATTTCCTTTGTCTCATGCATGTCCTCATTCAAACAGTGAAACGTAGAAAAACCTGTTTTTCTCGATACGTAACAAAATCATAATTGGGGCCTTCGTTCCATTGTTCGCAGACAGATTTTCCAGAAGTTCGAAACAATGGATGGGGTAGGAGAAATTCTCGCATCTGGTTTCAACAAATTCTGTAATGTAACGAGCTCGTTGAAAGTTGTTTGTTGAATGGATTAACGAGTAACCAATGTTAATTAAATTTTTGCGAAATGAAAGAATAGCACATGCCAAATGATTAATTAACGGAGGGAAAAAATTCTTCAGAATGTAAAATTCCCTCGAAATTCTTCAGGATGCAGAAAAATCAAGTCGGGATAATTAATGAGAACGTTTTGTTTTGTTTTTTTTTNTTTTTTTAAGAAATGGAGCGTCGCCGCGGTTTGGGTTCGATGAAAAAATCATGAATCGCTTCCAAAAAGGTGAATCGTGATTGTAGCTTCTTGGAGTGTTTCATATACGTAGTCACGAATATATATTTTAATATAAATACTCGACGATTGCTCAAACATTTTTCATCGTTGTCTCGCGACACTTTTCATGCCTCGGTTTGTTTAATTTCACATTTTTGTATCACGTTCGGTGTAGCATGCGAACTAACGGGTTTGTAATAGTGAAGAAAGGAAGAAAGAATTGAAAAGTCAAAAAAGATGCGGAAAAAGTGAAGTTTTTCGATTTAGCATTGATAATTTATTACAAATATCGAGGACGACACGTAGTAAACTGGACAGAACTAAAAAAACAACTGACAGAAAGAAAGTTGACAGAAAATATTGCTCAAAAATAGCTTCTCATAGTTTCCCCGAATTTCTCGAAACGTATACGAGAATTATGAACTCTTAATATTTATTTACAAATTATAGACCGTTTGGGCATTGTCATTTACGAAATTTCATATCAATTTAAAAAAAAAAACGAAACAGAATAGACGCAATTTTATCTTCCCCCAATATCTCTAACGGAATGTATTTTTCTTTTAATCAACATAGCTTTTGCAAACGATTCAAGATCGTGATGCTCGCCCTTTGGCATACGTACGTAATTGGTTGGTATTTATTTTCTCGAAAGTTATAGCTCACTCGATAATTATCCTTCGCAGCACCTATTCCTGCATGTCACAAAAATTGTGTGTGTTTTTTCTGCTCTCCACGCCAGAGTGAAACTTTTTCTACGATGCATTGTCTCGCCAGCGGAAAAAGGAAACGAATAGAAACCGAAAAATTGCTGCAGGTCCCGTGAGACGAAATTCTCCACACGAATAATCTGATGATTTGGATGGTTGAAAATTCGGAGCAGAGCTTTTTGAATGGCTAGTTGAAGGAAAACCCGAGCAACGCGATCGATGGCATTCGTTGCCGCAGACTAAACCCTCACCCCAATTCTTCATCGTCTGTTTTTCATTATTTCGTATCACTGATGAATAGCAAGAGAGAAAAAAAACACGCGAATAGGAAAAGAAATATCCGAGTGACCCGAAACGCACCGCCACCTGCTTAGTCGAACGGGAATATTCCACATGTTCATCGCACCGGCCTAAGGATAAATCGTTATTGGTAGTCCGTTCACTTTATAAAATCAGACTTTTAAGTTTTTGAACGTATGATCGCGAGGCCTCATTGTCGACGTGGCTTTTTTGCTCTTTCATTCGTACAAATAAATACGCGAGTACGTTTCACCCAAGAAAAGGGGCTCCGGATCTCATTCGTGCTAATGCAACGTCGTACGAGAACGTGTGTGTTTGGAAATCCTATCTACGACTACAAACTCGCCTCGACAGGGCCTCGACAATATTCGTACGAAAGTTTTTCTACCCGATTCAACGAGCAGCACAGATATTTTTTTTCTATCATAAATTTAACTCCCTCGACGTTTGGAAACGCGAAGTGTTCCCGAGCTTGAAGAAAAACCTTTTCGAGCATAGAAAACGCTCATTTTTTCACTCTTTCCCATTCCACATGGAAAAAAAACACACACACCAAAATTGCACCCTCGATTATTCCAGATATAAGATCGCTTGCGCCTATAAACAAATCTAAACATATTCGCGTTTCTACGCGAATCACTGAGAAACGCAATTTTTTCTTGTTTAGCGTTTCTTTTTCAAAAATTTCCAAGTTTTCTGAACGCATCTCGGATCGACGATTATCGTGGTGGATATCTGCTCCTAGCAGCGTTCTTCAATGATCCGTCCTTGACGTCCCCCGGGTTGTACATCATTGGTCCCTGAATAAATTAGAAAAAAAACAAACAAACGATTTTATAGACGCTCCGTTCGAGATTCAACGTTTGTAAGATATTCTTTTCGTAATTTACTCAATGATTACATGGTGCTTGTGTTGATCTAAAGTTAGATAATATATTAATTAGTCTTAATCAATATTTATACAGAAGCGAAACGTAAAATATCTGAAAAAAAGTTTAAAAAAAGTAGCCCGTAACCAACGACGCTTGGATCTGATGAAAAAAGCTCTTTCGTAGTGTTGTGTTGCTGAATACTTAAAGGGCTTACAGTACTATGATGACCGAGGGATAATTAACGATTCCAAGATGCAGTCGCTTGGCGTACACATAAATTTCGTTGCAAAAAGAGACAAAAAATATAAATTTTCGTGAATTTTTCGAAATTCGGGTGGTTGTAACTTGAGGGACGGTTAAGGTGGGCAACTTCGAAAATTATGGTTTCCTGTTGAAATCAGTTGCATCAGAATATAATTTACGTAAGTTTCTCAATTTCGCATCAAATAATTTGATGGAAAATTAAGAAGAAAACAAAAATTAATCAATTGGAAATTCCAAAAATTGGGTACGCAATGTACTCTTGGTGGCACTTGGATCATTGTTTTACAATCTTTACCCGAAGCTTTACAATAGCCATCACCGTGTTGCAAGCCCTTAATGAAATGATAAAGCTGAAAAGACGGTTTGCAGCGATTTTAATGAAAAAATGGAACCTTTATTTTTCACTAAACTATTTGCATATTCTATGTATTTGTTGTGTAAATGAAGTTTTCCTTTTTCCATTAACTATTATAAGGATTCAATAAAAATTATTGAAATTCATAAATTTTGCATCCGATAAAAAATTTATTTGCGTTATTCATAAATATTTTTGAATATTTATGGTTAACATTTTGGTTATTTGACCATTTGACAGCGATAAGAGTTAAAATTTTTGAAGGTTATAGTTTTTTTTTGTCCGAAAAATAATGTACATAGGAGAGACTGAAAATTTGGTTACCTTCGAACGTTGGAGGAGTCGCGGATCCCTCATTGTGTAGCTTTGTACCTCTCGCGATAGTGAGCTGGTCGAGCTCCAACGAGAGAGCTATACCGCATATATAACACAATATTGTGGTCTCAAAGACTGATAAAAGGGCCAGAGCTAAGCTCGAACTTCGCAAAACCGCTCAATAATGTACGATATTTTTTGCATCAGAAAAAAAAACGAAAAAAAATAGTCTTTCAATTAAATTTTCGTCTCTTGAAAAAAAAACAAAAAAACAAAAAAGAATGACTCCCTCAGATATTGGATTTCAAGCTGACCGCGCGGAAATTCGGTATTGCGATGGTCGAGATAAATGTCATGGTGAAAAGAAAAGGTTCAAAATCAAGAGATGTTTTATAATGAAGCGTGTCAAATTTGTATCGATGAAATTGAGCGTATAAGAAAAATAGTAAGAAAAACACAAGCTATAAACAAAAAAAGAGCAACAATCGTGCACAGCAGTGTTTCATGCACGAAAACCATTCTGCAAATGTTATAAACCAAACAACGATTTCCTTAAAACCAAATCTTACCACCCTCCTACCACCAAATAGTATTATTATTGAACGTTATGGATTTGTGTGAAAAGGATTTCACCTGCTAATTTCCAATCGATATATTTTAATAAACACAAAAAGTGAGACACGAATTTCCCATTTTTTCGATTTCTTTGCTCGTAACATTCCTAACGCAACGTCACTGTGAAACTACGCAATTGTATTCCTTGCACCAAGAGGCCAAAATGTATTGAAGCATTTAGCACGACCGAGTAACGAAAAAAAAACAACAACAAAGCTATCTTTGGGTACTGACGATTTTGCACTGAAAACGACAAGCGTGTCTTTGGGTAAGCAAAAAAATAGTAACAGTTTTGGAATCAATATTTACACATGTAATAAATTTAATAAATAAATCTCCTTACTATTGGCAACAATTGTTATTTGGCTACGTCATTCTGCATCCCCGACTGCTTGCGGACAAGAAGGTAACGCAGAGAAAAATAAATAAAACGTTGAATTAATGATGGACATCATGGAAGTGAGAAAAATTGTTATTTTTACGACACAGATCTTAACACGAATTGGCTCTGGATTACCATCGGAGGATTTCCATTTCCCGTAGTGAGAGAATTTTTTTCTTCAAGACGGAAAGAACATTCTGATTGCATTTATTTGTTTTAACAACAAAAACAGTGAAAAAAAAAATCAGGAAAAATCCAGTGCAATCCCTGAAGTGCATCAAATTTGTAAAAAAAAATTGCCTTCTCTATATTCCCAATCATTTGACAGAAAATTGAGTTTTTCATGAAAGTTTTGAGCCTGAAAATGTATTTTTAATTGTTAAAAATCAACGATCGTCGTTAATATTGCCTGAAGGTTTCGAAAACATTTTTTTCATGAAAGTCAAGAAATAAATGAGAAAAAGATCATCCTCCAAAGACTCAATCACGAGTCGCGTCTTTTACTCGGAGAAACGTTTCGTTTTTCCTCACAATTTGGATAGAGTACGAAAATCTTGAGATTGTAAATCAAAGCCAAAAGTGTTGTACGCGACGAATTGAGGGTTTCGGATTTGTCACAATGTTCTATGTAGACAGACATAAAATAGTAAAAAACGTAGATTCGAAGGTGTTAATTCGACTGAGAGTGGAATATTAATGACAAAAAGATCCGGAGAACTCGGGACATGAAATGAGAACACAATTCTAGACACCGAACGACGAAATAACCAAAATTCAATAACGATATTTTGCATTCACGGATAGTGAACGAGAGAGAACGAGAGTGAATAATAAAAGAAACAAAAAACAAAGCTCTATACATTCTTCAGCTACAGAGCCAGGAGAATTAAAAGTGACGAGAACGGCCATTGTAGAAACTATACAAATTAATGACAATTGAAAAGATCGCTTAAAAAAATTACAATCTCTAATAGAACGTGGTTGTAGAACTGCAATAGTAATATCGTGTTTGTTGTGTCTTTCTTATTCTGTTTTATGGCAAATTCACGACCGTATTCTGTGCTCGAACAATAAATGCAATCAACTTACCCCTTGCGAGTTGTTTTCACCAGGAATTCCAGGCGCCCCAGCAACTGATGCTGGCGTTAAGAAATCCACCGGTGCGGCCGGATCGTTAACTACAGAAAATAGAAAAAACAAGAAATTGAATATTTCTCCACATCTGCATCTTAAAATCGTTGAATTCCATTAGTACGCAGTCTTTGAAAAAAATTTACATGCATTTCCGATCGTAAAGAGGAAGGGGAAGAAAATAAAAAGAAACTTTGAAAAGATGAAACAAAATTAATAGACAAATTCATTTTTTTAGCGTCATTTTCATTTTTTTAATCGATTTTTATTGTTATTATTATTATTAGCAATAATTCAGCGATTAATAAATTCATTAATTAATTTTTTTCGCTTATTTTGAAACAACAACAAATTGAATTTTATTTGCAGAAAGAAAATCGTGAAAACTGAAAATGAACGTTTTTTGAGTGGGAAAAAATAATTGGTAATTGTGGTTTACCTGGCGCTGGAATGAAGAGCTGTGGCGATGAAGTGGCCATAGGTACGATGGGCGAAGTAGCAGGCGTAGGCATGGTGGCATTTGTCACGGTTGGTTTCGTCCCCCCAGGATTCATTACGTCGATATAATTAGCTCGCATGTTTCGTCCTTTCGGCATTTTGAATCTGTTGTTACTGCCAGCTACCAATTTCGTGGTGTTTATTGGAGTCGTCTGATCGAGGGTAGAATTGAGCTGCGGCATTTGCGGTTGTTGCTCTTGAGGTTGCTGTTGCGGTGGTGCGATTCGCGGTTCAGACGGCGACGGTCTGAAACCCATATCGGCTGCAGTCGGCGGCGGTGCGAGGCTCGTCGAACTTGCATCGTTACCGCTCTCATCCTTGTTCGCCCATTTCTTGGCTACCGGATCCCACACGATCTACATTTCGAAAAAAAAAAGACGAACGGATAAAAGTTTGAAAACAGATGACGCAATGGCAACTTTTTTATCATTCTTCCTGATGGCGATAATGAAAACGAAAAATAACCTAATAATTGTAAAGGAACCTTCAAAAAATGCATCTCGAAAAAAATGGAAATAAATAGGCGGTCGGTAGTTCGTTAAAAAGGCGAGGCGGTCAGGACAAACTCAAACACTGTTCGAATCTGAGATTTTAGATCGGAAATATATTAACCTTGAGGTGCTTCACAGGAAATTGTCAATTATAAATGTGGCACGAAAAATTTGTTCATTTTATTCAAAGAAATTGACTGACGATAAAAAATGTTGAAATTGTTATTTTTGAAACACAGAAACTTCCGGTCATCGGAATTTTGCTGAGTTGGAAGAATTCCGCGTTGTAGACCGAATGTAATGGATTGAATATTTCGGGAGATTTTTAAAAAGTTTAGTAAAACCTCCGATGCTTCTTTGGCCAATAAAAAGAAAAAAATTCTATGGATTAGTAATTGTTAGCTGATTGTTATTGATTTGATACGAAATGAAAAATTAGGGAAAATACTGGCCTGACACTTCGCTGCTTCTTAAAGAACATAGTCGATCGCGATTACCATGAGAACCACGAGGTTGCCTTAATGACACAAAACATACATTTCGACAAAATCGAACGTATATTTCAACGAAAACGAAAAAATTCTCAATTTTCGCGAGAGTAGAAAAAGGAAAGACATTCCCATGAATATTTCCGGGGATTTGGTTGAATTTGTGAAAAACTAGTTACCGTTGGATTGCTGTCGTCCGGCAAGATCATTTGATTTTTAGGTTTCGGTGTGAGTTTGCTGAAGAATCCACCGAACCACGAACCACCAGCATTCGCATTTTTCTTCTCAGTCGATTTGTCCATATTTTTTTTACTGTCCGAGCTCGTCTTCGAACCTTCTCTCGGGGCGTCCAGTGCCTCGAGCTCTTTCAGAGGATCGTACTGTTTCCCGGATGACGGAACCATCGAGATCGTCGGAGCTGGCTAAAATTAAAAATACAATTCATCATCGCAAATTTGTTCAGGCAAAGTTCGTCAATGACCACTGTAACGTCCTGACGATCTTTCATTTTACGCATTCATCGTACTCCGAGCAAATCCCTCCATCGATTACAGTGAGCAATGACAAACTTCGCTCTCTTCTTGTCAATATTTATGGAACATGTTTAAAAATCCACTAAATTCATAACACGACCAAATTGAACAAACTGCTTCTTTCGAAATAGTACTCGAAAAGATTTGAAAATAAAAATGGAAAATTGTCTTGAACCTGCAAGTTTTTTAACGTTTTTCACAATTTCCCAGAAGAAAAAATTTGGAAATATTGTTCTCAAGGTCGAGGAGCAAATTTTCTACATTCATGCACAACTGGAACGTCGACACATCCGGTTCAAAAAGCTTAAACTTTTTGTTGATTACTTTTTCATCTTTTATTTTACACATTTCCATTTGATACTTCGATAAGTAACATTATGTACATTTTCGACGATTTAATAGCAAAAAACACGCAACACAAATTAAAACAGTTTCGATACTTATTATGTATCATTTCAGGAAAAACACGATGTCGTTTGTTTCAGCTTAAGGAGGGAGAACCCCCTCAGAACTTTCAAGAAATCGATCTTTTTCCCATAAAACGTTGGCACAGTGTTAAATGGCCTGGTGGATTGATAAATTCTTCCGAGAAGCTTGGAATCGCTGACGTCTACTTTTGAATTGTATAATTTTTTCAACTTCCAATTCTTTCATATTTTTTTGCTTCAGTCACTGGACATTATGGCAGTTTCCATACTCCTATGAATACTTTTCGGTCATTTGGTACGCGGTGATAAATGCCAGAGTTATAGAAATTGAAAAAAATTCTTTTCATTAAGAAAATTCGATAAAACCGTCATTTTCATTTTCGAGGCTTCTAAAGGGATTTTCCTCCGAGGTCTACACAAAACAACATTATCAATTGCTTTTTTTTTCGTTTTTATGAAAAGGTATTCACACTTTTTTCTATTGAAAAAACAAAAAATTCCACGTTTTTGCGGCATGGAAATAGTTTTGTGCATAATGAGCATCATCGCTCACTAAAAATTACTTCAGTTAACATGGTTCGTAGAAAACACGATTTTAAAACGTTTTGTCAATCACTTTTGAACTATTTTTCATTATTTTTTAAATGCTATTGTCCTGGCGCCGATTAACAGAGAAATTGGAATCTCTCCTTATCGTGGATCGAGCATAAATGCGATTAATTGAAAGAATAATTTCAATAACAGAACGAAGACTCGATATGAATTTGATTTTATCGTGAAAAATCATTTTTTCACTCGTTGTCAATGGGGCAGTCAATGTCGAACGTTTTGGATATGTGTTTTTGGATAATTACGTTGTTACGTTTTATAATCGATTTCGTTGACGTTTCGGAACCATAAGGAGCGTCAATGGGAAAACTACCGCCGAAAATGAGGGGTTTGTAATGGGAAGTTTCGGCGTTTGATTTTTCGTCGTGGACGATGGACCAAGCGTCAACGGTGTCACAAATAACGTCCTTTCGTCTTATATGTGGAGCGATTCTGACAATTTTTTTTTCATCGAAATCGCAATATTGTTGAAAAGTTTGACTATCTTTTGGATTGTTTTTTATTTTTGAAGCTTTACGTGGATTATCGAAAGGTGTCGTTGAGGCTGGAGCGATAGAATCGAAATTCATGTTTTGGAATTGAATGTCTAAATCGGTGGTGATGCTTTTAACGTCCTGGGAAATCGGCTCGATTTCCTCGTCAGTATCTTCGCTCGAACTACGCTTCGGTTTAGGTTTACATTTGAGAAAAACCGGCGGCTTAGAAGACGGTGGTTTGAGTAATTTTTGATCGATTTTCCTCGATCTCGGAATCGTCGATGCTTCGTGTTTCGGATGACCAAGAATTTTTGGATAAGAAGCTGCGATTTTAGGATATCGCATCGTTTTCAATGACGTTTCCGAGATCGAAGATTCAGTGGTTCGATTATTTTTCGTGTGTTCCAAGTTTTCCTCGAATTGTGCAAACTTTCGACGACGCACTGTCCCTACGTTCGTCTCAGCCTTGCACAACATTGTTTCTTTCTCAACGCTCGCATCGCCTTTCGGATTACTTACTTCGGGCGTTGTCTGGCTTTCCTCCTTTTCCGACTGCGCCGGAATTGCGAGCATAAATAAATAAGTGCAAGACGTTAATTTTATTCCGACAAAGATCACGAAATCTCGTCTCTACTTTGAGAAAGTTTCGCTCGCGTTAATTCAGTGCCTTTCGTGCCTGAAGCTTCGCCAAAGTTTCCACTTCGTTTCCATCTGACAATTTATTTCGTAAATTATCAAAATTAAACATTTCTTTAGTTCAATCCACGTGCTAGTAGGACCGAATCCTTCTTGATCTTTGCTTTTTTGTCCACAGAGCTCAACGCGATAAATATGTCCGCGAAATTTATGTTGAGCATGCAATTTAAAAAAAAACGGTGGATTCGTGAGAAAATCGCTAAAACACGGATTCGAATGATATTCGGATGTCGGACGAACCGCAAAAAAAAACGCAGAGCTATATGTCAATCGAAACGTCGGACAAATGTCAAAAAATATTAAAATGTGGAATTTCGTTAGGAAAACCGCTAAAAATAAGTTGAAACACGAAATGGTTAGAAAATTAATTATTTCCCCAATTTTTGAGACTCGAAATCAGCAAAAAGGACAATTACGACCCTTGCGGAAAATAAGAGTGAAAAAAAGCAATTGCAGTGAAAAAAAGAGAGAAGAAAATTAGAACGTTATCTCACCTCGTAATTCCAAGTGGATTGTTGTTGGGACGAGTCGACCTCGGCTTGTTCGTTGGGATATTGTGACTGGTTGCTGGATTGTTGTTGCCAATCAGTATTGTTGTAATCCTGAGGCTGGTAATCCTGTTGTCCATAGTTTTGTTGGTTCCAATAATCAGGTTGTTGAGGTTGATTGTAGTTGTCGACGTTGGTGTGTTGATAGTGAGAGGATTGATCGGCCGAAGTGTACTGTTCGGGTACGTTGGAGGGTAAGGAAAGAGGCTGCCAATCGGGCTGCTGCTCGTCGGTAGTCGGGACTTCCATCAAGGATGTTGGGCCGTCGTTAAAATTGTTGGTTTCCATGCGAGGGATTCCACGAGGCTGAGCAATTTCTCGATTCTCTTGTTCGGCAGCGGAGAAATTTTCGTGATTGACATATTCGTGCTGGACGATTTCGCCGGTTTGGCAACGATTCAAAACTTCCGCGAGGTTGTTGAGCCACGCGAGACTCGCCACGTCCTCTAGAGAATCTTTGCACACGGGATCGTGATATTTGATGCGATCTCCGAGGGTATAAACGTCGTTTATGAACGACGGCTTGTATTTCGAAGGATCGTTGACAATGTTGACAGCGATTTGCTCGAGATACAGCAACGATTTTTCCATCAGACCGTAGTCGACCATTTTCCGGGCAGATTCGAATTTGAAAGTTTGTAGATCGACGATCGTGAAACCGGGCTCGCTCAAATTACGAGCGTATTCGTAAATCTCCGTCAACATTATCGCCTCCGGGTTTACGAATTCCTCGTACGGTCGTTGGTGATTGGACCCTATCAGCACCAACTTAACACCTGGAGAACCGTAAGGTCCGAAATCCAATTGTGCCAATATGTAACAAAAGTGAGCTGCGTGGATGTCGCCTCGAGAGGCAAGAGTATCACCCAAATTTGTTATCGAGCGCCGATTTATTTCGGGATTCGCCGACGTGTTTGATATTATCATCGCCAAATGTGGTCGCCAATCGTCCCATTTTGGATCGGATATGCACTGGAATTTCGGGCAATTCTGATTAATTTGCGATTCTCGAAAAAAAAAAAAAAATTTCTTCAATATTTTTTTTAATTTGAACAAAAAATGCAATTAAATTTTTGAATCCAAGAAATTTCGAGTGGGGTCAAATTGACCCCGAGTGGAAACTCAGGGTTGACATCAGTTTATTCGATTTTCCTTCATGATCATTAAAAACTCTTGGGAGACTGCGGAGTTATTTCAAATTTTCACATTTTTTTAGAGCTAAAAATTGCTCGAATAAGAAAAATGGATGGAATTTTGTTTTTTAAGATCGCGAGACAACTTACCGTAACGCTGGCTGGGACACGACCGGAATGGAGTTGGTAAAGCGTCTGCAAAGGATCTTGAGCTGGAAGACTATTCGCGAAACGTGTCATTACCGAAGCGTGCGTACGTTTGTCCAATTTACTTGCGAGGAACAATGCGTGACCCCAGAGGCCTTCGGTCATTGCGTATTCTGTGTACAAACAACCGTCGACATGAGTGAAAGAAAATGGAACATTGAAAAGCGACAATTTACTGAGTGGCAGATTTTTTTCTTTTTTTTTCGGTTAAAATGGAAATTCATTATGAGAATTACGATATTTTGGCGCAGAAAAATTGAGGCGACTCTTACCCAAGGCTTCTTGAACCAATCCATAGAGAAGCGTGTTTCTAAACTCATCGGTCATTTGCTCGACTGTCTTTCGCTGTTTAACAGTTTCCACAACTTCTTGTCCCGGCGATGCTTCGTGGACGGAACCATCTCCACCAGTGCCTCCTGACCTTTGAGATATCGTCGATTCTCGACGCATCGGTTCGTGGTTTCCTCTGTTTACGTTGTACGGATAGTTCTTTTTGTTTACGAGCAACAGTTCAGCAATATCGACCCCGACAACGTTCTGCAATGTTAAAAAACCGTTTCTTTGCATTAGCAAACTTTGTCAAAGGATGAAAAATATACCAAAAAAATTTCGATTTTTTTTTATAAATCCGTTTTTTTTTCTTTAATTTTTCAAAATGTACAATTTTTCGTTTAGAAAAACGTTTTCCATACCCCATTTTGTTGGATCAACATGATCATGAGCTCGTACAAAAGAATGTACGAGGCTTTGTCATCCAGCTCGTCACTCACGGCCGCTTTCTTGATCTTCGACTCACAATAATCGATGATAGTTTTCTTGTGTGTAACGCCCCTGTGAGATAAAAATGATTTTCATATTATTGATCAGTAAAATTCCAGGCTCATAATAAAAACAACAAAGGCTGCACAAGAAAATTGCAATATTTTATCTGCATTCAGACATTCTCGAACGCGCATGCTTAACATCATAATTCTTATAATTACACTTGCTTAATGAGAGGTCCTGGATATGCCCGGAGCTCGCGAGCGACCGGATCATGAACGAGATGACAGTCCAATCGCAGAACGTCCACTTTGGCTCGGTCTCCATCAGCTGGGTAGCACGCATGAACGTGAAGCAATGATCCGATCGAAAGGGAACCTGGAAAAAAGATTTTTTCAATCTCTGTTCGTTGTAACGGACGGAAATCTCTTTTGTAGCCAAAAACGTCACTCGCAAGATTGAACAGTTCGACATGGATTGACAAAATGCTGGCGATACACACGAATAAAAGTTTTCCGCAAGATTTTCCAGGCCAAGCGACTAAGAAATTTCCGAAACTCGCGATTTCTGATTGGTTATCGTGTTTTTTTTTTCTTACCTATAACATGAGATGTGGAGAACTTTGTAGGCGTCAAGCGAGACGAAGCGATTCTCGAGTCTTCGAGAACCGACAAATCACCCAGAGTCCTTTTCTCACTTGTCGTTGTCCTGGATTATGTAAATTCGATCATTCGTACAGATGAACATTTCAGGTAATCAACGTAAATGGAGGAGATTCGTATCGATTTATGGGACTGTGACTTCAGGGGAAAACAAATTGAAAGAAACTCGCAGAAAAAAAAATGCAAAAATCTATGAAATTCGGACGAATAATAAATAATTATTCCATTCTGTTAATCTCCCTCGGCAGTTCGCACGGCTTCTTCATCTATTTATTAAAATTCGCCTTCTAAAAAACTGCAATCTAACGAAAAAGCAGACAATTGCTCGATATTTTTTTTCTGAAAAACTGCTCCTAAGATATTTCAGGAAATTGGCAAGATTTTGAATAATTTACGATGAAAATTGTAAAATATAATGAAGCAACAAAATCTGTGAATTCAGGAGTTTCCGCGGCCCCCGAGTGATTAAAATTCTAAACAGTACGAGCTTCGATTTGTCGGACTGGTCATCGTCGTTGCGGTTACAAAAGAAAGACCATACAAGTTTAAAGTTCGTAGATGTGGAAAGCACTGTTTTGTAGCGTCGAAATGTTTTTAATAATTTGCAAACTTCTAAAAGGAATTTTTTGTCATCTATAAAGATGAAAAAGCAGAGTTTTGCTAAGAGCGATCAGAAGAGAGGGTTAGAAACGGTAAAGCTGGGTTTGTAGGAGCAACGACGCGACATTGATAATATCTATAGTGTTCGAGCCGAGCTACAAGGGGATCTCGGGCTCTCACCTATCCAAGTATCGACAACTCGAGCGTCTTCGACGCAGGGGACTCTCGAGGTATCCGGGATATCCGAAATACGAGACGTACAGTGACTTGTTCGGTGCGTGGAAGCAAAAGCTTGGATTGGCGAACAATCTGGTCATGCAATCGAAATGAATTGAAACGCAGTGAGAGAGAGAGAGAGAAGGAGAGAAAGCGAATTCCGTGAGTAACAAACGAGGACATTTCGTCAGAGTAAATAAAAAACAAAAAAGCGGATTCTTCACGACAATAATAATTCAGCGAATATTTACCTGTCTTCGCAAGAACTTCTTCCCGAGTGTACACTCGCACGATCCTCCTGATAGTTAGTGCTGACTGTTCTGGCGACTTGAGGCTGATGTTGATTGGCGTAATATTTATGATACCATTCGGAATATGCCGCCGGATTGGTGCGTCGTAAATTTTCGAGGTACGAAAAATAATTTGCGTTGTAATTCGCTCCGTAATCGTAACCGTTGTATCCTGCTGAATACACAAAATTTCAATCGGTCAAAATTTCTGTGTAGACAAAAAAAAGCATTTTGGTGCTTGAGCTAATTAATGAGAAACTATTGATTCGAGAAATCTTGAACCTTCACAGATTTTCTGAAACATTTTTATGATAAAAAATAATTTAAAAAGTTTTGTTGACTCTTTCGTACTCACCGGGATAACCGTAATAAGGATCTCGTGCTCGCATGTAATAATCACGATCTCGATCGTTGTAGGAAGATCTGCTCGAAGGTCTGGAACTGAAACTCAAATTGTGAATTACGAGTTGGAGAAAAATCGTCAATTTTAAAAAAGAATTTCAAGTTTTTTTTGCTGGAAAAATAAACTCGATAAATTTGATGACCCGAAGCGAACTCACCTTCGCGCGTAGGGATCTTCGTAGTAGTCCCTTCGCGATGGAGGCTCTCGAGGATCTCGAGGATCGTAATCGTCGTATCGCCTCGGACGGCGTTCGTCCCTCCTGCGCTCGGAATATTCACGATCGCGTGGATCGATACGCGAGTAGCGTGAATCGAATTCCCGACCGTCGCGATCTCTTCGTCGCGGATCGTCCAGCCGATCGCCTCTTCTACGATCGTCGACTCTTCGCCTTCCGTCACTGTCGTCCAAATCTTCCTTCGGTCTGCCACGTCTCTCGAGATCCTCGCGGCCGTGTCGATCGAGATCGTCTCTACTGTTTTGTCGACGATCACCCTCCCTGTACGAAGCATCGCGACGATCCAAATCTTCGCGGGAGTTGTACGCACGCTCGTAATCCGCCCCACGTCGACGATCGTAGTAATAATCGTCATCGTATTCACGTTCTCGATCGTAACTGTGGGACATTCATTAGCTTAAGCAATATTTCCATCATGGCAATTGCCGTGAAGTTTGCCTCGTTGGAATGCAACGAAATTCACCATTTTATTCAATTTTTTCAAAGCAGAGCCAATTTTTGTCTGTGGCCCTTATTCGCAAGTTGAAAAATTCCGAAAAAAAATGGCCAACGGATTAAATATTTTTCGGTGAACATAAACGATGCAAAATTGAATATCGTGCCGAATCGGTTTACGGAAAATTTATACGATTTGGAGGTTCACAACGAATTCGAATAAATTCGTGGAAATGCCAGAACACATTTGACACATTTATCGTGGCAACTCACTAGGGTCCTTTCCGGTCGTAATCGTAGCGTCGTCGATCCGTTGGGCTGCCGTCTCGTCGCCGTTCCCTACTGCCGTCTCTGCTGTTGCCCGAGCCCTCGTCGTCGCCATCCTCGTAGGAATCGCGACGGTTCGGAGGCCCAACGACGCTGGGGGTTTCTCCCACCGAGGCACCGACAGCCTCCTCGCGTTTGCTTCTCGATTCGGCAGGTGGTTCTTGATGCGTGGTCGAAACTGCCACAGAGAAAAAAACGATTGGAATAACTTTTCGAAAAAGTAATTTGATAAATGCTCGGGAAGCGACACTGAAAACAAAATTTTGTTGAAAAAGATGGAAATTTTGTTCGATACGTTCGACTAAACGTTTTTTTGAATAATCCCAAAAATTCTCTTTAGAAACAAATTTTAGTCGGTCCACTCGTAAATTTCGCTAACTCTTCCGTTAGAAACCAAATATATTGCGAAAATAACGAAAATTTTGAAATTAACCAAAAATATTATAGTTCACCGCATTCAACAAAACATCGACAATTTTTAACACGGAAAGGAAAATTGGCACATTTGAAAAGACTCACGAATGGGCATCCCAACTTCCGTGGATCCGGTGACGACCCGCGTGTTGTTTCTCTCGTCAGGTATTTGGCCAGATTCGTTGGGAGATGCACCTCCAGGAATCAATCGGATCGCACTGTCGATAGGAATTGATGATTCTTCGGCGGTTGTACCACTACCAGGGATTTCTCGGAGTTCGCTAGTTTCAAGAGCTGTGGATTGTGTCGATTGGGTGCGTTCCTCGCCGGAGGGATCGTTGCGTGATTGGGAGGGCGGTAGAGATCGTTCGCGTCCGGAAGGATCATTGCGACGTTCGAGAGTGTCATTGTCAGATCTGAGCAAAGCACCAGAGTTTCTTTCTTGTCCAGGTGGGACGTCCCGGCGTTCGTTACGTTCGGGTAAGTTTCTCGGTGGCAATAATTGAGCTTGTCCGGTAGGATCGTTTCTTCTGGGATCGGGAACGACTCGCGGGCTGGATTGTATTTGTTGTTCCTGTCCGGTGGGGTCGTCGCGATTTCTATGAGCTTCGCCGGAGCTCGACTGTCCCGGGACTTCTCTCAAGAACGGTATGTCGTTGGGAACTTCGTCGTTCTCGTCGTCCTGACTCGGTGGAGTGGACTCGTGTTCCTGATGAGAATCCGTGAGTTCCCCGGTCTCGAGGAAGGTGTTTCTATCGTTTGAAGCGAATTCGTAATTCTCCGGAGCTTGTTGTTCGCTCTGTTGAATTATTTGCGTTACTTCGACGTGGCTCGTTTCTTGTCGAGGTTCGCGCGTAATCGTAGGGTTTTCTTTCGACGTACTGACTACAGGTTTCTGCTCGTTTTCCAGGGTCTCCCGATTTATAGAATCTCGGGAACCGTAAATATCGCGTTCTTGCGTAACCGGAGTTACGACTTCGAGATTAACGAATTCGGCAGATTGTTGAATGTTCTCGTAGTTCTCGACGTTCTGATCGGGAGTCCATTGCTGCTGGGGCGGCGATTGCACCGGCAGCCTGGGCCGATCGTTGACGTACCAACCGCTGGCGATTTGTTGCTGGGATTGAGGAGCAGCATTTTGATTGTACCACTGATCGTAATTTGTTTGGGGAATTACGCTTTCCGGTATAGTGCTCGTTGGGTTGCTCGGATATGGCGGATGAACCGGGATCTCTGGCGATGTTGTTTCGAAGTGTGCTTGAATGGAAACGTTTTCTTGACTGGTTCTTGCCAGCGGTTGGAGACTCGGTGGTGCCAGATCTTCGGAGAGCAAGCCTTGGGTGGGCGGGGCGTTTGAATGAACAACTTCGTGTTGTTGCTGCGAAGATTTGTCACTTCCGAGGCTCAGTTGGCTGACACTCGTTGACAAGTCGGTGATCGGTCTGGAGGCCATCCAATCAGAATCCGTGTTCCAGTCGAGGTTCTCGTGGTGATTGTTATCCCGGGCGACGACGTTCTCCGAGTTGTCGGACGTCGAATTCGTCTCGGAGGCTCCGATCCAAGTGGTGCTGGGCGTTTGATAAGAAACGGCCGCTTTTCCCTCGGTCGGGGAATCGTTCAACGACGTGGAACTCGCCACTGACGTCGCTAACGATTTTTTTCGCTCGTCCGTCGGATCCGCGCTGCTTGACAAATTCGGTATCGAACCGGAAGTCGTCGAAGCTGTCGATGACGCAAAATGCGCTAGCGGCGGCTTCACTTGCGACCATTCCTTCGATGATATCCGACCTGGTGGCAGATCCTCCTCCGATGCAATGTCCGTCGCCGTTCCCGTTGAATCTACGCTGTGCTGCTGCGACCATTGGCCTGACGAAACTTCCGACTGCGCAGGCATTTGCTGCCAGGATTGCGAACTCGTCAGGCCCTTCGCTTGGTTCCACACGTTTGGTCCAGGCGACGTGTTGTTTACCGATGACTGAAAGGAAGCCAAAAACAAAGTCACACTTTTTACTAAACATTCGCGAAATCTCGATCCCGTTAAAATGCAAAATTCTGTTCAACTTCAGTGCGAAAAATTCCTTGAAAAAGTTAACTTTATATTGCGTGACTCACGTCTCTAGACGGTTGTCTCTGACTGATGGGTTCAGGTTCACGATTGACGTTCTGTTGTTGCCATTGATTGCTCGTTGGGTTAGGAGTGAATGTTTGTGGGGTTTGTGGATGCCGAGGTTGCCACTGGGAGTCGGGTTGAGTTTTGTAACGCTGATCAGGTTCGTTGCTCGGACGATCGTGCCAATATCCAGGGTTAGGGGCTTCGGTATGACTCTGCCAATTGTTTGGTGGTTGGGGAGCTCGATTGGCTTCAGGATTCCAATTGTAATTGTTGGGGAGTGGTTGCTGTGTGGGGATCGTTGCAGCGGGCAAGGATTTTGGTTCGAAATTCGGTGGGTTAGTTTGGAAGTAAGGATTGAAAGCGGGAATCTGGTGGTCCGGATTATCGACGACTTGGCTCTGTGGCTGTTGAGTTGGCAACCATTGGGAATGCTCGTTTCCGCCCAGGGGATTTGTCACTTTAGCCGGACCAGGACGCCCTGGAATCGGTTGTTGTTGATTCGCATTGTAATTGGAATAATTTGAAAAATTGTCAGGTTGCTGAGGCGTTGGCTCTCGGCTGGGAATATTTTTCGTTGTATTTCCTTCTACTTGGTGCGTCGGAGCCATTTGCCTGTTATTCCCATTCAAATTTTGATAATAATTATCTTGCTGCGGTTTGGGTGGAGTTTGCATGTTGCTAGGATACGAAGGCACAAACTGTTGCGGCGGTTGTTGCAGTTGTTGCGGTTGTTGTTGGTGTTGATGTTGTTGCTGAGCCGAATGTTGTTGCTGCTGCGGCAATTGTTGCTGCGTCTCAGCCTGCTGGTCGACGCTCCAGTTCCAAGAATCATTACCATTGTCCACGTTCTCCGTACCCCAATCCCAAGGGTCACCCTCGCCTCCCTGTTTCGGCTGATTCGCTATCTGGTGCTGCCCCTGGAAGCCCCCCGTTGTTGGCATCGATTGAGGCCCGGTACTCGACACCGAACCCCAGGAATTTTGATTCTGTACTCCATAATTCAATACTGCGGCAGGATCCGGTCTTGATCTGCTTGGACGCGCTCTGTACGGATTCTGCAAACAGGCACAGCCGACCATTAATTTTCAAAAAACTGCTGTAATCCAGAAAATTCGTCAACCTCTTTGAAAAAAGTTGGAAAAAACAAACTCACGTTCATACTAAAACGTCAGCTGGACCTGTCGGCTCGTGCTTGTGCTAATCTTCAACCTGAAAAAATTAACACCATTAAGTACAATTGAAAATGGCCCTCGGTAATTTTCTCGCTGTGAGAAAAGTTCGGCGTCGGTTGAAATCGTTCTCTGGAACGCCGACAGAGAAAACACACAATTTTCTCCGTAGATTTGAAAATTCAAACGCACCTTTGGGCAAATATGCAATTTTTGAATTTTCAGACTCTGTCTGTTGGAATAATTGAGCCGAGGATGACGAGTAAGGAAATGGTTCATTGGAAACTTTGATCTGTTTTGCCACAAAGTTACATGAGATTCTTTATTTCAACTTCGCTGTATTTTAGGAGCTCAGCAGTCGAAATCCGGAAAAACGTTCTGAAGAAAAAAGCGCGTTGATTGGTCCCCACAAGGAAAACAAAGATTTGTGTGAGTCAAAAAACGGTTACAACGGAGAAAGTGGGACCTATTGAACCGAGATAATGTTGACGGTGATAAACCACGAGATGGACGAACAATAACATATGTTGGAAGAGAATAAATGATGAAAAAAGAAAACTGCGTAAAAGTGAATGGAAACAAAAGTTGGCGAGTCACATTGATTTATGAGAATGATAGAAAGACAATTAGGAAATCGAATGCGATTGACAGGCATGAAAAATCGGGGGTACACGAAACTGCTTGTCGTGGCGCGGAGTTGCGAAAATCTCGTTAAAAAGTCGCGGGGAATGAAGAGGAGAGAGAGAGAGGAACATGCACGTATATGTGTATCGAAGGAGCGAAGGAAATAAAACACGAGAAATCGTCGATAGGTAGAAACACACATGCTTACATTGCTACGTGGATATTGGCATTTGGTTTCTTCGATAAAATGCGGGGAAAATGGTATTTGAATGTTATATAAGTGATGAATATAGGCGATGAAGTAAATTTGGTGGAAAATATTGATAATTAATGGTCAAAGTTGAGGACGAACGAGTTCGAAGTGTCGTAGAAAATAAAATTGTCTGGTTTTTTTGTACCAGCTGGCAAAGACGTTCGACAGAGACGTATATTTCGTCTGGCAATCCCCAGACCTTTTCTCTCACTCTTTCGCGTTCTGCACCACACATGCACACTTGTCTACGCGATCGAAATGACTTTCCACTTACCCAGCTATCGTGTCCGGTGTACGCGTCCATACACGCGATATTGCATTATATTCCCAGGGCACCACTCAATAATGTTCCGCGTGAGGATTTTTAGGAAATCACGTCTGTTTGAATTCACAATTCGAGAGGGTTTCTTTTCGGTCAAAACTTTTCGCCGCTATGGATTTTCCGAGAGATTAATTTAATGAGAAAATCGCGAGGGACTGCTCTGTCGGACGAAAGATTTTCACAAGAACGCGGACATATTTGCGACGAAGAGAGGGAGAAATAGTGGTGAAAGAGAGAGAGAGAGAGAGAGGAGAGAAAGGAGGTATATGTGGGTTATAAGCACGTCACGAATTTTCCTCCGGAGACGTTTTTTTTTTACTCGTGTACGTCGGTGCCCTGTGTGCAGAACGCGGATACTGACAGCACTAGAATTTCACCAGTACGCCACTGCGTTTTCGAAAAAAGTGCAATATACGTGGAGAAAATTTAAGTTGTCATTATCATTCGGTAAAGAAGAAACGCGAAACTCGCGCGTCGCGTTAGAAGAGAGTTTTTTGATCGATGAAAATCTCTCTTGCTTTCGCGATCCCAGCGCCACAAGCGTGCTCGGTTGCGCGCGCAATTACAGGCCGCGCGCCCCATTGCGATGAGTTGGAAGCTCGCAAAGAAATAACAAGAGTTTTGTGTCTCGAATTGACTGACGTGGTTAGCCCACAGTGGCGATTGACCGCGAATCACCTGAACTTTTCGTCTGTGCATTAATGAATACTTGGAAAAATTGAGCGTATAAGCTCGAGTCGAGCTTCGTGTTACAGTTATTAGCTAATTAGTATTTTTCATTTCATTAAATTACATTGACAATCCTGTTTTTACCGATCCTAACGGAATAATTCGTGACAATGGTGTTGTTCACGATGATTGCGAGGATCCCCGATGGCCTGCCACTCGCGGCTACAATGCAAGAGGACGAACAGGTTAATTTTTAATCGTTCCACGCTTAACGTCACCTCCACCTTTTTTACCATATTTAACGAATCGATAATTCACCTGGTCGTTCTACATCATTGAAAACATTGCAAATCCAATTTTATTGCGAATCGTTCCAATCTGTCAAAAGAATATGACAGTTGAGAGGCCAATTGACAGATTACGAACGTTTCCACAACGTTTTCAACGTTGCAACTCCGATTTATTTCTCGCTGATGCAATATCACAATCACCTCTTATCACTTCGATTTTTCATGCCCTTTTTTTCCCAAATTTTTACAGGCTGGCAAAAATATTCTCGAGTATCAAAACCAGGCCAAGATGTTGTTCAAAAAACTGAGGCCGGAGTCTCCTGCAAGATGTACCATAGAAACTGGTCCGTTTCTTTTCCAGTGAGTCAACTTATTCCTATAATTTGAATGTCCTTGAAATTTGCATCGTTAGGTGCAGCAAAAATTTATTTTAGAACTTTTTACATTTCTCATTTGGGACCTGCTCCCAATTTTCCAAAATCGTTCAATGAATCATCCCGCAGTCGGTACACCGAGCCACCGCAGCAACCCGGGAAAGTTTATTATTCAAGAATCTCTTTTTTCAAAGAAATTCATTAATCAGAAATAATCCACAGACCATCTGCACGGGTCTCAGAGACCCTGAGTGCTCAAAAAGAATTTGCTTCATGTTCTCCTCCATTAAGAGGCACCATCCAATGAAAAAAATTGTCTCCAAGGCTTTTTATTCGTGCAGAAATACATTTTTGTGCTTTTTACCCTTCAACATGAATTTCTACCGCGAAATTCGTGTTTTCGGATTCTTTGATAATTGGTTTTGAACTTTTTGGGACAGTTGGCTATTAATTTTGCTGATACACATTTTCAGTTATCTGATTGAAAACGAAGTCTGTTACCTGGTCCTTTGTGAAAGGAACTGGAGCAAGCGTCTGGCCTACAGTTATTTGGAGGACATTGCTCAGGAATTTCACACGCAATATGGAAAGCGAGTCAACACAGTCACGAGACCATACACCTTTATCGAATTTGGTAATTCCTTGAATTTTTGAGCTCAAAGAAAACTTTTTATAATTGCAATAACGAAATGGAGTACAAAATGAAAAATTGGATTGTGGTAAATATTGAAAAAGCGAGACTCGCTGTTATTTTTACGATTTGGAAATCGCAAATGGGAGAAATTTGTATGGAACTTATGAGTGGATAGTTTTGAAAGAGCAGGAAATCAAAGTTTGTGGATATTTTTGTTTCCAGATACTTATATCCAGAGAGCGAAGAAAGCGTTTTCGGACGGTCGATCGAGAAGAAACATGAATGCTCTGAACAGCCAATTGCAGGATGTGCAAAGAATAATGGTCCAAAACATCGACGATGTGCTTCAAAGAGGAACGGTGCTTTCGGAGCTCGATACAAAAACGCAAAACTTGTCGATGTTGTCTCAGAAATATCGGAAAGATGCAAGTCATTTGAACAGCAAATCGATGTATGTAAAAGCGGTTGCCGGCCTCGTTGCGTTTCTCGTCTTCCTCCTGTATTTCTTCATTCTTTAGTCTCACGAACAAAACTCTACCAAACGCCGATAAGAGGGCAATAATCGCGTGAGTTTTATTCACGCGACATAAAAATTGTGTAAGGTCTCATGGAGCCTCGCAGATTCATGTGCATCAAATTTATATTTTTCCTACCCGTCCTTTTGCAAAATTGCTTGCAAATACCAGGTCCTTTGGACGAGGGAAAAGAAAAGCGCGAAGAAGCATGTAAAAAGGAAAGTTGCGGTTTCGGTAGTTTGGGTTTTTGGGATTTACGAAATTTCTTTCCCCAAATATTGGCTGGAAATCGCGAAACAGTTCATCAAAATTATAAAGAAAAAAAAACACGATAATTCATAAAATTCCGAAGATGCAAACTCCATAGCGTTACGTGGAAACGAGGCTTTTGTGTCGCATCGACAAAATAAACGAGGCGGAAGTTAGATCGAGTTTATAAAACTGTAAGATTCGATAATAATGAGGCAAACGTTCTCGTGACTGGGACGAAACTTATTCCTTCGTCCATCAATCTCCCGAGACACTTTGCAACTGAAATATTTTCCACTGACGAATGTCTTTCTGTCTTGTACACTTTTTCCTCCCGTTTTCTTTCTTTTTCTTCTTTTGTTTACTTTTTTCATCCTACCGGGATTTTTTCTTCTCCTGTTTTCGATAATTATGGGTTTAAGGCGATACGATATGGAACCGTGGGCTTCGTAACCGGAGTTTTTTCCGAACTGCCCCGTTCCAGCTAGCTGTTTGTAAACACTGTTTTAAGGACAAAATAAATATATATTTATTGTCAAAAACCAAGTTTTTTCCTAGCCAATGGTGAATTAGTAAAAATAAATCGTTTTTTTTTCACAACTAGCGATCCAATCGATTTGATTCTTTACCAGCAATTTTCCGATTTCGATTCCCTTCGGGCATCGATCATTGAGTTGTGTCATTAATTGTACCTCCTGAAAATGTTAATCTCCGAAAAATCATCGACTAGGAATGTGTCGATTATCGAGCTGTAGAAAATTTTCCATAAATCGAGGAAAAATTTCGTTAGATTTTTTTTTTTTACAGAATTTTGAATAGTTAACCGTTCAGCATTTGGGACTTTCGAGAAATTTAAAATTTTCTATGTTTCTCATTAAAATACATAAGAAAAAATTGGACTGATTGTAGAAAAATGAGAAAATGGAGATAAAAAAATTCTTTGAAATTTTAATCGTTGTGCGTTGATGATGAAAAAAATATGATTAATAAATCCGGTACGCGGCGGATCACATTTCCAATATTTTCAGAATGTTCAGGAATTTTCCTTAATAATCAATGATTTATTTACACAGTGAAAAAAAAAAAGAATTTTCATTCAAAGTTCCATTCGCACGAGTTGGTCGTATTGTGGGATTCCAATTTGCGAAGAGTTTGGTTTCTGGGGTTTTCTATGATTCTGATCTTCGTCTTCAGAGTCCGTGCACTCTGCGTTGAAGAAATAATTAAGGGGCTCTGTCTTGATACTCGGTTTTTGTCGCTGGTTAGTATCGTGACGTTTTCTTCTGTCGCCGTTTTTGAAGCGTTCTTCTTGTTCCATTTCTTCCTCATCTACGAAAACGGATTAATGATTTTTGTTGGCGACGTAAAATAATAAAGTCGATGAGTTCGGCAAAAAATTGTGAAAAAAATCATTTTGCTGGATAGTTATTAATTCCTGTTTTGAAACTTACCAGAATCGACTATTTCGTACATGTCGAAATGATCTTTGAGGACGACGTGCACGATGGGAAATTCGATGATTGTTTTTTTGGCGAAATTTTCCTTCAGAGTGAGCGTTACGTCGAGCTCGTGAAATCTGGAGCCAGATTTTTTCACTCTTTCAGCTTTCATCAAAACTTTTATTCCCGATAATTCAGCAGAACGATAAAATTGCAATTTGTCTTGGAGGATTTCTCGGACATTTGGGTCTTCGCCTTGGAAAGTTTCATGCTTCGAATTCACAGGATCTAAAATGGTCTGAACGATGTCCGAGAGTCTGGTGGCTTCGTGAACTCTGCAAAAAACACGAATGAGCAATTTGGACGAACTCGCGACGATTTAAAATCCTCGGAATTATTAGGAAGCTCGTTTCGTACCTTTTCGTGGTCCATTTCGCATTTTCTGCTTGCGGAAATATCCATTCTATTCGCCAGAATAATTCGTTCGTTTTCCAATTGAAAAATGTTGTATTTTCTTTGTGTCTACTAAAATTTTGTGGCATGAATTCTAATCTGACTCCGCTTCGATTTGCAGCTCCTCTCAATTTTTGAAGAGGCTAGAAAAGTTGAAATTCTTTCAATCCAAAGAGAACAGATTGCTCCATCTATAAATTGATTCTAAAAAATTGCGAAATTGATTTTTCAAGAAAAATCAATTTCTCCATTGACCTGCTGAGCGTATCAACGAAAGTTTGTCAATCGTGTTATTTTTACTGAAACTTGTGAATGCTTGTAAAACAAGCATTCCTGAATCACTGATCCTGATTATTTCGATAGAAATTTTAAATCCATTAGCATCTAGAGCTTCGGCTTCAAAGTTCAGAACAGAAAATCGAAAAATACAGACGACAGTTTTCGCGAATTATTGTAAAAGGAGTGCATGAAGAATTTGTGTATTATGACTCGATTGGTCATTTTTCTTAGGCTCACCACTGGCAGGTTGTTCATTCGAGTGCATTTTTTGGAAGGATCCCTTTGCAGTTGGTCGACGGATCGACCGACTTCTTCCAACAATCTGTAATCTGAAAATAACGATTGGAATGTTTATCCAGAGAGAATTATAATAATTGAGGTCACCGAAGTTCGCTTAGAGTTTTTGAAATTGAAATTTTTAGACGTCGTTTGACTCGTCACAGAAAGGCTCTGGTGGTCTACGCAGGGAGATGGCAAAATGCGCTGACAGGGGTTTTTTTGAAATCGATGAAACGGTGAGGGAAATTTTTTATTTCGAAAATTACGTTCGAAATTCAAAATTACGAAAATTTCAAAAGTTTTGTTCTCGTTTTACCGAAAAGGGAGAGATGTGACTGTATCTAAATATGTAAATATTGTAAATAAGCGTAAATGGATTTTTACCGCTGAGAAGGTCAAGGTCAGAGAAGTTGTTGAGAGGTATGAATTTCGTCCTGTCCCGAACACCATCGCAATCGAGTTCTTTTTTGTGAATATTTACACACGTGAGACCGCACGTCCTAACCTCACATTTTGGACAAGTGTATTTGGCTTTTTGTGCGGCGCACACTTCGCAATTTTCCAACCTGAAATGAGGACAAATGAAAAAGCCAATTCCACGTTGTTCGTGCAGTGAAAATAAAACGTTGTCAGCGCGACATTTCAATGAGGAAATATAATACGAAACAATGAGCTGCTCGCATACTTTGCACTGGACGTCTCCATTATTTGTGGTCGGGAAATGTTCAAATGTTGAAACGGCGCATGGCAAAACGCGTGGTAGGAGAGTGGGAGAAGCTTGAGAGCGCGCTGAGCTCAGGATGAGCGAGTCTGCCTCAGCGACGACGTTCAGTCAGTGGGACACCGACCGGCCGACCGGTGCGCGGAGAGAGACTGTCGCAACTTATTCCACCAGAATTATAATTTATCCTCAACAAATGGGAAATCTATCCTAAATTTCCGGTCCGATGTACGGTTTCAGGATTTGAAAAACAATTTGAGTAACGCTTCGTCCATAAATGACGTTTTTCCCGCACCTTCCCTCTGTAAACCTGGACACATCGTTGTTTCAGCCTCAGTTATTACAGTCCGAAAATCCTGAAAAATGCAGGCTATTCTTCGAAATCTTCAACGTGGAATTTCAATCATAAAATTTAAAAAAAATCAATTCATCATCCAGTTTTGATCCAATCAATGGACCGATTCGTCACATTTTCCCAATTAATTAACGACTAACAACGACAAATTGCAAATTATCATTTTTTTGAATCATGCATGAAAGCAATAAGCTCTGCTGCTGCTATTTATTTCGTTAAAACAGCGAAAATAAGAATCGCAGCCATTTTTTTAACCGACTGTAGAACCGATTAAGGATTACATTCCGCTTACCATCGGTCGATAACAAAAAAGAATAATAGCAAACCTCAAAATGTTTCGTCGTTATGAATTAGTCGTTGAAGGTCGTTCGTTCTCTAGTCTTTGTCTTTCTATCACCGAACACTATAACGACGCCGGTGAGAAAAACATAACTTGACCTTGCGACTCTAATGCGAGTGAAATATCTGCATTTCTCGAAAAGTAAAGACTGTCCAACCTTCCATCAGATCGGAACGACATAAAGACGCGAATCGTGATATTTCCCTACATCGTTGCAAACTCTTTCTAATCTCGTAATCGTTCGAACCGTGTCGAATGCGAAAGCCGTGAGTGACGGACCCATATGCTTTTTATTTCTCACTACCCTCTCAAGCATCCTCTTCACACGTATTTTTCCTCGAAACGTACGAAAAGCGATACTTGAGTTGTTTCTCGACGTTCAAAAGGCAGAATAACGCAGGGAATTGAGCACATACGAATATATAACGAATTGAAGTGTAATATTTTAATAGTAATAATAATGAAGTACAGATGCTTTTATACAGTATGTATAGATAGACATGGTCGTAATATAATTGTTTTTTTTTTCAATTTTCCTTAATATTTGATCAATATACTTATTCTAAATCATTTCATAAGGTTATTATCGTCTACAGAGCAATAGATGAGGAGAAACAGAGAGAGGGAGAGATAAAGATATGTAGAACATTTATATCGTTTCAAATGAAAAAAGAAGTGAAGCCCCCAACTCTATATCGGTGTCGTGACATCGCATATGTATATATACATACATAATTATAATTATTGTACACAAAATACAGTAACGTCCGAAACAAGTGGCACAAAACTGTTTTTTTCGATCGCTGCGAAAATTCGCTGCTTCACGAATGTTATTATTATGAAAAAAAGCCCGAAGGTCATTCCCAGCAAAGTTCTGCGTCCTTCGAATGGATCTCTCGCGTCGACGATGCTCAAGCGCCTTGATTTTTAGAGCAGTTGAAAATATCATCGTGTGTCACTTGTTTTGTTTGTTACTGCAAACGGTGCATTATAATTATACGGTATATATTAATTATATATACAATTATAACTATATATACATATATAATTATGCAGTGACGTAAAAAACGAAAAAAAAATGGACTGAATGGAAAATTTGCTGTTTCCAAAAATCAAATCAATCGGAATGACGGATTTGCATCTTTTTAGCAATTCGGTTGATTACTTCCTGGCTTTTTATCAACGCCGTTCACTAATTAGCTCGAAACTCATCGTTGCACTTTTTTTCGTGGCATTTGAACAAAGTTTTCGGGTTTTTATCATTTTGCACGTCACTGGATATAAATATATGTATTTTTACTTCTTTAATGCTTTATCGAGTACAGTGAGACCGTAAATAATGATTATAATATCCCATGTAAGTCGCGAGTAGCGTCTCGAGTGCTACGACAATTTTCTACCGTGTGTGGTTGGATGTTTTGAATAATTTTTCAATGTTTTATTCCTTCGTAGGATTATTGATAAAAATGACTTCGGGGTCTTCCTCCTTTTTCACTTCTCGCTTATTTCTTCTTTTCTATATTTTATATTGTTTTCGTCGATTTGTGTGTGTTTTGTGTGAGTGTGTGTGTGTTTTTTTTACAAACATTATGACCTAATCAAAATTTGTACACAGCTTGATATAATTTGTTTAACTTAATGATTAAGATCGTGTTTTATCAACTCGCGTTACGTTTTACACTTAATCGTTTCATCCACGCTTTGGCTTCTCGACTATATAAATTTTGATGCTCCGAAGTGCCTTTTGTTCCGAAACAAAATCTTTACTTTCTTCGTTGTCTCGCCTTTTTTTTACATTTTTTCGAGGTTTTTCACTTTTTCATTCACTCTATTTATTTAGTTGGATTTTTTTTTTAGAAACGATCGAACTATGCCGCCGGCTTCGCTGTACAGCATGCGATTATTTCCAATTCGACTCCCTACTCCGACGATTTTTTATTTTCTCCTTTTTTAATTTTTCACTTATTTCATTCACTTTCTTCATTTCTCGTAGTTTTTTAACGACCATTCGGTTACGAAGATACCAACGATACAATAAATAATGCTGTGGTTTCGCATCAACGCAGCACGAAACGATCATGAGTTTTTCTTGTTTATTTTTATTTTATTCTGAGGTCACGTCCAGCTCCGGAACGTGGGGAGAAATATTTGCTTTTTTTTTTCGTCTTTGTTTTTCTTTTACCCGTGCACGAGTGTCTTGACGTGTAGCTTTTAGGAACTAGCTATAACATAAACGAGTCTTTTTTACGTGGGTTTCAATAACTCGTGTCCTCGCTCGGACGCGCCTCGATATATTTGTTTTATTACGTTATTATTATAATCCAGGTGTCCCTTTAAACTCAACACTTTTCTTCAGAATCTTTGATTTTGTTATTTATTTTCTTTGTAGTCTTCGTTCTTGCCGGTTTGACCGGTTATCACGCTTCGATTTATTATTTATACTAAATGGAAACTATCGGAGATTCGCTTCGGATCGTCATCGTTCATCCGAGCCTCGATTTTCGTTGGAGAAACCGAACCATCGAATCTTTTTCGCAATTTATCTGATCGGGCTTAGGTTCTTGCTGCGAAACGAGATTTGACAAAAATTAATTAACGTGCCAGACTCGTTGATCGCTGGTCGTATCGGTGGCTCGGTACTCGGAATAAAAACGTGAATTTCTCGCCCGACAATGACGCTGAAAATTTCACTCTCGTCGTGCAATTCTCAAATGACGTTTAACGCATTTTTTTAAACTTTTTTCGAAAATGAACTTTCGGAGCTCGTTAGGTCTCGTCGTTGCCATGGTTTTCGAGGGAATTCCCAAAGCTTTTCCGAGCCTTAGCAACAATCTTAGACGATTTTGAGATCCCGAGAAATTCTTTGGGAAAAATGAGCCATTAAGCAATTTTTTGCACGAGTAGCTTTTGATCTTAAGGATTCTTTCAAATTTTTGTGTAAACGTTCTTGACACCAAAACTAACAATTTTCTTCTGTGAAGAAAATTTCTGTGTCGTTTAGAATTTGAAATATTTGTTTTTTTATTTTTCTCGCATCTAAACGCGCGTCGAGTATCTTTTATTTTTTTTCTTGCAACTTTTTAACGAAACGTGACACGCGCTTCGATGGGAAAAAATTGGAAATTGAATCTTTCGAAATCTAAACGTCAGAAAATTTTTATTCATAAGAGAAAACTTTTTGTTTTGGTGGCAAGAACGTTGGTTACAAAATTTAGAGAGAAGCCTCAATAAATTGGTTTTGTGACGGACGTTAATTTAGTTTTCGATAATTCGAACTCGATCGGAGGAAATGGGTGAAAAAAAAAAATAAACGGTTGATTCACGCGTCACGACGAAAGAGTGAATAATCGGATGAGAAGGCACCGGGCTCCAGGGACTATGTAGAGATTTCAATGACCGGCGAGGCGGTATTGTTGTTCAAGAGTTCCGGTTTGTCTCTGAACTCAAGTTCGTACTGTGAGGGTGGGGGTGATTCTTTGGTCCCGAGAGGAGACATGGGATCGGTTTCCTCAAGTGGTGAAACATCCTCTTCGCTGACATCAGATTCTTCGCCGATTCTGAGACGCTCGGGCATTGTGCAGTAAGTCGGTCGAGTGTGGCGATCGAGACCGTAAACGGGATCTCCGCTGTACGTAACTTTGCCCATGAAGGATCTGATCTCATCGAAGTAGGTGTCTTCTCGTTCGTTCTCGTTGCTGCTGCCCGGTGAGTCTGCGACCGATACGACACCGCTGCCATCGTCAGCCTCGTGTTTCTTCAAATGACGATCGAGATTTGTCTGTTGGCCGAAACAACGCTCGCACAATGGACACTTGAAAGGTCGTTGCTTGTCGTGGATATTTCGAACGTGGCGCTGGAGGTTGCTCGATATGCTGAAAGATCGATCACAATATTTGCATTTGTACGGTTGCTCGCCGGTATGAGTTCGAAGATGCCGAGTCAAGTTGGCAGAGCGTGGAAAGACTTTGCCGCAATATTTGCACGTGTATCGATCTTTCATTTTGCCAGGGTGATGATGGTGTTGATGATGATGGTGATGGGACATGACTGCGTCTTGAAAGGGCTTGACACCGGGGAAAGAACTCATGGATGGTCGTGTCAAAAGATCGAAACTCCCTCCGGGCCTAGCGCCACTGAGGCCGTTCATTATGTTGCCTAAAAAAGGCAGCCCGCGGGGTGGTCCAAAGGGTGGAAGAGGAGGAAGTAGTCGAGACTCTGGTGAGCAACCGGGCGGGGTTGGTCCACCGGGAAATCCGGGAAACCCCGGACTGGTGTTGCGATACATTGCTTCGAGAAACATGGCTTGTGTCTGGGGATGGATTGGCCTTGGATACGCCATGTATGGGGGTGTCCCGGAAGGATTTCGCTCTTGCGAGTTGTTCCGTAATTGCGGGCTTGAAATTTCTTTCGTTTCGTTTATTTGCATCGCGTTCTCTTCCTCCTCCGAGTGTCTTGAGGTTTCGACCGTCGATTCCTCCATGAGAGGCGTCGAGGGGGAATTGCTTGGGCTTGGTTCGGCGTTTCCTCGTTCGATCACTTCCGAATCCTGTTTAAATCTTTTCGTTTGAACCCGGAGATCCAGCGGCTGATCGGTCTCTTCGTTCGATGACAAGGTCGCACATTCCGTCGAAGAGATTCTCTTTCTTTTGGCCTCTCGCGGTTGCTCTCGTCTTCTCGATGACTCGTCCTCCGTTTCCATTGTCGTTGGGATCGCTGGTCTCGCTGGCGATGGTCTGAACGTCGAAGTCGCTTCTTCAGCCGTCGAGGGTGAGACTTTGTTGTGTTGGGGCAACAGTCTCGGCGGCGTGAATCGCTCCTTCTTCGGACTTTCGCTTCGTTTCTCCGGCTGTTCGGAGTGATGCAGTTGGGCCTGTTGCTTCATTTGCTGTTGCGATTGTTGCGCTTGAGCTTGTTGCTGTTGTTGCTGTTGCTGAACTTTCGGCGGGAAGAGCAACGGCGCGTTGAGAAAATTAGGTCCATTTGGAAAGATTCCTGGATACGGTGGATAAAAGGGCAAGCAGCCGGAGAGCGAGACACTCGGTCGTTGAAATACCAGATAGGGACTTGGTCCCGAAGCCGGTAACTGTGGCATGGCTCCTGTCGAAGGTCGAGCACCGCTCGAAGAATCGCAAAAGCGTTTGTGTTTCGTCAACGAAGTCACTGTGCTAAACAATTGGCTACATTTGACGCACTTTATTTGCATACGACAGTCCGAGTGCATGCGTTTGTGACGGCACAAATTAGAGAATTGTGTGTACGATTTGAAGCAAACCTCGCACTGGAATGGTTTTACGCTGCTGTGTATGTGCGTGTGTTGTTTCAATCCCGAACTCGTACCAAACGTTTTGCCGCATTCGGTGCAAGCGTGACTCCGCGCTCCTACGTGACGATCTCTTATGTGACGCTGGAGATTCGACGGGTCCGTGAAAACCTGCGGACGTTCCGACTATTAGCGATACTTCGAAATGGTCATCGTTTTTTTAAATCCATCGTTTCCCCCCCTCATTCACCCTAATGCTTCTCTAGTTTTCTTACCTTTGGACAATTCTCGCACGAATACTTTCGCAAATCTCCGTGTTTTACTGCCCGATGACGTACCAACAACGGACGCCAAGAATATCCGCTTGGACAAGTCTCACAGCGGTGCTGATCCGAAGGATAACGATGACTCGTTACCAAGTGATTGTCCAATCTGTAATTAGTATACAAAATTCCTTCAGACCGATAGAAACGTGGAAAAATATTTCCGAGGCCATTTTACACAAACAGTTAACTCGACGAACCACCAAATTTTCGACCCCGCGTTAACTGCTGCCCAAACGACGCTATTTCGTGGCTCGTATGCCTAATATCGTTACCGCATATCATATACCCTCCGGCTAGCATTGATTTTGCATCCCTTTAACGTGTCGTGTGAAACCTGCTATTCGAGGTGATCTAGTGCCGCCGTTGTGACGGCTTTTCGCGCCAGATGAGCTTTTAGCACGCGACTTCCTTTATGATATAAAGGGAGACACCCTTAATAGCTCTTGTGCCAAACACTCTCCGCTTCGCTATCGTTTTTCGCCATTATATTCCTCCAATCTATCCTCGTTAACGACAACAGGTGATTCTACTAAATTTCGATATTCTCGATACAAGATTGACCGATTTCTCCAAACTCCATAGGACGAGGCATCACGACCTTCGCAATAACTTTGTTTTTTTTTTTGTTTTTTTTTTTTAATTTAATTTAATTGGCGCATCAATTATTGCGGCGTGTTTTATTTTTCGTTGAGATGAACGACGACTCGATCATTCCGAAGGAAAGTTCGAAGCGCAAGATTCTAGGAAGATCGTTTTATTGCATGGGTTTGGGCCAAAAATAACAACTAATTGGGACGAAGAGCTTTTTGGAAACGTTTGCTATTCTCGGGGCACGAAAAGCTTCGGTGCGCGGGATCGTCAACGGTTCGATGATCACGTTTCATCTGAGCAATAAGCGATTTATATAGCTTTGCATTGAATCGTTCAAGTTATTACGCTCGATTTCGTACGATTACCAAGATACACACAAAGAGAAAGAGAGGAAATAGCGTTTTGTATAGTTTGAGGATCGTCCAATGGTCGAGCATATGGCGAATCCGCTTCTGGTACTCTGTCGAGAGGAGCGAGGATGGGTTTTACAATCCCATCGCACTTGAATTCCTACAAATTGCACGTGACCACTCAAAACTGAGTCCAAACACGTGCCACGCCGTGTACTTGACTTTGTACGAGGAGGAAAAAAAAATTGCTGCCGGGAAAAGAGATTACGTGATCGACGTGCTCCCTCCCACCCTCGCTTTCCTTTTTACGTGCCATTCACAAATTTCAAGTGGTTCACTTCGTCCCGATACGTACAAACACGTAGGCGAATATTCAAACTGCCCTCGCGGGATTAAAACGGACTCTCGAATCACTTACAATTTATTTTTATGGCTAAAGTTTGAAAAAGCACGAATATGGAATATTCGAAAAGATTTGCAACGTGAAAATGAGCGTTGCTAATAAAATAATAATGCTTTGATGGATTCGAAGCTCTGAATTAATAAATAAGCTGGAGAATCACTAGCCTCGATATCTTCTTCATCTTTTTTCATACAACGTACACTCACGCTTATATACATCGAGGTATACACGAGCAGGAAAAAAATTATGACTCGTCAACGGCGTATCAAATCCGAAAGGGGAAAAAACGTTGCATCGAGCTAAAGCGCAATCAACTCCACTCGAGTGCACGTAATCGTTCAACTATCAGATTGCAAAATGCATGGACAGAATATGTCGGCATGAATCATTTATGAGAGCTTTACGAACGAGCCTTACGACCAACGCGCGAATCATCGTACAATTTTATTCATTTATTTATTCACTCATTTTTATTTTTCAAATAAAAAATCAAGCGTCCCACTTAAATCGCTACTGCCCACATCGAAAATTTTCACCGTTCGTTTTTGCAGCCAAAATTCCTCAATTAATTGGAGGAAAAAACGCGATAACAAAAAAAAAAAAAAANAAAAAAAAAAAAAAAATTTTAAACAAATTCGTTGATTTTCGGGAAAAATTATTTTCCATCCGTAAATTCGTACTCACAATTCAATATCCTTGAAGGGCCTGTCACAGACGGTACATCGGATTTCCGTTTCCGACTCTTCTTCCTCGACCGTTCCACTGTGTTGGGAAGCTGCAACAACATAAAAATAAACATTTTCACAAATTGAGGCAGAAACAAATGTTGAAATTTAATCATTAATATCACTGACTCCCTATTTTTACTACGGGGAATTAAAAAAGTTGGATTATCGTCATCGAAGTTTAAAATTCGACGCTTTTTCGAAAAATGAATTTCAAGTTTCAAGTCAAAATCTTCGCCAGCTCGGGCGTTAATGCAAAAAAAAAAAATTGATTCCTTTTTCGAAACGAGACGAAAGATTAATATCACATTCTTGACAGTCTCGTCTCACGCACTATTTATTGTTTTCTATTCTTAAATGTTGAAAAATTAATAAAACGAGGAGAAAAAAAAAATTGAGCACTTTTCAAGTACCTGAAGGGAATCGAGGCTGCGAATAAACGCGACACTTGATTATTGTTGTTAATTGGATACGATAAAGCACTTGATATCGAACGGGACGAGGCTCGTAATATTTATCACTGAGGAGAGGACGAACCGACAGAGAAGAGATCCGGTGAGACAATGGTTACAAAAGTGATGATCCAGTTTGTTATTTGGTGGCAGAAAGAGTCTATTACAGAATGCAGCCAACACTCACTGACCGGAAGTGCTTTCTATTGGTAAAAGCGCGATGCTGACTCGGCCAATGGCCGGTGAGCGAGCAACCCTTCTTTGTTTAAACCGATTCACCCCCGCAGAGAGACAGTCCTTCGAAATGTCGCGACAGACCTTGTTGTTGCAGGTAAAATCAGCGGGGAACCCCTACCCTTGAGGATTCAGAGGAGAGAGAGAGCGAGGGAAGGGGAGGAAACTGAAGCGGCAGAACGCGATTTATTGTACATGCATCCTGAACCACCCTCTCCCACCCTTTTCATATTCACGCGGCTATACGATGACAACACTCGCCATTTTACCAGAGACTATCGCACTCACTTCGTTAACTATACATCATTGAACCTTGACGCCGCGCAAACGTGTTTACCAACTCTTTATCAAGTTTGTCACTCATATTTACGAGTTCACGCCCGCGTACCCGATCTTTGCCAAATGGGTTAATAACAGCCGCGAATTGCATTTTTGTTCAAAACTCCTTTTTTTTTTAACACTAATTCTTCGGAATCGTTCGGATGGTACATGTCGATTCGATCTTTTTTCAAACCATAACTTGGCCCACATATTTATCGTTTGGATGAACCAACGATCCACTTGTGACGATGCTGAAGACAAATTCGTCATGAAATATGCGATGCATCTGCTTGTAAGAAATACGTATCGTTCGGATGCAACAAAATTTATTTATTTTCCTCTCTCCCATTTGCCAAACTGATTTTCAGATCGTAATGATGCACTTCAATTTATTAATTTGCCAGAAACCCTTAAGACGATTCTTGTGAGAACGAAAAAAAAAAAACGAAAACCCTAACGAGTTTTTCGTATCAAATTTTTAATTTGACGTAATTTGTGAATCGATATCAATTTTTTTTTTTTTAATTGATTGAAATATTTGTTTTTAGTTTTACAACAAAATTATTATTGTTCATTGTTTTTTTTACCATTGGAATAATCTTTCGGATGGGGGTAAGTGTTTATGGGGTTTGGAGGGAGTTTTTTAATGGGGGGCACATCTCAACGGTTATTTAAATCTTGTGTGTGCTGTACACTTGTCCGAGCCATATGGCTCGGTCCCGTACGCGATGGGCACCCCCAACGAACCTTCATGGGAACCGGGCACGGAATACCCCCTTATGGAGGCTTCTGCGCTACCACCAGCGACGCCCCCTCCCTGTCCCGCTACTTCTCACTTTTCGGTTTCTCTTCCTTGACCCCCTGCGTACCAGCAATGCATCCGTTAAGGGTTGCTCCACATCCCCCACTAATTCGTAACCGTACGTCACAAATTTAGACAATAAGGATGCGGTCGAGTTCTTCTCTCTTGCCTTGCATAGCTCCACGCTCTGCTCCGGCAACTTCCCATCCACTGACATTCTTTCATCCCTTGACGACGAGCGTGTGAAAAAACGTTGAATCGTTTTACAAACTTCAACTCAAACTTCGGAATTATTTAAATTCTCCTTGGCAAACAGTCGAACGCGATCATTTTTTATTGTTGCATATGTTTCCATTCCGATGGTTTTCGAAAAAACTGTTACCATGACCTCAAGCACCTTGTATGGTGACAGTCAAATCTAAATTTTTGTTTTCACTTTTTCTCACATACAAAATGGTTTGTTACATAAAAAACGAAATTTTGAAAAAATTTTACGACCGATTTTTTTGAAAAACTAAACAAAGCTTCTTCGATGTTACATAAAAGTTTATGCAAAACTTTAAGAGGCTTCACCATTTAGAAATCGAAATATTTCATGTTGAAATTTGCAACTCCTATCGATAGAAAAATTTGCGTCCGTAATTATTCAGCCTCAAAATTTCAAAAAAAAAAAAAGTGAAAAATACAAATCGTTCCATGAAAATGGTCAAAACCAATATTTAGTGAACAATAAATAAATTTGGTCATTATCTGAATGAATTTCTTCGGCCGAACTGGGGGATCCCGTTTTTTCGTACCATGAGAATTCGCCTGAATATTTGTCTCTCAAATTGGCAAAATTTGTTACTTCGAAATCGATTTTTTTTTCAATTTTTTACTCATTCGAGTTGAAACGTTTTTTACGTAATTGTTAAAAATTTGATACAACGTTTCCGATCATTTAGTCATTTTTCGGATAATGAGAACGTTCGTTGATAACCTTTTCAAAAATTTTTGAAATTTGACGAATATTTGATAGAGTGTAAAATGTTGTTGAACAAAAATGCGATGAATAGGCTTCTCAGAAGGAGAATACATTTATATAACAGTCGTCCAAAGTCTGCTGGTGGTATTATGTTAATCGAGCTCCTAATAAGAGGTCCAAATGAAAGACCCCCTTCTTGAACGCACGTATGTACGTCCGACGCGGAGTCACGTTGCGGAAAGTCAACAGGTGGGATCCACACCGTCGACTCTCGACACCCCCTGCCAAGTCAGTTGGCGGTTGGCATGGGAAAAAGTAACGGAAATCAATGTTTCCGTGACGTATGTTGAGCCTCTCGTCTCTAGAAGTATCGCCACACGTTTTCCCTTCACTCTTACAATCGAACAGTTAAACCTTTTCGTATAAAGTCCAAGTCGAATTACAAACTTCCAATCTGCAGTAAACCCATCCGAGGTTTCTCAAGTTTAATCCAAACTGTTTAACCCATTTTCCTCAAAATGTTCGCATCCTACGTTGTTAAACGTAAAGAATATCTTGACGCGATTAAAAAAAAAATAATAATAATTAAAAAAAAAAAATAAAAAAAAATTTCAATTAATTTATTTAATTCCAAGGATAAAATCCGACTGCTGCGGAAATCTAAAAAAAAAAAAAGAAGATATTGTTCACGACGAACCCAAGTGCGATCTAAAGCCGTAAAAAAATTCCCCAAGGTTTGCAATCGATTGTTTCGTTTCTTCGAACTTTTCGACTCCATTCTCGTTCACACGCTGCATCATCGTATCGCCACCTTAATCGCGACACTCCCACACGCCGAAACATTTCTCCGGGAACCTACGAACACCGTGCACGACTCATAGAAATATCCAGGGCAACTTACATCAACGCCCGATTCCTGCTGACGATCGAGGATCGACTTGGCCAACCCTATGCCGCGTATATATTGACGGATCATTAGGTCGAGATACGCGATAAATCAGAGAGGGTTGTACACATCTGTATATATACGGACGCAGACGCGTAGGGTCCGATGAGGCTAATACTCATGAGCAATAGTAAAATGCGTACACGAGCCTGCTCTGCTCCTCCCCCCAGAAAAAGTGTCGCGTGCCCTTTTGTGCAGCGTACCCCTTTCTGTCCCGCTCTATATATATATATATATAGATATGCAGTTTGCCTGACTGTACGCGCATATACATACGTTTTTTCCCTCAATTTGACCTCGTGTTATGCGCGTGTTAATCGACAATACGAGCCATAAATTATCGAAACCCTAATAGAGATGTGTCGCACAGAAAAAGGGCTGGAATAGATAAAAAAAAAACAGAGTCAAAAGAAATATCGAAAAAAATGTCACTGCGGAAAATCACGATCATAATTCACGGCTACTGCCCCCTCGCCTCACTGTCAGTTCCACGCCTTTTTTTCATCAATTTAGTCGCGTGCGGTCTGCCCAAAACTCACCACACACTGATCCCCGTTTTCTGCAATTTTTTTTCTGTTTTCGTAACCTTTTCGCGAATCGCGATATATTTGGGAACTTTATTACTTCATCCTGATAATTGACAAACTTTTTTTTTCACTGTGCGAGAAATTTTCTATTTTCGCAAGATGAAGTTTCAGGATTTTTCGACAAAATGTTTTTTATTCGGAAAAATATTACTCAGGGGTTTGGAAGTTTCTGGCAAAGTTTCTCGGTGGAGGGATTTTTTTTTTTTTTTACCAGAAAGGCTAATCGAATGCATTGACATGAATTATTGCTTCTGTCGCTATCGTTCGTTCAGATCTTTGAATGCTTTCCTATCATTTAATATTGTATAGTATTTATGTATACGATTTAATGCCTGCCTCGCAGCTTTCCAATGTTACTCCTGGTGGACCAGACCGTCTCTATCGAACACCCCACGTAGGCGTGTCTCTCTATATTAAGTAAATCTTTCTCTCTTCTCCCTCGCCTCGGACTGCAACAGGCTCCTAGTTAAAAAAAAAAAAAAAAATGATCCGGCGAACTATGCGAAACGCACAGATGCGCCACCCTTGCAAAGGGTTGAAAAAATATCACAGGCGTGATATGATTCCAACTCTCTCTCTCTCTCTGTCTCTCTTTTTCTATTTCGCTTGACATCGTTAGGCGCTCTGTCCAAACGATAAAAAAATGACGGATTCCCAGTCGATCAATTTTTCGCTCTCACGCTTTGGCCAAGACAACGATTTTTCCAATTAAGCATACAATTTTAGATCCTCGAGGAGGTGAAACTTGAGATTTTCTTAATTTTTAGAAATATTTTTCATCGGTTTTGCACTTTTTTGAATTTTATCAAATTTTTTTAATGAAATGTTCACTAAATCTGACTTTATCGTGAACCAATCCCTTCGTTGTCGATAAACGAAAAGATGACGTGGAATCCGGTCGTGCTTATTGCTCACAAGGAGAATTTCATGCCAACGAGAAGATCAGAATCGTTTTTTATTGCCTCGAGATTCGAGACGTACGAAAAATCGATCGAGATGCTGTAGAAATAAAAGGAACTGGCTCAAAAAGTATCAGTTTCCGATCGACTCTGTTATAAATGAATGAAAAATGTTAAATGGTTAATATTTGAAACGCGGGGACTGCTCTTTCAACTCAACTCGGTTGCTCCATCGCATGACGCCAGGCTCTGAAAAGGCTCTTTCCGCTTTGCCATTCGTGCTGAATATAGCCGCAACGGGATTTTCACCGAGGAACTTGGTCTCTTAATTAATTTTGAGAAATTAACATTACCCTCGGTCATAGCGTATACATAATATACAGAATATATAGTATAGGACCGACTTAATTGCTACGCTAAGTTTCGCCACTAAAAGTGCCCCATAAAAGTGCTACTTCATTTTGGCCCCGTTGCCCTGTGAGAATCACGAACTCTCAGGGCTCTCTCGACTCGACGAGTCACCAGAAAGTATGCCGAGCACGACTCTCCCACTATATCCTTATGCTCAGCCCTTATAATCGAGGTCGAAAGGGTTTCCAACCTCGTCGTCGTCATCGTCGTCGTCATCGTGGATTTACTGAAGAATCCTTCAGGCCTTTTTTCAACCCTTTATCAAATGACTAAACAGTAAAAAAAAAATTCTCGTTAAATTTCCCAATAATTTTGCTTCAAGGGATGGAAATAAGATCGTTAAGGTAGTTCCCCCACCAGGCAGTTTAATTAGGAAATTGTTCAAATTTGGCATACGTGTTGTTTAATATATGAACAACAACTCTGTAAAATTTGAACAAGTTTCACCATCCCGAACCCGAGATATTTAGAATTGGAGTTCACTCAATTAACACGTAACATGCGGACCATGATAGGCAATCAGCACATTTTTAATTTTACCATTCGTACTAAAATTAAGAAGTTCGTGAAAAACAAGGAGGGGCTAGAGCAGGATATCACAGATATTGTGAAAAAAAATCAAGGTGTTTGACCATCTAGTTTGACAGATATAATCTCGAGAAGTTCTAAGGTTTAGGCTGCATACGCTATTTTGCAAGCGAACGAGCGAATGGTGGGGGACGGAACGAACACGCACACATAAGAATGCGTCGTCCGTATAGGCGACCTTCTGTGTATTGGGGCGGTCGCTAACTTTTGGTTGGGGCTGTCGCAGGGGAACTACCTTAAGGAGGTCTTTCCAGAAGCCTCCAAAATTATAGAGGTCGAGATTCCGTAAAATCATTTTCGCTATTTTTTCTTCACGTCCAATCAAATATTGCCACGATCATCGTCTGAGAATTCTCAGCTCAATAAAATCCAGCCTTTATACGTGGGGACCATCACAGAGGGACTTTGACGTATAATTACGCGCGCGTAAACATTTAACCGGAACTGCTTGGGCTCACCATTTCCGGAACAGCTTGACTCTCCCTCTCGCTTTTACTCTCACATCGTGACTCCAACTTCACGCATTCATATTCAATGAAATATACGATACTGAATATATTTCGTGGTCCCCCACTAGGCCAGTTTCGATCATTTCCCTCCGTTACTGTTTCGACTGTCACACATGTGCTGCATATTTATAATCGTATTCAAACATTTTCAACTCCATTTACTAAACAAATACAATCGCAACTTCCATCCTTCGTAACCGTCGATCCATCAGATAATTTTCATCGTTTTATCGAAAAAGACGGACCAATCTTTGAGCCAATTTCGCTCTGTTCTGAATGAACTCGATGGAATCGATACGAACGACGTAGGAAATCCGATTCCCGTTCGCGAATCATATTTATGAATTTTATTCAGACTGCTGGGGTTGTTTTTTTATTATTTTTTGAGGAGCGTAAGAAAATACTGATTCCAGCTTGTGAAAATTGCTTTTTTAATCTCAGAAAATCGTTAGAGGAACAGCAGAGATTAAAAATGTCGATCAGACACGCTGCTCGTGCCCAAGGAGGCTCGAAACAATGACGTCGCGTACAGGACGACTAGTAGCTTCGGGCGAGATTCAACTTCGACGATAATCTCTGTTTTAATTACCGCGACATCTGGCTGTCGCATTTATACATTCCCCACTCGAACCTATTCTATTTAACGTCACGGACAACGTGCAAACTTTCTTCAACTACTCTCTGCATACAGATATAATACGATGAGAATTACGAGACAACCGTCACGCGGAGTCGAGCTTCCAAGTAAAAAAAAAAGTCGTTAAATATCTTTTATAGTTCGTTAGTTCAAAAATTTTCAAGCAAAGTGGAAATTTCTTAATTCTGATCGAGGATTATTAATAAAATTAACACATCAAGATCGTACTGCTGTCCAGGGTCACATTATTAAGGGCGATTTCCTAGCTGAATCGCAATGCAGATTTAGATTGTTGAATTTTTTTGATCATTTCGATTAAAATTTTCCGAAAAACGCAACTCGCGAGTATTTCAATTTTTTAATTCCGCCTGGCTGATGGGCATACAGAATTTTTTTTCTTAAGGTAAAACTGTCGATTTTCGAAATACCGTTTAGAATTTGATAAAATTCGGTATAGTAGAAAATTATGTTTAAAAAAAGATGCAGTCAAAATTTCAAGAGGCTACACACAAGCAGAACAAAGATATTTCCATTATTAATTTCATGAATTTGAACTCGATTTAATGCATTTAATTGAATTTTAAAATTAAAACTGTTGCTTCTCCTAAGAATTGACAAAAATTCATTGTAAAATACAATGAAAACTGAGATTCACCATAAAACTCAATGTTATTTGTATAAAATTACCAAATGCAAATATCTTTTTTCTCGTTCTCTGTAGCCTCTTGAAATTTTGACTGAATCCCTTTCCAAACACAATTTACAACTGAACCAAATTTTATCAAATTCTGATCACAAATTCTAAAACCAACAGAAAAAAAGGATAAAGTTTTTTTTCCATTCTAATGAAACGAGCGGTATTTTGGGATTCCTGCACAAATAACAACAAAAGCGAAGCCTTCAAGTGTTTAATTGTGTCTGTAACAAAGAACAACTGATTTATCGATTAATTTGACGGAGCAATTTGGTAGTGAAGCCTTAAATTTGTAGGGACAGAGTTCCCTCGTCGCGCTATCTGATCGTTCCGGATCGGAGAACATTTTTTCATGATTCAAGTGCGTGGGGTGACCGGGAGATTATCCCCGATGTGTATATCGAAATATACAGCCGATAGCGATAGAATGACGCGAGAGAGACTTCTGATGGGACAACGCGCGCCGCTCGGCCATTTTGAACGACGCCCAGTCCATATTCGAGTCAATCAGAGTCTCTCGATCGGAACGTACATCGCACATTCACACAACGAGCCTAAAGGCTCGCTCGTACGTTAACTCGGATAGATAATCAGTGCGCGCACGTTCCACCCCCTCGCAGTTAATGTCGAGGGTTAAAAAAATACTCAACGGACGGCCAGGTGAATCACGCCGGAATCACAAGCCCGTGACCTTTCCATCCACCCTCCAATACCTATAGATATATTTTTCTTCCTCTTCGAAAACTCGTTGCTGGATTATTCAACTTTCACGATTCGTACGATTAACCCTCCGACCACGTTCATCGCTGTTCCCCATCTTTTCTACATATCCTATGTTTTATATAAATATGTATCTCTCTCTATATACATGCGTTCGAACAGCAGGAGAAGGGATTGCCGACAGTCACCTGCTCCCGCCGTTCACCCCTATTGCTAATCGTATGCACACGAGCCACCGCACAACGCATTGTACGAACGTACCTATTCGATTCGTATCTCAACCTGAGGTACCGCACGTACCCAAAATCCCAAAAGAGAGAAGGAACAAGATGATGAACAAGGGGAGAGGTCCTTTTGCCTCGCACGTGCTTCTAGATAGTATATTCATGCTCTAATGTGACCGAATAGACGCTCGCACTTCCGATAGGCTTTCAAGGCGACTTACCGGTCTCTCGATCAATCCTGTCCTCGGTCGTGTTCTCTCCCAGCATGTCCTGAAGCTGGAGAGGCTCCCGAAGACCGAGAAGCAACTCTTCACCGACCGCTATGTCCCTCACGGATTCGTACACCACCTGGAACATTGAATTATTCGTTTTCAATTTTTGTTGCTCCTTATTTTGTGCTTTCTCATTCAGTCCCGATAATCGCAAACGTAAAGCCCCGGGGAGACTTTTCTTTAGAGTTTGATGATTCGTTTTTCAATTTTTTTCAGTTTTCGAGTCATCGATTTCAAGGGCACAAGTTTAACGTTTCGTGAGCAAGTTTTCTGACGATCAATTCAACAATAATCGCTCGGCTGCGAATATATTTTCAGGATTTTTCATGATCAGCAGATGAAAAGCTTCAGAAAGTTCAGAAAGTGAATTTAAAGATACGCGCGCGAGTATCTAATTTTTTTTCGTCCCCCCCATGAACAAGGAACTGGATATTTTCATACAAATATATTTAGCAAGTTAAAAAAAATGAAGTTACGAAATTTTGACGCCGCCAGGAGTCAATGATCGAAGATGGTAAATCGGGTACGCAAGGTATACACGTAATTGCATATTTTTGGAGGTTCAACGTAACGATTGTCGGCAGACTTTGTGGCATGGGGTGCAAAAGGAAATCCGGGCATGGGGAGAAAGAGAGAGAGCATCACAACAACCCCTGGAGACCCCCGGGGTGACTTAATAACTAAACAGCCTGTATACACGTTAGCTCAAGCTTAGGGAGTCACCCCCTACCCCTGGCGACTCGCCCCCACGAATAATACACACGCATCGAATCCGATGTGTACGTCACCCAGCTCGATATATACAGAATGTGCGTGGCCCAATTCACGCTTAATTCCCATCGTTGATCTTTACATTTCTCTTTCTCTCTCCTCCTGCTCTTGTTCTTCATCCTTGCCTGTTTCTTTTGTTGTGTTTGCCACGCTCGATGTCATTTCTCTTCACCCAACCCCTGCGAGTTTCACCCCCGACCTTCGCAACGATGATGCACTATTGAACATCCTCTAAATTTCCTTTTAACAACGGCCATCGACACTTGATCTTTCGCACGATTACGACTAATTTGGCGACCATTTAATGGTCCATTCTTCTTTTTTTTTTCTTCATACATTTGTTGCGCAACGCGGCGATTTATTTTCTCGACCACGCACGCATTCATCGATGCTAAATGAATTTTTTTTTTTAGACAATATTTACTTCATTTCGGCTTTGGCAACTTTTGACGAAAACCCCATAACGGTAGACAAGAATCGCGATCGCTCACTCCAGTAGAGTTGAGATTAGCTCGTGAGGTTTTTAAAGTCGATAATTCATGGTCGCCGCTCGTTATAATCGCACACGTAATAGCTTCTCGATACTCGATCGATGCCATGTGTGTGAAGTCTGTTCGAACGCACGTGNCACTATTGAACATCCTCTAAATTTCCTTTTAACAACGGCCATCGACACTTGATCTTTCGCACGATTACGACTAATTTCGCGACCATTTAATGGTCCATTCTTCTTTTTTTTTTCTTCATACATTTGTTGCGCAACGCGGCGATTGATTTTCTCGATCACGCACGCATTCATCGATGCTAAATGAATTTTTTTTTTTAGACAATATTTACTTCATTTCGGCTTTGGCAACTTTTGACGAAAACCCCATAACGGTAGACAAGAATCGCGATCGCTCACTCCAGTAGAGTTGAGATTAGCTCGTGAGGTTTTTAAAGTCGATAATTCATGGTCGCCGCTCGTTATAATCGCACACGTAATAGCTTCTCGATACTCGATCGATGCCATGTGTGTGAAGTCTGTTCGAACGCACGTGTCAGTTGTTAAGCAACGTAATTAGAAATTCTCGATAATTTATTATTCGCAATGCGAACGCGTGCCCTATTTAGATATTACGAGAATTTTGACAGATGTGCGACTTCATAAAAGTATAGAATTGGACAATTAACGTTATTTTCGGATTGCTCCAAAATCGTCAGTTGTTTCCATTGGAGCATCATCGATTCAGCGAAAAAAAAACAACGAAAAAAAAGCAGTTGCTCGATAATTGCGAGTGGGACGGAATTCTAGTTTCTAATTTGTTCGAATCCATGGCAAAGCTTCGGAATTTTTCAAATTACCTGCCCATTGATGAGCACGTGACGAATATTTATGGCGTGTGGATTCGCTGTGCTTCTGATGAACTTTAACCAATTTCCGGCCTCGTGCGAAGCGTCCAGCCATCCTCTCACGCCGCTTCCGGCTATGCGGACCTGAAACAACAAATTCAATTGTTTTTATCATTTCAAACGAAATAACGTTTCAGAGTCCATTCGAGGAGATAAATTGAATCTTTTTTCTTATTCTTTCGCTTTTATCGCGGCGTTTGATCGTCGCTTTCTCAAAATGGCTACCATAAGCTTACGTTTTTATTGCACCCCAGTTTCGAATGGATTGAGTGTCTTTTATGGTTCAACTTTTAGTGAACAATCCGTGCGAAAGTCGCAGCTTCTACCCTCTCGAGACGTCATAGTGCTTTTAGGGCGAGACAAGTGATTCTTTTTTTTTTTCAATTGTCTCTCATTGCGGTCCTCGTGGGCTCTCGCACGCTCCGCGCTTGGTCGGCCAAGCGTCTCACCCCGAAGAGTCCCATGTATGTCTATACAGGCGACTTGCTTCTCGATACCGAGAGGGTGCAACGGCTCCGTCCGCCCGGCCAACATCCCCGGATGTTCCGAGAGCTGACATCGACATCGTCGAAATTTTATCGTTAGCCACGCACCCCTGACTCTCGATCTATATATATTACGCGTTTTCGCGCACTTGTCCGTCCCTTCTTCCTTCCTCGCTCACATTTCCGTATCCATGACTTTCAGAGTCATGTGTTGTTCCCTCGGAAAACTCGTTATTGCGTACGACACTTTGCGCGTGAGAATTTTTATTCATCGAACCATTTGACATTGTGTCATGGAAATTACCCTCCACCTAGAAACATACCGCGTTCGCGCTGAAGATTTTTTATTCACGTTTTGCAGACTTTACCAATTGCCGTAGAAAACCCAATTGATCCTGTAAATTCGACACGCTACACAGTATTGAAAAAATGAGACGAAACAGCATCTCTGTTCATTGTTTTTCTAGTCTTTGAGAAATCCGTCCGACGACAATTGTTTACGTCGCTAAAAAAATCCAAAAATCGCGAAAACATCCCCATTACGCTCCTGCGCGTAAAAATATCAATGGCGCAATTAATAAACTAGTTTTTTCAACTTTTATTCGAATTGTTGGGCTCCCGGAAGCCCCACCTGCCGGACGTGCCGCGCAACGCAACGAACTCGTATGGAAATCGATAAAGCTTTCAGGCAAGTGGATAACTTACTCGGTCGTGAAGCAGCAGGCGGGTAAAGTCATTTTTTCGTTTACCATACGTGGAGATCAAGAAATTTGTAACCAGTTTTCGAAAACTCACGAGTTTTCAAAATTTCGAACACACGTTTTACTTTCGAAATGCGAGAAAATGGATTTTTTTTTTTTTAGAAATTTCAAGACGTCGAAAAAAAATTTGTTCGATCCACAATTTTGCTTTTTTTCAAGTAAAATTTTGAAACTTTTCCGGATGTTCTTTCCGGTTAATTTTGCTGAAATTTTTCCAACTATGACCGAAAGGAAGAGCGAGCTGAGGCTCGAGATAATCCGACCGTTTTCAAACCAGTAGGACATGAAAAGTGTGTAAACTTGGTAAAAACATCGGATAAGCCATTCCTGCTTAATAACGCTTCAACACTTTGCCCCCGGTAAGCTTTTCCGCTGGATCTCGCTTTTTCTTCGTTGGCAAAGATTTCAATAAGGTTTTTGTAGCGTTCAAATGCACATTTTTCTTCCAACCTCTTTCTAGTGATTCGAGTGACGGGGATTTAAGTAGCAATTGGGATTCTCTGCATGTGGAGCAATCAGATCATAAAAAAAAAAATTTATAAATTTTTCATTCATTTTCCTTTCGTATATTTCCCTTGTCAAATGGAATATTTCTCAAGATTTATAATTAGCCGATGAAAATAATTGTCAGTAGTTTGCCTAGTTTGCCTATAAAAATTATTGTCAAAATTCGGTGGAGAGATTGCCTTTTGCTCCTCGATTATTCCGAATGCGCATCACGAACATTTGCAGAGACTGGAAAACAGCGAAATTAATAGCAGGCTCGGGATGAAATTATTGGGAGTATAAAAATCGAGATTTTGTAAAGATGGTCACGAACCCGCCCCCGAGGTACTGACAATACGATGTTGAGAAAGACGATGAGAGAGAAAGAGAGCGTGAGTAAGTGAGAGCTCAACGATGTTGAACCGAAGAGATTAGGATCCGCAGGTCTGTCACACCTTTCGACAATGATGCGTTAACTTGGCGCTCATTGGCGTGGCATAACTTTGAGGTCTTGAAGAATTTTTCATCTCCTAAATCGTGCTCCTTCGATTGGCCGTCTCTGTGTGGAAACTCTGCACGAGTTTCTCGAGGACTTTCGTGTCAGACGACACAAATATCGGAGCATCAGTGCGAAGAATACGAAAAAGAAGAAGAAGCAGAAAGAAGAAGGTCTCGACAACCCAGCGGGACGTTTCTTTTCTCTCCTTTTTCTTTCTCGCTTTGTCGGCAACGAGGGCGCGCGCGCGCGGACATGTGCGGACAATTCTCCAGACAGATTTGTCTCCGACCATGATCTCTTACTCTCGTCCTCCTCCTATAAACGCGTTCTACCTCATCTTTCTTTTCCCCAAAACGACCAAAACGACTGCTGCTCGGAAACATGCTCGCACGTTTTGGTCGAACGACCTTTGACACAAAAGGGCCCAAAAATTTGGTGCGAAGCGACTGCGAAGACACTGACAAGCACGTGTCTTAATGATCGACACTGCGGCATTGACAAATTGATTTCTTTCCCATTTTCTCTCAGTCCCTTTCGTCGTCGAATCAATTGTTTCAAGGGATCGATCTTTCAAAAGCCCAACGCAAAAATAATGCTCGCAACGATGAATTATTACGGAAAAGTGCAAAATTCGTGATGACGTGGATTTTTATAATCGAGACGTTAATTGAAAAGCGCGAAAAAATGAGGCTAAGCTTCTCATGCTCCGATAAACAAAAATTTCTTCATTCCCTTCACGCGTCGTTTCAAAAAAATGTATAAATTATAAATAAAAGTAACTATTCCAGCGACTGGGGCTCATACGAGTAGAGGCGAGTGTGGAAATTGCTAAAATTACCATAAAAACTGCGACAACTTTAATTACACTCGCGCACACTTTGCTCTTGACTACAATTTTTTTCCTCTTCTCGCACGATAGTCGAGCGTTGGTGTTCATGTAAATCAATGTTTCTACCGAGTTTCTATTCCAATTGACGCCATTTCGCGCTCGTCTACGAGGGTCGAAGTTTTTCGTGAAAAAAAAAAAAATCTTACGAAACTTCTCATCGGGGGGTGTGTCCGAAGAAAAAAGCCTCGAAAAATCTTCAATGTGGACGAAAAATAAAGCGTGTTATCTGCACCCTAACGCCTCTTTTGTTGGTTTCTACACACAGTACTTTTCGCATGAAAAATCGTTCATTCTCGAGCATCTTTCGAAGATGAGCCCTCGGAGATGCTCCTGAAGATCTTGGGTCCGTTTTGAGTAGCAATAGTTCAATGCACAATAGAACCGAAAGCTTTACTGGACAACAGACTAAATTCTTCCAAAAACATACCTCTGCGTCTGCATAAGATGACGATCTTAATGGTTGGCTGCTCGAAAATAGATCGTCGGGCAACGTGAGAGCAAAATAATGTTTTCGACATTACAAAAGTTTGTTATAAAATTAGGAATTTCCGAAAAATCGATAAACGTGGAAATTACACGTTACAAAAGATTTTTAAGCTTCGCATTTGCTGATCAAGTTCTGATCGAACTTTTGCTCGGATCCTCTTTGGTTTTTCTTCACTTTTTTGTGTAATAATAAAATAATTGACGTCACGAAGGAAAACTGTTGGAAATCGTGGATAACGAGACAAACGCGATGGCAAAAAAAATCGAGTTCAGAAATCGTTGATTTTTTGGGTCGAGCGACGATTTTCAGATGACCATCAGAAAAGAGGACATGCGGTTGAACGATTCTGGTCGTCGCGACATGACGTCTTGACGAAAAGAGAGAGCGAGAGGGAGAGATTGAAACGCGTGCGAGTTTAGGGAGGAGCTGCTGCAGTAGCTTCATTCAAAGCCAGAAGGACAAAACACATGATCGCTTCCTTTGTAACCTCACACCTCCAACAAAACCCCTAGTGATCCGAGATGATCTTCGAAAGGTTTCCCGTGTCCCTGATGGGAGCTCAAAGTTGGACTTGTTCCGAAAAAGCCGAAGGGGCACGAACGAGGTTCGATGGATGGATGTACAGAACGGAATGGTCCCTCATAATCGTCAAAACGTTTCACAGCGCATCAGCATTCCCCAGTCCATGGAAAGTTGCCAAGGAATGCACGGAAATGCTCTCGATCTAACAGGAACATCGTGTGGATAATCGTTATTCTCCTTCACAACTTGTTCATTCTTTCCAAACGATTGTGATCTGTTTTTTTTCTCTCCCACCTCGTACACCGAATATTTCGCACTTGGAATTCACCCTTAAAAGCAGCGATTTACCGAAACTCGGAGCTGTAACAAAGCGTGTTTCTCATAACGACGAAAATCCAACGATCCTGTTGTCCAGTCACGAAATTACATTATTTGAACGTCTGCGCTCGTCAACGACCATTCCTCCGACCGATGGAACGCTCCGAACCGAAAAGACAAACCAATAAAAATGATTCAAACATCAAACGTTCCCAAACTTCCATTCACCACTTTCCATGTTAGTAAAAAGTATTTTCCCCAAATTTTGGGTCGATCAGGAATGGCGCTCTTTCCAGACGTTCATCGATCAATTGAAAGAGAGTCACCGAGTGATCCGTGACGCGATACAACGTATGTGTGTGCTTCTGCGTGTTTATACGTGTAAAAATTGTCCGCAATACATGGGTATCGTTACCCGAGTCTCGTATAAATCGGTGCGCTGGACCCCGCGACCAAAATATGGAACCAGGGCTTCGCCCATACGACAGCAGAAGCCAGGAGAGGAAGTTATGAATAAAAACGATCGATGGCGAATGATAGCTGGCCTGATACTCGACGCAAAAATGCTTTTAGCCAGCCCAGCGTGTCCCCTGTACTCAAAAGCATCGATGTATATAAATCTATATAGTTACAGCAACGAAAAACCCACGCCCACAGAAATCGCCCGGCCCTTGGTCTCTGGGTTTGCCACAATATTCCCAGTTATCCCATTCGTCGTCTTTTTTTATTTCTTTTTTTTTATCCCTTCCGCTCGTCGTTTTTTTTCTCCTCCGCAGCCAGTTTGCCAGCGATTTTTCGCTCCTTTTTTTCCTTCAACGAGACAAATCTTGTTCGAGTAAATTGCGATCATGAGATCAAACTTTTTAGGCATTTTTCTATAAATGAAAAATAACGAACTGACTATAATTGCAAATTGGAGCAGGAAAATAAAACGTCGATCATGAGACCTTAATATTATGGGTGTTTACTGTTCCCTATATCAAGTTCTTGGCACACACTCGCTCAATCGCTAATTCCGATTATAGGTCGAGCTCCAATCGGCAGGAGCCATTGCAAACGCGATCTTCATCGAGCCACGGTCCTGTGGCATTGCAAGACGAGGGGTTCCTCGTCATCCACTTCTCCGTAACGTTTTCTTACGTATATACGTGTATAGACTATTCTATACTTTGCTGCATTGCCACTGGCGACATCTTTGCTTAATTCTCGAGCTTCCATCGCCGTATTCTCCCCTTCTCTTCCTCCTCGTTCAACACCAAACGATGGCAGAGCCAGCTAGGGATGCTTTCGTTCTCTCCAAGCGTCTTAATTGATGCTTAATTAATCCCGGGGAAATCATAATTGTCGCAGCAGGCAGAAACGAGCCATGACGATGCTGATTCGCACCCGGTTGTGATCCTTTAAACAGTCTATATATTTAGATATTTACTGCGTTCATATACACACGCGGGTCCATCTGTGTAAATGGAGCCGGGAGCACGCTCCGTCGATGTCGCAAATTTATGTCATTCCTCGAGGTTCTCCTTTCATTAAGAAAATTCAGAACATCATTCACTGAATGTGAGCGAAATATTGAATTTCATGGACATCCTAACATTGGATTTCAGTCCAAATTGTAATTTTAGCCGAAACGCCAAAGTTTCAAAGATTTCCAAACTTTTTTCAACGATTATATTGGAACTAGATAATCAATCGATAAGAGTTATCGAGTGTCTGGTCCCATTGGAAAAATGGTTGCTGTAAGCAAACCCTAAAGTCACCCTAAACGTTGATACGACGTACTCTTGACCCGCACTTGACTCTGGCATGGAAAAATATGACGAAAGAATCATAACGGCACGATGCCCTTCGACCCGTGTCTAACGCGTAGCAGATGCTACCCCCCTGTCTCCTCGCCCTTCCCTCCGGGAATGACGCTCGTCGGGAAAACTTTTCCGTTCTTTCAACGCGTATTCCTTATATTCACGTTACCAACTATATATTTTCACTACTACATAGCGCATTAGGCTGCTCCCGCGTACCGAATAACACGAGTTGGCCAAGTTACCCTCGAGATTCTATCTTCCGTGGTATAAATTATATTCGACGGAACGGGGGCGTCATACGCAAGGGTAGTTCTTCCACCATATCATATGATCCATCATTAGAGACCTATTTACTAGAAACATTCGGCAGCCCGTTTTTCCGGTACATAGAAATAAAATGTGCCATATTGTTGCTGCTAAACTGTTTCAGCCGTTGGAAGGTCCACAGCGATGTTAAGAGTTGCCTGCAGAATCGCGTCAGGGGCTTGTGCAGCGTTAACAATCGCGATGACCGATGCATTATAATTATATTTATTATATTGTATTAATCGGCCATTTTGTCTCAACTGCACTTACTACACGAGCCTCGGAGACCTTGAATTCTCAGAGGAACTCCATGACGACGATTAAGTTGGTTCATATTCATAACGTGTGCATAAACGTGTGCGCAAGGAAGCCCGATCGCAGTTTCTGTCCATCCCTCTCTCTCGCTTCCACTCTCCATCTGATTTATGCAAAGCAATAGTCAAAAGCACACACACACAGAGATATGTAGCACCGACTGGAATACTCCCAAATGTACAGCACCGAGCAAGTAGCCCTCGGGCCGACTGTGTATTCCTCTGCTATATTGAACTTGCCCGTTAACTGTACAACACAACAAGATTAGTTCAGCCATTGTCCCTTCCTCTCCGTCGCTCTGTCATAAGCCATGTCCGCGGTTGTGTACACGACGCTGAGCAAATTCCGAAAGCACACAGACTATCGATCAGATTCTCTGATGAAAAACTACGAGCCAATCGATATCCCAAAATATTTTACTAACCCGATCAGTCGATTTGACGAAATCGTTAACCCTGAAATTCACAAACCGCACGGTTTTCGATACGCGCAAGCAAATAAGGTACGATGACATTGCGGAAAGGTGAAGGCCGTTGCCTAGCAACTGCCAATTCAATCGTCAGACAATCGTTCTGCCACATCAAAGCCAACGATTGTTTCCCGTAAATTATAACCGACAGAGCTTCAACGTATAAAGAGAACCGGAGAGAAAAGACGGCATGGCACTTACTCGACTTCTCGTTATGAGTTGCCAACAAACTTCAATTAAGTCTACGCACTGCCACCTAGAAAGCCAGAAACCCCTTGCTTCCCTGATAATAAAAACCTTTCAATCCCGCGTGTGCTTCCTCCACACGGAAATGGCTTCGTATACACACCCTCCACGTATCTGTACACGTTCACAGGTGAATCTACTCGGTATAAAGCCTGTCCCACAATTAACGCACGACGCTTTTAAAAACGAACAAATTACAAAAGTCTGTCATGAATTTTCCCAAACCCTGCGCCTGCTTTTTCGCATCAACCAAGACAACGAAGAGGGTGTCGTTGCCAAAACAAACAAGGCTCTTCGGCCGAGAGATTCCCACGAGCTCCTATCTGCCGCTGTTGCAACAGAGTGAGGCACGTATTTACCGTTTTTTTTTTTTACTGAATGTTGATTTACCTGCCTCGGTGAAACTTTCGGGTCTTCGAAAAAAAAAGATTCTCGTTTCGTTTCCTAAGGACAAGTTCGCCCAAATGATTTGCACGAAATGGACCGAGACTCCATATAGAGACTAGACAGGGCTCTGAAGAAATCTCTGTCCCAGTTAATACCATCGTCAAAATAGCTAGGGTGCGTTTTTGAAAACGATGACCCACAGCTGACCGATCACAAGAACTGTGACGATGACAATGAGCATCGAGACTGTCTCGAACACAGACGTTTGGACGACCTACGTGAGCATAACCAGCGAAGCCTCACGACCCCTGCACAAATTGTGTAACACGTGTCTATTACGATCGTCGCGTCCTCCGATAGGGCAAAATAATGAGAGAACCCGTAAGATTTATCGCCCTGCTCTTTGGTTATATCAAAGAAATGACACTTTGTACAAATTTCTTTGAGCCCTTAAATTGTGAATCGTTATTGTCGACGATTGTTCATTCCGAACGCGCGTCCAGGGCGGTCCAGCAACTTTCCACCACCCCACCGTTAATTAGACGAATCGATATCCATCGAATTTTTCATGAAAAATTCCACAGAAAATCCATTTCTTCAATCTTCAGTCACCCAGTTCCTCGATAATTCAGCAACCACGTTGCTCATGCTAATCGAATTCCAAGCAGAAACGATCCACAGTGTGGCAGTTGGGTCGCGAACCACGATAAAAAAGAATCGAGCAACATTATCGAATTCATAAGAAATTTGTTATTCATCGTCTATTACGAAGATTCGAGGGGTTGTCTGTTGGTCGGTCGTATTGCCGCGACTTTCAGAGCAAGCAAGGGTTCGGCCTTGCAATGATTCTTCTGCACCCTGAACCGGAATCGAGGGAGATAAATTTAAATGTCAAAATATATCTCCGGTTGGGTTTTCACAATGGCATGTATCATATAATTATTAACATAAAACGAGAAGACTCGCACCTCATGGTACATAGATATAGAGTGTCTCGAACAACTGTCAATCATACCGAGTCACAGAAACCAACTAAAAAACTTGATCCCTAGAAAAGGGTTAGTTAGCCTTGCAGGACGAGGTTCTCGTATCGATTCTCGTTTCCTTCGCATCTCACTCGAGGGATAACTTCATTGGATGAAATTATATGCGTGCCGGTGCATGCAACGTTTTGTCGCGGACATAGTCCTCGGTGGAACATGTGTTATTGTGCTCAGGCGAGACCCAGCTCGATACTCTTGTCCTCTCCGAAGTCTCTTTAGATATTCATGTGCATTATTATGAACCTATGAATATCTGAGCTGCTAATGAATTGAAAACACGATTTTGCATGCAGGTTTTTCGATGTACTTTTCGTTTATTCGATTGACAAAGCAGAGGGCTCTTGCCTGTCTCTGTCTCTTTAATAAGGAAGCTCAAACGTTAACCTTTGCTGTCGATTCGCAATGAATTTGTAACGAACCTCCGAACGTCTAAATTTGGTTTCTAAAATCATTTTCCAATGCCGAACCGTAACGTGAGATGCAACGTTGGAATCTCAAGCGTTTTTTTTTCTTTCCAACGATGCATTCTTCCCGCCATGAGAATACACACACAGACAGGTCGGTCTTGACCGGTTGATTCATCAACGCGGTGTCAGGCTTCCTCTTTGACAAGCCCTTCAATGGTCAATGCAAAATCGTCCTCGTCGACGTATGACAAGTCAACAATAAAGCTTCGCTACTCTCGCTCGCCAGGACTCTGATTGTCACTTGTTTCCTGCTTTAATTCTTGCCAACCTCTTCCATCCTCGTGCTTCCTTTTTTTTGCATTGTCGTGGCCGGAAGGTCGCAGAGGCCATTCGTAACTCTACTCCTTGAGAACCTCCGGCTTGTGGCCTCCAATACCTCGAGCCCGATGACCAATTCATTTCAAAACCTCAAGCACCACCTCGAGCTCGATAATTCGTGTTGAATTTTCGACAACAATTTTTTCCATCACCAGCCTCGACTATTATAACTTAATAGTATTGTACAATCGTTTCCGGAGCTTGACCGTCCAAACGCCCCTCCCCCACTCCGCGCCCTTGCAATTTTTTCGGCTCAAAAACGATTCCAACTCCGAATAATCTCTCAACAATGTCACAGCCAGTATATCGTCCATTTAGCAAATTCGTGGAAAAAAATGGGCGTAATATTTTCGTTACAGCACCGCGCGAAGTTGATCTTAAGCTCGAAAATTTGGGAACGATTTTCTACTTGGAATTTCACATTTTATTTAAACTTTCGTTTTTATTTCACGCGAATATTTATTCGCTCGATCAAGAGCAACAAAAATTTCGATAAAACGAACGAAAGATCGAAAAAATTCAATGATGACATCGCAGTCTGCCAAACACGACGTAAGCATATGTAACGAGTGTTTATTTTTCGGGGTGGAAGGGAATACTGGAAAAAAGCTAAAGATGAATTTCGTAATAGTTGCAATAATCCTATAAAAGTAACGTCTTTATGCGCATATGTGGAAGTTTCTATAACGCTTTGTCAGATTTTGCCATTAATATAATTTGTCAGTGGCATGCGCCGCCAATAATACCCTCCGTGGTTTTCCGCACGATTTGACAAAAAAGTACTACCGACGCGCGCGTGCGATCGTGGCCTTCACAGATGAAAAACAAGCATCCTCGCTCTTTTTTTCTTTCTCTCTTCTACTTTCTTTTCGAGCTGTACCAAAAAGCCAGCAAACATGAGTGAGCACACGCGGTGAAGCGTTTTTTTCATTCTTTTTTCTTTCTCCAAACGTGTGGAGATCACGATCAATACATACGTTACACGTCGAGCTGGTCAACGGTGGGGGAGGTGAGCCGCAATTGAATTGGAAGAAACGGCGATTCCCAATACGCCGGTTAGACGAAAAAAAAATGAACAAAGACCCAAGACTCGGCGATATTATGCGAGGGTGCATCCAGACACCATAAAAACCATCCGAAGCAGGTCAAAAACTCGAACCCATTATATTTTGATGGCTTCTTCGGCACTCTACATATTCCGATGACATCGTAACTGATTTAAAGCCAAGCCCCGCGCTAATCAACATTACGTTCATTATTTCGTTCCTGTTAAGGGCTCCCAACCGTAGGAGATCAGAAAATTCGATTTTCCATTAAATTTTTTTTTTTTTAACAATACCGCAAGGACTTTTTTGATCACTTCTGAAAATTTGATTGAAATTAATTTTACACAAAAGAGGAAACGTAATTGTTGAACTTTCCAAAAAAAATTTGCCTCCACGAAAGACAATTTGTTTTGTTAATTTTAGGAACGAACCGTAAATAGCGTTTGTAAAAAAAAACTACTTGACAAGATGTGTAAACGGACTTGACCTTATTTTTCGTGCCCTTACGTGCCCGCGTGAGCCCTTAAGCATCGAATTGCCAGTAAAATTCAATTTTATTTAATTCCTCAAAGAAAAATAGTTAATCATCGAGAAGAATTATTGTTCTAAGGGGAATATGGGAATTTAACGGGATTTCTTAAAGGGGTGGAAAAATTGGTGTTATTTTTTAGGGTTCCAGAACACGCGCCACGTTTTGATTACTTTGTGATGAGATGGTATTTAAATTATTCAGCCAATTAGGCAGCGAAGGAATTGGTGTTAAATGCTTGTGAGGAAAAAAATGAGAGAAACGATGAGTGGAGGGCTCGAGTGAAAAGAGAAGAAGGAGAGAGAAAGGTAGTGCGAGGTCGGGTAGACTAAAGGGAACAGCAAATTTACGGACCAACTGGCTAAGCCAAAGATTGGTTTAGTTGCCACGGAGGCACGCCACATCGTTCCATTACGCGTCACCGAGCCGCAGAGACTGCACCATCAAAAGATCTGCGTCTATATATCTGGATATAGATATACATTGCTCTGTTTCATACAGACGTAAAAATACATATATACAAACGATATATCCGGAAGAACATCCCCGCACGTCCTTCAGACCCTTCTCATCATCCCTCTTGCGTTACATAAAGCTTTAACTCTCCCTTTCCCGAGCATTCATGTCTCCCAACGTTAACCCCACGAGATAGTATCCAAAAAACGAGAGCCAGATTCACGGCAGGTGGGGTGTAACATCGATACACTAGACGCGAGTTCGATCTTTCATACCCCGCGGGAAAATAATCATTTTTTCCTCAATTTCCGTTTTCGACATTTCCCGAACTACCTTCTTCCCTTTGCTTCCTCCTATTCGCTCCGTAGGATCGTGCAACGTATAAATAAACAAGGATGAAATTCTAGGGCGAAAAATACACGAGCCGACAAAGTGAGACGATTTTTTTTTCGTCAAATAACAAACTGCAGGACTCGAATTTTTTTCGCAATGTGAGAAAAGGATTAGAGGAGGCAAAGGGCCACGGTATTCCTTCTCGATCTAAGGGTTCAAACACCTTTTTTTATCCTCTTTTATTCGTCCTGCTTGCTTCGTGTTTGGAGAATTTTTTGTGAAATTCGAGAAAAGGATTAAACTGCCAAGATTCACCGCAAACGAATCACGCCGGATTCTTCACCCCTTCGATTCAATACCAACCAATTTGGTCCTTTGCCCTTTCCCTCGAGTCTTGAGATACTGAGCTCGTTTTTTCCAAACGCACTGCGTTATTTACGCTGTCGTGAGAAAAATCATAAATCCGATAGAAAATCGCATTCTGTGCGTCACTTTTTTCGGTCCATATTTTTACCTCGATTTTTATATGAAATTCGCATTTTTCAATTATTCCATTGAATCTCGAAGTATCAATCGCAAACGAAGGATTGTGCCAACTATTTTTTGCCAGATTTGAACTTTTCGATCCTCTACACGTATTCCTCTGGCTGATGGAGACGCGGATAGTGTATTCATGGCTCGTATCAAGTTCCATTCTCCTTTGGTTGATTAAAAATAACAATCAAAATCATCGTTTTCAGGAAAAAGACAATCAAAACTTTCGATTCGTTTTTACGCTTTTATTAATGCAAGAAAAATAAAATTGGAATTTTATTTAAAAACCAATCTTCGTAGAGAAGAAGCAAATTCGAGAGCAAATTCTAAAACATTGAACATCTCTATCCCACGCTTTCTATTTCGCGTGTGCCCGGCCACAAGCGGAAATCATGACACGAATTGTGTTAACATTTTCCTTTCTCTCTCTCTCTCTTCCTCTCCGGCCGAGGTGAACGTTCACACTCGTTTCTCGTTCGTCCATGCACTCGCCTACTGTACAAGCTTTGATAGATCGCTCGACGAAACGAAGGGGGTAGTTTGCTTTAATCGATCCTGTAATCGCCCGTCGACAGTTGGTCCGACGGGCCTTTTTGTCCCGGCTTAGATGGATGGTGCCATTTACATTTTGTCAGTCCGACATGCGCCCACGTGCGGAGCTACCTCTCTCGCCCGCGCTATCATATCTATCAACCCTTGCGCGCTGACCGTTCCCCGAGAGCTTTCTTTCTCTTTCTCTACCGCTCCGATCTCCACTGGCATTCAACCATCTTTCTCTTCGCTTCGAAATTTCTCTCTTTTACACGTAACGTGTGCTTCCGTAAAAGTGGACACGATACTTTGGCATTCGTGCCTTAAACACGCCCACGTTCCCAATTCTTATTATTCGGTTAATTATTCAATCCAGAAGTCAAACACAATGTCATTTGAATGATTGTTTTTGAGATTCGTGCATTTTTCTTTCGCGACTATTGTCCGAAATGAATTTTTAATCAAATCGACGATTTTTCCAAACTGTAAATTTTCCTTTTTTCTAACGTTTGCTTGACTGTTTGTTGTTTGCAATAAATATTCGATTACGAGCTGCTCAGATAATTTTTTTTTTTGGAAAATGAAGAAATGTGATTTCGGAAAATTTTATTGAAATTCTGTTTTCGATTGAATCGTCGAATAAATGCGTATGGGACGTGTTAGCCGTCAAGGGACGTTTTCGAAATATTTTGGAGAATCAAAGTAACGCCTGTGAAAAAATACAATGGGGAAAACGGAAGAGTCGAGAATTTTTCTGGTCAGAATAATTCGAGGCTCATCCTATTCGTTGACGCGTGAGATTTCGTGGCTGGAGTCGATGCCTCGTGGTTTTTGTCGAGAAAAAAGTATATTTTTTTCTCAAATTTAGGTACGGACGAATAAACGAGTGAGGGAAATTGTCCGAGAAGCGAAAAAGTGACGAGAGAGGCAAATGACGGATCTGTCAGTGTGGATGACACCTCGCTGGCCCGAAAGTCGTGGCCAGGTGCTCGCCGATTCTCTCTTTCTTTCTCTTTCCCTGTCTTCATCATTCTCTGAATCTTTCTCTTTGGCTGTCTGCAATATTGGCATCATGTCGAATCTCAGGACACGAGACGACTCACTCGTCGTTGGCATCTGCCGGATAATACCGCAGGATTAAAAGCTACCGCCGGGATAGGAAAACGACAATATAGAACACGATATTCGTACACTTTTCCATCGGGTACATCAGCAGAAACGAAATCCACAGAAAATGAGACAGAGACCGAGAGCAAGAGGAACGTGAAAAAAAAGATACAGACTTTGGATTTCCAAAGTATTAACTTTCTCTCTCTCCCTCTCTCTCTGTCTCTCTCCTCATCCTCGCTCGTTATAAACAGATCGATCATTTTTCAAACGGTTCGACAAGTAACCCCGTGAACACGGAGATGATATCGGATAAGATTCGCGTGTGAATTCACGAACTGAATTCCCATAAAAAAACAGATACCTACACGCATGCGTTACTTCCCTTTGCGACGTTAAATTCTGTCCTTTTAGAGTTTCAGTCTCAGCAACGTTCAACAATAAGCAGTTCAATATCAAGTTATCAATTTATTCGAGAATGATCGATGTCTGGTCCAAGAAAAAGTGTTGAACATTTTTTTAAACGTAAATAAAAACCTGGACTGAATCGATGTCCTAAATATTATTTCTCACGTAGTTCGGCAGTAATTAATTATCGAATCTCCAATTTTTATGGACACTTATCCCTACCAGCAGAGAAAGTCGAAAGTTTTTGATTTCTTCGAGTGACTATTACCAAGAACGTATACGTGTTTTGGACTTTCCCATTAAAAATTGATTATCCAAAAATAAACACACGACATAAACGACCACGGTGTCAGCGGTTTTTTTTCCTACGTTTATCCTTAAACGCGAAGAGTGCGAATAGAACGAGTGATCGAAACAGAATATCGCAGAGTTGCTATTGCTTTTGGTAAACTCACCTCCCACGCATATCGAGGATTAAAAGGCTCACTCGCCCATTTGCCGACAAAAGATCCCAATCTAGCGCCTCGAGGTATATCCTTCCTGGCACGGACCTGAGGACCTCCTGGCGATGAATCACCGACTTCCACTTCCGGTACCGGTGATATCCATTCCCGATTCGACTGCTCCTTTGAGTCTCGTGACTTTAACGATTCTTCTGCAAGCAAACGTGTTCATTGTTCATTCTATCGGAGACAACTTCAAAATTTGACGGGAATTAATGGCAATTCGGAATTCGACTCGACTGTTTACCGAACTATTCAGCTTTCGAGTTGTGGACAAAATTATGCAGTTTCTCTTGCAGTTTATCGATGAAATTTCTAATGACAAATGAAATTACGCAAATTTGGCGTTTTCGGAGACTGGCAGTAAATTATACGATTCCCTGTGAATGGAATTGACAAAACACATCATGGAGTATTGCCCCAAACCATTTTCTCTACTAGTTACAATTTTTTTTGGCAACGTCAGTTGAAAGCTTGCGATGAAACAGTTTTGTAATCAATTTTCCATAAAAGTAATGACAAAATATGTCGCGAAAGTTCAAAAGAGCCGACGGGGCTTGTTATTTCGAAGCGATCCCCATAAAAAACAAAAATCATCTCGATCCACCGTAAGGAGAAAACGGTCAGCATCCTGAAATAATCACTAGATGTCGCTTCGCTATGAATAATGCGAAAAATGAAAAAACAAAACAAAAAACTCGTGTTGCATATCGAAAGACTTACGATAATCGATTCTGTAGGAAGGTGTGCATATTTGATTTTCACTAAAGTCCCAAGGTCTTTTTTCTTCATCTCGCTCTCTCGGATGACTGACGACAGAGGCAGAAGGAAATCTAACAGTCTCGTGACTGGTTTGTCGTTCGGTAGTCGATGTGAGATCGAGAAAAACACCGGGTTCATTGGTTCTACGTTGATATTCTTGGCGTTGTATGCTCGTTTCGTTGAGCGAGCCACCGTGTAAAAGTGGATTGACATCCCCATAAGTTGTATTATTCGCGTTGAACGATCGGCTGGAATTGTTATCCTCCATTTCCGCGTTGTCGTTCAAGACGCCACCGCCAGAGGCGCTGTCGTTTTCACCAGTGATTCCGCCGACGTTACTGCCTCCTTCTCCCGTTTCTTCTCCACCTGCCATCACGCCTGTCGCTTCGCCTTCGTCGCCACTTCCTGCAACAACAACCTTCCATGTTGAAACAATTCTTCACTATATGTTACTCACGAGCAGATTGCAGCGGATGACAGGCGTGCAATGAATATCGCTAGAGATACATACACAATGTCATTTTTCATCTCTCTCTAAATATCAGCGACGTGGCGCTTCGCAGATATATAAGCAAATACCATGGAACCTCCAAATTCAATTTGTTCATAATTACTGAACGGCCAGCATTTTCAATGCATTCAGAAACCAATCGCCTTCGAAAAAAAAGCTCGTTCAATTTGGATAAAATTGTTGATCCTTCGAGGCACGCTGGGTCTTTGTGACCCCAACAATTTTCTGTGCTCGATTGTTTGGCATTTAATGGCAACGAACGATTTGGCATCCAATAAATTTGGCGCGAGAAAATGTGGATAATTCACAACAAAAAACGTCTGTACAAAAAAAAAAAATTCATATTTATCGGAATACGATTTGAAAAAAAGCATCGGGTCAAATTGACCCGCAAAATGTACTTATAGGAGGTGTGCACTCGGAGGGTTAATGATTCAATGTTTCAATCGTAAGGACGATCCTTACCACGCTGGGATATCGTAAAATGATACTCGAAACGAATCAGTTCTCGGTAGGGAAGATTTGGTGAGCGGAAAGTACTAGAAAAAGATGAAAATCGCGGATAGTCCCTTTATCTCGAAACACCGGCCCTCTGTTTGGGTTTCGCAGGCTCTGTAGCGTTTTCCTTTACGACTTGACGCAAGATCCTACGTACACACCAAGTGCAATCCAAAGAAGATCGAGCAGAAGGAAGGAAATCGTTGGCTGCGCTATCACTAAATTTACTATGGAGTTTTCTCACGTATAGTCTATTTACGCTTTTGTGCAGAGACCATTTCCTCGCTGTCGGTGCATCACGAGAGCCTCTCTTGAGCTCTCTCGTCACGCCGGCAATATAAAGAGACGAGAGTTAGTCCCATTGAGCACCAGCTAAGAATGTTTAGAGCGATAAGAGCGCGACCGAGTTTTATTGGACGTTTTGTCGGTTTCTTTTTTTTACCTTCTTGTACACACGTATATTAATAATAAATATATTTACAAATTTCCTTCTTTCTACAACTGTTTCCAGTCTCTGTAAACATCTCGAGGCATATGCCCACCGGGCCTCTTCAATTTAAATAAAGCTTCACTTTTTCTCAACAGCTTTCGAGATAAAATTTCTACAACTCGTTAATCAGGCTCGCCAATGATTAAATATCAAATTTGGCCATCGAATGAACGTTAATGAAAAAAATGCCCTGAAAAATTCACCTTTTTCCATGAGCACTCAAAAGTAACTTTTACCATTAAAGTATTATTTCCCTTTGGATTTTTTAACAATTTACAGCCACGAAGTATCCGAGTGACGAAAAAATCCACCGTCGATCGATTATACGTATAAATTTTTGCTCGAACCCCTGAAGTTGGTGGCGATAAGGGTTGCAAGAGTATTAAGGGATGATCGTAAAGCAGTGCAGCTGATCCGCACGATGTTGTCATTTGACATGAACGCGACTACCAATATTTACTGAACGGTAAACATTTTCACTATTTGTGGAAATGTCGTCGACTAAGATTATTTTTTTTATGGCTGAGGAAAAAAAATCTCCGTGAGAATCGTTCGTCCTGTTCAGTCGCGTTTGTTCATCATTGCGAACATGTTATCTAATTTTTTGTTTATTTACAACGATTACGAAAATCATGAGTCAGAGAAAAAAAGTTCGATTGTCAACGCGCGACGACTAAACACCATGCCAGGTAAAAAAATGACCCGCCTGAGCTTTTTATTCGTTAGAGTCGAGTGTCAAGTGTCTCTGGAGATATAAACACCGAGATGATGTCACAGGGAAATTCGACGGAGTGTCTTTATAGAAAAATTAGAAGAACATCATGTCACACAAGTTTGTGCATGGGAGCAGCCGATGCGGAGGAGTCGAGAGGCTCCAAAATGAGTTCGTTTTTGATTAGATACCTTGAAGTGGCTCTAAAAGGGTTGCTGCTTGAATGATTATCTGGGAACTCTACATTTTCACGCGCGTGGGAAGCTTCGTGTCTCGTTACACACACAGAACCTAATCAGTCGAATCCCTCGTAACTTGAGCTCGAATTATCGATCGCAATTACATCCAAATTCAAAAATACATCATTGCACAAATAAAAACGCAACTAGCTCCCGATAATCGTTGAATCAAAATGTCATTCTATTTTTTGAAAATCATTATTCTGCAGTTACGACGAGAAACTAAATTTGCAAATCGAACAAAAATTGCATTTTGTCGATTTTGTACCAGCGATTGTTTACGCAGCGAGCGATTTTAATCGCTCCATTTTTAATGCAACTATCGAAGTCTCATTTAAATTCACAAAATTATTCATCCCAAGTGCATTTTGTTTACCCTGTAAACGTTTTCTGCCCCATTTTCGTTGACCAAGTTAATTTAGTTTATTTACATTGTAATCATTCCGTCCAACTCGATTTCTCTCCCAATATTGATCCATCAATGAAATTCGTCATTTTTATTTTAAACTCCTTTTCGTAACTCATCTTCGCGAAGCTTGTGGTCGTAGAATTTCCACTGGTTATTGAAATTAACTGCGACGATATTATAACATGTTTACGTCCATGCGTCATCGTACCAATGAAATTTCTCTCGAGACATTTCGAAGCATAAAAAACAAACAATTTCACGAGGACGAGAATGAAAAGGATGGCTCGAAGAGGATGTATATAAACATATATATAAATATCTGGCACATAACAACACTCGAAAGTAAGTGAAACACGATATTCTCCAACGTTATCTCTATATGCTCGTCGCCTCTGCTTGAAAGATTAATAGAGACGAAAAAATATAGAGCAGATATTATTAAATGGACCATTTGTCACAACAGATCGTTTTTTGTGTGCGTGGGAAATTATGTCATTGTTATCATCCGCTATTGAGACAGCAGTTTCTTGAGTGAGCGTTTATTTTTGACAATGACGTTTCGGAACAATGAAAAATCGAGAATTACGAATAGATCGAGATTCTTATCACGATTCTGAATCGAATTTTCACCAAATCTCCGATTGATCGAAATAACGATAGAATGAGAGAAAGCAAATTCAACACTGGGCCAAGGAGAGACGTGCTGGACGATTGCCATGATTGCTACAGTCTTTTCACGTTAATGATCACGTGTCTGTGTATTCACATGCCAAAAAACTAAACCGCACTCTGGCGACCACATACAGGACGTCCTGCACGATACCGAGTTTCTATGAAATATACATATACGTTTATGCTGATGATGAAATTTTCTCAGTGAATTTTCGAGCTCACTGTTGACATTTTTATCTCTTCTCGATATGTGGGTTAAACGAATTTTGCAAAATCCTTTGAACTCTTGATATTTGCTGCGAAATGTGGATTTCCTATAAACTTTCGAGAATTTCAATACGTCATCGTTGAGAAATTGTGAGGCTTATTAAACAAGGAAGCTCGAGTTCTTTGTTGTAGAAAACCGGTGAAGGAATTGCGATTATATTCGCTACGGTGTGTTGTTTTTTTTCTACGTTTATCAGTTCAGGATGTTTCACGTAGTTTCTTAAAATTTTTCTCGTTTCGAAATATCAGCTTTGGGTATCTCGTACGTTGCATTATTATTTATATCTGTAGCTTGGCGTCTTTAGCCTGACCGCGCCATCCTGGATGCTTTAATTGGTCCTTGCAAAAAAAAAAAAAAATGTGCGGTCGAGAGATCCTGTCGTTACGAGGGCTTTTTACAGCTCTGTACCATCTAAAATAGAAATTTATATGCTGTACGTTCGTCTCTCTGTGTATGTTGGAAATACGACAATAATCTTATCAATGCCGTCCTTTCATTTTTAATTATCGTCTCTTACAAAGCCTCACGACAATTAGCAAGTCTGTCGAAATCAATTTCTTATCGCAATATTTCTCACGCTTCGATCCAACTCGTGATGCTTTTGACGAGAGATTCGATCGATTTGTCGCAGACTTTCCATGGCCGTTCCCTTTCAGACGAAAAATACCCTCAAAAAATTATAAATATTCGTGCAGATCACAGACTCACCACTACTGTCGTAGTCGACGTTTGGTTTCGTTAAATCGAGGCAGTCCATTTTTGAAATTCTTCGTTGTAATCACGGCGTTCGTTGATTAACGACGAAATCAAATGAATAATCAAATGAAAACAGTCCGTAAAGAATAACACACTGTATTCGTTGACAACGAAAACTTTTCACGTCCAAACACACATAATCACGGTTTCCATGAAGTAATTCGTACGGGCAGAAGTTCCTGTGGAATTGAGGAGATTCGATCACAGGAACATCTGTCTCGATCCATCGAAATAATTAACTGCTTACATATGGGGTTGAGTTAACTCTCCTTAACAATTTCCACGGTTCATGGTCACGCGATAATAATTTATTTCGATTTTTTAGACTCAAGCGAAAAGATTGACCGAATTTCGAGTTTTGATTAATTTCGTAGTTGACCCGGAACTGATTAAGAGAAAAGACGGTGAGAAAGGGTGGGGGAAACGGTGGGAGGGTGTTGAGAATTAACGGGAATCACGACACGATGAATTTTCGTAATTTTCACCCACTCACGTTGATGCATTTATGTTTGTTGTTGTTTGTTTGTTTTTTTGTTTCAAGTCCGCGTAATTATTGGTTCGTGTATGGGTTTCGGAATGTATATGTATATACGGCGGATTGGCAAGAGCTGCGCCGTGTCAGCTGGCTCTTGGCGGACTAGAGGATCTCGAAATCTTCAGAGAAGAGGATGCGGGACATGCGGTGGTTACAACACGGATGGGAAACCCCCGTGGTACATGCTCTATAGCCGGGGTGTGGCGAAACCGTTTGTTCCCTGACGCTGGTTGGCTCGCAGGCGGAGCAACCCCTATCGCTACAACCGGACTAACCCCCCTCTTTCTCTCTCTTTCTCCTTCTCTCCTCTCTCGCGGTATCTCACGCACACAGATCTCTGACATCTCGCACACAGCATCCTCCGACCCTTCGATATTACAATGTTCCGGATGACGCTTTAGCGAAGCAGGGAGAAATCACAGAGAACGAACGCCAAAGATTCGAATGAATGATCATCCAATACGTAACTCTCTTGTTCTACTTTATTCCTATTTTTACAGTTTCAAGGGTTTCCTCTCTTTTTCGTTTTCCTTCCACTCGGATCGTTGGTTTTGGTGGATCCAACGAAATAAAACAATTATGACACTTACGATATAATCGAAATGGGTTTTTCACTTTCTCCCGTTCATTCTCAATAACGTATTCAATGCACTCACGCGAGGACAGAATGAGAAATTGATCGAACGATGAAAAAGGGATATTTTGAGCGCGTGCTCCTTAATAATCCCCCAGGTATACATTAAGGTCGCGCTGTGCTTTAAAGTCGTCGATGCTTATTCAAGCTTAGGCGCGCACTTGCATATAGGGAGATCGTTACACTATTGGCACACTTGTTGTCTCGTTAAGAGGAACACGACCCATTGTTAAGGAGTCAGTTTCGAATGATGGATGAGAGCAATTTTTAACAGACGCGAAGGAGAACGAGTTTGCGTATTCGCGCGATGACAGTTTATAAATGCAGGAAGTTGTGCCTGTGATCCAATCCCAAAAATTTCACTGTGAACCGCTGTCATCGATCCCTCGAGCCTGCTTTTTAGAAAATGCTTCATCAAATTTTCTCAACGTTCCGCTTCTCAAGAGTTTCAGAGCAAAAAATCTCTGCGCCGATGAAAAAATAGTATCGCTCGAGTCGATGCGGACGTGCTGCGGTCAGAAATCAGCGGTTACTCAAATATGTATACATATACGTTTTTTTTTCATCTCCATCGTTGGCTCAAGGAAACTACGATTGTGTAGACCCCTCGAGGGAAAAGTGGCTTTTCAACGAGATTTCGAAGTTGAAAACGTGCTGAGGGACCCCACGTCGAGAAGGGAGGCCGAGGAGAGTCACTCTCTCTCGGTCAGTCGATATGGCGAACCAGCATTTTTACGCTCTCGGCTAACTTTATTGGACTACTAGCCAAAAAAAGCTCTGCCTCTACTTTTTTTCTTCTTCTTTGAAATCCATGTCAAGAGCACCACCGCCAAAGTAGCGAGACATTTTTTCCGCCAACTACTTCACGTATTTCCTCAAAAATTCAATAAAAATAGCCCCAATTTCGTTCGGGCATCGAATTTCCTCGATTCCTCGAGTATCGCTCTACGAATCACTGTCATACCGTCTACATCCTTATACTTCAGACCATCAACGTGCATGAATATTGTTATGCTAATTTGCTCATACTCATGCCATCGAATGCAACAAACATTCAAAGCCACAGGAGACCAGAATAAAAACTACGCATTTTTATATTAACACAATATGTTCGTTGTCCTCGGATGTGCAACGACATTTCAATCTCGTGTGTGGATTGTGCATTCTGTCTCGTGAGCTACAGAAGAGCGAGACACAATTTACACAAATGTGAGACTGCAGACGACGGGAGGAAAGAAACGGAGAGTGAGAAAGACCATGGACGACTGTTGGATATTTCAGAATCAACAACAACAACTGTCAAATCTCTGTATAGATATTTTCCTCACACTAGTGCATCGCGATATCTGCAAGAACGTTATAAGAAAAAACGATCGTGAATAACACGTCGTTGCCTCACACCTTTCAATTTTTTTTCCACAGCCGCACAGAATTCTAGTTTCTCTGTCACGAGTGAACCTCGAGGACAATCTACCGTGGGGCAAAAGTTCACATTCGTGAAAATCGTTGCTAAATGCAATCTGCATACGCGATGAATTTTTTTTTTCAGCGTCTAAATGTCCTTCTCATAAGATTTGTTGCATTTGCATCGTGGGTGCGATGCAATGTTTGGCTGCAATCAGCAAACGATCGTAATCACGATCTAGAAACAAAATTTACTAGAAAACATGAAACTATTTAAAAAATCTAAATATTGAGGAAAAAAAACGATTTTTGTTGCGTTTCCACGATGCAAATTTAATATAAACGATAATTAACATTATGACGATATTGTTAGCACACAAATGATAACTCAGTGTTCACGCGGCTCGGCGTGCTTATATTCTGTCGTTCGTATATGTGCTGACAATATAACGTCATGATTCTTGTGTCATACGAAAGATTTAAGGGTTGTGGACGTGGGTGTTTTTCATCATCAATTTTCTTCAAGGCATCTGCATGTTTCTCATATGAGAACGATACGAACATTTCATATTCGCGGCTTCGTACAAATCAACAAATCTTCATCTCGCTCATATTTAATGGAAGTAAAAAAAGCAAAAGGGCTCGTGCTGGAAAGATGAGGGTTGGTGGTTGTGTGAGGGTGTATTTTACACGCCGAAGACATGTGTCGCGGTGCGAACACTTATATCACTTTTTATGGCTCAAACCCAAGCGAGACGCGTGTAGGTAATCTTCGTTCTTGCTTTTCTTCGGTTTCAACATTGGATTCGTCTGTGATTCTTCTATATATGTGACTTTTTTCGAAGCTTTTTTTTTTTGATTTACTACAGACTCGTAAAAAGGGTCACCCGTTCTCAAACGTGCGGAGTCTCGCCCTGGTGTCTCTCGTATCACATTACGACGTGTGTTATATTATTGCTGGCGCAATTCACACACTTTCTTTTTCAATAACGGAAATCTTTATTAAGTTTGTTTATGGCTTGCAGGTTTTTATCTCTGGACATAAATATCAATGTCAATTTTTAGTACAGCAAGCACGTCGTTCTCGAATATCGAAGACTTCCTTTTCGACATTTCTCAATTATGCGGTTTGCTGTTGAGAAAAAAATATCGAAACTTTCGCAGCAATTTTTAATTTTTTGGTGCGACGGCGATCAGTTATTTTTGGGGAATTTTTTGGACTTTGAGCATCAATAACTCGATGCTGTCGATAATAAAAACGGCTCGAATACTTTCGGCTGGAAAGTCTTCAGTTTTATTTTTCCGGGAATTGAACTTTTTGGATTAAAATATTTGAATGAAAAGCTTTCGATACAGATGCGGAGGATAAAGTTGGAAGGCGAGCTCGTGTGGTTTGCTGAGCTTGCGTATGGTTAAAGAAAACATATGTGTGTTTGTGTGGCACGTGATCAACAATGACCGATGGAAGTTTCAAAGGGTTATCACAGGAAAGCAAGGAAGGACGAGGAGGTTGTTGCGGCGGGGGTCGTTCGAGGTCCACCCTCGAGTGATTCCTTCGCAGTGTATAGATATAGTGGCAAAAGGCTGGGCTCAACTTCTGACACGTAAAGTGACGATGTCGTAACGTCAGAGGGTGAGAAGTACTACTGTTGCGAAGGTGGAAGGAACGAACGATAAGAGAGAAGCGAGAAAGAGAGACGGCAAGAGGGAAAGGAAGGAAGAGAGAAAGGACAGCCGGTGGGGTGAGAGGGTGAACGGGCACGAAGCTATTAAACTGACAGAAACACTTGCCACCCCCGCAATCCTGGTATACCCCTCCATCGAGGCCAAGCGTCCCATTCGAGCGTTCTCCACTTTTCGCAAACGCCGTTCCGAGCGCTTCTCATCGCCATCCCTTAACACCCAGACTCTCCCCCTCCCTCCTCCACCGTTCAGCCCCTTTGCTCTCCCTTACTGGCAACACCGTTATTAATATTTTTCACACCCCAAATTGTCTCCTGTACTCCCGATCCCATCTCCCTCCATTCATCTCGCTATTTCGTCTCATCTGCTGTTTCACACTAAATATCTCTATATACAGTTTATCATTTCGAATAAACTCGATCGAAATATTCCGTGTAAAATAGAACAAAATCTCTTCCTGCAACGTTCCTAAGCCTGCGAGGCAACTTCTGTGGCCATAATGGCCCAACCCCCATAACGATTTCTCAAAATGCCATTTCGACCACAATTCTGCTCAGTACAAGTCCACGAGGTTAGAAATGATCGATTTATTCCCGAGTTACTTAAAAACGACACGAAAATACATTTTCGAAAGATTTTCTCCAAAATTTTTTGTGTCACAAAAAAGTAATGGACAAAATGTTTTTAACATTGAAAAAGTAGAATTTCGACCGCGAAAAAAATTAATGCATCGAGAATTTTTAAACGATCTCAGGAAGTTACACTTTTCGTGGATTTCCCTGTACACTAAAATCCGAAGCAATTTTAGAGGCGTGCGTCTGACTGCCGCGTGGTCAAAGAACACCAACGCAATGACACAAAAGCGTCTCTGGTACACGAGCTTCCCGAAACGTGGCATGGCAACTTTAAAAAAATGGCCAAACGACTTTCTAACAGAATTGTAAAAGCTTCGACAAGAAAATTGTGTAATCTGTATATTTGATTAATCGAATTAGATTTTTTAATTGGCTGTGGTTCCAGCTGAGGAAATGGGGCGTACGAGTGCCCTGCTTGTGAGATTTTACAAATCGTGAAATTCAGATTGTATCTGAAAGCCTCAATAGTCAAATCGGTGGATAATCATACAGCGGATAAAAAACTCGTCTGGAGAGTTTGTCAAGTATCGAAATATATGGCAAATTCTGTTCTCGAGCGGGTTCAACTCTTTTGTACAAAAGGATGAAAGAAAAGAAAAAAGATTGGTATCGAAAGACTGCTGAAAATTTGGGTGCTCTCGTAGCAGAAGCTTCGAGGGTCTGTGTATGTTCATCGACATTTTTTTCCAGTGTGGGGCTGACAATTCGTTGGACCGTTAACCTCTCTTCTTGCTTGTTGGTTCGAGTCATTACATTCTCTCGTCTCTCTCTTGCTGGCTCATTCAGAACGTCGAACACGAAGGTGCACGAAGGAGAGAAGTATGGAAGGTAAAAATGGGTATGAAATAATCTTCGCCCCGCTCTCCATCTTGTTGAATCATATAAAAAAGAAAATGAAATCACTCGAAGGCACTAAACAAATCTCTGTGCATGCTCTCGGTGTCGAGTGGTCGACTCCTTGATCTGCCCTGAGCGATTGGCGGATAAGTGTACCTTCTCGGCTCGTACCTTTGGCACGTCAAATAGTTAAGAAGCAAAAGGGCGGAAAAAACATCCCCTTAGATCCGAACCATAATGATGTATTGCCTTTTGTGCACTTCGGAGGCACGAAGGCGAAGAAGTCGAGTATCAGATGGACCGAGGCTGAAGGAGAATATGCGGAAAGTATTCTTTCGCTTTCCTCCACCCCTCGTACGTGCAAATTCATGAGACATTACCAATTCGATTCCATTCTGAATGGCCCGCGTACTACCCTTAACGAATATTTCTTAGGCCGAAAAAAAATATCCACACACGTGGTTCTTCACATGCGTTTCGCGTCTCTTTCTCTTATTGCTGCTCTCTCTCTCACTCTTTCTCTTCCTGCTCCCTCAGCCCACCTTCTCACAGCTTCTTTTTTCGCATCCCTCGAGACTCCTCTCATTTGTAAGCAGATGACTGCCGTTAACGGCTGAGCGGAGTCTATAATTTGTTCTCCAGCGAGTTCGCCACGAAATAAAGGAGAGACCGAGATAATAAAAAACGAAGGAGCGAGAGAGACTAAACAAGGGCATTTTCAACATTCTACGTGTATACACACTTTATGCCGCAGTGATTCCAAAGTGCTCTGCTAATGCGCTACGCACATATAGTTGAGGCATTCAGTCATTTTACACACACATGCCCCTCATCCGTGCGAATACTCATATATTTATATATTTACTAAAAAGGCAGGAGGGGGTGAGAAATGTATATATGTCAAAAGGGGATAAGAAGAGATTGCAGACAGGCATGTATACGGAGTACGAATCATGCGCGCGCACATCCCGCGCAGCACGCTTGCTTAATACAGTGAGAGGAACCGACGACGTTTCGCGCACCCCGCCTCGAGGAACTTGAGACGCGATTGTTGTGCGCACCGCGTGCGTTCTTCTCTCCTCACGATCAACAGAAAGAGAGACTAAGAAAGAGATTTCTCTGTTCTCGGCATTGTGCCGGATCCCAGCGTCGTGCCCACCGGAAGTCACCGGAAGACGATCAACTAACGGAAGACCCCACGGCCTCAGGGCCTTCTACACCTATATTTGTTCGATAGAAACACGCCCTCATGTCAGAAGACTCACCGAGACAACAGCCTCCGCGTACCAGCAGCTTGTCTTATGCCCCGTTTCGATCTTATTCAAAAAATCTTGTATTTATCCACGTACGTGTGCTCCATGTGTCTCTATGTACTCCAAATACCATTTTTTGCCTTTCATTTCTCACTCCCGACTTTTATAACGATCCTCTACGGTGTCTCATTCTTCCACTCGATCTTTCCATCAGACGGCTGGATGTCGCGTGTTGAAGGACTTTCGCTTCTCCCCCCCTCCCCTGTCCCACTATCCCTGTCGTTATTTAGGTCGCAGGGGGTGTCTATTCACTGTTTCCCTCCCATCAGGACTTATTCCATGTAAAAGCTTGGCCCAACGTGACAATAAGTACATCGAAGAAGAAAACAAAGTTATTTAGCCGATTAACGAAATTCACGGACGTTCTGAACAATTTTCAACATTTTACAAAATCCGATCGAAAGAAAACGATTTCCCTTATTCAGGAATCGAAAGCGCCTGAGAATCATATTAAAAGTCTTGAGTAAACTCTGTCGTCATCCATCAAATGCATGGACCTGCAAAGTTATGAATTTATCGAAGTTTGAAAAAAAAAATGGAGCAACGATGCAAACGTGTCGGATGAAAATCAACAATGGCGAGGATAAAGAATCCAAACTGCAGTTTGGTGATCGTTGCGGGATAACAACGGGCACGCGGTTATTGGAAATTGTTAGGGCCACTGAGGCGAATGAACGAGTGGGATCGGACGAACTCGCGCGATTGTACGTATGGACCGCGAGTGGCTGGTTGGTAGGACAGCGTACAAATATTGGTGCATTAACAATTGAGACTAATTATGTTTTGTTACATATACCCGCGCGGCTTCCTTACGCGCGGGTATATCTATATCTATCAATGTATATAACAGATAGCCATATATACATGTGTATAAATGTAGGTAGAAGGGCACGCGAAAATCACAGAAGGGCCAGCCAAGAGAGAAAGAGGGAGTACCGGGGGCGCGGATATGATGCAGGAAAACGAATGATAGAGAGAGTTAGAAAGCGCCATTGTGATCTGGGGCTTTGGTACACAGCCCTCCGGGCCCCGAGCGCACACTCGCCGTTAAATTAATTTTATCTCGTGTTCCTATTAATTTTGAATATCTCACGGCGCCCGGCTGAACCCACCACGCTGCTTATACTCTCTGCGGCTCGCCGAAACCACTCGATGTATGTATCCACAAACACATACAGCCACCATGAGCGTACAAAACTATGTAACCAATGTTGATTAGCGGGTTAAATCTTCTCTGTTTCTCTCGTTCGCTACTCTTCATCCCAGGAAATACTCGCACGACCGAATAATCACGATCTAACGGCCACCGTTGTTTTACGCTTACTTCCTCACTGAATAAGTACAGCTCTCGCGTCAACGATCATCAAACATGACCAACGAAACCATATTACATCCCTTAATTTGCTCAAACTACGCTGTGCCGATTTCAACACAATGTTTCGTCGTTGATTCTCGAAAATTAAATCCCTCTGTTGGTCTTTCCGGGATTTTTATCGTTCTCGTTATTGCTGACCATCGATCGATCGAATCTTCATTTTCTTTAAACTCAAACTCAAGACTTTTGGCATATTTATCATTCGTTGTACTCAACGTGACGAAAAAAAGTTAAAAATCATGAACCACAGACAACGGGAGCTTTGTACGACGTCATTTATGTGTAACAGTACATAGTCAAATTTGATTTTCATTATGTCAGTCCCGCGGGCTGTTTGTATCGAAGAGTAAAGAGAGCGTCTCATTCACTACCCTCTCGATCTCTCGGCGGACGAAACTCTAGCCGCCGGGTTATACGAGCCGCACATATATATCCCCGCGTTACTGTACGCAGAGCATACGCATACCAAAGTCGTATATATATGTGGATACGTGTATATATGTATACAGAGTTACTGGAAGAGGGTGCAAAACCCCATGCGGAGCTCACACCCCTCGATATGCCGTCACCTCGACGGAAGCGTATTCCGCACCGAGAGAGAGAGAGAGAGAGTGAGATCGCAAAAGCCACGGAGAAACTCATCGGACGAAAGAAGGGGAACAGATGTTTTTGAGCGCGCGAACAGCCAACATCGTAATCTATGTTCCGTAACATCGTAATTAAGAAAAAATGGAACTTCTCTCAGCTTCCTCCCCCTCGAATACATATAAACTTTGATGTATATATAGATATTAATGTACATATTGAAAGCCACCCCTTTGGCCAAACGCTAACAGCCTATCGCAAGATTCTCCAGTCTCTCGTAAACTTTCCTCACTGCTACATCAATTTGTCATCGAATCTCCTTTTTTTCTCTTCTCTGCAACTGAAAGATCCCGATGGTACAGGCCACTTGGATTATTAATCGACGAGTCGACGTGTGCTCAACGTTTTCGGCATTTTCTTCCATTCCTCATAACATTGCGAATGTCGAAACTTAATAAATCGGACTGTCGTCACAGATTCCATCTCCTCATTTAGTTTCCAACGAAAATGCAGTTTTCACGATGCAAGTTTACGTCGCAGGCTACACGTGAATCGAAAAGGATGGAAATCAGATTTTTAGTCCATTTTTCAACCGTACACCCTTAATTTAAAATTATGTCAAAATCCTGAGGATTCTCCAAGATTTCTACGTTTTGAAGTAGCGATTTCGCGTTCAATCCGTAGCTTTCATAATTGGAACCATTATCCCGATACATTCCAGCGTCAATCGATTTATAACGATGTAGGGTCGGCTGCTACTGAGGATGTTTATATATATTTGCGAAATGTTTATCTGTAGGAGCAGTTTACGGGCGCGGGAGAAGAAAGAATAGAATGAAAGTTCTCGAATCTCACGCTTGGCTCGTAAACAAGTGGCAACAAAAGGGGGTTGACTACCAGGACTGACCGTCGTGAAGCAGGGCACCTCTCTAGCCCTAGGTGGGCCAAAACCTTCTCTCTAGGGTTATCCCTTCGGGCTACTTCTCAGGATCGAGCTTTCACCGCGAGATAAAGAGAATTTAAAGTTTAAATCGAGGCCAAAAGGGGTTGCTCCCTCTCTCCCTTATTCGAGGCAATAGTTCTCCATTTTTTTTTTTTTTTAAGGGTGGCCAGTATACTTTTCCGCTATATAGACGGTTCTCTCGACGATACGATACGATCTGACCGTTTCCTCTTCTCCCCCAGGGATAAAAACGAAGAATTGAAGCAGCTCAGGGTTTTACAGTTAAAAAAACGAAAGAGAGTTATTTATGTAAAGAAAAAGGAGAATCAATTGAACGCGGCACTTGAAAACTGCGACAGCCTGAAAACTGAGCGTTGTAAATCTTCCGCGGCGACCAGCAGAACCATCTTGCGATATAAAAATCGTTCATGCAGTTTGCAGGCAAAGGCTGCAACGGAACTCTGTCGTAACGTTAGGAATCCATGCGCGATTTTACGGAGCGCTGCACTTTTTCATCGTTCCTGTCGCGAACCTTCCAAACGAAGTAAAAAAAGCGAATATTCTCCTGAGGAATTATATCGTCGATCCGCAATGTCTTTCCGAACAATGATTCATTCCAATCCCGTTTATATCTCCGCGTCGATTCCATCGAGAGAAATGACCAAACAGTAGAAATTTCCATTTCTCTTCTATTGTGGCGAAGATGGGGAAAGAAAAGCCACGTGAGGGAGAGTGTGAATCGTTGGGAACATCCCTCATTCGGACAATCGACAATAATCGTCGTATGCGATCGAGAGTTCGAAGCTCTGAGATAAGAGTTCAGATATCTAAGCTCTAAGCACAAATACTTGTGTACATATTTACCCGCACACACACCGATCGTATGTGTACGCGCATTATATATATTTATTGGCGAGTCTAGAAGCGCGTCCTCGAGTGATTCAAGGGAGAGAGCCCACCGAAGAATAGACCTCGTGATTCTATTCAGAAAAGCAAAACACATGTGCGTGTGTATGTATCTGTACTGCGGAGACGCGAGTTTAGCATTGGCGAGTCAGAGACGAAAGCATAAGTGAGTAAAAGAGGGGGTGAGTCTGTGTCGCGAGGATATGGTTGAAAAAAAAAAAGGCGGGAGAACGATCACAACGTACATTGCAGCATCTGGGAAATGAAAAAGATCTTCGATCTATCGTACGTTTGTACAAGGCGATCCAAAATTAATATTACCTTCGTCTAAGAAATTCAATATTTTTTCAAGGTCATGGCTGTATGGTTCCCCTAAACTTGAACAGGTTCTATAGTTCGTGCGTTAGATCAATTCCAAGTTTAATTCTTTGAAATTCATATGAACTCGACTGTGGGCAAAATTTGAGAAAGTTTGACCGTCTAAGAATCGAGTCAGTTGCTGTAAAATATTGTCTTTTTTCTCAACTCTCCATAAGACCTCATGTTTGCGATTTTTAACACTGAATATCTCGATTACTAGACGGTGAAACGTTATCGACTTTTTTACACATTATAATACACGACGCTTCAGAAAATTTACGGAAAGGGTCAGATCATTAATTGGGAAAAATTGTTTCTGATGATTTTGCGGTTATTTTGTTTACACTATTGTATGATTATGGCGATAGAACCTCGTTGAGAATCCATGGAAATTCGTACAGTGTCTCCAGGTATTTTTAATTATTTTATTTACAATTTTTGTCAACGAGTTTCTGAATGACCCTGTATACGGAGTTTGATCGAAAATGAATTCGTTTATTTTGGAATCTGTTTGCCGGCTTATATATCCCACAATTGTGGAATACGTTGGACGTAATTGATGGACAGTAAAGTGAAGGGGATGTCGAAAGGTTTGATTCTGAGCTAACCCGAATTTTTGCACCCTTTGAGCTTCGGATCTTCGAGCTGTTACACAAGCGCATGACGGACGTTCGAAGGCACTATCTGGGTACGAGTGAGCGCGAGAAAAAATGGAGAAAGAAATAGAGAAAAAGGTTTGGAAAGGGTNAGAAAAAATGGAGAAAGAAAGAGAGAAAAAGGTTTGGAAAGGGTGCGAAAAAACGACAGGGTGTCTCGATGAGTTTTCGATGGAGACGTTCTCGAGGCTGCTCGAAGCTCCGAGAAGTCAACTGATACGCGCGTGATCGAGAGACTTTTCGATTGATGAAAGAAAATGACGAAAAAGTAAAGCAACAAAAAATACAAAAAAATGAAAATAAATCGCAGGTACCATCAGTCTTGTGCAAACAGGCTGGAGGATCGTGCTTCGAAGACATCGCGCGACTTGGCCGAGGGTTCCTAGAATGTGCACAGATACATGGAACAAAAAAAATCACACCCTTTTCAATTTTTCGATAGAAAAAAGTTGGAAAAAGACGAGGTACCAAAGGGAGAAATAACTAGACTACAAGAAGAGGTGAGAAGGGTTGTTTTTTTTTTTTTTTTTTT
>JBAJMU010000006.1:9990130-10337944 GCA_037952995.1 Hyposoter didymator | reverse complement strand
TTTTTTTTTTTTTTCATAATTCAGTTGGTGGATGGATCGAGAGGGTCATCCACTCTGGGTCTGGCCTGACTCGACGACGTGTTACGCGGCAAGGGTTCGTCCGGGGAATTGAAACGTGCAAAGAACGAGAGAGAGAATGATTGAACAAGAAAAAGTCAGGCATTGTCTGCGGTTAACCCGTCGTCGCTTTCTTTCCCTCGACCATCAAAAATTAAGGGACTATCGTCGAATTATATTTCGATCGTACTTGAGAGGCGTGAGAAATCCTCGTAAAACAGACACACCGCATGAACAGAAAAAGATCGAAAGTTCAGCGAATAACACTCTCGTCTGTCCTCACGAAGCAACGTTTTCGGGAAGAAAAGAATATAAGGATGGCGAATCGTCAATAAACCTGGATCTATAATTCACGCGCGTAATTGCGTGCTGCAAAGGGTGTGCGTCGAAAAAGTACGAAGAAAAAACTACCGTAACGCAACGAGCATCGCGATCAGAAACTTTAAACGCGAGGGTAGAAAGCAGAAAATCACTTCGCAACTGGCTGCAGAGTTCGACGATTTTATTTCCTTTCTTCGCGCCATATCACCACCCTGCTCAGTCGCTCCTCTTATAATTCGTCTTTGATAACCGTGACATGCTCCCGGAAATCGCAAGGAGGAAGAACGCCCCGTGGTAGAGACAGTAGCGATAATATATCGCAAGAAGAATAATGAAAACGATAAATAACTGATGGGAATCGAAGCTCTGGCTCGATAAATATACGAAGAATTCTTTGCTGAACCGACATTTAAAAAATTATTTGTTGCTCCGTTAAAAAATCCATTGCTACTCGAAATAATTTATGTTCCAATTATCTTTGCCATTAAATCCGAAATTTTGTAAAACGAACGATAGAAAAAAAATGAAAAAAGGAAAATTTTCGTCATTTTGGTCGCAAGAAAAATCAAAAACGATTTTAAATTTTTAAAAATTAATTATTTCCATCGTCTCTGAAGTAGTTCATGGAAATACAAAATCGCTGAACGCCATTTTTCAGGGTTGCGTCAATTTTTTATGGTCAATCTTTTTCTTCATGAAAAGCCTCGTACGTCGAGAGCGAAACAACGAAACATTTCAATTTCGATTCCGATTCGAAACGAATGCTCATCAAATATGGATTCTCTGTGCAAGAGACGCGCCAGAAGGGCAAAACGCGAAGAGCAGTAATTTTCACGCCTTTGGGTTAAAAATGTCTCAGCTGCTTCGAGACAACACGAAGAAAATACTGAAATAAAAAATGACGATACCACGCGACGAGGGACTGTCCTCTGGCAAACATTTATCATTCGACGAGAAATTAATGACGAAAAATTTATTTAGAACGCTTCTGCATTCTTCGGATCGATATTTTTTGTTGGTCGAGCCGCTGCAATTTCGCGAAAGCTTCAGATGCACCACGTTCCTGATAATAAGAATAAAAATCCCCGAGACGAGCGTTACTCGAAAAAGTTTTCACCCAAAGAGTGAAACTCGCTGAACCGCGATTTCGTAATTGGCGAATCGATGGATTTTGTGCTTGTAAACGGAACACGAGTGAATTCTATTCTCCGCATGACACTGGCGGGAAACGTGTCAGGTTATACCGCATATGCAACAGACATCAAACGGTCGTCGAAGTCCTTTGATCAAGTTATGTCATTCAGATGACTCTTGTCGCACCAGGACCGAACGATTCGTATACGCGTCGGGGGTGTTTGGTGATGGCAGAGTGTGGTGGGTGCGGGATAAACGTCGGAAGCGCGATTCCCCAATATCCTTCGAAGGCTAACTTGATCGTGTTTTGATCTCCGATTCTCCACAAACACGCGAATTACATTCTGAACGAATACAGGGAATTAATAATTGACGTTAACATTGAAAGTTGCAGGTGGCGATCGTGCCTGGCAACCCTAAACAAATGCATTTTTTATTTTTCGTGTATCATTGAAATTTGGAATGAAATGTGCTGCGCAAAAATTGGGGACAATGATTTATCTTTTATTCTTATTAGAACGAAAAATTACCAGATTTTTTTTTTCCACTGTCCTAATTGAGCCACCGATCCAATTATTCGTCGGTTGAATATCAATTCGTTTTTCTCATCGGCTCTGCGTGAGAGATTTTCAATTTTTTTCCAACTAACCTCACCGCATATAAACAAAAAGCCAATCCATTTCCTACTACGCAGTGACAGTCGTTCGAAGATATCGTTCCGGGTGATCGCATGTCACCATAGTTCCGGTTTTTGCAGCTCCGGTATCTCGAGATATTAATCTCTCTATATATACAAAACTCCACTCCAAAATCGTCTCTGAGGGCAAGAAGGAGGCAAAGATTTCCGATAGAAATATTATGATTATAAATTTGTGCATTTGTCACTTATTTTGAGGAGAAACCAAACATCCGTTGATCGTGAACTGGAAGCAGATTCAGTCTCGTTATGTTCTTTCCTCCCTATACATGATTTTGTTATATAAGCGAATGTCGCACCGTATGAACACGCCTCTGTTCCTTTGTACAGCCATATATATATAGACATTGTAATACGATAAAGACAAAGACCATAATTCCGAAAATCAAGCTACCCTCTTCATTCACCATTACCAAGCCGAAAGATCCCTCGAAGCTCTCATCCTAATGGGGACTCGTCTCGTTCGCTCAAACTCTCTCTTTGTCTCTCTCTCTCTCTCTCGCTCGCTCTCATGCTCCGCCCCTGAAAGAGGGCACTTGAGGGTGTGTAATTGCTAGGATCTCTGAGAACGACCCCGCTATACTATACCGCAAAACGCGTGTGTTATTCAGGGTGCGTGCGGGTATCATGAGGATACATATATGAGAGAAATTTACCGATACAGGGTGATCCATGATTTACTCATTATTAGCATTCCGAAAATCACTAAAATAAATAACAACAAAAAACAATAAAAAATTGTGATCCCATCATACGTATACGTCGTCTGAGAAATAAAAAAAAATTAGTGGACGTTAAATCGACATGAACAAGGCACGCAATTAAAAATTCTAAATTCGAAAAAAAAAAATTGTGAAAAAATAAAAATGGAATGCTGAATTCTTGACGAAAGTTCCTAATGCGCCTTAAAAGCTTTATTTCAATCACAGATTTGGTGCTAACGGGGTGAAAGAAAAGAATGGCAGTGGAATCTCGTCGGGCCACCCCCGTAGCGATAGCTCATCAACCCCCATACTAAACGCACCCTTTACGTATGTATATAAGTAAGTTGAGGTGGGTCGAAGGGCGCGTTGAAGGGGTTAAATGACCCAGCCACTGGAAAAAATCATCCCCTTTTTTCATTTTCGTATTGCGGATGCTCTTTTCTATTCTCTCGTGCGTATTCACTCCCTCTCTGTCTCTCTCTTTCTCTTTCGCTCTTTCATCCTCTTATCCGAAGAGAGTACACTGCTATAACTTTGTGCAGGTTATATACCCTCGGACATACGTACATAAAAGTGCATTGAGAGTGAGAGCAGATGGCCTCGTGAAGTGAGAGTGAGTTTTTGTTTCGAGACTCGAGCCACGCAATCGTCGCATTAACCAACAAACGAATCGACAATCGACACTCCAAAATTTGCGGTTTATATGTATTTATTTGTATATCTATATGAACAATATATATATATGTGTGTGTGTGCGTGGCCACATGTCCAAACATCAGCGATTTTACGGGGATCCTTGCCGCATTTTTTCTTCAACGACCACGTGAGCCTTCAGCAACGTTTGAATCGACACACAGAGAGAGCCTCGAAACAATCGGACGAATGTGATTGTGTACAACTCGAGAAACACACTATGAATATATGAACGATTGTTACAAATAAATCTCGATTTAATAGCTGACCCATTGCGAGGATAAAATTTTTAAAATAGAGGCTTGTAAGGGGCGATGGAAAAAATGGACTCGGAGGCTCTCGGAATAAGAATTGAGAGCCAATTGTCTTTGCAGAACGAACGCGTAATCGCTGCCGATTGTTTCAATGCTCGCAGCGAAACGCATATGTTGGGGTGAATTTGTTATTTTTTTTTCTTTTTTTTTTCGTGCACCTTTGATCAAAGCGTCGTCACCAACAATCAACCGTGTATTTATACACGCATGTGTGTTTCGGGGTCATCGAGAATCCCGTGAGGGTTGCTCCCAGGTCACGTTTCCATCCAGCAACCCCTCCGGTTATTTCGCATAATTATTAATTGCATAAATATTGTTGCGATGGTCCGAAAAAAATGGATCTCCTTAAAAGCACGTGTGCCTTTGGAACGATGTCGAAAATTTGCGGAATCCGCACGTCGCGATTCTACAGAATGTCGACAACGTGTATAGTCTCGAAAAAAATCGACATACTCGGTCGGTTCACACTCTCAAAATTTTCGTGACTCGCCGCCGTGTATTCACGAGTCATTTGTCACGTTTCTACACTTTTCAAGAGCTGTCCCAAAAAAAAAAGCCCAACCTACGTGGCTGAAACCTCAAACTATATGCTTCACGCTAAGAAAGTTGACATGAAGTTTCGAGTTTCTCCAAGTCCATAAACTGATCTACTCAGCGTTCGAGGATCGAACAGATACCCTCTTTGTCCGTCACTTTTACGATCTTTCTTAGGAATATAAATTATTACACTCTCTTCCATTGCGGAACACTCGGATGCGTGTAGAAACGAAATTGAAGAGATTTTTCATTGACCCAGCCTCACGCCTCATTCGCTTCTTTAATTGTTTTCTTCGGTGTTTACGTTCGAGGCGAACGTCGCTTCCCTCCCCAAAAGTATCTAGAAGTAGCACGTTCTTAGCTTTTTCTCAAATTTCAAATTTTAACGACGCAACTTGTGGACGATGACTGAAGTTTCGAAAATCACTTCTATGCTTTCCGCAGTTTGTTATTACTCTTATCCAGTTGTACAAGTGCTTGAGGCATATCGCATTAATATCCGCGACTCCAAGTGAATAAAGTGTCGTATTGCGAGTGCAGCACGTGTATAGTGAAGTACGCGAGTGCTCTTGCCCTCCTCGAGGCTTTGCGGGGAGTACGAAACTCAGCGAGAGTCTCCACATGTACGGAACTTCCAGCGCGTAATTTTCGCATCTCAATAAAAAAATGCGAATTATTTAATTTTTTTTTGCTAAATTTCGCTTTTTGACGATTTTCAAAAGTCTGGCATATTTTTCTTCTCAAGGAGCTACACGTTCACGTTTATTCGCGATTAAGAACCGCTGTTGTTACTCACTGGGATCCGTCAGAATGAACAAGCCCATACATAAAATCGTAGATCGACGAAGGTCACAGTTACATCGAGAAGTGTGCGGCGGCTATTGCATCCCTCCTAATGGATTTCACTCATTTTTCTCCCTCTGACATCCCGTGGCCGACACCCCAATGTGCGTCTACATCTTCCGCATTCATATACGTATAAATGTGTTTATATGTCGTTTCTACGTGCTGCGCTAAGAAGCACGAAACGTTTGGAACCGCATAAAGGTCTACAGAAAAAAACGCACCACACCGTCGTAACGATGGACCCAGTCAAATAGAACGCGAATGTTTAAAATGTTAACGTCCAAGAAATGCGATAAAAAAACTCAATCATTAAGTTGTCAGCCAAAAAATTGCACTTTCCATTATTTCTAATATTAATGTTGATCTCGTCCCTTTAATACCGTTTCAGGAACTTTGAAACTCATTGACATGGTTGTCAAATATTGTTTGTTTCAGCCACACGTCAATGATTGTTTATAACTATGCGAGAGAGTAATTCTCTGACATCTCGGGCCGCTGGAAAAAATATTTTCTCATTATTTTTCGTATTATTTTTTGTATTCAGCAATTTTTAGTTTTTACTCAATACTACGATGTGATGATGACTAAACGAGGGATCATCGTTACGCAGATAATTTCCATTGTTAAAATGATTGGGAATGATATTGACTGATAGGAAAATAATCTTGGAATACTTAGAAGTTTCGTGCGGTGTCGTTTTGATAAACACGTCCTAATCAATGAGGAGAACGTCACACATCGCTCGTTTTTGTCTATCGGAAAAGATGATGCTACGTGTCTTTGGTTTTCGATGGAGATTATTCGAGTGAATTCGCTTGATCGTTTTGTTTTGTCAATCAACATTACATTGTAATCAATTTATATGAGATAATACACTTCCGCTTGTCTTGGTGACAGATCAAGATGACGGTTTATATTTATCTATAGACATCGAAGCCGCATCGAATTTCTTATCTTTGACGTGGCTCTCGTCCGAAAAGTACGAACGTGCGTCGTCTCTATCTGAAAGACTCTCCTGTCGGATGTGTCAGACGAATCGAATCGCGATTAACGGGATCAATAGAGATAACGATATAAAACCAACAAGCGTTACGTACTTTCTCATTAATACGAAGAAGGCATGTTCACTGTTGATCATCGGAAAAAGATACGTCCGTATTGAAATTCACTGATTTTCGTTCTATCAATTTCTACGCTCTTGTCTATTCGCTTCTTCGTCTTTTCGGTCGATCTTATGTTTTCGCGGAGACAAATAATCAAGCAATGACCAAGCTCGAATCAGCGGCTCGTGGTAATAGATAACTGGGGAAGACCTCGCGGCGATAAGCGATCACCTTATTCTGGGAGTCCCCGTTTTTTTCCCACTTCAATTTCCGAATGGACTTTCGACGGAACAACAACAAAACAACTCGTTCCATGCGCGAGCTTTTATACAGTCTTATTAGTTGTGCCAATGAAATCAAAATTCATGGATATCGTGCCGTCAGTTTCCCACAACATTTCGGATCGAAGAAAAAATCAAAAAGAATCAAATTCCGTTCTTCGCTGAACTGTTTCCTTTCTCCCTCTCGGAAAACTTAACGGGAATACTGTTCGCACTCAATTCTGCTGTCTTTGCTGCAGAGCGGTGTAACGAAAGTGTGGAATTCATGGGAAATCGTGTCCATCAATGCAAAGTGCACGTTCAGAGTAAAAACCGTTTCGAGGCTGTTTTCAATTTTTTACAATCCTCGAAAAAAAAATTCAGTCGTTTTTTCATCGAATATTGCGTTAAAAATTCCAGACAAGGGACAGCAAAAAGAAAACTAAAATGGAACTTCGTCCACTAGATTTCATTGTCGTTCGTAAAAAAAATTCGATTTTTTTTGCAATTGCATTTTTATTGACTAAAGTTTTTGTTCCCATTCTCAACGATCTTGAGGCATAATGTCGACAAAAAAGCTATTCGTTATACGATTGATGCAAAGACTCAAACGCGATGATTGAAAAAGTGATTTACAGAATTTTATGTCGAACTTATTCCCCTCCACTTATCGAAATTAACATTTCAGCCACTTGGTAGATAAACGCACGTTAAGCACGCCATGTCTTTCGTGCGTGAACACTTACTTAACGGCTTCGTCTTCCTTTCCTTTTTTTCTCGGCAGCGACAAAAGGTGTCACTGTTTCGGAAGTTCGGTGTCTCAGAGGCCCTCGAATTGATGAGTAAAGGGCATAAGCCACGCAAGCAGCAGAGCCTGTTGCAGACGAATGTGAAAAAAAATGTAGGGCCTCGCGTAATCCCAGGCAGACGAACACTGAATATCACAACCACGTCACGGTCTCATTTTTCGAAACAAAAACGTCACAATTTAGAGAAAACCTCATTGCTCATTGCAAAAACAAAACGTCATTACCCCGAGATGCAAAAAAAAAAAAATACGGTGAGGATAGAGAATCAAATCGACGGAAACTTTTGGAGCACAATAAATTGACTCAGTCAGGTCGATATGAGCCAGCGAACTCGGCGGTTATCGGACCGTCCCAGCACCGAAAATGATGAGCCTTCTTGAAAATCATGTGTCATCATATTTTGTTAAATTTTATTATTGTGTAACGAAGGCTTTTGAGCGTTCGAACGAAATCAATTTCCGGGAAGATCCGCCGAGTCAGATTATCGAAGTTTCGGGCAAAGCTATCACCGGCGTTTACCATAGATATTCAATGATAAAGTTCGTGCTCTGGTTGTCCATGTGAGAAAGAACGCGTGAGGCAATAAAAAGAGAGACGTTCATCATGATAGACGAGCCGAATTTGATGAGAAAAAATTCTCATCAATTTCGAGTGGGAATCCCGAATCACTGAAGCGAGAGAGAGACTGAGAGAGAGAAAATGTTTTATCATTAAAACTGTCGGCGTTGTATGACGTCGGGATATGTTTTCTGAGCAGCGATAGAATGACGCTAATTAGGTTTCGGATGAAATGATAAAATACGTAGACACTGGGCATAATCATTATTTTCTCACGCTACAAAACGCTTCCCCACTAAAATGCTGATTAAAAATTCCCTGGTGACGTTTTAGTATGAATCAAAGAATTTTTTCGACCAGTCGTGTTGAAAATTCCCTTATCGTCCATTTTATTTGGTACTGGCTGAATAAGCTTTTTCAACATTGTTTTTATTCATATTTTTCGCCTCCTTACGCTCGCCAGTGGCTCACATTTCGTCCGAATGATCGCTAGTGATGGGAAATTATTCTCAAACTATGTCGGAACTGCGGTTGTCTAAAGATGCAAAGGAATCTCATATTTTTCGATGTGTGATTATATGGACCTCTGGGCAGAGGCGTGAAATTGCGCTCGGCCTAGAGTCCCCTCCTCATCCATATATATACGTACATACACAGACGACTTCCTTGACGATTCTTTATGGGGCAACACGATCCTGGTAAGATGAACGTCCAGCTTCGAAGGACGGCCATCAAAGGGTTCCCAATAAATACCGCACTCCGGAGGGTGAACTGCTATGAAATCGACGTCGAGAAATTTTACAACAATCACTGTTCTCATGCATAGCAACTTTTCGAATGTCCTCGTATTTCTAGTGACGATTTCAATCAACGAAATGTTGCAATCGTTTCGCCTTGATCGAGTCCTGCGATTAAGTCTTTACTCAATTATCACGATAATTGCTTATGAATAATTTTTCCCATGACTCGTAACTAGACGACGACAATGTTTATTTTTTAACGGAAAAAAAAAAATTGTTCTCGCTCGCCGGAAACGTGGAGCAACGAATAAGGTTGGGATTTTTTTTTTTCACGATCCAGTTATTTTTATTGGCTTTCGCGTAGGTTCCGAAGGATGCTAATTATCGACAGGCTTTTTTTTGTCTCGAGTGGCTTTTGAATGGCACGAACTCGAACTGGAAAGTACTCCGAGGCACGATTTCTATCTGTCTGCTTAGGAGGAGCCTCTTCGGTTAAGACAAGAGAGTGTTTGATCGATGCGGAGATCGTCTCCGTATTTTGTGAAACCGGAAATTATGCGTCAGCCTATCTCCGTGCCGGAAATGACGGGACATGGCGCCTCTGCGCCTCAGATCACGCCATTATCTCTTTTGCATGTAAACTCTCTACGTAAGAATCCTACACTTAACAAAATCGGTGATAGCATTTATCGCATTCGAAAAATATCCACCGAATGAAAAATATCCCAAAGAAGAATCGACCGAGAACAAAAGCTGATGATCCTATTGATTGACACAATTGGTAGCTGATGAAAATTCGGAATAACATTTCGGTACGTCGTGTTTTCGTATTTTTCCGATTTTCTTTCTAAACTCCAAATTTTTTCCGTACGACAGTTACAAAAATGTCTATGTACGTACATGTGTAACGATGGACAGAGAATCAGAAGAGAAAAGTACACAGTGACTAGACGATTTGTTGGGAAAAACGTTCGCAGCATTTATGGCAAGGCAATTATGCGTGCTTGGTCGCTTTCTGCGGAAGCTCGCGTGATGCTTATACACACGCTCCATAAGGCAAGAACAGAGAGAGAGAGAGAGAGAGCGAGACGAAAGGAGAGAAATGTAAAACAAAGAGCGAAAAAATATCAAATTTCGGATGCGAAATTTTGTTTCTCTTTGTGGAAAACTTGAATAATTTTCGACACTCAAAATATTGGCTAAAAATTAAGGTCACTGAGGTCTTTCTGCAGTGGCGACATTTTCATATTAATCCTCTTCGTGGAAAGCTTTAGTCGTTCATTTACATGGCTAATGTTAAGAAATCAGGAATCGACTCTTTTCTGCTGGTTGCATTTATATGCGCGCTGCATTTTCGTCGCGTGCCAGATATCACGTTTCTCCTGCACGATATATGTATATGTTTAATAATATAAGAGAGTATAATAAAGTGCAGCATCGCGCGTTCGTGCATTCGTATTATAATGTGACATTCTAGACGAGGTCAGATGCCACAGTAGTAACTAAACTCCATTGTACTTTGTACAGCCATCCGTTGTACTTACAGCATATTATATGAACTTTATACACACACTGAACACATGTATTGTGACTGTACGGGGGTTGAAACGCATAACGGTAAGAAATCTCGGGGGTGAGAGTCTGTGGATACGCCCCCGAAAGATCATCTCTTGAAATCAGATTCGACTGTTACCCAACGAGCTCTTTTCGGCGAAAGAAAGTCTTTATACGTTCGACACAATACCTGGACCAATTTTATTCTCTTCTTCCCTTCATGACTTGAAGAATATGACGTGACGGAAAGAATGACTTAACCAAGTTCACGAAATGCCCGAAAGAAATTAAAACAGTTTACTTTTCATTAATTAGTCGTTTTTCTTTATGAGATTACCGATTAATTGCATGGGATGAAAAAAATAAAAAAAAGGTTGTTAACATTTTGAAATTGATGAATTTGTATATTGACTTTTGTAAAATGACATTTTGCCGATCCATGAGAATGTGGAAGAGAAATGATTCCATGCATTTTTCCTCATGAAAATTCGCTTTATTTCAGAAAAATTCGTAAATCTTGGGTTTTGATTAATTCAGCCTGGGAGTTAATATTTTCATTGAAACAATTTTGAGTTCGCAGTGTTCGTAGTTTTGGAATATGAAGTCGTTTTCATATACTGCGTTAGCAACACATTAGATTTTGTATATCGAAGCGACTCGTCGTTTCGGTTTTCCCATCGAGGGGAGCCTCGTCCTGGGCTTGTCTATGACTATGTATGTGTGTATAGCTGGCACGTGTCAGACATTGGGCGACTGTATGTGCCAAAACATACGTTCGCCTCTTCTCTCCCTCAAATTCTCTCTCGTTCTCTCTCCCTGTGTCCTTTCCTTCTTCCCGATCGCGTATTAACGATATTTATGTCATTCATCGTGAAATATCGATCGATTATTAATTCGAACGAAACTGCACCGGAAGTTCTGGTGAGTCCTGAAATTTATAACGATGAACATATTTCGGGATCGGTGGCTTACCTCGAATTTGCCGTCGGTTTTTTCTGCATTTCTGAAACTTTCTCTTCACCGATATTTCGCACTTGAATAGTGAAGAATTTTTTTTTTTGTATGGCGTCGATTAATTTAGAAATGATTGAGAAAGTTATTTAATTTGTTGTTTCCGGAAAAATCGATTCCTTGATGATGACAAGTTAGTCGTCTTGAATAACTTGTCATCGAGAAGGTTTTTTTTTGTATATCCACGAGGTCCAACATATCCGGTAAAGTATAGAGAGGATCGTTGGGCACGTAAGACTGAGGCGATCGGATTAACGATCACGAAATAACTAGTATTAGGGACAATCGGCGAGGTTCGAAAGGAAAGACGATAAATCAAAGTCTCGAAAGAAAGCACACACGTGAGCCTTGATGACGATCGTGTGGTGGTCGATTGATGTGCCAGCAGGAACATTTGAACCATGTTACTTTCTTGGGCATTGACTCGATGCACGCAACTCCGAACTTGGAGTTTCTTGTCGCGGTAGCTCGAGGGCCAGGAGATCGAACTTTCAGACAAGATTAAATTGTCCCTTCTAATTGAGCAACGAGAGGGAAAAAAGGAAAAGAGAAAAGAATATCGAAAGAATATCGTTCTTCGGTATATAGTGAAATTGTCACGCGAGTCTCTCGTTCGTATACTTCCAACCCATTTAAGGTGCACGTTATACTCATATATTAAAGCTCTTTGAGGCTATACGACCAAGTGTAATAGATTTTCTCCCTCCTGATAAAAAAATTAGGCCACGATCTTTATTGACGCAGGATTTCCATAAATTGCATTTATCATATAATTCTCCAAGAACTTCTCTGTAAGTTGATTCGTCTCAAAAAATTATAAATATTAACGAACGTTGACACAGTTAAGTTTGACGAGTGCATTGTGCCATAGGGTCAATTTAACCCGGAGCTCGATTCGTTCGCCTGAAACAAGTAGCCATTCCGTTGGCTTTTATTAAGAATAATCAAGACTCCACGTAAAAATTTCAAAACATGCAAATTTGATGGCTGAATTGGTCGACATTACTGAAAATTCAAATCACACTCGACGAGAACAAAGGACATAAGAAACGTTGGATTAAAAAAAAAATAGATGTCTTATCAGCGCGTCCAGTGTGAACAATACAACGTGTAATTTCCGAAAAGAAAAGTATTTTCTATTTTTTGTTGTTGGTATTTTGGAGGGTGCATTCGAATCCATGAACGGAAGTGGCTGGATAATAAATCGCGTCAAGCGATCAATATGTGGATACGGTTTGTGAGTTGCATGAACAAATGCTTTGGCACTATTATGTATCTCGAGAAACCGTAAACGAATAGGCGCTCGGCAGTCTCTATCTCTGATCGGAAATAACAAGGAAAAAATCAGTGAAATCTCTCTGAAACGCCCAGCATCCATCGCAGCTCGTGAGGGTAGATATGTTGCATCTGTCCTCACGCCCTTTTGTGTCTGAAATACATATCCGCATGTATATATTGTGAGGCCTGCAGGAACACGAGGGTTAGAGCGTATGGGTTTAAAGTCCATGCCAAGTCAAAGTCACATATGAGTGAGATCCAACGACAAATACATGCACAAATGCACATGCATTCAACACAGTCCCAAAGCAGAGCGCTCGCTGGTTAAGGGATACAACTTTTTTCATTTCAGGGCCCTGCAAGGGGCTAAATGTTTTATTACTTAATCATAACCGCACCCTCGCTACATATGTACAAACGAATATAGATATAAACTGGACATAAGGGATGAGAAGCAAATGCATGACGTGATGTTGCTAATGCACCGATCTGGGCGGTTATCTGTCCAAAAACTAATACCCTTCCGTTCAGTGTCGTGTATTCTCTAAATACCTAATTATTCATAAGCCTCGTTCCATATACATCTTATATGTGAATTCTCTAACGGGGTGAGCTTGCAGCGAGTACGTGCACTTGAAGATCATTGATTGTGAGGTGGTGACTGAAAATTTGAGGTGACGACGAATTTGATGTCAAAAAGGACGAAGAGAAGTTCAATTTTTGAAAATAGCTTCTCGAACTGGATCTGCTTTCCGTTGTTAATTGAGCATCGTATAATTTGATTGAAAAATTGAAATAAATCGACTGGAATTTTCAGAATGATTGTCCGCTCATCAGACGGTCGTTTTTCAGGAAAAACTTTATACTTTTGATGATTCGGGTTCTCGGATAGAGTCAATGTGGTAAGCATGGTATGGGGAATTGAGGTTGGTGAAGCGCCAACGTAAGTGTGACTCAATTAGCCGATCGGATGGACACGAGGGAATATAGATGGGGGATCGAGGGTGCGAATCGTCCCGATGGTGCGGTTAGTTAGCTTTGTACGCGTCGCTGGAAATGGAGAGATACTGCATGTATACGTGAGGGTTGAAAAGTACACATGTACCTTTGTGTATATATAAAACCGTGTGCGTGAATAGTTTAGGGAAAAAAAGAGTAGGCACGGAAGAGATTCCGGGTGCATTGACGCGAGAACCACCGTGACAAAAGGGCTGAGGCATCCCCGCTTATTGTTTAGGGGAGGAACGTCTATGGCCACTATGTCCCTGCTGTATACAAAGAATTTAGTAAAGCCCCAGCGTTGTCTGTACGATGCAGGCTCCATGGCTCATATTCTCTTGCAATGGTACTAAACAAATTTGCGTGTAAGTGGCGCATATGTACGTATTTTTGCGAATGTAAAATAATTCCGAATAATTCAAAATTAAAAGAGCGTCCGAAAGAAATGAGAGTGTCGTATAAATCGTCTCTGGTGCGTTAAGGAATCGATGACGATGTAGGAAACTTCTCACGAGCAGAACGGCGTGGATTTCGTCTCTGGAAACTGTTAATAGCGCCAACTCTGTCGTTCTGCTTGAAACTAATTGAGATATCTGTGTGTGTGTATGGGTACGTGAGTGTATATTTGTGTGAAAATCTACATGAGGGGCTGCGACTTCATTGGAGCACGCGCCAGCTGCTGGCACATTGTTAAATTACTCCTCAACCGATATCTGCGCTCTCTCTCCAGCTCAGGCTTCACGGAAATTCGCAAATAGTTTGTTCAACGTTTATACATGAGGCAAAGTACATCGCGAGTGAATCCGTCAGGTTGAATCGCCTGGTTCGGAAAAAGAGTGATTGCTCTTTGACTGTGAATCCCACGTTGAAACTTTTCAAGGAGATTCAGACCGTCGAGCATGGGGCCCCATAAAAATATCAATTTTTTGTCCCTGTCGATTTTTTAAACCGATGTCCCGACAATTTTGTTCTATGGCGAAATAGTAAAGGCACGAGAGACTATTGTTGTTATTAATTCCCCGCGGGGGATTTCCGAGGGGTCGCGTATGAATTTATCGTCGCGTCCTCGTGGAATATGATGAATCCCGTCAGTCCAGGTTTGTTTCCCGCGCCAATGGAGAGATCATCCTCTAATGTATTTACACGGGGGTTCGGAGACAGTGAGAGACGCGTTTTTGGGAGGGTGCCTGTTTGGGGGAGGTGGCGCGTCTGCTTATATATAACACGGGGTGAGATTTGTCACTCATGTTATATTAGTGTATATATATCGATGGGGAACGTGCGTGCGATGCGTGTCGTACACGAACTACCGTTGTATCACCCATTGTCATCCGAGCCCGTAAGATTAAGCTAATTTCACACATGTCCTCACGCTCTTCGTCCCATTCACCCATTCGCAGCTCACGCTCACCAGGCACCACCAATATATTTATAAGGGCAGCAGGGTTAGAGCACGTCGCCATACATTTAAGCAGCCACGTGCGTGTGTGACATATGAAACTGTGCCAGAACGGTGTCAAATCTATCATAACTTTTTACTCCCAGCATTTTTCCGCTCATTTATAAAAATCATAAGATTTTACGTTCCAACGATCCAGAGAGTTGATGAAACAAAAGAAACGCAAAAAGGAATCTTAAGGATTGAGCTGATGATTGGGCAGGCAATGTCTTGTGAATCTTTCGAAAGGAAAAATCGTTGCCACTGGGCCCCAGCGTAGGTCCATCGTTTGCGATGAAATTCATCGAGAATCTCATAAAAGTAATGACTTTCGTTACGTGTGTGTTGTGAGAAGAAAAAAAAATACACAGATTTTTCGGTTTCGAAAGAAAAGTGTCTTGTTGCGAAGGCGTGGAGACAATTTTTTTCCGGAAGCTGTTAACGATCTGTACCTTTTAGATAACGTCGCATGAACAGAAACGAAGAAAAAGTTGAAGTGAGAAGTCGAAAAACGGGAGCAGCGGATGAGAACTGAAAAACCGACCAGTCCCTGCTCTTCGCAAAAGGAGAGAGACGAACGAGAGCAAAGAGCGCGATGCGTATCTTCGAAAAACAAAAAGCCAGACTCGCAATGTTCCAAGCCCCTGATGCTAGAAAATTACGCCCTTTTATTTGTTAACTATTGAGATAACATCTGCTCGCGCTCGCGTAGCGCTCGATTAGTCGATTTTAGTCGAGGGTTCCTCCGCTGTAGGCTCCCGTACGTGTATACCAAAGTTTCGGTACTTTCGCTGCTGTCCTGGCACAAAACCCGCCCACATCCTTCGAGGTTTACAATTACGCAATGTTCCGCATGTGTCACGGACGAAATACGTCCAGAGAGAACCCGCGAGAAAAGATGAACGCGCACATGTCCTTCGTCCAGCCAGTTTTCAACCCCCTGTGACAAACACGTATACGTTCGAAGAGTTACCCTACTCTCGTCCTCAAACGCACACACACACATACATATATACTTAGCATGCGAGTTTATATGTCACAGATGCATTGTAAAGACACAAGAGCAAAGGCGTGCAAACTTTGTCGTCTTTTTCCGAGAACAGTGTGGGAGGTACGTCCCGTTTTGTTCCTTCTCGAACATTCGTCACCGCAAAACTATAAAATTTGAATATTCGTCAACAAAGTTTTATTGTTAAACAATTTTACTGTGTCGTAGCCAGAAAAAGAATCGAATCTTCGATGTTTCGGGGATTTTTACTTTTTCGTGAACTCGATGCACAAAATTTCATTATTAAACTAAAATTATTGTTGAAAAGTTTTAATGACAATGTGAAGAAAGTGGTAAATTTGATAACGTCTGCTTGGTGAGACATGAGAAATTTCTACAAGTCAATATTGTGGTGAAATCTAGAAAAGTATTGCTCGAATGATACAGAAAATATTTCCAGAATCATGTAGCGAATATTGCGAGAATGACAGCGTAAAATTGACCCTCGTTTACGCCATAGATTTCATATTTCACTCGGGATATTTTCTCTAATTGAGCGCGAGCAGGAGAAATACGATTGATGGCCATTTTCCTAAAGTTGGTTGTGCGCATGATTGTTTTTCGTGGTAAGTTTTAACGAGTTTTTTGTTTCATACGAAAGGAATTCTCTAGTCGTAATTCTATACAATTGGATGTTTATTTACTTCGCCTGTAAATTTTTCCATTAAAACTCATAAAGGCCGAGAGTCGTAAAAAGTGGAAGATTGAGAGAGTTTGAGCTCATCGAGGAATGACGTTGGCATGTCACGGTTGAGTGTATCTTCTTCCTTCGGTCCTAAGATTCCTCGTGAGGCTCGTATACGAACGCTGCGAAGAGATGTTCTCACGAGCGACCTACGACCTCCTCAATTTTATCCTTTTTGGACACCAACTAGGCTTCCAATATATATAAATATATTTTGGAGTATTCAGTGACGTGAGACCCAAAGACTTGAGGAGCGGTTCTCAACGGTCGTCGAAAAGGATAAACGACTAAAAGAGGGAGAGGGTGAAGAAGAAGGAGAAGAAAAAGGAGATAAAAAGAAGCATCGCGAGAGTCGAGTCGAGAGTTCTCTCTTCACTGTCATTTGACACAGTCCTAAACCCAATTCGCGTCACGCACATACACGCACCATCCCCGCATATGCTCATCGTCGTATGGGCATTAATTCTATATCTTCCTTTCCGTTTTCGTCCTTTTTTCCCTGCTTCTTTCTTTCATTCCTTATTTAGCCTTGTATGTCCTCCCTTGGCTTTTTGTCTCGTGGTTCCCAAGCTAAGAACAAACGCGGGCGAGCTACGGATAGAGATAAAAGAAGAAGAGGGGCGAAAAGGAAACGAATATTATGCGAGAACTGTCCGCACAATTCCGCGGGTACCACCCCCACTTATTTTATTTGTCCATATGTCTGTGCGTATATATTCTCTCTGTGCATGAAGCTGTGTGAGTGTGTATAAGGAGCTTAAGACGAAGGTTTCCCAGGCGAGGACCGAGGAGGATGAATGTGTGCCCGGCCGCGAATCTTTCGGTCAGATAAGCCTTTGTGCCCCGAGTGTCTCGCGGTGGCGGTTCCTCAGTGTACACATACACCATTCCAGAATAGCAGCATTGCTGGGAATAAAACGGAAAGAAGCTGTGCACAAGGAATGAGAAAAAACGTGTAACGTAGAGGATTTAATAGAGAGAAAGGGCAGGAACGTTGTGCTCAAAGCAAAGACATCCGAGACGCGAATTAACCCACCAACCAATCGCCAGAAGATAACACGTACCGAGCGTGTCCATTTCTTTTCTCTTTTGTCATAGAAATCCACCTACCAGAGCTGCAACGAAACTCTGTCATAATCTGACGAATAATTAAGCGTATCGGACAATTTTACAATTTTCAACCAAAGTGCATTTTGTAAACGTTCGATCTTTCATGAAAATACGAACAAACGCTCTAGTAATAAAGTTCAATTCGTCATTGATCACAATAACCGAGCGACGATCCGCATGACAATTTATTTTACGTTTTTTTGCATCTACATCGAGTTTTTTCGTTCGTTGTCGAAAAGCCAAGAGAATGGTGTCTCATCGGATGAGAGGAACTTATTGCGTTGGCCAAAACATTCCTCTCAGTCGATTAGTGATAAAATTGAATCCTATACTTCGAACTGTCAAAATAGCTGATTGATCAATCAAAAAATTTGTTCATTAATGTGTCGTCGGAATGGTAGTAAAAATAGAAAAAGGCCTATGAGATACCGGGACAGGTGGGGTATCGAATTGAATCGGACCTTGGATCGCGTACCGGGCCGATTGAGTTTGTCTCCAATCAGAACCGATAAAGCCACCATATTTTTCAATCCATTATACGGTAGAAAAGAAAAAGAGGGAGAAGGAGCGAGCGAGATGAAACAGGTGCATTCGCGTTGGAGTCATTTGTTTTATGAATCGAGACAATTGAATGGCGTTTAAGTATTGAGAGCCTGGTGGGGCCCTGAACTATAAAACCGAGACAGCATATCGAGTATCTTTATGACCAGCAAGAAGCAAAACTAGCACGTGCGACGATAGTTATTCCTCGTGTATGTATACGTCTGCATATGTTTGACTCTTTTGATTACTCCCTCTTATACTCTCGATTTCATGCCAGGACAGCTTCGCCTCCGCTTTACTAGAAAATCCAAGCACAAATGGGAAAGAGAGAAACTAAATGATACGAAAATTAAAAAGTTGTCATTTCGGGAGTCCGACCATATTCCGAATGATTTTTCTATTGACGTTTTGTCGCAATGACGCGTTTACGATCTTTGTGCGAGTGACTTCCAAGAGTTTGGCGATTCTTTCGGAGCAGATCATTATTCGCTCAACCCTTCATGTTCTTCTTCTGATTTCGGTTTGACAAACATAGACGCAACAGCGTAAAATGTACGTGCCTGAAAAGCAAAACAAAATTTCTCAAGACGCGTCTCCATTCGCGCCTGCGGGTTCGATTCTCCTTCATATTTCCTACTCCAGAGCAATTTTCTTCGTCACACAACGAGCCGAGATATTGGGCTTGATTCTGCTGCGGCTGGCACGATGAGAAGATTGGAAATATCGGCCGCGTATAATCATTTCAAGTTGCCTAGTTGAACCGCTGTCACGTCACCCAATGACTGCATTATAGGAAGAACGAGAATGAGAGAAAGAGTAGGACAGAGAGAGGGGAGAGGAGAGGAAGAGAGCAACCGCGATCGTAAAGTAGCAGAGAGGGCCAGTTGCAGCAGTTCGCGATCGATAAATCTTCCGACGTCCTGTCCAAACACCAATCTCCATTCTAATAACACAGCCGAAGACTTGCATCACTCGTACTATCCAAGAGTAGTTGGCTCTTAGCCTCAAAATTCTGAAGATCTTGGACCGAGCAATGTCCACGTAACTGGCAATCGTAACTTTCGTAGAAAAATACATTTCCACATTATTCCAAATGCAATTTCATTCCATTCCATTACTCTTCATATTCTGAGATTTTATCGTTAACTACCCAAAGACTAATATGAAAAGTTTAACATTTTTTTTCAAAATCTTCGAAAATTCATTATTTTCGTTTTCGAATTATCTTTGCATTGGTAATTCGAGATTTTTGATTTGTTAGCATTATTTTAGTAGCTTGTGAACTTTGAAAGTGGAAAATATGACGAAAAATGTGATTTTTTGGTTCGGGTTCCCGAAAAAAAAAAAAAAAATTATAAGAATGCAATTCACAGCCTGAAAAATATTCTGATTCATGAGCTTCATTCCTGCGAAAGATTCATGAAAATTGGTTCCGTGATTTTTGGGTGAAAAGGGCACAAAAAAAATTTTGTATTAAAGTTTTCATATAAAAGATTGAGCTGCTTAAATTACCATTTGGGTTACTTGGAGATAAATGTTTTGAATAATTCCGCATTTCTCTGTAATCTATACTTTCCGAAATCTCTGATAACCATGTCAATCAACATTCGTGGAGCTGTCAGGTCACATTGAAAGCTGGAAAAGCAGAAAAAGATTGAACCGCGTAAGAAAACAAAGCATCGAACCCTATAAATGGCTCGATAGTACTACGTCGCACCCACCCACAAAAATGTAATCTTGGACGCGTCACGATCATCGTGCACGTCACAATAACACAAAGAAAATGCTGGAACGTCGCATAATGAAAATAATAATAGCGCAATAGAAAAGGAAAAGAGAAAAGAAAAATCTGTAGAACTAATTCGCGTGCGAGATAACGCGGGCGACCGCGTTCACCCTCTTTGGCTCGCGCGAGGCAGAAAGAAGACCGGGAAGGGTTTTGTACGTCAAGGGGTGTGTTTTAATGTTACATATATTTCTTTATATATATGTTATCACTGGAAATGGTAGGATAGGGTGCGCAGCAACGTCGAGTCACGAGGTGGTCACAAGTAGGGGGTAGAAATCATGGAACGGTCGACCAGGTGATATCAGCAGGCAGGGAAAGGCCACACGCTGTCGGACTTGTGCTTCTGTCCCGTTTTGCTTGGTCGCTTCTCTCGACCGTGCAAAAGCTCCTACACAGAAAACACGTCCTCGCAACCGTCCAAGGAGATCTTATCTGACACCAGGTTGTTCCCTGTATACGAACCCCTCCCCCCTCCTCTTTCTGTCTCTCTCGCAAGATCCCCTTGTATAACGTTCGCTACTTAACAATAAGTATATATATGACCTCCTCACCTCACGTCTCCTGCGTCTCTGATGACAATATCGCGTGGTCACTGAGATAACTACTCGTGTCATTCCTACATCTACTAGCGCACTTCTCCACGACGACCTCCCTCGAACCCCTTAACTAACCGCCCTCTAGCTCTCTCTCTCTCTCTTTCTCCATTGTCCCTTTTCACTCGTACATTCGTCTTACCGCATGATGATAATTGCTCCTCACGTGAGAAGGAAGCAATACATTTTTTTATTGCCGCATTGATCTTTTCGCTCCAAGGATAACGCACGAATGAAAAGTGAGTTGAAAAAAAAAAAGAAAAAAAATTGACACTAAAATATTCTCTACTGATCGAACGTCAGATTACTTGAGAATTGTTCGTGTATTATACGCATTTTTCCAGAGTGAATAACAGTTATTGACGTTAATTTAATCAACTTCTGAATTTCCTCTTTTGAACCGCGATAATTAGATTTTTTGCAAATAACTCAGCTTTATTATTTCTATAGAAAAGAAAGGAGAGCGTCGAAATAAAAAAGTAATAGCACCGAGTTTTGTTTCGGCGTTGGAGAGACTCGAGCTGTTGCATTTCGATTGGAATTATGCAGCAGAAGCAAAAAGAAAGGCACTTTGGAATTTCCGCAGAGAGAGAGAGAGAGTTTGGCTTTTACCTCTTACTCCCGCCCCCCTCAACGACGAAGCAGTGAGGAGAGTGAAATGGCTTAAGGGGTTGAACGTCGAGAGGACACGACATAGCAAAGAAAGAAAGATAGAAAGCCAGAGTGCCGAAGAGAGTGTATACATGCGGCGAATCTCTATATATGTATATATGCCTGTTTACGTACACATTCTGATCTATATACGTAGAAAAGTAGTGGGACGTCGTTGCCTCGCGGAATGACGTTGCGGGAAATGAGAATCGTAAAGCACAATGCCAGGCACGCAAGCTCGAGCTAGAATTCCATATATATCTATAAACCAGCTTAGAAAGAGCAAGCGGTTCCCACACACACACACACACAAACGGCTTCTATATCTTCGTATGTTAACATACACGTTTGTATATATATATACATATTCTTGGCTCGACTTGTGTCAAGGGTTTTCGTTGCTGGAGACACACTCGTTCTCTCTCCTTTCCTTTCTCAACGAGAACCAGACCCGAGTGCACAAAAGACGTAACGAGTTTACCACACTTTTTCACGCACACGTGCGCGTGCCTCGATCATTATTATATTTGACGTGTCATCTTCCCCGCCTAATCATGCTGATTGAATTTGCATGAGAATGAGAATCCCCATGATTTATCATTCAGAATCATTCGCCCAGACTCGTTTTACACTAAACACGTTATCATCAATGAACGATAACAAATACCAACAAAATACTCGTCACTGGGGAGTGGACTAACTTTCTAGTTAAAGAAATATCATTTTTATAGTTACTAGCAGTTTTTTTCTGTCAAAGAGTTTTTGTCATTGGGAGTTTTGTCGTCGTTATTAAAAAACGAAGAAATTGGGTATGAAACCTTTTTATCGAATGCGAGGGACATTTGGTGCTGAAAAGAAGATCCGCGACGTTTTTTACTCCGTTGTAATGTTTCTGTTACGAAAAATTAAACGTAGGCGTTTCGCGGCATCCTGCTATGCGAAAATGAAGTTTTATGAAACACGAATGGTTCTCGCGTAGCAACAATTTTTTTTATCAGTTTTGTCGGAAATGGAAAATTACGTGGACGGAGTTAAAATCCTTGACAAAAAGAATTTGTAGAAATTTCACAGATACAGGGAGGAAAGAAAAAAGATGTGGGAAGAGAGTTGTAAAGAAGGAAGAATCATGCATGGACACGCGTACTCATCCGTCACGCAGATTCTTCGGTACTCTTTCTTCGCGCGGAGTCTCTCACCCGTCTTCGCAGCATCTTTTCATCTTACTCTCCTCTCACTCTTTCTCCCTTTCCTCCTTTTCGCTCTTCCTCTCAATTTGCCATCTCACTTCTCTCCCAGACGACGACCAGACGTTCAAGAGACCTGTCGTTGCAACAGACCTGCAATGAGTCTCTTTTCTTGCTGTTATGTACCAAGAAACCTCGTCACGAACGAAGATAAAGAGGGATTCCGAGATTTAATAAGCCACGGCAATAACTTCAGCGACCACCATCGCCGCGACCATGCTAATGGACGAGAAACACCAATTCCTTGTATACTTGTTGAACACACGTGGCTGTCATAATCGTGACGAGTTTAGGAAGTGAGTCTCTATGTACGTGCAGCATCCACACAGATTTGTCTTTCTTCAATGCATCGCTAATATTCATCTCGACTCAAAGATGAAACAAAACTTTCAAAGCTGCCCCCGACCATTCCGGATATTCGCAAAACTTCTTTACCCTTTTCTGCGCTCATCGCGATTTATTCGAAATTTCGTTTCATCCTCGTAACTCATCATGGACGAAGTATGGATCACCGGTCGGTCGTCCAGCAGTCGATCAATTTTTCAAATATTAAGAATGTTCCAACTTTGCAGATAATTCCCTTTTTCATGCAAAAAAAATGCCTTTCGTTTGATCGCGATGATTTAACTTTTGTAAAAGATTTTGAAAGTCCAGAAAAAATGGGGTTTTCTGTTTCCCAACTCGTTCCAACGCTCAGAATATAAAAATCTGCATAACATTACTCTCTGATAAATTGCTGCGAATTAGTGTCCGTGTGTGCGTGTATGTGTGTGTTTCATGTGAACAGGTTATTACTAAGGCTAATCTATTCATTAACCTCATTAAAAAATCAATTAATGTATTTATCGCAGAGAAAAGAAAAATGTCTTTGCTCTACTCTGTGTACAAAGATACAAAGATTAAAATCATATGCCGAGGCTTAAGTACATCGTGCTAAACGATTATAGTCCCTGAATTAGAACTTCTGGTCAACTCTTTCGCGTTATCGATTAATAACACAGCGCTATACTGTTTTTCAATGTTTCTACCTCTCCCATTCGATAGATTCGGAGAGCAAGCTTTGTAGCGCGATGCTAGGACGTTCGTACGAGCCTGGTACCAGAATCGCGATCATGATTCTTGAGAAATCGAAGCACAAACGAGATTATTTAGTAAATAAATCGTGGCAAATGGACCTCGAGTTCTCGATTGCGATGCTGCATTACGCGGAGGAATTATACGGCGTGTAGGCGACAGAGGAAAGACCAAAAAAAAAAACGATCGAGCCAGGAGCCCTGATTAGATGATTAATTATATAATCGGTTCGAGACCCTCGCGAGAAGGGAACAGCTCGCGGTGGAGTTTTTAGGCTTATCGATTGTGCGTGCCGGTGCGACGGAAACAAAACTCGTCTCGTGTACCACTTCGAAGGCTTCGAAGAAACATTTGTTTCCCAAATTTTGACGTTTCATGGCGAACGAATCATCGCAACAAAAAAAAATACGGGATTATTTCGTTAATTATTTTCGTAGGGAAAAAAAATTGTTCCTTGATTTTTTCGATTATTAGGAACATTTCGAAATAATCGTTTTTGGAGAAAACGTTCGTCGAACATATTCCGCGATAAAAAATGCATTTTTCTGTGTATTATTTCGCTGCTCGATCGTTTTTAATCGTTTTCTATGCAAACTGTGAAGAAATTAGGGGCTCGTGGCTTCGAACAACTGTCAATACTGCTCCAGTGGAAAAACTTTTGTAAATCTAGACAGAAACGCGAGGAACGGCATTGTGAATTCGTACATGAACACCGGAGATTTTTTTGCGCTCTCGCGAAATGATTCGCAGCAAACAAATGATAAACAGAGTGAAAAGGAAATCATGGCCAGGTCCAACTTGTCGAGCGTCGTTTCTTGTTCTCTCACAGGCTCCCTAAGAGGAAAAAGAGCAGTTAAGGGAGAAACATGGAAGAGAAGTATTACCTGGAATTATTATTCCAAAATTGTACAAAGAGCGAGAAGGTAAACGAGAGTTTGTGAGATGGTCGGACTATCGCGTTTTTCTGTGTTTGCGACTGTTCTGAGGTACAAAACCTGCGAATAAAGAGCCAGACAATAAAATTCCCTCCCCCTGACAGAAAGAGAAGCACGAACGATTGTTTCCCCGTTTTGTTAGCGAATTTGCATGCCCGGGCTTGCAGCTATTCGGCAAAATGTATTGTGCAATTGTCGGAACTCTTTTATTTATTAATTCACCAGGCACTGCGAATCGATCGAGTCTACCTCGTACCACGTTCGTATTCAACGACAGTACCAATTCATCGATGTGCAATCGATTCAACATCATGAAATGCCACCTCATTAAGTACCCGCATATGCAAAAATCTCGTTCCCTTTTTTCAACTTCCCAACGACAATAAAATCTATTAATTACAATATCTGTTTCGTTATTGCTAATCAACATTTATCTGTACGCGTTGACAGCAATGCAGCCAACCGTTGTCAAACGGACAACGAATAAAAATGAATCGCAACGATCAGGGACTCTGGTGCCTAAAATTTTCCTGAAACAGCCAAAATATTGTAAGTCCCAATTTCTGTGCGAAAAACGATAATCCAATCGCTTCCATCGCATGAAAATGCGACTGGCGATTATTCGATGGCAATCGAGAGCAAATTGGTCAAAAATATTAATGAAAAAAACGAGCATTCGATGCGAGGGAAAGGAACTTATTGGGCAAAGAGTAAATAAGGTTTAGTGAATGTCAAGGAAGCTGCGATGGAACAACGAGGATTTCTCAGTGGCGTGATTCTTCACAACCGCACTGGTGAAACACGAAAATATGTATGAAGGAATAAAATGCTCGCGAGTGCTCGCTCTGACCTATACCTTTGCGAAGGATCATCCGAGATCTATTCACGTTACTGGCTCTCTTCATGTTGGTCCATTATACAGAGATATATGCGTCTCTCAGGATGCGAGACAAAAGCCACGATGAAACAGGACCTCTCCCACTTACTCCCCTCGTTTAGCTCTCCACATAAAATATACACACACACGCACACACACACACATGCATCAACATATATATGCCCGCGTTGTTTCACTGGCTTTTGTCTCCTCTCGACAGATCCGACTTCCGGTACCGACCTAGACGCCTGTGCGATCTCAATGGGATGATATGCTCCATTCAAAGCATTAGGGCGGATAACCTCAAGAATTATTTGTACATATATTTTTCTTTCTGTGTATAAATTGATCTATAAAAACGCGTGTTGTACGAACGCGATTATATTTCTGCGGTTTATCCCGAGGACCATCGAGGTAGACCGAAATCTTTTGCTTTTCGAGAGCACGGAACGTCTTCCTCGACGATTTTTCTTCTACGAGTTTCCTAAACGTCTTCCTCGTAAATTTTTTACGTTACTATCTCGTCCGGTCTTCTTCACGTTCAAACGTTTCTCCCCGAACGCGATGCTCTTTTCGGGGGGATTTGACTTCCGGCTCTGTCTTTTCGAGACAGGGAATGTCGATATGTTTTTGAGAGAACGTTTCATTCAATTTTGTTGAGCTCGACACTGAAAATTCAACATTTATTGGAATTATACTCGAAAAAAGTTTGCATGCGAATCTGCGACCTCTAATTTGTCAGTCCTCTTGCGTTCGCAATGTAGAAATGTTTCCTCTCACTCTTTCCTCGCTCGCACGTTCTTCCTCGTCCACTCTTTTGCCTTCTACAACCCTTTCAGACATGCTCAAAAAAGAGGGTGAACGATGAGATCGCTATGCGGATATATCGCTCTGCTTTACATACACGTACGTGTAAGAATTTTATTGTATTTCTCGAGCGGAGCGATAGAGAGTCAAGCATTAACGGATTTTGTCTTACATATTACGAGACCCGTTATACACACTCGCACACATGCACACTCAGGCACTCGGGGTTGTCGACTCGCGTCTCGAGGGTTTTGTCAGGAACAGAGTGAGCCAGAAAACCTGCGTACAGTATAGATTTCCGAGCTTTTTTTCTTGCTATTGAAAGTCTTTATTGCGAGAGTCCAGCGAACAATAAATCGAACGAGATTCTTAGCGAATATTCATACGCGCGGAGACACGTGTGAGTACGAGGAATTTCTCACGGTCTCGTAAAATTCAGTCCCAACTAAAATAATCATCTCAACGCAAATCTCAAAATAAACATTTCCACGAAAACTCAATTATTGATATGCGTTCAAAGGCGCAAATTATTTTTCATTTTTTTTTCGAGACTTTCTATACACGAGCGCGCGATAATGGACTTTGAAAAAAAAAGCATTGGATTATTTCTGAGGAGGTGGGGACTTGGACAGATTGTCATATCCCACTCTTGGCGATGCTCCTTGCGTGATAACACGCGGTTCGTGCTATCCGCGGATTCCATGCGCGGAGGCGGGACTTGTCCCCGCAAAACTATACAAACCGCGTCAGATGCGCACTCCAATGACTAGACAAGATACATATCCAAATATATATCTACATTTCTCTGTAATACGATGTACATGTGGGGGCAGTTGCGTTGCTCCGCCTACTTTTTCTCGTGACGTACGAATTATCTTATATGCGCCGGTGTACACCTTTTCTGTTTACATTCACGAGATAAGCAAATGTTTTTCAAACTTGATTAATAAAATATTAAAATTTAACAGAATACATCGATCAATTGATGCAATTTCTTCGAATTAATCAAAATATATTTCCATCTTTTTCGATGAGACGATTTTCTTTTCATCTTTTGATCAGACGATTCATTATTTCGGGCAAATCGTGTCTCGCTTTTCTTCTGAATGTTAAGAAAACTTGCGAGATCCTATTGTAGGATTCGTCTTCTAGTGTTCCAATTACAGGCCATCGAGGAATGGACTACAGGGATTTTCATGGGGCGAGCAGTAAAAATATTTAACGTTCAACAGAATTTCCTTAAAAAAATTTTATTTTTCGAAACTTGCAAAATTTTCGACACTCAGATTCAAAGATACGTAACTTGGGTGATTTCTCGAATTTTGAACTTTGCCTTAAACCTTTATTTCAAAAGTTTATGGTAACTTTAAAATTATTCAATTATTGCGCAAGTCGATTTTTTGACGAATTAACCAGAGCAAAAACTTTCGAGCGTGCCTGTGACGAAATTAGTACCTTAATTCGCATCGGTTCTCGTTCAATCTTCGTGAGAATCTATATTCGAGATTCAGAACCTTTTTTCCGTTATTCTTCTTTTTAGTCAGTAGCTGGTATGTTAGTCATTTGTTATATATACATATGCAGTCTCTTATCACATGACAGAAGCTCCCAGAATGATACAGTGGAACCTGCTGAATGACCTTCTAGAAAAACGTGCTGATCACTGCCGGCCGTGAGCGTCCATACTTTGTTTCTATCACTTTTATTACCTTTTCCGACACGTAACACGTGCAAACATTGTATCCACCAAAAGAATTGCATCGTTTGCTAAAATATCCGTGCAACTTATTGTGTAAACATGAGCAAAATACTTTGTATCTTCTCTCGTTCTTCTGTACCAAGACCTGTTATCGCGGATGCAGACTAATATTTCCACTGCACGTTTTATCATTTGCGCAGTGATTCCTATCTCCAGCACTCGATTGTTTTTCTCAAATTTCAAGAGCCACTCGTTCCCCGCTGACTTGCATGATTCAGAGCTTTTGCTTCCATCGCAACCGCAGATTCAAACATTTTTTTCTAATTTTTGAAGTTGCAAAAAAAAAAAATTGAAATTGCATATTCCTCGACGAGTGGCGCGTGATTTCTACGCCAATTTACGGACCACACTCTAACTCGAAACTCTGCGATTATAAATTTGTTGTCATTTTTTCGATCAATTGATTCGGTTGAAAAGAAACAATTGATGTTAATTCGAATGGCAATATAAATAAAAAGTGGAGATTGAAATATAAAGGAGAAGAAATCTTGACACGGATAAACGCGTAAGAACATTCGCAACAGCTCGTTATGATCAATTACAAAAAGTGTCGGAACGTATCGAGGAGTAAGTTGAAGTTGGCGAACAATAAATCCGTCTCTTCAAAGAGACGCGAAACGTCGAAACAATGAAATTGAAATAGATAAGAATAAAAAGGTCGGGAATGACGAGGCTCGCCGTAAGCGTTTGGCATAATCCATTTGTCGCCCCATCAAAAATCTTATACGCGCGCGCACCCCATTTTCATATCGTTATAAAACTCTCGTGTGTCACAGATCGTTTTATTGAGCGTGTAGGCGATACAGAGCGTATGCACCAACACACAAACGCACACACATACACTAGAATAAACACGCAGGCGAGTACGCACACGGATAAATTTTTGTTTCCTCATCCGTTTCGAGAGATCGATTTTACACGTATGTCTCGTTCGAGATGATTTTTATTTTTTCTTTGCCCGGAAGGTCATTAAGTTATATCGATTAATTATCGCGTCTAACCCAAGTCGTTAATCGATTTTATCGGGTCATTTCGCGCGACATGGATTCGCGAAAATATCCGTCGCGCTACATAAAAACCAGCGGACAAAAACTAGTCAACGAGAAAATACAAAAAACAATGACGATTAAAGTTTTTTTTGAAAAATTAAATATTCAGCGTGAATGAGAAAATGTAAAAAAAGGAAATCACTCACCCTGTGCCAATCGCCTCGCAACTGGTTTCGATCTCATCGCTGCACGCCGATCGCCAATAAACTCGTTGACAGTGCAACACTAACAATCCGAGTGCCGAAACTTGAAGCCATGCGATCGCCGATTTATCTCGTCATCGGCACTGAATTTTCGCTGATTTCTTTCAAAATGTAAAAGCAGCCGCGATGATTTATTTTGTCAAAATGAAAACTAACTTTTTGTCGTGAAATATCGTCTTTGCTCGTCTTTCTAAGGATACGGAAGTCACCCCCGGTCACTCGAATCACACACATGTAAAAACACGCAAAACAGCTGTCAAATACGAAAACTCGTATTTCGCGTAATAAATGAAAATGATCGTTGACGAATAAATATCACGTTTGGAATCGTCTCCGTGGTTTATGAAAATATATCCAGTTGGATTTTGAATCTTCGTCACCACTCGCTGCCTCGTTTTATTCAATTACAAATACGAAATCGTTTTCGCGCCAATTTTTTCAATCGCTTGTCGCTGTATTTCTCCAAGCCCTCAAAATCGCTCACTGTCACTGTCCCGGTCTTTGGAGAACGCGATTCGGCTCTGGCAGAGATGAGGCCAATGACTAAGTTGGAGTTTTTTAAATCAGTAGATATTAATCCTCATGGTGTCGACGAGAAAACGATGCCGTTGCTCCGCAGGTTAATTGTTTCACCCTGTGTACAATGTCGACGGAGTCGGAGCAACCAAGAGCCAGATAACCTTCTTCTCCACCTCGTTGTGGCGTTCTCCACCTTCTCGCGGTTCCCTCCTCTTTCTCTCCTTCTCTCTTGCTCTCTCGTCTCTCCACCGCTCTTTGCCACCCTCGACGAGCCCGCGACACTCGCAACTCCCTCTATCTCACTTTTCTCTCTTACCCATGTGTGCCAGTGAGTTTCACTTGGTATGTGTATATGTGTGTGTCTGTTGATGTGATTGTGTATCAGTTCCTGTTATGTACTCTGTAGGTTCTGAGTCGTCTCGCCTCGACGACGACGACGCGGGAACGACGCACGGCGTCGGTGGTAGCCGCGCTCGTCTCCTCCACCACCACCATCAGCCACCACCACTACTGGCTTTGCTTAACCTCCCCTTACCGCCCCTTCCACACTTATAATCCTATACAGTACGAATCTACGTGTTTCCACCGCGCCACCTCTTCTTCGTTCCTCTCGTTCACCTCCCTCTCCACGTGGATTCAACGCCGCTTTTTTACGTGTGCACTTCGTCTTCGCCCTCTTCTTCCTCTCTCACTCTCTCTCTCTCTCTCTCTTTCTGTTGTTCCCCTTACTTCTCTGTTCCTCCTTTTATTTTCCTTTGCCCCCCTCTCTCCCCCATTTTTTCCTCTATTTTTTTAAATTCTTCATTCTTCTTTAGCTTCACTACTTTGTTTTTTCTTTTATTCACGTGCTCATTCTACTTTTTCTTTTGGCCTCTTCATCCGCATGCCCTATTTCAAAAATATCGTCTTCTTTCTTGTCCTGCCTCTTTCCTTCACTATTTTATATTTTTCTATGAATTTTCTTTACGAATGTTTACTCGCCACGCTTCATATTCAACCGCGAAAGTCTTACGAGTCTTTAATTTCGCACAGTCGATGCCATGCGAATTTAAAAAATGCTATTAACACCACGTGCTTTTATTTTTATTTTTTGGGATTAAATACGAATGAAAATTGTTTACGCCAAAGGTATTTTCACTTTATTTCCTGGTGACAATGAATTTTGACCACAACGAACAAGAAACCATGAAGTTGTACAAAAATCAAGGGAGCTGCAGGTGCTTTACGCACTCTTTGAGAGTATTGTACAGCAAATGGCACGAAATCGACGTTTCATGAATGGATTACTCGTAGACCTAATACACTTTTCAAGCCAGTTTGGTCCATATATAGATATATTCGTAGGTTGCGTGGTTCTCGCGATATTGTAGGTCGTCGTCGTAGCAACCCTCCTTCGGTTTCGTTACCTGACTTGGTGGTCACGACCTCGAGACTCCCCCACTCTTAATACCGGAAAACCGAGTGTGTGTTTCCTCGTGTCGAGCCCCATCTTCTGTGTAATCAGTCCGGCAAACCACGTGTGTTCCATCCTTTTCAAAATTGTCTCGGAGAATTGCTCTCTGCACTGCATTCATGAACTTTAATGATTAGTGGTGATTATCATATCAGAATTCTTTAAATACAGAAAGTTGGCAGATTCAATGTGCAGAGAGAAAAAGCTTCTCTCCAGCTTGGCAAAAGGTTGCGCCAGCTGAAGTCAAAGAGATGAGGTTTCGTTGTTCGAAAACCTGACTCGTTCCTGTACAAATGTGTGCAAGCACACAGCCGGATTCGTTGCGCACTTGCAACGAGGTCCATGCAACGTAGACTCGTTGGATTTCCTGTACGACCAGGACAACGAGGATGGGAGGACGGTGGGTACACACAATCAGCTACCACGTTCTGGTTTCCCGGTTCGCGATGTTCTCTCTCCCCGGTATATAATCGCGCACCCTTTCGGGCGCAGCTTCAGCTCCGCCCTGCTCTTCTGTCTCTTGTCTGCATCGCTCCAACCCCCTGCGGTTTCCATTCCCTCATCCGCGTTTCTCCGTTTTCAGGGATCCCAAACATTCGTACTAGTGCTTGAATGACAATCACTTTTTAATGACCCTCTTTTGATTGTTTTTTTATTTTTTATTGAAGCCTCTCATTTTGCGGATCGTCCAGGTGATTTGGGAAGCTGGGAATTTGCCATTCTTCTCGAAATCAGGCAGAATCTCCATCTGGATCATTTTCGTCCAACAAACAGAATGAACTGCAACTTTTTTAACGTTTTTTTCTGAAATACGTTTCGTTATTTGGCTTCTACGATTTTTCGATAACTGGGTGACCGATTGCTTCGGAATCTCGCACACAGCTTCATCAGATTGTTTGCCACAAACAGCAGCAGAGAATAAATCTTGAAAAATATTTTTTTAAACTCCGTTCAGCTTCAAAATGAGGCACAAGGATCTCGATTTTGTAAAACGTTAGTATAAAGTGGAATTTTTAAAAAATATGAATTTTTGAATAAAAAGAATTGTCCATGACATTGCCTTAGGATCAGTAACGAATTTTATGTTTTTGGGAAACTGGTTACAAGGTGAAAACTCAAAAAAAGATGGAAGGATAGTTCAAAGATCGTGCGATGTGTTTGTCAAATGAAACACGACCCCGAGTTGCACATTTCATGGTGTTGCGAATTCAAACGAGCGAAGAATTATGCAAGCGCGCGGTAAACATTAACGGTAGGATAAATGTTCTCTTTGATTATTTTTCGCAAGCGTCCCTTGAACTCCTTCAAGCCGCAGCTCGAAAGGGACTTGGAGGGCATGCGAGGCTAAAGCTGGAGAATAATATCACGTTGTGCTGCGACACACAGGCCGAGATGCAGGTGCTGCTCGCACCAGCATACGACGACGACGACAACAACGAGAGTACGTTTTGCTATTTTTACCCTTCACTCTGAGCAACAGCCAGAACGAGGAAGAAAAAGCAAGAGAGAGAGAGGAAAGTCCGCCTACTCGTCGTTATTCGCTCAAGTAGTATTCACGCACATCCCGTGTGCCATTATTTCTGTCTTGGAAGAACAAGAACTCAAAAATATATCAGTTCGTGCCAAAAAACTGTCACACATTGCAAAAACGATGATGATGAGCATTTCCGCAGCCCTACGTTTTGAGTCGACACACAAAAACGATCGATTAGGATTTTTAAAGCTGAGCAGAAAAAAGTTCGTAACTAGATTCGCAACCCGAACTTGATAGTCGAGATTCAATTAATTTAATTATTAAATTTAAAAAATTACGAAGTTGTTGAGTAGAAACTCCACTTTTCCATGAACACTTGAGAAATTTTATAACAAATAATTTCTGTTCATACTTTTCCCACGCTCATGAGTGTCCCACGACCTATGCAAATAAAAGGTTGAGAATATTGCTCGAAGAATCGCGAAGTTTCTTCATTTGAAGTTTTCATTCATCAATGTTGATCGCCAAATAATTTTTCCAATAATTAAAAATAATGAACCGATCGTTTAATATTATAAATGAAGATTTTTCCAAATTTGTTTGAATTTGAAAAACAATTGGGTGTCTATGAAGCAGACGGTAGAGAGATTTGCTTGTTAATAATTTCAAGAAAGCCGAAAACCGTAAAATGGGTACGGATCGAGTTGGCTTGATCGTTACGGGGAGCGTAATTAGGATATATACATTCACGAGTGTACGAGCCTCTCAAATCTTAAGTAGCTGTTATTTTAACGAGAGCTCGTTGCATAGATCGACACGCAGTCATATTACTATAAAGATTTCAATAACTATGGAATCCATATAATCTGCAAATACGTTGATGATTATGTGTGTGCCAAAACGAGAGCAAGTAACCACACGGAAATATTGCAATTGTACTTGAGATTTCGCGTTCTTGACTCGCGCGGGCGCAGGGCCCAGCGTTTATTTTCATCTGTAAGGTTAATCGTAAACTCGCGCGCATTTGTTTGTGTCCGTCCAAACGGAGCAGGAGGAAACGCGGGCGTGTAGTTGGCACAAGTTTTGACGACTTGTCGAGTTTTTCCAGGCTCGAGAGGCTTTTCTCCCATCGCGTGACGAATCTCCATGATTTTTTTTGCTCCTCGATAAAAATAATAGCAAATCATATTACAAAATTAACATGTTACCGAGCGAGGAAAAAGATGAAAGACGAAACATTCGGACGTCGTGAGAAACGGATGCTTTAACACCGCGGAGGCAAACGCAAATTTCCTCTCTCCGTTGCGTAGCCGCGTGCCAGAAGCAAGAAGCGAGACCAATGATATTTATTACACGTGCTCCCTCTCCTGGCCTCACTGTTCTCGTCTTAGATCTTCGATCAATGATTCGCGACGGATCGCGAATAGCCACCCGCTGCCGTTAACCCCCCTCGGCTATCGCTCGCACTCGGACATAAATGCAAATGATGTTTTCGTTATTCTCGGTCGCGTCGCCGTATTATGGACGCGGAGAGAAAACCGTGTCGTGTCAGACCCGAGCATCGCTACCAAAAATCGAAAATTCTAAATTACTCACAACTTTCTTCGTCGATGCTGAATTCGACGAATTTCGTTAATTTCTCGATTCAAAAAAAAAACACTTCGAGCGTAAAATAAAAAATCCTTTCGTTTTCGGTCGCGAAAATTTTGTGAAAAATAAATCAATCGGTTATGACTCAAATATTGCGAAAATGACCGCAGTTTCTAGAAAAATGCTAAATGCTTTTAAAATTTTTGTTTTTAGCTGCATACGTTTTTGCGTGATACATTTTTTTTCCATTCTGTCCCGCGAGCTCTCCCATTTTTCTTCCCCTCTTTTCAATATTTATATATTTATATATGTTGATGGTTCAACGACAGTTGATAAACGTACGAGAGTGTGAGTGAAAGGGACAGAAGAATTTAGAGCTGAGGAGGAACAGGGGGTTAGGCAGCAGAAGTGTGCGATAGGAAAAGAAGTAAGAAAGCAGGCCTCCGTTAACCGATGACGTATATTAGGGATACTCCGGTCGAGTAGGGTACCTTAGAAATGACGATAGCGTTGGGCAAGCGGCTGAGAACGAGAGACCCTCCCGGTCCCTTTACTGGCTATAAAAACCACTCGCTTTCCTCTTCGACCCTTAGCCAAAAGGCCAATCGTCCCCACTCCGTAAACCCCCTTCCCACCGCCATATCGATCTCGAAAAAAAGGAGCACGTCCAGTGCGAGAGCCAGGAAACGAGTGAAATGGAAACGGTTACTTTTTTACTCTCCATTGGGTCATATAGATATATAAAATGATCCTCGCGTATGTATGGAGCAACTTTCTACATATAGACAAGCTTAGGGTTAACCCAATATAAACCAGTCGCTCGCATCATCGCTTGAGAGACTTTTTCTCGCTTTTTCACCTTTTAACCCCCTTAATTACGATCGTTTGTTTGATCCCACATTTCATCAGCTTTTTTTGTACGCAACGCTGCGAATATTATACTCCTATAACGCGCCACAATCACTCTAGTTATTCTTGCGTCTTATCTCAAGTGAACCTCACATTTTTCACCCTCAGCGATTACTGGATTTCTTTGACCGTGGCCCACTACAAAAGCTTCTCTTATTTCTCTACTTAACGTTTTAGGACACGATAGTGTCCCCTTAATCCTGTCTATGACAATTAATCTCCATGGAATTGAATTTTTATTCGAGTTCACGTTGCATTCGAAACGATTTTTCAAAAGTTATGGAAATTTGAATCCAAGTGAATCATTTTTCGCGTATTCCACCGATTATTCCACGGACAATTTGCATTTGCCGGAAGGAAATGATTTCGATCAAGAAGCTCGCAATTTTTTAAATCTATTTAATGCACTCAAGCAAAAGGTCCTCGGAATATGTTGAACAACAAAAGGGTCAAAGCGCACGAAGGCTCGCAATGTCAAATAGCAAGTGTCAGACCATTGCATGTGCGCAAATGCGATTGTACGAAATTTCAAATGTTCTTACAGCAAAGAGCAATGAGCAGTCGAGGTAGAAAACGTTTTGATCTTTTTCGAGCCCCGCACAACAATCTCTAAACTGCGATCTTATATTTTACTTTTTTTTATTCCTTAATTAGTGTAACGATGTTGGAGTATTTTTTTTTTCACGAGAAAGCACCAAGACTGAAATATCAAATTTCAGTCTCTGTGAATCATTGAAATATAACTCGAAATTTTAAAACGTCCAGGCAGCAAAATAAAATTTCATCGATTCATCCAAAACGTCGCAAGTGCAAAATTTATTAACCGAAATCTAAAATCTTCCGTTAACGACATTATTAAAATCTCTGTCGTATCGTGATTTCCATAAAACAAATTTAACAAAACTTTTCACGAGATTCGAGTCAAGGTCCAAGTCTCGTTGGTAATACGAGAGAAAGGAGCGATTAATGTGGCAGCGTCGTGATTAATTAGCTGTTACACTCGTATGAGCACGACCTCGGAATATGGTCGAGAAAAACTGCGTGGCCAGCATCAGATAACAATTACGATATTACATACATGTATCTAACAATCATCTCTAGAGTCATAGCAAAATATATAAGAACACAGGAAGCGAGAGAAGCTAAAAAAATATAAATTGAAATAAAAAATCTTCGAAAAAAAAACGAAAACGCATTAACGCTCAGTAGGTTTTCTTGCAAGCTCTTGAGCCTGAAACTAAATGTAACGTTTTAGCCTCATATGCATACTGAATTCTAAGTACACCTCGCTCACCGCGCTTTTTCCTTGCCCTATGGTTTCACAATCGCCTCTTTTTTTTATTATTTTTCTTCCCCTCGACATCCCTTGGTTTTCCGGCCTTGAACGACTTCGAAGAAACGTCAAATCGACGAGCTTGCTCACCGGCACATGCCACTGTGATTACGGAGTGCTCATCGCTCCGGTCTTACGTCCGACTGCTCGCCTTCTTTGCACACGTGAATATATTTGTATATATAAACGTTCGATGTCCGAGACACGAAGTTCACCACGACTTTTCTTTGCTCTTACAATTTCTCCCTCTGACTAGAGATCGAGTGATAAGAATTTCCTGGACTCCTGTGTGTACGCTGGGGTACCTCAAGTTTTCGCATAAAATGGAGATCGTCCTACAAAAAAATGTTCTCGTTCGTTCTCCTTATTTTTCTAACAACTCATTCCTCACATTTCTTTGACAATCTTTTATATTTTTCAAAGAGGCACAGATCCTAGCCGAATGACAAAGTTTGCTAAACAATTTTTCGTCATCCATAGAATTCTTCTAAAACACGTGACATTTTTTTTCGTTGATTACAAAGTCGAGAACGAACGTGAGAAAACGGTGAGAATCAACGTAGAATAATTATAAAAATAACGAGCAAATTATTCTTACAAATTGCAGCCAGAGTACTTTTCTTAATTACGAATTATTTATTTTATGGCTGGCTTATATTTGCTGGAGGAAGAATCATGGCAACATGAAGAACAACGAAAAATACGAAATGGAAAAATGGACACGATGTTAACTTCAAGATCTTTCTTACATTTTTTTTTCGTGTAGGAAAATGGTTTGTCGTGGAAAAGAAAAAAAAGCTCGGGGCTAGGACGAGGACGACAAGAGAACTGCGAGATATAGATATAGAGGAAAATGATAAGGTGGGTATGTCGTGCAAGACGATATCGTCCAAGACGGTCGCATGTCATATCAGCAATCATCGTCCTCGGTGGATATAGGTATGTCTGCCTGTATAATTCTGTCGCGATAGAGCGCGCTAACTTTCTCTGTATTAACCAACACATTCACACATATATAAACATACCTGTGATATTAACGTGTTTATGTGCCTAGGGCTTTCTGTACGTGTGTGTAATGTGTGAAAGCCGCGTGTGTACAGTTACGGGGATTTAGCATCACGGGGTCGCATGCTGAGACTGATGTGCGACCACGGAGACCGCCTCGTCGAAACATGCGAGAACCAAGTAGGTACTAGAACCGCAAGTATTATCGCCCAAGGGGCCTCTATTCCTCTCTTTTTTTTCTCTTTCTCTCTCGCCCTCTGTCTCTCCTTTCTCTCTTGCTCTTTCTTTCGCATTGCATCCCCTTGGAGTGGGAACGACCAAGAGATGACTTTGGATTGATCGGAGTTTAAAACTCGAGCAAATGGAACGCGCGTTTGTTAAAAATTCTCACACTCCTCAGTCCCTCATATTCTCGTTTTCTTAGATCCTACGAAATAGCATTCAAATCTCGATTAATCAGATTTACGAGTAACAGCAGTCATTAGTGCCAACAAAAAAATCGGTTGGGTCAAAATGACCCAGTGTGTCCACTGAACGTTGAATACATCCACAGCTCCTCTTACCAACGGATTTTCGATTGAATTCAATTAATATCAACCATACACAGAAGCAACTAAAATGATGAATGCAATTTTTTTTTATTCGTATAGAGAATCGAAGAGAAAAAACATTAATCGAAATAAATTTTTCAAAAATTGCATCACTCCCTGGTCAGCGGATCAAGCTCCCTTTAGCTTTGACAGTTTTCGACTAATGTTTGTGAGTTGTGTGAGGATTTTGTACATTTTTCGTCATAATAAGATGTGCATGTCCAGCAAGACTCGGAGGGACGGAAAATCTCGCTTGGCGTGACTTCAATTTTTGAGGTCACAACGATATATTCGCTTAATACGCAACAGTAACGTACGACATGATTCTTTTTGCCTTCCCTAAGACTGAAAGACTGAAACTTCTGAAATACGTCTCATTGCATGTTGAATAAATATTTACAACTGTCCTACCAACTTAATTAATCCAGAGTATTTAGTATTTTGTTTTCCTTGATTAATTTACTCTCTACAGCGAAGAGGGAATAGCTGGAACTTCAAAATATCGACATATGTCGGCGAGACATCGATTTTACAGAGATTCACCGCGCATCTGTCGCAATGAAGGAATTCTACGAGCAGCAGCACCCAGCAAATGTCTCGCTCCTCGACGGAAGTCATATCTCCGTATGGAAGTAAAACGGTGACAAATTTGAAAAATAGATCGTAAAACATCATTCTCTAAAAATAGAAAAAAAAAAGAATTACAAAACTGCAAAAATAACCGACGCCAATCAGCCAATTAGTAACGAAGACTGAGCGAGGCTGCAAATTCGATTTTTTCTAATAATAGTCATGAAAATAATTTTGCCTGGGACTGATTGTGGAGAAAAAAAATTGTAACCGCCGTTGCTCACCTGGTTTTCGCTGGGTAATGGAATATCGAAGCAAAAAGCACTGACCATCCGCAATATCGCGATTTTCTCGTCATATTGCGCGCCGTATGGAGTGAAAAGTTGAGCAAAAGTCTCACCTGGGTCTGTGACGTACACGCGTGTAGTATTGATGTAATCGGTGTAAATTGCATTAATCAAGAGTTCAACTTCTGACTGACTCGTTGTCGGGTGTTGAATATGGGTGGTACGTGAAATGAGCTTTGAAGGTAGAATTTGATTGGCAATCCTTGGCATGGCACCCCGTCAATCGCTACCCCTTTGCCACCGCAGAGTGAACACGTTTCCACTTTCTCTCTCTCTCTCTCTCTCGCTCTCTCCCTCTTAGGATCAGAAGCAGTTCAGTTTCACGATAGCCATGTGTGGAGAAAACACACGAACAACTCGAACACACGAGTGTATACATTTGCAAGTATAGAGAGTGCGGGTTTGGGTCACAGGTGTACACATACGAACGATATCTCGCGCGGGAAACGACATGTGTGTTCACATGTTGAAATCTTGGTGTAAAAAAGGCCTAGAGCGAATAGTTTTGCATGATGAATAAGGGGCTGTACGCCTTAATCATCGTCACTTATCGATGTATGCGATTGTACGCCTTTAAGTGGGTTTGGCGGGTAACTAAAAGCCGCAATCTCCCGCGTGGGTCGAGTGCCGAGCGAGTGTATCATACAGCGAGCATTCGGGTGGAAAAACGCAACTAAACGCGAGTAATTGGATGGCCTCTAAAAGGAAGAAGGGACGGGGCCGGGGGATAAACTCGGCACTCATTCGACTCACACTAATTCCCAGGAGAGCGAGAGAGAGAGGGAGTGGGCGGAAGAGGGAGAGGAAAGAGCAATCCTCGCGATACGCGACCGCATTCTAAACCATCCTCCAACCACCGAGCCACCTCCAACCCTCTTTTCATGTAAACATCGCACAGGGACGAATATCCCTTTGGACAATTTAATTCCAGCTCCGCGGAAATTCGTCAGTTTTAAGTACGTTGAAAATGTCGCTATACCCTTTTTTCGTACTTTGAAACGAAGCCTGGATGCTGCTCTACCGAGAGAGAAAAAGAGCGCGAAGAACTCTCCTCTTCTTCGGTTCTCATTACGAGGATGAAAGAACGACGCAAACACACAAAAAATAAAACTAAATTTAGTGAGCGAAGGAGGACTGAAAGAAATTTAAATGGCAAGAGTTTCGTTTCCTCTCACGCTTCACCACCCGCGTTCTACTTTACGCCTTCCCTCACACCCTCATCCTTCATAGTGTACTTTTTATACCCAACATCTCGTAGGTTTAAGGGCGTAATCTACTTTCCTTCACCTGCTAAATTTCGTACAGATTCAGTCTTTTCCCCTAACAGCTGATCAACGGGATCAAAAATTGATAATGTGTACGACCGGAAATGCGAACGTTGATTTCCTCGTAGCATATAAATATCCACGTATCGATTACTGCAATTTAAAAATCTGGTATTTTATTGTCTCGATATTTCTCATTTCCCAAATACTTCAAGTTCCAATTCGATTTGTTTGGATAAATATTTGTCGCTTATTTAAACGCGTTGGAAACATTTTATTAACAAACTCTGCAAACTAAGGACAACTTTTCTCCTGGCAGCCGAGTTCATGGATATGCTTGATATTTCGCACTGACACGATCGCGGCGACAACGCCGAACTAGAAAAAGTATCAGGACGCCGAAAGAAATGTCAAACGATTGACCGTAAAATCTCATATTTCGCAGCGATCTTCTATTTTCGAAATATAAACACTCCGGAGAAATTTTTTAGTTTAACGACTGTGAGCTGAGACTGTTTCGTTATTCGATGGGCCCGAAGACCGTCGAGGGTGGAGCTGAACGATGCATCGTAAAATCCCTGTGGCTTCGGAGCGTCTAAGCACGCTTTAGAAATTTTAGTTCGACCATCGAATCGTCACGTCGGAATTTCGAGGAAGCGAGCGAGTTTTCAATGGTGAGAAAAAATGAATTCCACGCGATCCCCGTATATAAATATTCGATTTGATCAAGCGCGTCAATAAAGTTCTGTGACCAAAAAACTTTTCTTTATCGTTGACAATTTATCGTGTTTATATTAATTCTTTATGTTCAATTTGCGTCACTCCCATAATCGGGTTTTGTGCTATACTGAAATGTCGAGCAGAACTTTCCTTCGTTCTCGTTCTCGCTTCTGATGCAGTCGTTCAGACCACGAGGGTTGCGGGCGCAAACTCGATGCGGGGGTTGCAGATACAACCAAGTGATTTAAGATGGGGTCTCTCGCACGATCCCCACGCAACTTTGCTCCCCTTCCGGTTCCACGGTAATCGTCGTGGTAGCAAAAGCCTCCTTTTCTTCACCGCACGAGAACCATGCTTCATTATTCTATTAAGTGCAGATGGGGGAGTCACTCTCATTTCGTCACAGACTCGTTGACCTCAGCATCTTTGATTCGATTGAAACTTTGATTCCATGGTCATACAAAGTTCACTGAAAACAAGAGTTTGTTCGAAAGGATTGATATTTTGTTCGATACGTTCGACTCAACGTTTTTTTTTTTTAATAATCCCAAAACATGTGTCATTGCAGCAAAATAAATATTCTAGAAAGTCTCTTCGGACACAAATTTTCGTCGTTTCAATCGTAAATTTTATATTTTGCCAAAATAACGAGAATTTTAAAATTTAACGAATAACGAAAATTTTGAATTCATTTTTCAAAAGATTGAGCCGTCTCGTACAATTTCTTTGACATGGAGATCATTGGCTTTGCGTTCGACCATGGGTCGGTCACGTGATGCACCTAAAGTTCTCGAGGTTGAGATTCGTCGACGAAAAATGCACGAGTCGGGCGGAACGATAATTTTCACTTATAATAATTGTGATAATTCGATCAACTCCCGAAGCATGGATTTCGTTGCTTTGGAAATTTCCAGACGATGCCGAGCTTCCGGCGCAAAATCTTTGGAATCCCTTGAAATCATGTCCGCGTTTCAACTCGACGGTAATTCTACGGGGGTGACGTAGGCATGTGTACAATGGAGACCGGAAAATCACAGTGAGAATCAAGCAAGCAAGCAAGCAAACTCGAGGAATACAACCTCGAGCGGTTTGAGAGATTCGCAGTCCGTACAGCCTCGGAAGGTCTATTCACAGAATCAAATTAATCACAGCTATACGTGAGAGACGTCGAGGGATCGTGTCGTCAGATGGATCGGCTCTGCTGAGTCCGTGGGGTGAGATAAAGAGAGAGAGGGAGAGAGAGAGAGAGAGAGAAGGAAGGAAGGAAGGAACAGAAAGCTCCTCTAGATTGCGGGGGCTTCATTGCTTCTAATTGAAACTCGAAGATGTACGCACTAAATAAAAGAATGTTAATGGACCTTATATTCTGACTGTTATGGGCATCGAATTAGGCACTTTTGGAATTTTTTTTGCTCAATAAAATATTCAATTTTCCACATTTATTAACATGAATAATGATTTAGAAACAATGAGCTTAAAAATATAGGGCGCGATTCTTTAGCATGAAAAACTGTGAAACGATGCAAAAAAGTTTTTTTTTTGTTTGTTTTCGAAAGAAAATTCCTAATTCGCGCCATTCAAGAAGTTTTTAAACGAGAGAAAAGGTTTCATTACATTTTAAGAAATTTCGTCAATTACAATGATCCAAAAAGCAACGTTTCGCGAATAACTGAAATCTTGTTTTTCATAAGGAAGTTTTTATTCTTTTCAGAAAAAGTGTGAGAATATTTTAAACTTTTTAGAGAAGAATTTTTCATTTTATGTACTCACCACTGCTAGAAAGCAATCGCTATGGATATGTGAACCGAATGAATTCTCCGTGACACGAAACGAATGAAATGCATTTGTCATCGCCCTCCAAAACCTGAGTTTGGCTTTCAGAAATCGCGACGAGCGAAAGATATTTTTCTTGAGAATGGAAAACTTTTGTTTCGCTGGCATCGAGAATGTATAAAAGAAAAAAAGAGGAAGGAAATCTGCGAACGAATTAGAGCGAATCGTAAAAATAAGAACAACGCTTCATATTTGTTTTTTCTCGTTCGCTTTTTTTTCTCAATCTCCGAAAAACTTTTGCAAGATTTGAGTCGTTCCCTCTGCTCTTTAGCGATGGCCTCTTGCGATCCGAGGATTCAGTGGTATTCGTTTCTCCTCTATGAATCCGCGAGGCGTCTCATCATGGAACATTACCCTTGGAACAGTTCTCCTCCTCCCCTCTTTCTTCTTCTGAACTCACAACAAAAACGGTGAAGCCGATGCTCGCGGTTTTGCAAAATCACAACCCTAATATCCTCTGCTCGCCTTGTTCGGTTGGTTATCCCGCACCAAGCCTCAACAGGAAAACGTAAACATGGATATACACACAGCTGCAATTTCCCCGGAACCCTCGTAAGAACCAGAGAGTGAGCTACCCCAGCCGTCGAAGCGAACCCCTTCTAGCATCTTCTGGAATGATGGCCACCGCAACTCCAGCTCGCACGCAACATTAAGCCCACTCCGTGTGTTTTTCTCTCTTCGTTTTTGAGTCGCATTATTTCATCATGGAATTTCCGTGGCTCGTACGTATATGTTGCATTCTCAGAGAAACTCGACTTCGTCCCGATTCTTGTCGATTTGGAGGTTTCGAATGAATGACTTGGACTATATGAACGTCATTTGGTTCTTTAAGGCAACAGGCTGATAAAATGACGGCGCGAGACGATGAATTTGGTTGGCGCGGTCAGAACGTAGGAAAACGTGAAAAAATGTTGTCAATACGTTCAAAAGCGACTGGATCTCCATGAGGGAGGTTTTCCGAATAAAAAAAGCATAGGAAAAAGAATCTTCGTGAAAAATCGATGCCATTGGTGAGAATGCAGCGGGTTGCAACTGCGCTACAATGTGCACCGTAACCATTATTGTGCTTTCTCCTCCAGAGAGGCGGTTGGAGGGAAAAGGCGAAGGAGGATCCATGCGGTGGTACAGCGAAGTGATGATGCGAGGGTCGGGATGCCCGCAGAGAGCAACAGAGCAAGGGATGTTTGGGGTGAGGAGTAGCAGCAGCAGAGGAGGAAGGATGAAGAGCGGAGGGTTGGCGCGCGGTGTCAAGGGTCTCTGATGGTGCTGCTGCGGGTTGATTCGCGCTGCTGTTACCTCCGTTCTGGAGTGAAACTCTTGGCGGAGGTGGAAGCTTCGCCTTCGCTAGCAATTCTCCGTGCGAGCTGCTGAGCGCGCGGGAGAGAGCGAGAGAGAATAAGAGCGAGGGAAGTATAGAGTGAGAGATAAAAAGCGAGCAGGTTGGGTCGGAGTAGTAAACGCTACCAACGCTGAGATGAGATGAGGTGGAGGGTGTACAAAGAGAGAGGAGGAAGAGAAGAGAGGGAAAGAGGTCTCGTCTCGGTGTCTCTATTGATCCTCTCCTCCGGAGGAGCCGCGCGCAACCCGTCTTCCATCCCGCGCGTCTACAGCATCCACCATCACTGCCGTATCCTCATCCTCATACCTAACATTTACATGCTTTCTCTCTTTCCCTCTTGCTCTTCGCAGCCCTGGATGGCCTGCTCGCGATGAGGGCCGTGTTAGGGGAAGCTTTCAAGTGGGACAAAGAGAACGAGCGAGACTCCATCTCCGACTTTTGGCTCATGCCCTCTTCATCTCTATCTCTCTCACTCCGCATTACTATAGCCAATGTCTGCGTATATAGTTTCGTATATACTCTCTTCGCAGCAGCATCCAAAAGCATATATATGCGAAAGCTTTCGCCTGGCTGAACCACTCTTTCCCAGAATATTCCACGCCATCAACCTTCTCTTTTCCACTTCAACTTTTCCTCCCTTCTTACGCCGAATCTCTTGGTTCTCCGTGCCACTTCGGATATGAAATTTCTGCTGTTCCAATGGAATGACATCGGCTGCTGTATATATAAACGACATAACATGAAAAACGGACAAAGCCGGGTCCAATGCCGCGAAACGATGGGACTTTTCGTCTTCTCAGGTAATCATTCGCGATCTTAACTGGATCACATGCAACAGGATCGCGTACGATGTCGCTGAACAATATGAAAAAGTCACTCAGGTCCTTGCAATTATAGATTATCGAGCTGTTTGTCAAATCCGTTGGGATATCACGAGGTTTATACGTTGAGGAGAAAAAGGTCTTGAAATCAAGAACCGCGTATTGTTTTTCTAGCGACAATACAAGAACAACGTATGTGTCATTTGGAGGTAACGAATGCACCTCCTGTTTCGCGTCGTATATCAATCTCAGTGCGTTATCAATTACGAGCACCTTTTTCTTTTTCTTATTCAAGCATCGGCCGCTTTATGGCTTCAATAACGACCGATTGTGTTCGGCAGTTAAACTGCTCGCATCGGTGCGCTGCTTTAGCTTGACGATTTCCTTCCTCTGATTATGAATTCAGCATTTGCTACGGCGATCTTTGCGAGAATTTAGCGTGGTTCGGAGCAGCAGGTGGATCTCTTGCTCGCGTATACTCTTTCCCTCGTTGCCAAGCTCTTTCGTCGCTGTCTGCTGCTTCTATCAGATGCCTCGATCATCTCCCTTTAGTTCAGAGAATGGGAACGCACTCCATTGGTCGAATCATCTTCGCACCAAGCAAATCGGCTTGTCTTTCTCCCTCCAGCTGGCTTCCCGGCGTAGGAACGCTCGTACGCGTTCTCTCACACATCTCAACACTGCGGCGACCTCCATGCATGCGTGGAACATGTGTATCTCTCCCTTCGTTTCTATTCCAACGGAGCTCGAGCGATGCTCCTTACCAGTGTGCGTGCCGAGTGGCATCCCTAAGTCGTGATTGGTCCGAGGGGGAGCATCATTGCGATCCCGTTGGCTGTGCAACCTGCCGACGATCTCTCTCCGCTCATCTCTTTCTCTCTCTCTCTCTCTGTCCCCCTCAAACGGCGTCTGCGCTTTTGCCAAACGATGATTTCAACGACAGAGTCTCTTTCTGCTGGCTGTGCGCGTCTTCCAAAATGGCGGAGCAAAACGCGATGGCCATGGACACGGAGCTATTGATAAGGGCATAACGATCTTTTCTGCAAAAATATCCTCTGCTATCCAGTCTCATTGAATCCAAATGACTCTCGTTTCATAGAAACGGTGAGCTACTCGATTTTGACAAAATATTCTACTCAGTAAAATATGAACCGGAATTGTCCAACTGGCAAGAGTTTTTTTTCGAGTTTTTTTCCGACGTGCAAAAACTGACAGAGGCAGTAAGAGAAAGAGTGCATGGTTTCCGAGTGACTAAAAATAAAGGTCATATTTCAGAGCATGAAATGTGTCGGTGAGTATGTTGGCGTTTACAGAATCGCGCGCGGTTGTAACGTCCAGAGCAAAATTCAACATCGACATCCTCTCGGACGCGCATAACTATTGTGATGCTCGTTCTCCGTCTGTTTCGGATTTTTCTCTTTGGCTCTCTTTGTTTCTCTCTTCTCTGTGTCTCCGAGAATAGCGTGAACCGCTGTTAGTCATACATCCTGTCGTACATCGCGTGCTATAAGCGGACTCCTGGTTACGACGCCACGCAAGAAACTCCATTATAGCAGACACACGTAGAGCGAGGAAAGAGTTGAAGAACGAGGGGAGACTGTTGTGCACCGCAAGATATACACGTACCTCACAAATTTCATGTATAGTCTTGGCTCGTACGTAATCGGACGAAGGCGAAGGCGTAGGCAAGAGCAGCGAGCAAGAAAAATACAATGCGCAATGGTGAAAGCCGCGGAGTACGTGCTCGTAGGTCGTTGCAATGAAGAAGCGGAGAATAACGCGAAACGAGAAAGTGTAACCTGAGGCGCGACGCATATACACGTACGAGCTGCTCAAGCTGCAACGCGGAGGACAGATGGAGGAGGTAGAATGGCGGCCGAGATGAGAAAATCGACGCTTGACCGCCAGGAGAGCAAAAGGACAGAGAGAGAAGTGGAAGGAAGCAAATAGAATAAAAGTGGGAGAGGGATAAAATGAAGACGGGAAAATGGCGTTCTCCAGCAATCCTCAAGCGTTGTGATCCTTATTTCTCATCGATTTTCAGGGATAAAAATGAGAGCGGTCCGCTCGAAAAAGCATCACGAATTTTCCTCTGGCTACAGGAAAAAATAAATGCTGAACGCGGTTACTGTTAGTCGTTGTTGCTGCTATTGCTTTGCCTCCGAGTATAAGAAGCCAGAAAAAATACAAAATGAATTGAAATATAGATGAGGAAAAAATAAATAAAAGGGTAGACTGCTGTGGAAAGAGTAAAGTTACAAGACTGAGCTTGGCAACAGTGGCCTCTTCTTGACTCTTTATAGTCTCTCTCTGTCTTTTTTGCTCTCTCCCCCTGCCCCATTCCTTTCTGGCCTTTGGACTCCATCTCGTAGCTCCATCTCTATTTTAGCCTCTGTCTTTTTCTCTCGTTTGCTGGTCTCTAACTCCGCACGGTTCTCTCTGGATGACTGGGTCCCTCGTGCGGAGCAGTGTTCACCGGAGCAAGAGGCAGAGAGCTACCACACAGCCCACCGGCAAAGTTAGGCGGAAGGGGGGTGGGTAAGCTCGAGAGCGAGATGGTATGATAATTGAAGGCGGAAGGAGGAGAGAAGGTGGTGGTGGGTAGAAGCGGCTTGTGTAGGCGGTGTAGAGAGGTGGAGGTCTCGGGATGCTTGTAGCAGAGCGGTGTATATAGAGAGCAAAGGGGTGGCAAGCGCGGAGATGGCGACGAAGAGCAAACGGAGAAAGAGGTGAAGAGAGAGTTTGTGTGAGAAAGAGTAAGCGCGGAAGAGAAAAAGCGAGACGGAGGTAGATACGAAGAGAGAAAGAGACAAAAAGGAGGAGAGGAAGAGGAAGAGGGAGTGAGGGAGAGAGAGAGTGAGAGAGACGTGGTTACCATGGTTACGAGAAACCGCAGGCAGCCTCTCTGCTCCAGCATCAAGCTTTGGACCGACGTCGTCGCCGACGATGCGAGAGGTGTCACTGACTCCTGGATATATACTTGCTACCAAAGCCCTCACCACGCTCCGAACATCACGCACTCTTTTTGCTCTCGCACTCTCTACCAACTGCAACTGCACATGCGAACCTGAGGTATTAAATATTTTACATATGCGTACGTGTCCTCGTATGTGCCTGTATGCGAGCAGAAGAAACGACAAACGTGCAGACTCCCTCTTTGCTCATGTGTACATTGGCTAAAGAAAACAAGAAAACAAAAACGTCTACACAGGGAAAAAAGGCATTGCAAGAGTTACACCTTGAAACACGAGCCTGCATGCATGCCATTAAGCGCCTGGAGAACGGTGTAAACCGTTTCGTTTTTTACGTCTTGAGTACAGCCGATGTTTGCACAAAGATTAAATAATCTATCATTCTCTTCCGAAATCTCTAGAAATTTTCCTTCCGGATGTTGACTTTGTAAAAAGTTTCCTAATAAAGATGAACTCTCACGAATATAGCGAAATATTTCGTCGGTGCCTTCGCAACGACACCGGAACGGACTTTAGGCCTCGGAATCATTTTTTTTTCTCCAGCTTTCTTCAAGCACAAAGATCAACGAGGTCTGTGTTCGAGTATTCTGATAAAACAATACGAAAATATAATAATAACAGGGGAAGCAATTATGGACCACGCAGGTGACGTCTTGCAGGAACGTATGAAGAGTGCATCGACCATTCGATAGAGTGTAATCTTGAGTTCTCATACACATACATACATCCTCTCTTGTTCTCTTCATATTTTTGCCCGTGATAAGATAAGTCTCGAAGAGTGCGCTCGTTGGGTGGTTGTTGAATGCGTGAGAGAGCCGATAGCCATGCAATTGTGAAAGGCTGCTAGACTGATTATTGTTGAGACTATAATGGGGCTCACCGTATCATGGTTTAATATGTTCATGGAGACCATATGCACCTGGACTCGTATAATAATATTAAAAATCTATTGCACTCGACATACCGCGTTCCTCATCGCGTGAGGACGCAAGTGTGGCGAGTTCGTGATGGAAAAAGAGCATCACGATGCTGCGTACAGGGAAGGATTGAGTGGAAGGACGAGAGAGGGGGAGGAGGAGAGAAACCGAGAGAGAGAGCAGTGCATATATGAACGTCGCGGCAGAGCGAGTGTCGGCTCGACAAAACAAAAGATTTCGAACGCTTTAACTTGCCCCGTCACTCGCTTTTCTCCTTCATTTTTCTTCTCTCTTTGCTCACGTTCTTCCTCCGAACCTCTCGTCGTCTGCTCTTCTCCCCCTTCCATCTCGTTTGCTGCCCTCTTTATCGTTCTATGTTTCTTCTCCCTGTAGCAGTTACCATACCATCCGCCCGTCCGTCTCTTGTTCGCTCGCGTCCCTACAACGACAACGCTCCTCCGCTCCAACCAACAACCACGAGAATTAAATTAAGGCTTCCGAAAATAAACGTGCGACATTCAATTGTTGGACACAAGCGAGAGCCTCGAGCAGACCTCGGGAGAGGGAAAGAGAAAGAGGGAGAAATAGAACCTCAAAATTGATGATGGAAAAATCTCTCGGACAAATTTTTGCGTTTCAACTCGAAACGAGTCCTTTGAAAAATTTTCTTTATATTCTTCGATAAAGAATGACAGTTTCGCGAATTTTATCCCTGCTTCTGACCACCCAACATCCCGAAGGACTATCAGGAATTTGTTCAATACAATTGATTGCCAGAAACGATTTCTCCGACGACACGAAGCAGCCACGAAGTAGATACGGGCGGTATAAGAGCAGACAGTTTCGACTGACCAGCCGACATAGAGTGGGAGGGACGTCCAGGTATACGCGGACCACTCAGGCTCCGCGCGTCTTTCTTCTTCCCGTTCCCTTTCCTTTCGATACGTTTTTTTGTCTTTCTCCCTTCATCTTCTCGGCCGCTCCTCCCATTGGATCTCGCACAACGACGAGTCGTTCAGAAGAGCCATTTTCTGTCCGGCGTCTCAAGGGCGTTAGCAGGATCGAACCAAACATCTGCAACACAGAAAAACGACAAATTCTAAACTTGAATTTTTGACTCGAAAATCGCGAGGACCAAAAGGTCAGTACGATCGATATTTGTTTCACGCAGCACGATAAAAAAAATGAGATTCGTTGAGTGAATATTTCGAAATGAGCCCCACAACAGAAAGCGGGTCACTGAGACCCGAAATCGATGAATACTTGGTGAAGAGTAAATTCATTGAGCAGAAGAAATTCGCGCCATGACAAAATTTCAGCTGCAGTAAGATTGAACGTTTTGAATCATCAAACGGTGTGGATGGGCCACAGGTCATGGATGATGGAGCGCGGTGGATGGATGGAATATGAAAAAAAAAAAAACCAAGAAAAAAGTAGAAAGTGTCGTATTGGCAAGACGCGGTCGTCGATCCGCGATGCTCTTACTCAGCCCGCGATAGCGTTATACATATATGTATATGTATATACGCGAATATATAGACATATATATATAACGCTGTCACTTATCTCGCTTGTAGTCGGATTCGCTTCGCGGTCACCATGGTAACCCTCGGGGAAAAACCTATCGATTCTCCCTTTGGCCCCTGGCATTTTCTTTCTTTCCTCTTCTTAAAGATTGCCCCGTTTACTTGCGGAGTCGAGCTGGAAATAGGAAAGAGACGGGCGAAGAGTGAAAGAACTCGTTCAGGAGTCTCGCGTAACACTCGTAAAGCCCTTTTTATCCTTTCTACTGTTTCCTTTGACCCGCGTGAACAATTTGATGAAGGTGCACAGACAATTCGCATTAGATTTGAAATTGCAATGACGAGTTTTTTTTCTTTAATCATTAGTCGACTTCTTTGTCTTCCTTGGGTGAACACATCCCAGGGAAAAATAAGCCCCTGGATCGTTTACCATCTCTGCGAGTCCTACGAGAAAGTCTCGAGTACAACGGACGAGGGAAATGTTCACACGCAGAGACCGTTAAAGAGGTTTATTTCGCTAATAAGACCGGACCGTGCTGTGCTTATTGAAACAATAAAGAATGTCCCCGCGACCCTCGCACAAAATGGAGCCAAAGACTCTCTTCGGGTGACCTCGAGCTTGAGTCTCCCGGCTCGGCAGGCGAAGCATGGAACGAGGCGAAAAACTCGATCTTCAACAACATAAATACAGACATACAAGTACACCACTCTGCCAGTAAGAAAAGTCTGTACGTGGATAGGATTCCGAACGTCCACTGATCAGCTCTTTCCTTCTCTTACTTCGCAACGATGGATTTATCGTCGGGTTATTGCGCTTTGTGGGTTTTTGGCCATTTCGATACGTGACGCTACACAATCTTGCTCTTTTCTTCTTTCTCTCTCTTCCTCTCGAAAATCTAGACGAGTGTGCACACAAGTTCGATCGTCGAAGGCGACGAATTCGATCGCGTCACTGCTACGACGACACAGAAGCTCAAAGTCGTTATTTCCCCCTTCCCTGTCGCTCAACAATCGACAAATCTTCGTGAACTTTCATTAATCGCTTCACCAGACACGCACACCGTTTATTAAATTTGATAAGACGCATGTTTGCTTTATCCACGTGTGTCGTGTCCCAAGGCTACTAACTTTTTCTTCCAAATACATCCGCTGCCGGGCTATGCTGACGAACTAATTGCACGTATTGACAACAAAAAGTCGTCATTTTTTCTTCGACCCCGTCGGCAGTCAATTTGTTTTACAAAAATCGACACCGATTAATTTCAAATCAATTCAAACTCCAAGGAAATCCAACATCCTTCCATTGTATCGTCAGAATTATCTAATCGATTAACTACGATTTCGTATGCAGAGGAAAACAGGAAGCGGAACGAAAAAATCGAAAGATTCCCTTCGAAAATGCTAAAAAAAAAACTCGAATTACATGAAGAAGTTTCATTAAAATTATATCGAATGGCATTGTTCGTTGTCCAGTCAAAAAGTCACTATTCATCTCGTGGTTTTTACAGCTCGATGCATGGAGATTTCTTGTATGATTCGCACGATGGTTGGTTGTCCTACCGTGGGATTGATGTCAATATATACATATATTTGATTTAGCATCAGAGCTGACGATGTGATATACCAAAAGGTGGGTACTTCATTTTATAAGCGACTAACGGTAAGTAAGTCAGCGGGGATAGAAGCAAGCCGTAAAAAGCCTCCATGTACTTGAAGTTGATGTGAATCGGTCGACGAGGTGAGGGGAGGAGGCGAAGAAGCGAGCATGTCAGCCTCTTTAGGGAGTGGATAACCTCCCAAAAAGGGTGCGGAGGGGAGGAAAAGAGAGAGAGAGAGAGAGAGAGAGAGAGAGAGAACCATTGACGACAACGCCAACAGGGTTGAACAATAGAGCCGGCTTCGGAGATTCGGAAATGTCGTTCTCTACTTTGTGAATGGGAGACGGATGAGGAACTTGCTCTGACTGGGATACTTGGACAATGCGATAAAAAAAGAGAGGAGGGAGGGAGAACGAAAGACGAATGTTAACCGTTCTTACGAGCTCCATTCGAGAGGTCTCCTGTAAAAGCCTCTGGATATTGATCTGCCAAGAGATTCGCTTATCTACAGCAGAAGACTACGCATGCATCGCATGCGTCTGGCCAAAGGACCGAGCAAAGGACTCAAAAAATCGTTTGGTCCCGTTTGTAATCGATCCAGAAACTTTTTCGTTAAAACTTTCCAGCTGGAAGCTCGTGTATCGGCGTTAATGATTCTTGGAGAATTCGCCAATGAAATTTCCGGTTTACTCAACAGATTTTGTCACAGCGGATTTGGGATTTTTGTAAATCGTAATAAAACGTATATCGCTGTCATTATTACGTCGAAAATAAAATACAAAGGCCTCGTCACCTCCTTAGAATATTGTAGAATAAAAATTTTCACCTTCAATCGCGGTCGAATTTTCAAAAATTCACGATAAACTCTCTCTTGGTTTGTGCAAGAATTTCGATTCGTAAAATTTAACAGATTATTCGTTAATTCGCAGTGTGAAAGAGAACGAAGCTCTATACGTCGTTTCGTCATCCCCTCGTGCCGCGTCGCAATTCTTCAATAATTATACGAAATTTGTACGCAAGTCCAAACATGAGGAGCGAGCTATGAGTCGTGAAGGATATCGACGCGATAATATTTTAAAAGGTGGTACATGTAAATGTGGCGAGGAACGCTCACCCCTGTTTGACCTGGTGATATACGATTGTTGATCTTAGAAGGATCAGCAATGAAGATGACGAGCCTCTAATTATACGTTTGTCTCTCATCAATAACTATCGGGAGCTCGATTATTCGTGGCTATAATTCGTTTCCCGGTCTTCCTCTTGGCGCGTGTCTCCAAAGTCCATATTGACACATTTTTTCGTTACCAGAACGGAATGTCCTATCATTAAGTGGGCATCGCCAGAGTATTGACAAACACAGCCAGCAGATGTAAGTACAATATGAATTTTGAGGTCAAGCCTCAAACTGGAAAAGCGACCCCTGCGTGGAGTATGAAACGATGAACTTAATTGGCATCTAAATGAGTCATAAGCGAAACTGTTTGGAGAATTGGAATTTGAGAAAAAAGACACGAGGGAGGAAATAGATTCGGTGTTTCCAAGCAGCAGGATGAATTATTGTGCGGAGGGTAGTTTTCATTAACTCCAACGCCGAGGCCCGAAGTCTCCGGAACGGAAACGTCGGATTGGTGACTAAAAAAAGACGGTGGAAAGTTTCTCTGGCAGAAGATCGTTATTTCTTTATTGAGGAAGGAGTGAAAAGGTGAGCTCCGCGAGAGCGATGTGGGGGCTTAGAAAAAGTGAGGGCAAAGGAGAGAGAGAGAGAGAGGAACAGGACAGAAGCGCGGAGACGAGAGGGGGCATGATATTATAGGGCGAAAACGGTAAATGGCTCTAATAATGCGAAATCTCGGCGGCCATAAATATGGGCCGGTGGGATATCTGGTTGAGGATCTGGTGGCATGTCCACTGTTGTCGTTGGTTGCTTGCTGCGTTGCTCGCTATGTCGTGTCTCGTGTGATACCGCAGAGCACGTTATATAAAGTAAAGGGAGTTCGCAAGCCGTTACTTGCCATTCTTATATACATACATACGATTTTCCTCAGCCAAAGTATACTCGCACGTCAAGTATGCGCCCAGAGCTTATCATATAGTCGCCTCGTCTGCGCCCCTCGAAGCTGTATGGTCTTCCTGCTCTTTATGCGATCATTCTCGATATACACGTGTGTACAGAGCGTTCCAATAGTCGGCTCGAAGCTTAAGGACCAAGATACGATCACTTTTAAGCAAAAATTCCTGGAGATTTCTCTTTTGATGAATTCTCCACGAGATTTCAATGAATCGGTTGCAGTCGTTGTGGAGTTTCGATCAAAGAAGATCGCTCGGTGGGTCTATGGACTAGAGGGTTGCAATAATTATCAAGACTCATTGGTTATCACCGATGAATAAATAATTCAAAGTTTTCTCGTCGATACACTTTCTAAATGACACGAAAATTTTTGTTACAACCTGTACACTCGAATGCTGTCTTCGTAGCTTCGAATAATAGTGCTCAGGTGTATACACACGTATATGGAAACGTTATCTACATGTTGATGTATATAGCAAAGGTATAATGTACACAGAGCGATAGAACGCTTGAGAATCAAGGAGCCCGACATGACGTACACACTATATGAAGGAACTTTTCAAGTTTCGTGAAAGATCGCAGTTACGCGCGAAGCTCTTGATCTCTGACACGCCCTCTGGTAGCGAACCAGCCAACAACCCGATTACCCTCATCTTCCCTTGCGGCGAGAGAAGATTCCGGATAAACGCGATTTGAGGTTATCATCGCGCCTTAATGGTCGCCTTTGATCGTCCGCAGCTCGGAAGGTCTACTCGGAGGCGTCATATGAAAAGAATTGCATGAGAAATTGCGTTGATTTTAAAATTATTCGATAAATAATTCGAAAAAGAAGGAATGGAGCTCGAAATTCCGATGTGATTTTTCATTGGGGAACGCGACGCAATCGCTTTTGACCGTTTAGGCTTCGAGATTGTCGCGTGTTTTCAGAAATCGACACGCACAGGAGCTCCGGGTGATAATCCGAGTTCACGGGGGGCTGGAACTGGAATAGAAAGATCCGCTCTCTGTAATGATCAAGATGAAGATATTCTTCTTCGCAGTTTATAGTTAATTACACTCGGGACGATTGATAATTAAGGGCAAGAAATACTTTGCTCCGTTACTTGCGATTTTCTAAATTTCTTTTTACCGTGGACCAGTTTTTTGGGTCAATTCGCGCGTACGAGATTTATCCTCGCGTTAGCGGAGGTTAAGGGGCCAAAAGTTCGTGTTGGAATGGAACAGACAGCAGTAAAAAGGGAAGAAGTGTACAAGGAGCGGAAAAAAATGAGAAGTAGAGCGCAGGGTAGGGACGAAAAAAAGTCGTTGGGATTTGTACAACCCTCTAAGACAATCACGTGGCTTATTCGTTCGCGGGGGGGTTGTGTCATGTTGGCGTGTCGCGTTTATGTTGCGAGGCACATCACTCGAAGTGCCAGCGTGAAAGAGCTGCCAGAAAGAAGGAGAGAACGAGAATTGGAAAAAGATGAAGAAAGAAAAAGCTGGTTTTCCCCTCGAAGAGAAGACGAAGAAGAAAAAGAAGAAGTATAAGAGGACGAAATGGGGGTTGGAACGAGTAGCGTGTCCGGTATCTCGTCCAGGGATCGCGGGAGACATTTCGTCCCCCAGGAGTCACTCCGGTCCCACAAATGACCATCGACAATCCCCTCGCTCCCCCCAACGCACGGTTTTACCTCACCGACACACGCCCCGCGTTCCCGCTTCGTAATCCACCCCTTTTCTTTCTCACCCTTCTCCCACCACCCACCACTTCCCGTTCAACCTCGGACACGGACTTCGCAATAGCCTCGACTTCATATCTTCCACAGAGCGCCACGCCACCTTAGATGAAAAGATAAACGAATTTATTGTACTTACGGTTTTGCTATATAAGAAAAAAAAAGAAAAAAAAACGAGAAAAATAATACAACGGACTCGAGAACGCGACAGTATTTCGTTCAATAATAAAATAACCTTCTTTCGCCTCATCGCATCTGTCGGCCCGAAAAAATGCCACTGTACCATCGATTTCGATTTTTCTTCAATCACCAAACGTCGCGCGACGCAAAAGATCGTTTTTCCAAAACATCCCCTCACGTTTTTGTTCATATTCTTCACTAAACGTGTGCTCAATGTATATAAACACATTCCGTACTATAAAAAAGAGCGACTTGACTGGATTTTAGATATCGTGCTTTTGAGACCATTAGGGAATTTCTCCCCTTGAACTCTGGCCACTTGGCACGCGATACTTCGTTAAACAACATCAGTTCCCCGTCCGCAATTGATATCAAGCTGTGATGCAGTTTGTATCATGTTTATATGGAATATATATATACGAATGCGTGTAAAACTCTACTGAGGACAAAAACATATGAGGCAGTTGCACTGATTGATCCACGAGTCAGTGTCCACGATATTTCATGCCTGCTTCATTGGTTTTTTAAATAAAAATCAAATTTTTCATTGTCAAAAAAAATAATCCTCAATCCCTTAGAACCACCCATCGGGGCAGATATATATCCCGGGGGCGAGCTTCGAATTACGTTCTTAAGTTAATTTTTCAGCACTTTTAGGTATTCAAATCGTTTTTTCACCGACTAAATTTCAAAGAAATAAAATTTTCTTTTTACCATTCTCTTTGGCATGAAAAAACGAAAAGATTCATGTACTTATAAGTCAGATTACTGCTTTCAGAACGATGTTACGAAGAAGAAATCCGTGGGGTTAATATTTACGCCGATTTGTAGTTTAAAAGCAAAAAAATGCGTTTGTGGTTCTATTTCCCACGGTTTCCAGCCAACAAATGTGAACTTCATCAACTGCAAACCCATAAAAATAATAATTGATGTTTTTTCCACATTGTTTCGTCGAATGGATTCTACTCAGCAGTTTCTCTGATCGCCTGATTTCAACTGATCGGATATTTTATTAGTTTCGCTAAGTTGTGATTACTAAAGACGACGACGACGATACTTTATTCCGTCGACGTTCTGTCGCGCCCGTTCCAAAACACATGACGTAATTGGACTGTACGTTAGCTTACCAGGAACACAGACGTACGTATCAAAAAAATAAAAGAGAAAAAAAAAAACAACGAAAAAATAGACTGCCTAAAATTGATCGTCGTGCTTCTTCCCGAGAAACTCGATACGATTGAAGTATCAGGATGATATTGATGTGCGGTGTTCAATTTTTATCGTGAAATATCAAATGCTTCGTCAGCCAACAATTGTCATCAAAATTTTTCTAAATTGTTTGAAAATGTTTAATTATTAACCAATAATCGCTGATTACTCATTAAGTTGCAATATTTATTTTTTATAAATATGTCGATCGAGTTCGGTTTCTGCTCATTTCAATTCGATCAGAAATGTTGAGGTTGAAGTTCAGGCAATAAAAAATGTTCATTCGGGATTTCAAATTGTGAAAAATTTAAGCTCGTCGCTTATTTTATTTTGTGAAGCAATTTTTTTCATTTTCATTCCCTTTTTTGCTCGGAAATTCGGACAGTGTCTGCGAAAAGACGTGAGAAGAGCAAAAAAACGAAAGATTTTCGAGGAGGGTATAAACGTCTCGTAACTCTTTGAGACTTTGGAGTTGTTATGTCTGTGAAGGGCTCCCGGAGGTTCTCCGGTTCGATTGTGCACCGATGCCTAAACATGCTCGAGCCATACTTCTCATATATACTTAGCGAAGCAGATATATATTACGGAAGCCAATTTGGTCACGCGCTCCGTGCTATTGTGATGCGTCGAGAAAAAAAATTCAATCGAGCTTCTACAGAGTAAGGAATGGAATTGAGCCAACGACGCCAGTGGCTCTTGTTCGTTCTTCGTTGTTTGGGTTTATTCGGAGTCTCGTCGTGGCGTCGAAGATCGAATACCCTATTTTTTTCAATGTGGGACGTCGTTCGATTCAATGATCACAATTAGCATTTTTCATTACTTCATCGAATTTGGAGGCGAGATTGGCAGAAAGCAACATCATTGTATTTTCATCAATTCTATTGAACTTCGATCTATTATTTTTGTCGTTCTGAAAAAATCCCCAGAATCGTCAGTTTACACATTTTTTTATTCTTTATGGAGAATAGATCGGCGTGAGAAATTTTATCGCGCTGCAAGGATTGCGATCCATGAAAACACTATGTCCTGAGAAGCTGAGAAAATAATGCAAAAACTATTGCAATCAATGAAGCAAATAACCATAACGGTTGGCGTGAAAAATTAAAATCCATTTCTCGAAAGTTATGTTGAACTCAATTTCAAAATAGAAAAGTCCAAGAGTGAAAAAAACGGCCCTGGTGACTGTCTTCCGTTTTTTTGTTGCTTTTATTTATTTATTCATTCATTTTCTACGCAACATAAAATCCGCACATGCTGGTTATTGTGCAGAACCTTATTGATTAGAAAGACACTAAAAATAATATTCGATTCGTAGCTGGAAAACCTTAAATTTCAAAAAGTCTCAAAATATTATAAAATATCACGGAACATGAAATGTGAACTGCATTTTTGCTGTTTGTATAGAACGAAATCCTATTTTCTAGAGGGCTTTTTGTTATTTCAAACCGAACACCCGACGGAAAGATTAATTCATTCATTTGGATTCGAAAAGGGTTATTTTTCGATTTATTTTTCTCAGTTCATATCGTTCATCGTGACAAATGCGTACAATTTTTTTTTGTTCATTCATCAGCTCTAGAAATTGTGACGATCTGTCGCAAACTATTTATCAACCGATAAAGTAGCAACCATGCCCATCGTGCACACTCTTACCATCAGTTTCTACGTTTATTGGCTCGGACGCGTCGCTTTCTCGTCCGTCGATGCTGCGGGAGTTGGCAGGACAAAATATTCAGCGAATTATGCAGAGAATTCTTTTTTATCTTCAACGCATCGAAAAAAACTTCGAAAAAACTCTGTTTGGTTCAGTTTATTCAAATTTCGAACCAAATGACATAATGATTGACAATTGTATTAATTCATTGAATTGAAATCGATGAAAACTTGTATAAAAACATTGAAATAATCGCTGTGCCACGTATCGGAGTTTTCCTTCTTTACCGACAGTCGGTAACGATTAAAAAGATCGCTGAGAGATGGCTCTGATGGTGACTGTGCTATAGATGTATTGGTGTACGTCAGAGCATAGAATAGCAGCAGTGGTGCCAACGGATAGCGAGCTATACCAGCCCGGGCAACAGCTAATCGCGGCCGCTTCGTGTAAACACACTCGGTGTGTCAGTCGAACCCGATCGTGTCTCTGGCGTTCGACAATTTGTGTATTATCGTCGTGGACAGAACCGGGGATCGTTTTTTTTTATACTTTCCTCTCTCTCTCTCTCTCTCTTGATTTTTCTGTCTATTGACGGTGAGGAAACGTCAAGAAGGAATTAGAAAAGCTCGTATAAGAGAGTGGAGGTTTGACGTACACGCGAAATAAAATGAATGAGTCGAAATAAATGCGAGCTGGAGATATTCATAGGAGCAATGTTCATCGACGTTAGTGTTTATGACAGCGGAGTATTATTCGTTTGACAACGACGACGATAACGCGACACAACGATCTACGTTTTGGCCCAGCGGTGTTGTGGGGCAAAGGGTGGGGGACAAAGAATAAATACATCGCTTATCGGCGACAGAAATTAGAAGAGAAATCATTAAGAAAATAGAGAAGCGAAGGTTTGCTTAAAAAATAAAAAAATGTCTCAGTGTTCCGAGTGATAAAGATAGAAAAGGAGAGAGGGAGAGAGATCGCGAGCGAGTGAGTAAGAAAGACTGCGAAAGAGTGCGCGCGGGTTGGCAACCGTTGGCGCCCCGTAGTGCATTGCGGCTGCCATTTTCCAGTGTGCCAGCTTCTCGTACATCTCGTGCTGCAGCCGTGTGTGCGCGCTTTTACTTAGTTCCTTTTTTATACAATCGTGTCTTCGCTGTGCTCTCTCGTGTTGTTAGTGGTGTGTGTGTATGTGCGTGTTGGACCGAACGGTGATTGAATCGTGTTTGTGTTGGTGCTGGGGGGATTCAAAGCACAAGTTTTCTTTCTTTCGCAAATCCGTCAACTCCTCAGAGTGTTATTGTTTTCATTTTTTAATCGGGTTCACCGCAAGAGACTCTCGATCGTGTCTCCGCACAAAACAACACGTCGCGCTACGAAACTTGGAGTGTCAATCAACATTCTCAACAACGTGAATCCTGCCTTCCGGAAAATTCGCACGACGCGGGACCTTACGTTTGAAACTGGACCGCCGAACAAGGTTAGAATTCTTTATTTCTCTTTATAACCTTTTTCCCCTCTCGTTCGCACGTCGATACCATTCGACTTGCTACGTTTGCTGCGCAATGCAATAACGTATGCAACTTTTTATCGCATACCTTCATATTTTTACACTCCTCTTGATATTCTATTTTTTTATCTCTCCATTTCCATGCTTTTTTTTTTATTACGCTGTGATATCGAAGCTCGTATCGTCTCGCTACGTAATCCGGTTTTTTTCTTCTACACGTCGATTTTTTTTTTGGTTTTTAACGCTTTCGTAAAATATTTTGAAATCGAAGTTTCTGGAATTATTTTTTTACCAATCTTCACCCGCGAGACGATGAATTGACACTCCCCGGTTACGAAAAACTGCGCGATTTTTTTCCTAACCAAAAAATTCTTCGTATTTCGATCGCGCGAACGTTAACCTTATTTTATTTACGTTTCCGTTTATCCCCTCTGGCCAAATAACGCGGAATCTTGGTCAAACCATGTTGAATATATTCTCGGGCTCTCTCTGCGTCTAAATTCTTTCACCCTCGTTCAACTCGCAACGAATACCAACGCAATGCCGCAAGCATTTTTCCCGACAGGCCGAGACTCGTCTCGTCCCGAATCAGCTGACTTTGTATATGCTCGGTCGCCAATTCCCTGAATCCGTACAAGCTCCGTGAATTATTCTCCAAACTGAATGACGCTATTGACATTTACATCGTTGCCATCCAGCCAAATTTCTTTCTATTTTCAACCGAATGTTTATTTTCGTCATATTTTTCGTTGCTTCATTTTGTGTTCGATTTTTCGAAACTACGCCAATTTTTTTTTTTCCTTTTACTATTCAGTCCAAAGTCTACGAATGTTTTCAAGTCCGTGACATTTTTTTTCGGTTAAGTTCGCGAACTACAAGGTTCGCTGTGTGCGAACGATGCAAAACCACGACCCCTGCTCGGCGTTTCAAGGTCGAAACATTTTCGCTAAAGATTAGTGTCGCTATTTTTTTTATTTTTCATTGAAACAGCAGTTTTTGTGTCCTCATCCAAACAAGAACGTTTATATAACGAACGTGCACGCGTGCTCTTTTGTTTTCTAAACGAATATTCCACTTCACGACACTGCCTTTTTTTTCTTAAATATCGCCATGTTTTTTTCAACTTGTCAACTCGGACGAAAATTCAAAAATGCATCTCATCACGAATTCTTTCAATCTGGCTGATGATCAAAATTCATTTCCTTTCTCTCTTGATCTCTCTCGCTCAGTTTTAACTTCCTCGTTCGTTCTTCATTTGATGTTCTCCCACTCTGGCGCTCGCGGTGATTTTTTTATTCGACGTAGACGTATTCACCGGCGTGGGCGAGACGAGAGCGGGTCGTTGGATAAATTTAAAAGGCCCCACCGTGTCTGTAGAGATTTATATACACACGTACGTGTGTGTGAGCTCGTTCGTACAGTCAATCTATTCAGTATTTACCGTTTGTTTGTGCAATCTTTGTGCACTATTCGAAGCAGCATTTGTTATTCGTCGAACGCGATTGAGACAGAGACTAAAATCTTCACACGTGCATGCTCTTCCAGGTTCGATGGACCAGACGATCAATTGGAGGTCGTTGTGACCTTGAAGTTTGTATCTTTGGAGGGCAACATCATTTTTTTCCTTCGAAAACAAAAAAAAAAAAGAAACAAAACGTCAACAGGACTGAAAATGTGAATTGTAAAAACTGAAAAACAATTTCGTCAGTAAAATTGAAAAAATACGAAAAAATTGTTACAAGGGAATAAAAAAATTGTGAAAAGAAAAAAATTTCGTTGCCAGCGTCTCGAACTTTGGTCACATCTTTCGAGGATAAACTTCGAGCCACTCGAGCTTCGAGAAGCTTTTCAGAATCAACTTTGATTTGCCCTTTTTTTTTAACCTCCTGTTTGTATTTTTTTGCCAATAATTATAATTTTCTCGAAAGAGAACAACGCAAATCTCTGACCAATCGTGCGACGATATATTACGAAACAACTGAACTACCACCGGAAGTATTTCTCAATTAAGCGCATTGTTCAAGAAGTTTGCCTTCTGTTTCGGTCCCTCTTGCTCGTACGAGCGACGTATTCACATTTGTATTCCATTCATCATCTGGTTCACTCTCTACAGGCGAGGCTCGTACTTTCCTTACAAATCGAGCATTTTGTTCTACAGTTGAATGATATATGGAACATAATTCGTTGATTCACGATCGTCGATTACTTTCGACGGAATCTATGAGGAAAAAATAATATTCTTCCAACTTTTAATTCGTTCCAATTGAATTTTTCGTCTTTATTTCGTTCGACCGATACGAATCTTGGAAAAAAATTAAAAACTTCGTTTATTCACACGTTTCTACGGCCCAATCGCTTCTCAAGGCTTTCTCGTACTTTGTATGCGTAAGAATTGCGTAAAAAATTGTTCCAAGTCCCAGATATTGTTTTGTCACTTTTACAAACTTTTTTCGTCCTACACCGCAAAAAATTCCAAACAATTACGATAATGGCTCATAACCTCAAATAACCACGTGCCGTTCGCGCGGCTCTCGCAGTCAGTCTCATAATTTGTAATGTATTGCCAGGTATTACGTTACGTGTGTGTGCTGCACTTCGCTGCAACGTCGACACAAATCAACTGCTGCCTTAAGTGTATGTCTCACCCGGGAAAATAAAATTTTAACGCGAATGTCAAGTTACTCGTTTGCTCCAAGACACTGCGGTCTTTTCTGCTTGATTTAACGTTCCTTTTCACACTAATTTCGTCATGTGATCCTCAAGTTTCTGCTTACGAGGCGAAATTTACGATTTCCCTTTTTCCAGACAGAAAAATTCATTGGTTTTCTTTATTTTTTCAACGACAGTCCGAAATTTGAATCTTCATCCTCGAGGCGACGAATTGAAATAAAAAAATTAAGGTTACAGCACGGAATCGATGAACGACCTTGAACTGGGTAATTTTTTAGTACAGGTGCGATTTTAATTTTCGTGAAAATGCAACTTTTTTTTCCGTTAAGTGTTTATTCCAAATTTTGTTCGATTTTTATGGAAACTTACATTCTAGAGAATGTGAAAAATTGCGCGCAGAGTTCAAGGTCATTCTTCGAACCATAAATGCGAATAAAATAATAAAAAAAAAATTTAATTCTTTTAAAAAAATGCGAACCTTTGATACTGAAAATCGTATGGAAATGAAAAAAATATGTATCGCAGATAATCTCGCATAAATTGGGCAAGCAAAGGCGACAATGCTTTAAGATTCGGGTCACATCGTTCTGGCCTCGTGTTCTGGCTGTGTTTCAAATTCAACGCATTATAGAAATCCATTAACATAATACCGGGATCTCCGCGGTGTATACCCGTTCTATTACGACTCTGAGACTTGTCGACGGTACAGTGGGGCAGCCCGGGTCAGTGCCTTAGCCACACTTGTCCCACAGTCATGAGAGATAACGATCTTCTTGCTCGTCATCGCCTTCATACAATGTCCTTTTCCCTCTCTCTCTCTTTGAATCGATTCTTTCTCCATCTGTTGTGCGGAAGTTTGAATTTTTTCGATTTTAATCAAGAATCTATCGTTAAGTCAAGTGTTTGATGTTTTTTTAGTTACCGACAACTTTATTTTTCAATTATTGGATTAATTATAAATTATTAATTGTTGTTAATTATTATTAATGTTTATCTTAATTATATTTTCATTAAACTATTACTATTAATGATTAATCAATTATTAATTAATTAATCAATTGTTATTTATTCAATAATTTTTGTATATTCATAATAAAAATAGTATTCAATCAAATAATGATGATCAACGAATAGATAAATAAATAAATAAATAAATAAATAAATAAATAAATGAATAAATAAATAAACAGATAAATAAATAAATAAATTTGTTTGTAATTTGTTCATTTATTTGTTAATTAATTAATTAATTAATTGATGAACAAATGAACAAATAAACGAATAAATAAACGAACAAATAAATAAATAAAATAAATAAATGAAAAATGAACAAATAAGTAAACTGTTGATACTGATAATTGTTGAATAATTGATAATTTCCTATCAACGAGAAGGCGCCATCGATGGGAAGAGCATGTAAATGTTCTAGTTCGTTTTTTTCTCAGCCGATTTGAATTTTTATTATATAATCGCTCGGTCGTTGCAATATTTCGAAAGCTTGAATAAATCTGAACTTTTTGTTTTTTACTCTCGTCTTCTACGATTCCGTTTTATTTCCGATTCTCAACGTGATTCCGGTGCTTTTACGTTTCCTTAAACTTTTATTCGTTCGGCTGAGATGGGTTTCCCCATCGATTTTCGAGCCAGAGAAACCGGAAAGGGATAAAAATTCGATGTCCATTCTAAACCGCAAGAACTCGAAGATTTAACGCTTCTTCTCGAATTTGAATAGCACGGCGTTTAGCGATAAAGCTTACCCGATGCGATTGTATTTCCACCACCTTTTTTTTCAGCCTTCGTTTTGTATCGAAGCTTTTCCAAGCTTCTATCAATCTATTCGTATCTTCCTTCGGCTGCACGTTTCAGATCCGTCCTATGAATGCCCAAAGGATAGATCTCTCTTTACGGCGACTCGCAGACTCCAAACGCGATTCCAATTTCCATCGCGCCTTTTACCACATTTTATCACTGACCGTTGTTACTGATAACACGTGCTTATATCGCTTTGCACTAAGAAATATCCTCAACTTATTCTCCCCTGAATTTCAATCGATTCTCCGTTCAATAAAATTCATGGACCGAGATTTCTTTCCTCGATAACTGTTTCGCTTCCAAAACCCGTTACGGCCTTCCATAAACGGAACTCGATTAATTTCATTAATTTTTATCCGCCTATTTCGCCACTGTCTCCACTTCGCATTTATGCAGACCAAATGATACTTGAGCGGGGGTTCTATCGTTTTGATCCCAAACAACAGCCGTTACGATTAAGCCAACGCTCCATTAGTTGACGAAATAATCATTTTATTTATCACCGCAATCATCGGCAATGTTTTTTTTTCTCCTGGAACGAAATTGCATTTGGAAAAAAATTCGATCACACAATCTTGTTTTTTTTTTTTTAGTTTTCTTCGTTTTTTTTCTGTCTCCTAAACATTTCACATTGATCTCGTAAATGACGCGATTGGATAAACTTCCCTGGCGTGTCAACAGGAACGTTTAGCCTCCCGGGCATCGGCGACTTGTGGGAAATTCCCATGAAACAAGGAAAAGGGAAAGAACTTGGAGATAAAAATTGCATTTGAACGAAAAGATGAACTTAACGATTGACACATTTGCCTGCACACCAGGCAACGGAAAAAAAAAGAAAAAAAAAGGTGGGCAGCTCTGTTGTATAGCATCGAGGATTGAGGTGCGGGTTGTGCTCTCGTAAGATTTACTCGCTCGTAACCCAATTGCCTTGACCAACATATACTTACGCAACCGATACTACGTGCACTTTTTATATATAATGCATATACGGCATTCCACGCCAAATCAGCCTACTCGCACCTTTTTTTATGTTTTAAACTGAAGTTTTGTTTTTAAATGGCAAATTAAAGAAATTTTCTCGTTTTTTTTTGTTTTTCGAATTTTTTCCTTCATCCATTCTTGGCAAACGTTTCTTTTTAAATTCGATAATTATTTGTTCATTTTTTCCATACATTGACTCGTCCCGGAAAAATGCATCGAATCGCAATTCATTTTTTCACGATTTTCGTATTTTTTATCGCCCTGTTTGGAAAATTATCGATTTTTAATATTTTTTCATTTTTTTTCCAGTGACAACGCGACTGTTTAGACGATTCTGAGAGAATTGCTCTCCATGGGATTTAATTGATGCATAACATTTTGAAACTAATATTTGCAAAATGAAAACGTCTTAATGTTCGATTTTGTATGGAATGTCCCATACGTGTGTGCATGCAGACGTGATATGCGACGTAATAGCATTGCAGTCACAGAGTAGTAATCAGAACTTTAAGCTACACATAAAAGTATGAATTATCATATTAGAATGAACGTTGAAACGAACGTATTGGTTTCTTCATTTTATTTCGTCAATACGATTTCCAAACTGTCGCGAAATTATTATCCTCATTTTTGTCCACGATGTTGAAGTTCTCATCGCGGAGGAATGCGACGAAAACTTACCGTTTTTTATGGCAGAGCAAAAAATTGGTCAAATAGGACAGTCTTCTTTGTCATTTTGGAAAACTAAAAAATTGGACCGATCGCATTAATTATCAAAATAATGAACAAAAAAAAATTCGTTGTATTCTAACGATGCAAATTCCAGTATATTTTGTCCTCGCTCAGTTTTTTATGCATTCATCAAGTCCTTCGCTTTTAAACTGTGCAAATGTTTCTCGTTTTCTTTAGTCGTTGTGTTCCAAATAAAAATTGTTTTTTTTCTAATTTGTAGGGTAATTCGAAGAAAAAACAAAAAAAAACTTATTTTTTTCGCGAGGATACAAGTTTCGATATCGTTTTAGTTAATTGAATAAATTCGTAAGTGTGATTCATTTTTCATCTGTTGGGTCCGCATAACTTGTGTGACACGAAATCACAACTGGAGTCGCGAATTTCTGAAAAAGATCGGACAAGTTTCGAATTATCATGAAATTTTTTTTTTTTTTTTTAATTACAACTGCTGATGAAAATTTACGTTTCGCTCTTCACTCCTTTCAATCAACGTCTGATTTTTGTATATTGTCGATTTTTTCGAGAAATTCACTTACAATTCGTGCATTCCGTGCGTGATTCGTATTTTTTTTTCTTCAGCTTCCTATACATACGTTTACTCTCATTTTCATCGGCGTTGGACACTTAATTTCACGAAAAAATTTCATAACGACAGCCGAGCAATTTCATCACGCGACCTTCCGTACTAACAGTGCTCGTTTTTGCATCACCGCGTAATTTTATAAATTCTGCACGTATTTAAACGTCGAAGAAAAACCTCGACCTCCTATCCTTGATTCTTTTTATTCCAGGTTGTTCGCGCGCTTCTCAATGTCGCGCGAAAAATTCAGTCGCACTAATTTTCTGTCGCCAAAGGTTGACATTAAATTGTCGCAATTTCGAAATGACTTTTGTGTCGTTTCGTTTCAATGATGTTTTGAAAAACGTTCCAACTGCAATTATTGGAGGAAAATTTAACAAGCAAAACGATCAAATATTGGAAACAATCAGAATTTATATTCTGGCGATAACAAAAAGAAAAGATAATCGACAATTTCATCGTTTACTTCCAATTAATAAATCGAATCAACGTTAATTAACACAGTGCATAGGGTTTTCGTGCTCAATACTCTAGAAAATATTATAAATAATAAAATAAATATAAAGAAATTAATAAATGAGTGAAAAAATAAAAAAAATATTTTAAAATTTTTTAAAAATTGTTGAATCGACAATAAAAATCTTTGTTTATATGAATTTTTGAAGAAATCTGTAATTGCGATGTTCGAGCTGATTTCGACAGTCGTTTCAGAGCATTAAGGATGTTGCGTCGTTACAGATTGAAGTGAAATGTTGGCAGCAATGAAATATTATAATATTGACTCGCCCACCGGACAAATAGAAGTTATCCTCATTGAAATTAGGTCTGCGAAGCTCGACAAACGAGATCAACAAAAGTTGATGAAATATACCGTTCCTTTCAACAGGTTTATCCAATGAAAATAAGAACAATCCGATAAAGCTCGGGAGTCAACCGGTTTCCTCGCGAGCGAGTGTCCCCCCGTTGCTTCCAAAGTACGAAAACTTTTTAGACCTTTATTTCCTCAATTTTTTCACTCTATCGTTCCAACATTCCTGAATAACTTTTCGCACGCGTTTTGTACTTATAAAAGTTCCTCAATCCGAGTCGAATGTCTTTTGGAAGAAAAAGTATTATGGTAATTGAGACTTATGACCTTTTGCTCTATCGGTTGGTTCCTTTCGCTTAAATCGATTCGCACTCACTATCAGGCTTTCTACGTTTTATTCATAAAATGCAATTCTGTGATAAACTTCATTGAAATCGGTCATTTTCGGAGTTGCAGGCAAAACGCGTGATCGATAAAAAAAAAAAAAAAATCGAGAAAAATCGTTTCAATTATTATTTTCATCAGCGTTCTCCCTTAAAAATGTAAAATACACTTTTGAAACTGTGTATGCATGGAATTCGATAGAGTGTATATTAATTCATTAATGACTATCCAACCGAACGGTTTCCTTCGCCGTTGGTCAAATGCAATCGGCATATGAATGAGTACATTGTTGGCGGTTAACGAACTCTCTATAGTTTTATGTGTAAACGTAGCGCTTCGAGTCGTCCATAGTGCAGCTGTTGCACGATATCCCTCGGCAATATTTCTCAACTGTATTTCTCTTAGTGCTTAGTTCATTCTGAATCGAAGCATTATCGATTATTTGTAGAAATTTAACGAGACCGAAGAGCCTTTTCAAATGTGACGCTGTGTGCAGCGGTTAACAAAAAAAAATAATTATCGTCGATCAAATTGTCAAAAATTAGCGAGACGATTTTTTTTTCGAGTGATAACGAGAGCGTTCGAGAAATTTTGACGCAATCTATTTGTTGCGTGAGTTGGAAAAAATATCGAAAAGTAAATGCACTTCGTTTGGGCTTTTTCGATATTTTGGAAAAAAATACTTTCTGTTTTTTTTTTTTTACATTGAATTTTGAATAAAACGTGCGGCTGAATTTTGACTGAATGTGTTTACCGATCGCCTTAACTATGCGACGAATAAAAATTTGATCGGGATTATTATAGATTTCGGATTTGGATTCACTTGGAATGTTGAGATTAATTTTTGGCACTTCCTGTAGAGACGCGTACTATGCCACGCGCACAAGGCGTCTCGGAGTTAAATTTGCGGTTCTGATATGACTCCCGACTCTTCGATCCTCCTCCCAAGATTTCAGTTTGTCCAGCTCGTTCTTGGCTTAGACATCGCAGTCTTCCTTCTCCATCTCTTTCTCTTTTATTCCTCGAGTTTCCTCATATGTGTGTGAGTTTGTGTGCGTCTGGCTGTAGCTCCTTCAATATTGTGGGACTTTATATTTGAATCGAGACCGTGTCGGTTTACGGATCAACGCCCACCGCTTCATTCGAGTATCCACGTGCTTCGAGCGGTTCTTTAAATTCACACTCGGAAATCTTTGGAATCTGCTTTCGTACGAAACGTTTCCGGCCTGGCGATTCCTCGCTAAAATGTAATTCTTCTACTTTTTGGTTTGATTGATATCTTTTTAGTCCCTTAATCCCTTTTACTGGATCGTGAAACTTTCTGGACATTTTTTTCCATTTTTTTGTTTTCCAATCTCAATGGTTCGTGTGTTTATTTTTGTGTGTGGGATTTGATAAAATCGACGATGCACTTTTGCAGATTGTTCAACGCAAATTTTAAACTTCGATTAAATATTTCGTGAGTTTGAAATTAAAAATTAAAGTTCGGAGCAAACGTTGAGCAAAAGTTCGGTACGTGACATTCTGGGTAGGCTGCAAATTTGATGACACATGATTATTTACTCACGTCCTGAAAACCTCGTTCGTATTGGCCGGATAGCGTTTTGTGAGTGTCCAGTCAATGCGGCGATTTCACGGTTGATGTTACTCATTGTTTTTCCCACTTGTTCGTTCAACGGTGTTGAACGTCGATCGGTGAGAGGTTCGGTCGTTTAGCAAGTTTTCGAAAAAAAAAAAAAAAAATTCAACGACGTTCAGGAGTGTTGCGATTTTCTGAACAATGCAGTACGAACGAGTGTTGCGAAATTTTCATCGAGTTGCAAACGTTTTATTCTGAGAATTGTTGGAAAAATAAAAATTTGTGTAAATTCTGTGATAAACTGAGAAATTTCGAGGGAAATTGGTTTTCGAATGTTAATTATCGAAAGTTATTGTCACGAGAAAATGATTTATTATCTCTCGATGTATCGAAGTGTCAGAGGGCTTAATGAGGCGATGGCTCATTCATTTTATCAATGCATCGATTAGTCTTGGAGAATGATTCGCATTTTTTTTGTCGACGATGTTACACAATGGATGGATATTCAATGGACGGTATTCGAAAGTTTATTCGCAATTTGGAAATGTATTGGGAAACCAAATATATAAATATAGATATATTTTTTCTTCCATTGTGAAAGTTGTGGCTTCAACTCAAACTCTCGACAATTTTGTGTATGCGAGGAGCCGAGTTTTATCAAGGATTTCGAATCAAATTGAAATTCGAGTCCAATTGGATTTAAAACAAAAGTTTGCGTTTAAAAAAATAAAAAAAATTGATGTGACAGTTGATCGAATCAGGGATTCGTTGATTAATGAATGCCATGATTTTTTTCATCCGATAGTGTTCATTTTTATGAGAGGCGCGAGGGTCGCATCGTCGCTCTTGTTGTTGGATTTGTTGAATTTTCTCGATGGAACGTTACGACAAAATTTCCTCGATAATAAAGTTTAGGAGAACTGTAAATATGTTATGGCCATGGCAATGTTTGCGAAGTGGGTTATATGGAGGCTGTGTATAACGGTGAAGAAGAGAAGAGAGGAAAGAAGAGAGAACGTCTTTTTCCTATGCTGCCGTTTGAGAGGAAATTTCAAGTGGAATGATACCAGTTATAGACCGAGATAGAAAGGGAAAGAGAGGATATAGACTAGAGAAGCAGGGAGGGTCTTGCTTTCGTTATATTTCGAAGCATAAGACGACTTCGGTATTCGACGTTAAACTCAAGCGGAAGTTATATCGAAGAGTGTTTCCTTAGTCCCTTTCCATCTTAGCGAAGAAAATTTTCCCGGCATCTCTCACACCCGTGCTCTCCTTATTTTTTTCTTTTTTCATCGTCAAATGCTCTCGAAGAGATTCCTCTCTCAACGTCTGGACGATTTTCATGTCACTGTCCCCAATACGATGGAAAAATATTTCCAATACGCACCAACATCTACGAGATGCTCTTCGATAAACGCTTTTTCGCTAGTTTCATATCAAATCCCTCATTTTACGAGTTACCTACCACTTTCGAGAGCACAACCCGAACAAACGCCATTCCCGATAATCTTCTTCTCTGTATCCCCGAATTCTAATCCTCTCGCGATCCTCATAGTTTTCACAATTATTAAGAATAATAGAAATAAAAATTCATCATTTTATTATATTTTTTGAAACCAGAGCCAAAATTTAAATGACAGAATTTATCCATGGAAAGTATTTGCAAATAAAAATGTAAATATCAAAGTAAAAAATTGAAGCAAATCCGAAAAAATTGGTAAATGGATGAAATATTTTTCGTTCGACTCCAACGATGCAAACTTAAATTTCTGAATGACTGACTAACTCATCGAACGTCCAGCCCAAACCACTGAACATGGAGACTTGAAATTTGGCACGTGTGTTATAATTTTGTATTTTTAATTTGTGCATTTTCAAGGCAGCTTCGTAGTGAGTTGGCTCAAAAAACCAATGGATAATAGATTCAAATTTGTATTATCAAATTCGAACTTCAGCTCGACCAAAAAAAAAAAAAATTACTCTCAACGCGAGCGAAGCTGCGGGTGGAAAGTTAGTCGTTTAATAATCAGGGCTCGTGACAATGGCTTCATGACAATCATCGAACAACGTAAAAAGCCAGCACGAGCTCGGGCTCGAATATTCGGATTTCCCATCGCTTCCACATAGATTTTGAAGCTCCTCTCGGAAAAGCAGGCTCAGTAAAAAAAATCCGACATCATTAGCTGCATGGTACTCGAACACGTATAAATTCGACGTTATTTCATTATGGAGCTCGCATGCTGGTAACCAAAGCCCTGTAAGCGATATATTCGTATGTGTAACGTTACATACAATAGTCGTAACTCTTCATTAATTACGCGTCTTTCGCTGCTTAAACTCAACAGTAACTGTTCAATTTTCATGGGGATTATCATGGCTGGAAATAATTTTTGGTATTGTTCATTTAATTACACGGTATTCGGGATTAACTGAATATCATTATTGTTTTATTATTTGAACACTGTAGCACACTCATACACAGACACGAAGCTTTTTGCGTTTGCAATAGGAAAACGTAAAAATTGAGGATTTAAAATAAAATTCGGTTGCGGGCTTTGACGAGCTTATCCCCATTAATTTTTGGCCCACTTTACATACTTCCCGTTTGTGTTTTCGTGTGCCTCTTCAGAAAATGTTGCTCACCCAGTCGCTCTTTTCCAAGGCACACAGTTCGCGCATTTGCACGAGGACCGAGGAATAGAGTGGAAAATCTGGCCGATACAGCAGGCGAGTATATTTCCATACAAAGTTTCTGTTGGTTGTTGAGGAAGTCGGAAAAATTGTGCCTGCTGTTGGGTAATTGAATCGCCTTTTTACAGTCTGGAAATTGGCTTTTCGACGACGATTTATTGGCTTTTTTACGCGATTGTCTCATCAAGTATTTCACGTCGAATACATTGAATAATAAAAGTTATACGAGCCGTAATTCACGGTCGTTACGAAGCTAGTCTTCACCGGCCGGGGCAACGCTAGCGATCGTTTGCCTTGGCGGTCTGATGCGTTTCCATCCACTTTGGAATAATTCAGTTATCGACAAGCTTCGAAGCGCTCCATTAGCGACACGGTCTCTTCTGTGCTTCTCTCGCTCAACGTCCACGTTCCATGCACATACATATATATGTACATTTTCGAATATGCATGCACGACGTCAGAGCTTTGCAGGCTTTCGAATGATAGCGAGAGAGCGTCAACTCGAAAGGCAAAAATCGATCAACCTTATGGCTCCTCAGAAAAAGAATTATGACCCCAATCACCGGCGTCACTGTGTTCTATACAATTGCTTTCGAAGTTTGTCACTTGTCACCTATTTTTAAGCATTTTTCGGCTTTTCAAAAAATACTTTGTCCTTAACAATCAACCTGAAAAAAATGACAATGACGTTGGTAACGTTGGGGGTCCATCGAAATAGAAAAAACGAGATGACAATTTTCTTATCGATTTTGTGTTAGGATTGTAAAAAAAAAAAAATCGTTTTATTGTCCTAACCGAATAATGGATAAGAATCGGGAGCTCAAGAAAGAACAGAATTTCGTTGCATTCCAACGATTCAAACTTCAATATCGTGGACAAAATTCTAGAAAACTAAACATTTTTGTTTAGCAATCGGGACAGTTGACCTCGCAGTTGATGTGAAAAAGCTCCATTCCCATGGATCGATTCAATTCGTTGAAGGGGATAAAAATGAGTTTTGAACATCTCCAAGTACACACGAAGATTTTTTAGGTGAATTTTTATTTCTACCGTCGAGCGTTGTATGTTATGTTTTCATTTTTTTCAATCGTTCGTTGTAATTTTTCGGATAATTGGTTCGTTGCTCTCGCTGATGATTCTGAGACGATATTACGAAACAAATTTTCTCGATCGTTATATAGTTTGGAGTAAATCTTTATCCAGTCACGAAATATCTGTGAGAAACTACAAACGGAATCAAGCTGAGCATGATGCTTATTTTTGTGGAGACGAAACGGTAGAGCGTGTGCCACATTTTAAAATGATACACGATAGAATTTAGTCTCTTTCGCGATTCTCGCTTGGAATATTCATGCTCTCCATTCTCTCTTCATATTCTTTACCCTTCGTCTGTACTTGCTGCTTTCTATCTCTCTCGGCATACTGCTCTTCTTTTTTCCCTTCTATCTCAACCTTCGTACACTTTTTGCTACACACGACAGGCACACTTTTGCTCAATCCAACTGCTATATCGCATCATCCAACTCTCTTGGTATTCACAATGCTTTCGTTAAGTCGCACGTACCACATCGCCCGCGGCCTCGTTGTAAACCTACTTGGGTGCCGATCTTACTTATTCTCAGAATACGTTTCATCCTCGAGAATTACATGTCCGAAAAAATAAATCTGCCAAATGGAATTGTTCCACTAAAACGTTTCCTACTGTCAAAATGTCTGTTTAATCAATTCGCTCCTTGAATTGCTCTTGAGATTCGTCGCGGATTTGCTTTCTCGTTCGCAAATATTTTTCAGCACGTGTCGATTATTGCCTCGATATTTTTTCCAGTGCCATTCAAAATCATTACGTCAAATGGGGAACTTCTGTTTTTTTTTTGCTAAGCCACCTGTCCAAAAATGGGAAACTTAACTTTCAGTAGACACTCATGGGTTTTTGGGCTATCCAGCCTATTTAGCAAATTACGTGAATTTCTCGTTTTCCGTATCGAGTGCCATTAAATAAAAATATGAAAAAAAAAATTTCATCCATCACTTAGTGCAGGTTCTCTTTCTATAGATCCAAAACTACTTTCCCAACACGGAGAGAAAATTATATCAAAAATTACTATGCCACCATATAGTTCCCTTGTGACATATCGTCCCTCTGGAAAATTTAGCAAAAACATATAGTAATTTTTCATCTAAAATTGGGCGAAAATGTAGAATTTCCGCTATTTCCGATAGAATTTGAATAAAAATTACTATGTTTCTGCTAAAATTTGTCAGAGGGACGATATGTCACCAGGGAACTATATGGTTGCATAGTAATTTTTTATATAAATTTCTCTCCGTAGAATTTATTCAGATTTTTTTAAAAAGAATTATATTCCGTTCACGGGGGGTTAATATTTTTTTGTTGATTGATGATTTTTGTTGAGACTTTATCAAAGGATTGCATTGAAGTAAACAATATACTGTTTTGGGATTAAGTTAAGGATGTCGATGGGAGAGCGTTCTTGGTTAGAGAGCTATGTGGAAAGTATCACCACTCCAATATACCGACGACATTCAATCTGTATCGTCCGGAAGAGACTTTTATCGACTCTTTGTTTCATTCTCATGTTACGATAAGAATGTACTGTTTCGTTCTTTATCCAAAGAATTCCCGGAATGATATGTTTGCGTATACGAAAGCTCTCATGTACTTCGAAGTCCGCTTCCGGGTCGTGGAAGAAATCGTCTCAGCAGGCACGACCTCCATATCCATACTGCTCGACCTTTTCGTCTCTAATATCGCATCCACACATCGCCCTCCTTTTTCTGCGTCCACTAACCCTTTTGACCGGTTCCTCTTTGCTCTCCAGTCGAAAATTTCGTCGAGCCTGAATTCCCTTCCGGAGCCGACTTGGAAATCACCTCCGGTTCAGATTCCGACTCTCTTCCTCTTCACCTCCCAGCCACAAAATCTGACGCAGCAGTTGCTTCGTCCCAAATCCCTCGAAACTCGGTTTAACCTTCTCCGTCGAGTGTATACCTTGCTCGTCCGTGTGTGTTCACTACTTTGAAAAAATTTTGCTTCTTTTTTGACCCAAGATACCAACTCGATTCCCTATCTACACGAACCTTTGTGTCACATAATGAAAACATGCATCTGAGAGCTTAAAATACGAAGATTAATTAGCAGATTTATCACTCAAATAGGTCAGAATCCCCGAATGACGATGTTGAAGTTTTCATCCTCGGAGGACAACGAAAAATGTTTTATCTATTCACCATTTTTTTTATTTCCGGAATCGCTTCAATTTTTCATTAACGCTGGGAAAAAACGAAGTTGAGAATTATTAAGAAATATCTCGAATGGCAGTGCGACAAATCGTTCTGAACAGCATCGTAAAAACTTGTCGGTTTTGGAAATTGTCTCCCGACTATCGAGGCTTTGTAACTTACGATTCACGTTCATTCGCTCCGATGATCAATCATTTAAGAATTATTTTTTTCAATACTTTGAGGTAGAACTCTTGTCCCATTAGAACGTAAAGATCCTTCCAGATTTTCCAGCAGGTTTATTTTCTTGAAAAAGTCAGTGAAAGAGGCCTCGTAACGTGTGAAATCCTCAAGAACTGCATTACGTCAGTTTTCCTATAAATTTTTTATTGAATTTTAAAAACCATGACAGTTTTCGTACCGATTTTGTGTTTGGATCCTAAAAATAGATCTTTCTGCTGCCCTGACCAAATATAGAAGAAGAATCTTGAGTGCACAGTGCATCGTATTTAGATAAACTTCACCCCGTTCTATCCTGTGTTTATAAAAATAATTACCAACAAATTTAGAAATTGATTGTACCTCTGGATTCGAAAATACACACGTGTCGCAACGGGAGTTCTCCCCAACTATTTGAATGCAATGAAAAGCCTTGTTCTCGTGAGTTTGGACGTGATTCGCTCTTTGCTCTACTTCAGTAACCTTTTTTCTTATTTTTAGTGCAAGAATTGATGAAATTTCCTTAAAGGTTCAGTTCACTGAAGGTAACAGTGAAAGGGTCAGAATAAAGTCCTTTAGAAGTTTCTCCCGGGTGAAGTTACATCCTACATGACCTCCTGTGATGCCTCTAAGACCTTGTTCGTTTATGCACATATCCCGTCGTACCAAAGCTCTCAGGACTTCCTCCTTGTGTTCCAGACTCTGTTCCCTTGCTTTGCTTTTCGCTGAATAGTTTTTTTCGTAAGCTCGCTTATGCTTTGCAATCCATTGCCGACAAGATTTGCTAGCTAACCTCAAACAGACCTGGCTTGCTTCCATGTGCATCTATTTCGTACACAATATTCGGTTGCCTATAAAAATCATCGCAGGACCTTTCATCCAACACAAATGTTCAACACACACAATTCTTCGTCCTCTTCGTGGTTTGTCTTTCTCGTGCTTAAAAGTTTCCCCTACGATCCGTTCGAACTCCCAACCAAGTCACGATCGTCTCGACACGCTCAACGGATTTCGCTTACCAGGCTCATGGACGCGAGAGTGCACTCACCATATTACGTCGTCCCGTGACTCATATCGACGTACTCCCGCGGCATCGGGGATGGCAAATAACTTACTGACGTCTTAGCCAAATACAATTTTCCTGCCAATCAGGCTAATCACAACGGTTTCAACGTTTTAGTTCGTATTTCAATTATTGTGTTAATAAATACAGAAATAATGAGAAGGATAAATATTTCATATCGGTCTCAACACACTAAACGAGTCATTTCAATATTTATCTGTCGTTCCCTTTGACCCCGTGGTGGAGCATCCATTTAATTTTTTTTGTCATTCGTTTTCAAGCTTTTCGTTATCTCTCTCCATCGTTGATGCGGTCCAACCGCGTGGGTTCCTCTTTTTCTCACTGAATAGCAAGAGGAAAAGTTTGAGGGTCGTTGACTTCTTTCGCAACGTTGCTCGTGTATACAGCGTTCCGACCCGGAAATTTGCCCACGAGGATTGCTTATTATGCGCCGAGTGGAAAAATTTATACAAAACTTTGTGTGTGTGGGCATTTTTTTAAACTTGAAACGTTAACGTGGATGTGAATTTGACTGAGTTTTACGCTACGATCTTGTTGTTAATTGATTTCGTTTATAAAGGAATTTACTGACAAAGTTCTCCACAGTCCCGTTTTACAAAAATATCCGCAGTGAAGAGATTTTATTTTCGCGGTTTTTCTACCTTTGGATTTTGTTTCGAAGGGTATTCCGTTGTGACACTTTTTGAGCATCTTTCCTTCGCGTTTAATTTTTTCAGCAAACACGCGAACAAACCCCCCGGTATTCGGTACTTCGTCGTCGTCGTCCAGTCAGTACCGTCGTGCCCATTTCGTATCGATCGTTAGGAAATGTTACACCGTGCGTGATCGAAAATGAAAAAAAGCGTTGATAAAACCGTTCTGTAAATTACACGTGTATACGAATGGAGAATTTATTTTTACGATAACGATATTTCCTAATCGGAAGTCGTAGCCTCGGATCACGCGAGAATACCGCCACCGCGCGTACTCTGAATTCGTATTCAAGGCTTTCCGGTGGTTGTTCAAGGCTCCGTCGCTTATGCTCCATTACACCAATAGCGATTGTCAAGGATATAGTGAAAAACTATGGGAGCGCGTGTTCTGCCCGCTGTGAACTCTTCGTCACCTTCTTTCGCCGTTCCAACCCTCCCTTCACTCGCGAGTCCGCGGTAGCAAGATCGACCCTTGGAAACCGTCTCCCTGTTACGTCAATTCGATCAAAAATAAATGAAACTACGGAATATTCCTGCAACAAGCCTTTTCCTTTATTTTCCGCACTAATTACATCGCTCTCCATTCAATCGCGATGAGATAATACGACAATGTATAGAGAGAACGACGACGATGCTCTCCACGTTCATCACGATGATATAAAGTTATACAATATATTTATCAGGTGCTGGTTTCACTTTGACGTAATCGAGACACGCTCCGTACTATTTTTTTGTTTTTTGTTTTTTCTTTCGGTCTCTCTCACCGATTGTGTCATACTGTGCTAAATGATCGGCATTTACGCAGCTGTTCGGTTGCTTCCTAGAAAGGTGAAAGAGTCAATTTTGCGATTGCTAATCGTAGAGCATGAGCGCAGCCCCTCCTTGTGTGCTCTAGACTCATCAGCAGTTACCGCTAAACTTATCTATCGTCAAATTGATCTCTTTTCCTAATTACTCGCTCGTGCATTGTTCAGTTTTGACTGGAAATTATCGGATTTTTCGAATTACATCGTAATATAGAATTCACTAAATAATCGAACCGGAAAGTCAGCTCATTAAATATTCATCTTCGCTCTTCTATATGTCGTTGGCCATTACTGACGAGGATAATTTCAAATCTATTGAAAATTGCATTCAGGTCATTCATCCGGCATCGAGACTCGTTCATTTCGCCATACCACACTCGAACGGGTGTCCTGCGCATTCTTGCTCTGAATCACGACAACTTTTCCAAGATACGCCGCGTATTTTTCTACCTTTTCGCAATAATACGATTTTTTTTCAACTCATTCTCCAGTGTCGCTCATCGAGGCTGGAAAGTTTTGATACAATATCGCGTTAATATACACGGATACGTATTGTCTAGGTATATACGGACCTATTCGTACAGGAACACGCGAGAGTTTTTAACACTTTCCACGAAGCTATTACGCGAAACGTACGTACGTGACAGAGGTGCAGCGATTCGTATGTTTTTCTAGCTTTTGTTCACCCACACGTATTTCCCTATGTTTGTGTCTATATATGTGCAGTTTCTACAGGTGAAGATTCGCTTTGCCATCTTGAGTATACATCGCAATCGTTTGATTTACGTTTTTGATGAATTTCCAATTATCTCCCCGGATTCCAACGTCGTGTTGCTCAAATATTAACTCGTACTCGTAAGAATTTTCGTTGAAACTTGTTGGCTTTGCATGAACGCATTTTCACGTTGTTTATGTTGAACCTCGAATGTTATTACGGACTCTGTTTTATTGGATTCGTGGATTGAATGATAAGTGTTGATTCACGCGATTGCTTTAATTGTACTCGTAATTATTCACTGAACAGAAAGGAAGTTTGTCCAATTTCTCGACGGTTCGGTGCTCACGAGTTAGGCATGGACAATTTCATCAAATTCGTTGCATTGATATAGTTTGGTAGCGATCTTTTTATTCGGAATTTGCGTTAATCGCTGAGTCAATCGATCTAATTAATTGGAATTAATCGCATCAACATAAATCGATGAATAAAAGATTTTAGGAATTTTGTCGGTCAAGTTTTTCGTGCATTGCGACGAATCGGATGGACGCCCATTCGTCGCAGACGAGCATAGAGACAGCGTCTCGAAATGAAATAAAAAATGAATTCGCGCGGTTAAAAGTCGTTCGATGAGTTTTCCTTGTAGACTCGTTGCTCGAGGGTGGGGGGTCAAGTTTTCTCCCGCTCGTTCATTTCTCTTTCAGACGTTCGCGACCTCACCTTTTGACCCGGGTTTGAAATAAACGAGAGTAAAGAGGCATAAGTTAGCAAGTGCTCTCTTTGGTCAAAGAAACGACTTCTGACGCGCACTCTGCGAGCGACGAGAAAAACGTAATTCCCGAAGTCGTCTTGGGCTGTTTTTTTTTGTCATTCTTCTTTATATATTCATGGACATATAGAGAGCGTCCTGAAAGTCGTCTACGGAATTTACGGAGCTTGCACCTTAGGTTGGCTTCAGGATAAACGTTTTTCTTTTGCGATGCATCGTTTCTAAAGCACGCACGCGTCGACCACACTAGCCTGATCTGGCATTTGGCATTACCGAACTCTCGTAGAAATATAAATTCAAAAAAACCTCAAACGTGACAAAAACTAAATATTCGGGCACACGAGAGTGCGGCAGCGCTCGTAATGGTTCTTTCCTCTCAATATTCGAGGTAAACATTTCCGGCAGCAATCTAAATTCATATACAAAACAAACATCGTCGTTTGAATGAAAATTTCGGTCGAAAACGATTCCGGTTGCGGTTGTTTGCACTTTTTTTTTACTAGTGGGAGAAAAAAGTAAAAACTTTTTTTTTTCAGGCGTGCTTCCGAGTGGCGATTGCCGAAAAATTTGTTTTGCTACACTTCGGAAATTGGGCGATCACGTTGAATTGAAACAACTACTGCTGTCGAGACACCCTGTATACACACATAATTATTACCGTGCGGTCTAGTTGAAGCAGATTTTTCACTGGATGCATTTTGCAAACCTACTTAATCTCACTGCAATGGGAGGCTTTAGCGTTTTTCGTTTTGGAACTCTATTATTCCTTCTGTCTTTTCACTTACGTTCCCTTTCTCATTGGAGAGCCGGAGCAAAACTCGTAGTTTATGTGCTGGAATAGACGAAAAGGGAAGAGGCAACGGAAGACAGAGGCTGGATCGCTGGAGAACTCTTTGCTGGTTCTTTTGATCCGCCAAGAAGGATTCACGCGACGTTTGATTCGAAGTTATGGAATTTAATCGTCATTTCTTAATTCGTACAAAATATTCAAATTGAAAAAAGAAATAAATGTTTCTCTCTTGGATATCCTTCGTGAAATCCTTCCGAGACGTGTATTGATAACTTTCCAAATATCAACTCGCAAAGCCTCAAGGATTCTTCACGAACCTGAGTGACCCGAACATCACCCTTTCATCGTGTATATTGATTTTAAATAATTCATAGAAACATATGCATTTAGCTCAAATTGATGCTGTTCGTAGTAAACGTTCGTGCAGCAGATCCGAGAGCAGATCCCTAACTGCGGCTATGTTATTCAGCTCTCGTGGCTCTGATGGCCTCGAATAATTACCGTTCCCGTGCAGCAATCGAAACGATTATGTCACTCTGCGATTACGCACCCCCCTCTCTCTCCCTATCTCTGTCTCGCTCCCGCGGACTTTATATTCACGTTCGGTAGTGAGCTCGGGATCGTAACGATCGACACTCCACAGCTCACATTAATTATTCCCGCACAATCCTCTATTAATCGTGCTAACCCAACAACACACACGCAACCGTCTCTTCCCGATGTCTCTCTACTGCAACACCGACGCACCAATCTGCGATGATAATTTCCATACGAAGCACAAACGAAAATAAAGTTGTTTTTCCATTTTTTTAAATCTCAGTTTTCAAATGTACGAATAGTTTTATTGCCAACTTTTTTGCCGCTTCATTCGTGAAGCGGGAATGCCAAAATTTTGAGCAAACCAGTTTTCGTCTATCAGGCAAAATGCCAGACTGCGGATGACCGTGGAATCGTACGATGTAGAGCGTCGTGGCAGACTCTTCCCACACTCAAACGTTTTCTTTGCCGAAGTCTTCGGCTCGCTATACCCAAAAGCTAACGCTCGCGAATCACGTTAATCGGGTACTTAATCAATCCGCTTGCAACGTGTCAGTTTAATTAGTGGCCCGGATGCAGCTGCACAATTGATTTTGCGCCCATGCACTTGCAGGCTTATCGGGGTCGAAATAGTTTGTTGCATTGGTAATAATCGTGCCCGAAGCACGGAACTCCATGATACATTATAATTGTCCCTTTCATGGTCGCAGTTGCAATGGGAAAGTTGGAAAGGTAAATATATAAAAAGAGGTGGGAAAAAATATAGAGGAGAATAAATAATGCGCAACCTCGTTACGTCCACGACGCGATAATCAAACGCATCTTGGCATTCACTCTCCTCGGCTTGTTCGATTATATCGATTCCTTTTATCTCCCTTCTTGTTCTCAAGATGTCGTATCACGCGGAGATATCGGAGAGAAAATAATCACACGCATTCACGTTGTAGAATAAATGCAAATTTAAACCGTGCATTTGTTTATTCCGAGAATAAGTGAAGGACCTTTTCGATCTCTTGAAACGCGAGTGTCGGTATCGTACGTAAGGTGTCCGCGTGTATTGTCATCCCACACTTAGCCACATATCGACGCGTTCGTTCGTATTTATGCTCATACGTTTCGTGTTATCATTCCATGTCCCTTGCGATTACTATTGGCAGTCACTCTCCCGTTCACGCTTTACTGACATTTCAAAATACTGAATAGGATCACACGGGGCAGAAGAGAGTAGAAACATTACGTCGCCTTAACCGATAGTCATTGATGAAGTATTAGGCGCTTCATTGACTCATTCGCGTTCGAATCAACCTTGCTTTCATTATTGCGCAAGTATCTCCCTTGAGACCGACATATATGTTCACACGTCCTGTCTCGGCTATAAAAACACGCACATTTACGTACGTGCACAGCCTCTCATATAAATAACCCCAATTTCCAGCCTCTATTTGCATTATTAAATGATCATTGCATTTTTGTGCAATGGCGTTTCGTATCATTATTTTTATTATTAATATCCTTGTCTACTTAATCGTTACTGCGTGTGTTTCCACGGGCTCCCCGGTCATGGTCGATTTGAGACTGTCGCACGTATTTTTAGTTGCCCAATTACTCTCTTCATTTTATCGTTTCGCTCTCGGACACGAGTACTTTGCAGCAATTCATCAATCTGTACGCTCATTTTTCTTTGGCATTTAGCAAAAGGTACAGTCAGCAAGACTTTTCAAAACACTGACGGATTGCATAGAGAGAACAAATATTTATCGCTTGACACGATACCGACCGGGTAGACGAATAAGGACAAATAAGGACGGGCGGGTTTTCGCTCTCGAGTCGATACGAAATTGCATTTATTCTAAGAATATTGAAAAAGTTGATGCGTTATGCGAAGGCAGGTTCTCGATGTCATTACCCTCTTGGCATGGTCCGTAATGATTGATCCCAATGACACTAAAGTTTACAGCGTTCGCGTCCAACGAAAAATACTTCTCCGTCGTTTGTTCCAATTCAAAAACCATGAGAATTCTTGTACGGATTCTGTGTTTCGATCCTTAAAAAAGATCGTTTCATTGTCTTGACCAAATATTGGATAAGGATCATGAGCTTTGCTCGAGATAAAAAATAATTTTGTCCCATTCCATCGATGCAAACTTCAACGTCGTCGATCCCTGGGGTTTTTTTTTTTTACAAGGTAATAATACTCCATTGTTCAAAGATTATTGACAGCAGGTTAGAAAATTGTGAAAACGTAGCGTGCGGACTTTGTCGAGGGCCCACACCGTCGCACGTCGTATCGCTATCTAGATTCTGTACCGACCCGAGCCTCTTTACACTTTGCACGCAAACACACACGCGCAAGTATTCCACGCGGTTACCAGCTCCATGGAATTTTCTTGATTTTTCTCACATACTCGGCGTTTGCCGGAGGAACGTGCCAGGTAATGACGCAATTCGTGACAGCGGGTCTCCCTGAAATTTTCCACTCGCAGTCTCCATGTACTTTTTCTACATGATCTCGAAGAATTTGCCTCTTTTTGGCGCCAGCTCAAACAAATTGCTATCGAGATGATTTTTTTTTCTTTACATGATAATTCTGGAATCTCGGGTTTGGCGCTTGTGACTGTCGAGAGATCACTCTGCTGATAATCTTTTGAAACGGTTCGTCTGGATTCTCCATCAGTCCGAACTGGCTTCATCGATTTTCAACGATCCTCGAATGCGAGAGCACACCCGATCCGGTGTCTTAGCGCGATCGAGTCAATGGGCGCGTGCGTGTGTCTGTGAGTGTGTGATTAATTGGAAACATTGATGCGAACCGGCAAGTGATAACAAGTATCGCAGTAAGGCTTCCCTTTTCGTGGGCAGGTTCCCTTCGAGTTCTCGATGGCCAGACGAAAAACTTGTATTCCCCGCCCGGCGGTAAGACACTCGAGACGGTACAGTCTGCTTCGCTGCTACTTCTCTTCCTTCTTCTCATTCTTCGACCCCTTCCGCCTCTCGTTGTTCTGCTTAAATAAAGAGAGCGCAGCTCCCCGAAGCTGGAAAAGTGCCAGATGGTTATCAAGATAAGAATCCGGGGTGATACGTGAAACGCACGGCGGCCTCCTCCACCTTGTTGTCTTTCTTCTGGTACTCGCACTCGTATTACTCTTTGCACTCCCGGATATTTCTTATCTATTTTTTTCCTTCTATTCCATACACTCCGAGACACTCGTATTCGCCGAGGCGTTTATTGGCATCCTAGGACGAAAGGCGTTCCTCGATATTATCAACTACTCCCTCGTCAAGTTTGTTTTTTAATTAATTTCCCTATTAGACGAGTACTCGCTGCTACCGACCTCCAATTTCGATGCATCCCCTTTTATACTCGAACTGTCCTTCCAGTCTGGACGAAAGTTTCAACGCTCGCTCTCTCTCTCTAAACTTCCGGTTCGAGCGTAAAGTTTTGAAGATTCATGTCCCGTTTATGAATTACCCGGTGAAAATAAAGTTCTCCGTGGCTATCCTCCTACCAAGTTTAATTAATGAACATGCCGAACTCACAAAAGGATACTTGGGGGATTAATGACCTGTGGCTTTAAGCTACTCGGCGTAGCTTCTTCCGTGCATTCGGTGTACTTCGTGAATTAGTAAATCTATGAGAATAACGCTCGTAAACTCTTTTTTATTCATTATTTTGATTATTATTATTAAGTCTATAGCTACGGGGAGCACCATTATAAAACGGGATCGTAAGAGCGTTTGTGTCGGTGGTGCAGACCCTAGCGACTTGTACAAATTCATCACAAGTTGAGTCACGTCGTCGAGACATCCTGTTTGCCTGCCATTTGTTTTTCTTTTTTTCCTTCCATTCTTAATTCTCAACAGTCACCCGCGTCGTTGAATTCTCTTTCCCAATTCCTTTTCTTTCACACTCGACCACGCCTAACCTCCGTCAAGCTACTGCTTTTGAATCCTCACACAAATTAACATCGATGTCCTTTTTTTTCTCTCCCTACGATCCATTAACTTCTCTCTCCTCTACACCCCGACGACCTCCTGCTTTATCGACCGATGATACGTCCTTTGACATTTTTGTGAACCCACGGGAGATTGAAATTTGTTGGATTAAAAGATGATGGATGAAAGACATTTGACGGTCGGTCCCTGTCCGGAACCCGTTATTTTATTCAGCGTCACCTCGTCTATGAGTGGGAGCCGGTTCCGCTCAATATTCCTCGAACAATATGTAACATTTGTCGTACTTTGTACCATCAGCTCGTCTCAACGAGTCTCCGGAGACTTTGTATCGGAAAATTTAGGAATTAACGGTCTCAAGTCTCGGCGAAAGAATTCGTTTGGACGACGAACAGCTTTTTTGTTTCTGAGATTTTGTGTTATTATCAAAATCTTTTAAATTTCGAAAGGGCAGTTTTTTTTTTACAATGCATCGAATTGACATTTTCATTCGAGTATAAAAATGGGAATTATTCGTTGGCTGTTAACTAAGCGATGCTCCGAATTCAGGGATCTTACGATGCATCCAGGGCAATCGTGCGTTTCAAAGGTTGCCATGACGTGCAACATGCGGGAGCTCGTTTTTTCTAAATGTCATTTGCCTTCCGGGCTTTTTCGAACAACGTTCGCCCGCATACTCGATGCAGCGGAATCTCGTTTCACTTCACTCAATATTTCTCAGGGAATTTGACGTTTTTTACGCATAGGAAAATACTGACGATGGTGGAACGGAAATGAGGTTTCTGGCTTGACAAACCATGATCTTAACGAATGCACAAAAAGTTGATGATCATTAGTTGGATCTTGCGAAGTCTTACTCGTCGGTCATCGTCATTTCTTTTTTTTTAGACTCAATTTTTGTCAAGTCTGTGACTCGTTTCGGCCGCTTACGACTATCGATTGAATTTCGCTAATTTTCAAGCCTAGTGGGACCTTCTAATTAACCAACAACTGTCGATAAAGCCACGAGGACTCCAAAGCGAAGCTTTGTTCCGTTGGTAAGGTGAATGACCGCTGGAAAGGTGCTCGTTCGTTTTTTCTCTTTTCTCGCGCTGCTGAGAATCAATTTGGAAGTTGGTAAAATCGCGTCGTTCACGTATTGTCACGTAATCCACTCCCCAGAGCCCTGCCTTGCCGGCTCTGCAAACCCGAGACTTTCTCCGAACGTGAGAATTAAACGCTCTTGGGACTTCCCTCTCGCGAGGCCGACTAAATATCATGCCTTACATATCCTTTCAACCTCTTGATGAATTAATCACGTAACGACTGTATAATACTCCAACATGTACTGCCGCATGTTCCATACACATCCAAGCTAATTACAGTTTTCTCTTGTTGCAGGTAAGGGTTAAAAGCCAGCAACAGATTGATACCTATGGGGCACGTTGTTTCTACGAACGGTGACGCGGTGGCGCCTCTCCCTTTTCTCCCTCACTCTCACATTGTTAAGGTAACGTTAATTGCTCCATCAAAATTACAAGTTGGTACACACGATTTTGCTCGATCCTCGTATCTCATCGTAGAATGACATTTCAAAGGAATCGATATAGAAATAAGAAAACCTTGTGTTTGAAATCGTGCTCTTCGAGAATCCACTACTCTCTCGATTGATTCAAAATTTCACGATGACAAAGAATCGAAAATTAATGTCGTTCTCGCTTTTTTTTTTTATTTTTTCTTCCAACCAAGTCCCTTAACGATTTTTTATTACCGACTGCCGGGCTAGAAGATGACAGAGATTCCGCGTATACGAGAACGAAATTCGTGGCATCCCTGCTCGATGGCGCCAGGCCACGCCGGGGTCCTCTTGGTCGTCGGCACCGAACGAGGTGTTATCGACCTTCCCCGATAGTCCAGCTCGAGCATTAGCTGCAGAGCCACATGCTCAACGCAGCCACTTTGCCTACTCGCCTTTTAAAAACGTCCTCGACATTGCTTCCGCCATGTTATCACTTTTTCCTCGTAACACAATAATTTCATGATCTTAAATTTTGGGCATTTGGACTTGTTTTCATTTACCAACTTCGTTGACCTTGAAATATTTTTTTTTCATCATCCTTGCAATCGTTTATGAAGAAAAAATTTTATGCCAGCTGTTCTGAGAGAATTGGAGCATCAAAAATGCATATCGAGGAGAGTCTCCAACTTGCAGCATAAAACTGCACCCGCAAGGTACTTAAACGTCGAGCTCGTCGTGGTCCATTTAACCCCAACCAAAAATTTCTCGTAGTTAAGCAGCGGCGTCGTATTTATATGACATATATAGAAATACATAAACACATATACATGGAGACGTGAACTTCGTGTCACACGCAACTGCACTTGCGAAATTGCATTGTTCGCAAACGTCATCTGCATTTTGTATTACGATACGTAGTTTTATTACGCGCGGTGTTTGTGTGTGTATTTATATATATATGTGTACGACTGCGTTCTGGGTAATAGCTTGGCGGCACAAAAGGGACCATCCGCAAACGTCGTAAAATCCGTCCGAATCGTAATCAAGATGAAAAGAAAAAGAGTTGGCAAGATAGATAGAAAAAAAAAGAGTGTAAAAGGAGGAAAAAAGAGTTTTAAAACGAGTAAAAAGAGAAAAGATTGAACGCGCGCCGCATTCGCAGCTCTTTCGCGTTCGAATTTAATTAAATTTCTTTCCGAATTTTCGTTTAATTAATCGTAGTCGTCGGATTTTGTATCGCGATAATCCTCGTGCTAATTTTTGTACGAAGCAATGTTCGATTACGAAAATAAATCGTTCCTCAATTTTGCTCTGGCGCATGTGGCGCGAGATGAGGAAAAAAAATTCAACGCGTCTGCATTCTATTATTAATATAACCCCGTGGGCTTTATGGGCCTCTGGAGGGAGAAGAATCAACCGGGCGGGGGGACGAAAAGACTCGAGGGCCCCCCTGCGTGCCCGGCACAAAAGCAGCGCGAGGGTTCGACGAGTGCGTGCATCACACACGCTTCCAGTGCAAACTTTACTCTTTCTATCTCTCTCCCTCTCTTCGCATCTCCTCTCCTCTCCTCTTAGTCTTGGTCTCTCCGTGGGGCTTTCACCCTGGGAGGGGAGACGAACGAAGCGCATCTAAGCGCTGTGCCCCACGGATCTTTCTAACCCTCCGTCCTCCCCACAACTTTTCTCTCCTCTTAGTCACCTCGCTGCATCTGTGTCGGACGGCGTTTCAAATGAATGAAATTGTGAAAAAAACGTCGTCAACTAAAAAAATGTCTTCAGGGGCGCGGGAAGAGGGTCACAAGAATTATTTGTTTTTTTGCTTCGTAAAAAAATGAAAGCTTCTTTTTTGTTCATATACAAACATGCTTTATCGAACAGAAAAAAATTACGAATTAATGCGACGAATTGGCATCCACTGTTTCCGTAGATTTCATGGGCATTTGCCCGGTGGAAATTCCTTGTGAAATTGTCGTCAAGTCTTCGGGAGTTGAAAAGAAATACATGATTCGTGAACGATTCAACGCGAATGAAATCCCTTCAGGATCTTGGTCGTTTTGCGGTATTTTTGTTCGAGTTAACGCGGACAAAGCTCAGAAAAGAAAAAAAAACAAAAAAAACTAAATAAATGAGAAAAAAGATCGAAAACTTTAGAAAACGACAACGATAATAGAAAAAAGATGGATCAGCGCGAATGGGAATGCGGAGGAGGCAAGCGAAAAAGTGAAAAGAGAATGAGAATAGAAAAAGAAAGAGATGGACGAGCTCGAGCAGTAGAGGAAAGACAAACGAACAATCGTCCTGGATCCAACGAGCCGTGAGGGACGAGAATCGCGAAACTCTCGTCTCAACCCTCTCACCGTCCACCTCCTCCTCCTCCTCCTCCTCCTCTCGCCCTCATCAGCCTTTCCGCCGCCCTTGTGGACGCTTCTCGTTCTTCACATCGTCGCGTCCACCACACGGTAGAGAAACGCAAAATTCAATGTCTCCATTGTACCTATTGTTTCACTTCTCTCTGGACAATCTCTCTCCCTCTCTGTCTCTCTCTCCGTTTCACTCCGGGCACTCAACGTATTCACCCAGAGTTACGTGATTTTGCTGTAACATCTCGCAATCCAGTCTTTACATTGTTTATTTATCTTTTTTCTTTTACCTCAACTTTGCGAAATTATTCATGCCAATTGGACTAATTCCATAGTAATATTCCGATTTCTCAAACATTTTCATCGTTTTGTTAAAGACTCGAAACCCGATCGAGATTCCTGGAGGGAGGATTGAATTTGGCATTAAATATCCTATGTACAATTATTCTCGTCTCTGTCTATGACTCAACAGTTGCGATTATATCATAATTAAATAATAACAACTGAGGGATACACAGGGAGGTTGCCATTTAGTAATTATTTCTGCGTTGCTGGGAAACGTTAGTTTTTTTTTCAAGGTAACGCAAAGACTTTTTCACACACAAACACACATACACAGATCGTGGTTGTTAAATTTATTTGCCAACTTTGCGATATATCCGCTGCACCTTGTATACATGTCTTAATTTCGATTTGTACATCAATTCTTGCGAATGAAAATTCCCAGAGAGAATAACCGATCGTTCCTCGAGATTCATACACACTCTCGAAGGGCTTCTCTCCTTTTCTTCATTCCGCACACGCGCACATACACATTTACGTTCGTTTGGTAATAAAAATAGCCTTCACGTGCCATATGCGATACGTTATGGTACAAAAGTCCGTCGGCCCACATGGCACCCACACGTTCCCTCTGTCTATACATTCACAAGATATCTTCCAACAAGAATTGTGCCTTGTATCGCGTATTTCAAAAGTCATCGCCCCAGTTGAACCGATCGCTTCATTTTGTGGCGATCTTTGAACCTCCTCTTCGACTTTCGCTCGCGCTCGAGACGCCCCAACGGAGATCAGTGAAAATATTATTACCATTATTATTTTTATTATTATTATGCAGTGACTTCTCGATGTTCCTCCCGTCTTACCGGCCCAACGAGATTGTAAATAAACATATTAATTTTGTAAAAATTGAAACACAAAAAATATACGTTGATTATTTCTCCTTGCCCTAAAATATTTTCATTTATAGCAGCGGTCGCTATAATTTTCCCCATTTCGGGCTTTGAGGCACGAATCGCTTCTTTTTTATCCCAAAAACCAGAATTTTTTGGGTGATTGTTTTTTTTTAAATTATGAAAAGTGAATCAATTCAGTTTTGGAGCCATCAAAATATTTAGCGGAAACGATGAGTTTCGAGGGTGACTGTAAATTTCCTGGATGCTCATGACGCGGACCCATTCACCCGTTAGATAATATGCAACGAACATCAGAAGTTTCGTTGCCATTGAACGATGAGGACTTGAACATTAATCAACAGCAAAAATCCTCTTTCAAGCTTTTCTCGAGATCACAGTATTCTTCTCGTTTAATAGAATCATTGATATTTCTAAGATGTGACAAGTTGCGGGGAGGAACTTTCATTCGATATGAAAGACTCCATATATTTAGATTTATATGCACGTACATAGTCTGCGGTGTCAGAGCCACGAGAAACGGTGAAATGGTAATGAGGGAAAGGATTAGAACACGTCGTAAAATTCACAGTCTGGTGGTGAGCGAGTGGTTTCTCGCGTCACGCTACTGCTACTTAATTGGAGCTTTTTCCACGTCTTATTCAGAATCTAGAGGTTTTTCTAAAATCTCGCTCCCAGCCACCGGGTGCAGCTGAATTACATTCCCTTCCCCATTTGCGAAACTGTTGACTGGACCACTCTTACGGCTTGTACGTGGAGAAATAATCAAACGCAACACACGATTTTCGAGCGGGCTGAAATTATTGGATACATATAATTTTTGGAGCAAACTTTCATCGTGCTTATCGATATGCCGAAAATTCGTATTTTTATTTTCATTTGTATTACAACTTGGTTCACGTTTTCATGAAGATTCGATGCATCTGACAATCATAGGGTCGTGAACTTTGATGAAACAACAGAAGGGCCCTAATACAATCAGAGAATTATGAAATCCTACCCCTCAGGGGTGAGACAATCCCATCAGCTAAATGGATGGACTTTACATTATGTGTGCACATGTGAGCGTTGAGCTTCTGCTCACACATCTCGCCTAGATCTCTCGAATAATCGCGTTGGAAAAGGTTCGCCTGGATTTTCGCATTTTGCTTCCATGCTTTTCTCTCTTCTCGATATTGCAACCTGCATATCGGATAATCTTTCGAGATTTCTAAGTAAGAATAGTTTCTCTATGGAGAACAAAAAATCTACCGAGTTATTTTCTCGAAAAAAAACTCGTACGTGTTCGAGATTTTGGAGTGCGAATAATCGAACGATTCTCATTTATTCAGTGGAAATGAAATTTTGTTGAAATCGTCGATATTTTGTTGATTTCAAAATTTTTGCTAATTTGGCAGTATATTTCGTTTGTAAAGAAATTTTCAGCGATATTTACTATTGCAACGACGAAAATTTGCTTCCGAAGAGACTTTCTAGAATATTTCTTCCTGCGATCTCACAATTATTCGGATTATTCAAAAAAAAAAACGTTTAATTCGAACGTTTCGAACAAAATATCGATCTTTTCCAACAAAATTTTGTTCCCAGTGTTTGATCCTTTGAAAATCTCCCTCGAAAACAAAATTCCAAATAATTGTACGACCTCAAGTATTGAGTGTGACGAAAATAAGGAGCATCCTTAGTTGCTGTTTTAATGACTGTGTTTATGAGCGTGATATTCAGGTGAATTCGTAGTTTTGTGATGGTAAGTTTCCATTTTGCATAATTATGGTTTTTATGTGTTATATTCAAAAAATGATGATTCGTGTGTAGTTTTAGTGAATAAATTCTTCCATCGTCGTTGATTAAAGACTCTGCATGTGTTAGGGCGTTCGTTATATATTTATGTTGTATATATATCTCTGCGAATGAGGTGCGTTGAGTTTGCGGGTTTTTGTTCTGCCGCATGGCCACGGTTGCTCGGAGAGTAATTTTCCGGGACCGGTCTTCTCTCGACGATCGGGTTCGAAAGGCCCGAAGGATGTTGGTGCGAAGATGGAAGGGCGGCCAAGATGGAGAAAGAGAGGGAAGGAGAAAAAAGAGAAAGACGGAGCGAGAAAGAGAGAAGAAGGGAGGGAGAGAGCGAGTGGGAAAGAAAGAGAAAGAGCGAGTGAGACGCTGAGAGTGTATCAAGTGAGAAAGAGAATGAGAAGGAAGAGAAAAAAAGAAAAGAGAAAGAGTGGGACCGGTTCGTCGGACCGGACAGGAATCGCCGATCGCTCGAAGCGTCGTCTCCTTGGCTCCGGTCAGTGCCTGGGCTTGTACAGGCCAACTTTTCTTCACCTTGCGGGCGAATGACCGTTACGTTTTTTCGCTTCAAGGCTGAATATCCTTTCGTTGTGCCCTCTCACGTACTTCGACAAAAGTCCCAACTACGTTCGTACAGTCGTCGGCGTCGTCATCTTCTTCTTCTTCTTCTTCTTCTTCGTCACCCTCGTCGTTGTTTGTCTCGTTCCGAAATGAAAACGTTCCGCAGCTTCAGTCAAGGCTCCTTCGCAGATCCGCGAATAACAGATCAGCGAGCTCCCACGCCCTATACTTTCTTTAAACCTTCGAATCATTTTTTAATGTCTTCTCGATTACTCATTGTGTGCGTTCACTTTTCACAGCGTTCCTTTTATTCCAATTTCTCGCGAGAATATAAAAAAACTACTAGAGCATTTTCCTATCGGCATTTTTGCTCGAATTTGATCCTGATGAAGAAATTCCTTCTTTGACGAATTCCCTAATAAACTTGTTCATATTCGTTCTCCTCTTTATGTAACGAAAAGCGAAAAATGAAATATCCGTCGTCTTTTGTCGCTTGAACATCGCGAGTATCGATAATGCAGTGAAAATAATTGATTTTATGGAAAAAAACAAGTGCACGAGGCTCAAATGCCAGAGGATGAGCGAAAATCGTGGAAAAATGGAAAATAAGCTCGAATAGCTTGTTAACGAGTTATCGATTCGATTTTTTATCGCAATTAAAAAATAACGCTTGTTCCTGCTGCAGTCGTTCAGTGCCTGATCGACGACCTCTCTTTCCGTCTCTGTTTTTCTCCCCTCAGCAACGAATCATGAATATGCATCTACAGGCTGTCCCTCAAGTCGTGAATCACTCAACGATAATAGTTGGCGTACGAAATTATGAAAAGGAAAGGTGTCTCGTGCCTTCCCCTCCAAACGTTGTTCATCAAATGGTAATTTGTCTATTAACCCAGTCGTTGGAATAGTAACCCGCGGCTCCTTCGTTACATGTTTCTTTCACACAACGCCCAATCCCATAAAATGAATCAGTTATATTTAAAAATAAAAAAAACATCATTCTTTGTTAGAAAACCGCACGACGTTCTGTGTGAATTTGAGTTTTTTGCATAAAATGTACGAGTTCGGATTTCAACTGGATATGGACTGCATTTTATTGCACATATTTGCGGAGGAACAGAAGTTTCAATGAAACGCAAACATCCTCGAAAATTGTCAAGCAATTCGAGTCATTCTTTTTTTTTAACCAAAACGATTCATTCAGTTCGGTCAAGTTTTTTACATTTTTAAATTGAAGGAGTTCAGTCACGCCCATGCTAATGAATCTCATTTTCTTGCCTCAATCCACTGGTCGATTACGTCTCGAAAAATTATTTCATTATCTCGTACAAAGCCTCGGCGATAAAAATCGATAATGATTTTTCTATTAGCACTTATTTTGCCATCTCCTGATGGTGCAAATCTTGGACATCGATTCCGCGACACTCTGTAGATATATGTACGGCCGTACACTGATTCGTTTATCGCTCAAAAGAACGAAAGAGAAAGAGAGACAGTGTACGCTTCAGGCCACGAATAAATTACCGGACTCGATCGATTCGCCGATGAAAACCACCACCATTGCCAACGCCGCCATCGCCGCCCATCGTAATTTCTGCAAGCGGCTCGTATGCCAAAACGGCCGTGTGCGCTCCCTCTGCTCTCAAGCTTGTATATTTTCAACCCCTACCCCCATCCCCCTCGCCCTCCCCCTCAATTGTATGGCCGTCTATGTGTTTTGCCCCCTCTCGTGAGTGCATGAGTAGTCTGGATCCGTAATTTCGTTTCACCTCGCGATGTGATAACCCTCTCCCTTCCTCCTCCCCCAAGCACCGCGCGCGCGATGAATCGCTTTATCGAATATCGACGAGGGCAGCTTTACTGTTTTCAGTATATCGCGATTTATCCTCGAAATTTTTATTATCCTCATGTTTCTATCGTTACACATTGCGCTACAAAAATTGCTCATTTTTCATCGAAACTCCCAAATTGAAATTCGTTTTCGAACCGATGCTTCAGCTTGCTGCATACAAATTTACCGAAGTGTTGTTTTCTCGTTCCGTGAAATTGATCACTCTTTGTTAATGATGCAATTCAAAGGCAACAACTTATTCACATTTTTTCATTCCCTAAATGCAGGCTCCTGAAACAAAATCATCAAAAAGTTTATATTTTGGTAAATAAATAATATTCGTAGTTTTCATTTCAATGGCAGATTCATTTGAGTATGCTTAACACTTGAAGGTTTAGAGGCTTTTTCCTCCTACGATCAAGATTCATTTTTACGAACCAAAGTTCGTAAGTTCTTCGTGAAATCGTTGAATCTGATTTTCGAAAGGAGTTTTTGATATTCAGAGAGTATTCCATCGATCGGCTTTAGATACTGAGAACTCTTTCCATACTCGCAGCCTGCTGGATCGGCGTCGGAGTTTTTCTCTCCTTTCGAATGCACACGTGTGTCTTGATTCGTCTTGATCTCATTTTATCTTTTTGCTTATTCTCAACGCTCGTGGTACGAAAATGAAAACTCCCATTGAATCTCTCTCTCTCTCTCTCTCTCTCGACTCTCCCGCTCCCTTTTTCTGGTTCTTTAGTCTTTACAAACATTTTCCAATTCTCTCTTATTTCTTCGTTGCGTTCTGTATACTTCGACAGTTGTCACATGTTTGCTCTCATCTGTTTAACCCAAAGAGCATCTAGTGTCCCTGTCCACGCCCCATCTCTTCAGTAAGCTCCTTCCTCTTCGCTATGCAATATAAACATGAGACCACAGAAACAACGAGAGAAGCAGAGAGAGAGAGAGAGAGAGGGAGAGAGAGAGAGAGAGAGAGTCCAAGGGAGAGCAGTGCATGCCTCCGGGAACATGCACACACGCTGCCTGTCAACCCCAGACGAATCCCGGCAGCGCCCTCGCACGCGAACGATCCTTTAAACTTTCCCAAACACGGATGTACATGCACGTACGAATAAGTGTGTACGACTTACACGCAAATATCAACCAAGCGTGTGCGAAACTACCCTGCGCGAGAGCGCTCATGAAACTCATCGAGAAATGTTCGCGACACGCTATAAAAGGCTGAACTTAAAAAAAAAAAAAAAATAAGGGAATTAATTCGCGAATTATGTCCTCGCTCCACAACGTTATGTTTTCATTATGAATTAACACCTTAATTGCCTTCGTGCGAGCACAAGGCGAATACCTGTGACCCAGCGAGCTTAACATCGGTCCTGGATATTTGCATTTTCCATTTTCAAACCAGATTATCATTCCATCCATTCGACGAATTCGAAAAGCAATAAAACGAGGGCATCCTATCTGGATTAATAATTTCTCGGAATATTTTCTGATTTATCGGTAAAACTTGATTCAATTTTCTTTCATCGAGTCAAGAGTACTAAATACTGTGAAAAAAAATACACTCCCACACGAGATTTCATTACTACACTTAACGAGCTCATGTAAACGCGCGTAAATCTATGAATTATTATTCATAAAGGATTCACATGTGCATGAGGCTCTCGCACGATCCCGTAGAAACTGTCCACTTCATGCCGTTGCAACGACCCGAGACCACATTATGTGTGATTTTGCTCGCATCGTAAACGATACGATTTAGTAATTTGTCACATGTTACAAGCATAAAATAAATTAACCGCGTGCATACGCATTTCGCTTGCGATCTTCAACGATGAGGGAAAAATTGTATATGACCGAGAAATATCTGAATGTTTTTCCTCCTTTCAATCGACACTTGAAAGTTTTTGCCTGTTCGCCTCATTTTTATCGTTCACGATTTTTCTTACTCCTTCCGAAAATACAAGCGAAGAATTCCATTTAAAAGTTTTCATGTGCGAAGCAACATCCTCGTTCAATGTGGAAGCTCCAAGTATCCCAAAAACGCTGCAACTTCTTGGAATAACAATAAGCTGCGAGCTGCTTTATAAAAGACACGCGAAGACGCCAAAGTATGTCAGAATTCGTACGATTCGGGCTACGAAAGAATTTAAAGAATCGACATCTACGAAGGGGAAGGAATGTGCGATATGAACTACGAATAGGAAGATTGAAGAAAGCCTCGCGCGACCAAAAATCCATGTCCTGTGAACTCCTCACTTGAGAGTTTTCGAAAGATTCGCAACTTTTTCGTCAGCTTTATTGAAAAAACCAAACGATATCTCTTCCTTAATTAGTCATCGTTGACGCTCTTGTTTATTGTCGAATTCCGAGTCGAATGGGAGCTGGTTCCTCGATCTCGCCGCAGTCAGAATTGATCGTTGTTTGTCTTTACAATCGCGAAAAAATTATCGACGTCATTTTTTCAAAATTTTCAGAATTAAACTGGAGAAAAAAAATGTCGATTCCTTCAGTTTATTGAATTATTCGTGCGTCCGTTTATTCAGTTGCATATGTGTTTGTCAATTATGAAGAAAATTGTCTAAGCGTACAAATAAGTTAATACGCCAGTCATGAGAAGGACTTTCGCGCGAGAGCAATGAGATATACATTTTTATATGATCTCACTGTCGCAATAAAAGCAGCGCAGTGACTAACAATTTTCTCGAGTTGTGTGTTGTGCACGTGTGATTTGAGTTTCCTTGGCGTAGGCGAGTTTAACATCCAGAGAACTCGCAAACCTCATTACTGGCAAATATGATACGTGGGAAATAGTAGAAATAGCGTTATTCAACCGTAAGACACACCGCCATATCCGAACTCGATAAAATTTATGTTCTTGTTACGAGAAAATAAGAAACAACGAAATTTGATCACCCACTCGTTTCCAATTTTTCAGATTGCTTTCCCACTCCCCAATTTGCATTAATTAATCAACCACCGTGCTAATGAGCGATCGATTTTAATTACCTAAACTTTCACGTCTTTTTTCAACATTTTTTTCGACCTGCAGTAACAATTTTCAGTCGAACGCGATAAGTGGCTACACTGAAAACAAAATTTTGTTGAAAAAGATGGATATTTTGTTCGATACGTTCAACGAAACGTTTTTTTTTAATAATCCCAAAAATTATGTCGTTGCAGCAAGAAATATTTTAGAAAGTCTCTTCGGAAGCAACTTCTGTCGTTCCACTCGTAAATTTCGCTGACAATTCCGTTAGAAACCAAATATACTGCCAAAATAGCGAAAATTTTGAAATTATCGACAAATATTTAGTTGAACGTATTCAACAAAATATCGACCATTTTTAACATGATTTAATTTCCAATGTAAGTCTTCAATTGACCTTCAAAATTCCACACGATTCCTTCGAGCCTTTTAATTAGTCACATAACGCACAAATTCGTTGATTACAATTCGCGATAGACGAAATTTATGTTTCGAGTCTAAATTTTTCATATAATTATCCGAACACTCCTACCCTTTTCATTGACTCACACGCACGTGTAGCCAACAGTGAAGAGCCCTTTCGGCTCGGAAAGAAAGAATAGAAGAGAGCAATGCGAAAATTGTACAGTTCGATATAACCGCGAGGGAACAGGACAACGTGTGCACTGCCTAAAGCCTGAAAAAGTAGCGAGGGTTACACACACAAACATGGACATATTTCTATGGAGAATATCCTCCGTGTGCACACATACAGTTATACATGTCCACGCGTAATATCGCTCTCTGCCGAACGTACCGAGACTATAATAGACGCGATGACGTTGTGCTCTGGCAGCAGTAGATATGCTGTGCCCGCGGGAGTTCGCGGCTAGGAATTGTCGAGGGTTGAACACGCCAACTACCACGATGAGAACGAGGGTGGTGGATATATAGGGTACACACGCGATGAACCCTCAAACCCCCTCATAGCTCACTGCCAACCCTACAGGGTTATGTAGACACCGCGTTTATACGTACATCATGTCCCCAAAGTCCTGTATTCCAACTCCAGACTCCCATCGATTGTTACATTGCAAAATTATATCCAATGGATTTCCAACCGATCGAGATATTTCATCAAAATCAACGTCATTCTCCAAATCTATCAAATTCTTCCCACGCAGTTTTCTCTTTTTCATTTTCGCGCCTTCATTTCCTGACGAATCGTGCAAATTTGATTATTTTATGCTTCTCAGTTTAAACATGCCACACAACGTCGTATCATTTTCGTAACTGCTTCATTTTTGCAACTTTGAAAACATACGTCTGCGTGACTGACGTCGCTACGCAGAGTTTTTTTATTTTTTTATTTCGCTCTCCCTTTTGTTTGACTCGCAGTGTCTTTCTTCCCTCTCTGTGTGTCAACCGGAATTGTATAGCAGAGCGCAAAACTAGGGCTACGGGAGAGGGCATAGAGAAAGGGAGGGAACTAGTGAAAGAAGAACAGGGAGAAACAGAAACAAAGATGGAAGAGTGAGAGAGAGAGAGAGAGAGAGAGAGAGAGTCGAGTGAGAGGGTTGCGCAGGCGGAAGCTCAGACAAGGGTTGGATACATCAGCGAAATGTGCGAAATGAAAGTCTTCCCGCTGACGCTGGGAACGCTGTGGATGTTGTTGAAGAAAAATGGGCGGCTTCTGGCCAGGATCGTCACAGTGCAGATTTAAACAAAAAAGAAAGCTTCTGCGAAGGGTGAAAATGTTGGTATCGATGGTTCGGAGGGGCTCCGCAAGGACTGAAGCTTTTTCATAACCAAACCAGACGCAAAGAGTATGCGTAGGTGGGAGAGCTGTGTGCGAGTGACGAGAAAAAAGGGATTCGCGGGGAGACAATAAACTAAACCATCTAAATTGTAAATCGCACCATGTCAATTTCAAAATTGCAAACGTCTGCGTGCATCACACACACGCGGAAGCAAATATTCGTTTATACGTTCGTATATCCGTTCATGCAGATCCGTACGTACAGACGCTTGTGTATTCCATGACGAAACAGATATTCTCGCAATAGCTCGTTTTCAATTCCGTTTTTTTTTTTTTTTTTTTTTTTCATAAAACGAAATATTTTTGTCGTCGTAACAAAATGTGCGTTGATTGAATTAATTGCTCTTGAAAATTCAGGCCTTTTTTGCCGAAATCGTAACAACACGAACGCGAAACCTGTAAATGACAGAGAAAAGGAAAAAGTCTCAGAATGTTTCACACACCCGCGCGCATACGCAGATCTTTATATATTTATGTCTATAAAGGATGTGGAAACGCGAACGAAAACAGAGCGAAGGCGTTAGGAGGTAGAGCGATGTCGGTCGTCGGATTTGCATTTTGATAAGAAAGCATCGCGAAAAGTTTTCTCGGGTTTCCCACGGGAGATGGAAAATCTTTCCGCGTCACTCTTTTACTCTCGTTTCTTTCTTTTTGTCTCTCTTACTCGTTATACTTCCTGTCGTTTGCTCTCGCTCTCTTTCTTGCCTCGTTCTCCTGTCTCCTCTGTTTTATTCCTACCTCATTACACCGGATTAGCTTCTCGCGAAGCGTATTTTCATTCTTCAGCCTCGGGCTAAGGAAATCTCTAGAAAAACTTTATTTTCTTGGGCGCACGGTGCAGCACACTGGTGTCATTATAAGGCGTATACCCCCTGCCGTTGAGAGTACCGGCAAAGATATAGAGTCAATTAAGGATCGTGGCGATTTCTTTTTTCTTCTTCCTAAGTGCATGAAGAATTTTATGTCAATTTTTACTGCGAAATCCATTACGTGCGTTTTATAACTCAAATGGGTTTTGGCGCTCCTAATGATTTTTTAATATATCTCGCTGGATTCTTCGCGTTTTCGTACTTTTCGTAACTCTCAACCTCTCAGGAATAATGTGTGCCATTTTCATCAAGCACGAACGTCATCAATAATGCAAAGCAAAACTAACGCGATGCGTTTTGCTGAATCCAGTTCACGTTCGCGTTCGCATCATTTTTTACGTCAGCTTCACTCAACCGTCCCTAAACAAAAATAAACACGTGCTCGTGTGTGCGTTCTTTTCTAAAGAGTTTTCATCCCTAACTCCATCAGCGAGTGAGCCAAAAAAATCAACCCCTCTGCGCGACCTCCCTATATCTATAAAGTACTTTTCACCCCTCACGAATTCGTACTACGCGTATGCGATGTGCTGACTGACTCTCTTATCGATACCTCTTTTACGACGCGGCAACGCGATTGCGACTATTGATGCGATCGCCGGCAACTGGTCCCCCGCCTCGCTCGTGCTTGCGCTTCCAATCTAGCAGCGGCGTAACGAATCCAGCGTCCTCGTCCTCGTGTTAACGCTTCTCGCCGTGTACGAATCGGTATACGCGGAGGGTACAAATATCGATAACAATTCATATGGCGAGGCAGAACCGAAAGACGAGCTAAATATGAACAAACAAAAAAAAACAGCCAAGTGAACGTACAGGCGAGGGTTTCGTTCGGTAGGAACGAACACCGCGCACATGCACCGATGAAACGTACCACGTGTGCCCCTACAGACCGTAATATATATCGGGAAAAAGTGTAGGGACTGTAGGCAGCTGTGCATGGGATCAGAGATAGGAGAAATCTGCTCTTGCAGACACGCTTTCATTGATAACGGGGTAATGCGGGTCAGCTTGGTTTTATTATTTTCTAAAAGAAAACTTGTCAATTTTTTTCAACTGCGTTTGTGAATATTTTCATTTTTTCATTTCATTTATGTTTTTAGACACTTTGAAATTAATGAGAATGCTGTTCAATTTTTACTTATTTGTGTCATTTTCTTGTGCTAACTTTCTAAACACTTTTTGTGCTAAATGGCGCAACAAACTTTATTCGTGTTGTTTTATACGTTAACGTGAGTTTTTTTTTTTTACGATTTCATCGAAGATTATTTGCGATTCTTATGTTGAGCCATGCCTCGCGTTGTTGGATTTTTCTGAAAAGATCGTGATTTAATTTGGGAAATTATTGCGACAGGATTACGAGGCAGTGATCGAAAAACTCAATTTTAATTTCAATTCAAATTTCAATGGGGAAGTTTGCAGGCTCGACGAATAAAGGAAACTCGGGTGAAAAAAATGCATGAAATTTTCAAGATCCCTCTACAAAAGGAATTTCATAATTGAGACTTTTATTTTGTGCCATTTTTACAGAGAGTTTCATTACGTAGTTCACCTTCTTTTCAAGCCTTATAATATTTTTAACGAGATTCTCTTGTTACGTAATGAAAATGAATTTTTACGTGATTGAAACTCTAAATAAATATCTGGATATTTAACGATAATTGTGTTTGTCATACTCGTGCTCACGTTCCACTTCATGCATCGCGGTAATTTCGATGATGAATTTACGCGCAGAAATTACTTTGCAATTGTTTCTGCTTACGTGACCCGCATTACCCGATTTACCCACATGTTCAGGTTACACTGTTCACTGTCGCGTATTCGTGACCATCGCGTTAGTGCGATACTTGCATTATCTACGCACGCGTCACATACGAGAGACACAATCGATGGTTAAAACACAACGTGCCAGCTAACAAGGGCAAGGGACAACAGGGAACGTGAATCGGAGAGAATTAGGGAGGGAGAGAGAGAGAGAGATGTATAGACATATGAGGGCCACGGCAACAGTGCTCATGTAATGCATCCACTACTGCTGCACACGTATGATCCCCTCGAATGCATGAGTGACAGTGTTGCACAGAAAGGGTCGTTTACACTGTTTCGCACACGTCTGCATACCAATATGCGGAGAGGGAGTTCTCATCTGCCGAACCCATGCACGCTACGCAGCCTCCCTCTCGCTTTTGCTACCCCTTCGTAATCCTCCATCGACATATTAATGAACGGAATTGCTCCGTTTTCGGGCCTACATCATGTACGTAGATTTTCGACGCATCAACGGCAAGAGGGTTAGGGCGAGCGCGTACGTGATGGCTCATAACTACGTTACGAAACATCCGTACGCTGTTCCTGCTGCCTGTTTGGTACAGAGTTGCATGGATCCTCGCTTAGTGGGAATTAGACGAGAGGTTTTTTGATAAAATAAAAAATTGTTCAAGTTTCGATTGAGCAAACTTGCACGTTTTTATTAAGAACAGAAAATAAATGGGAAATTTTGTAATCTTCGGTATTATGTTAAAGACGTTGGGGCGATTTTTACTTTCGCCTGCATCTCGAAAAGTGGCCGGAGACATTGTCCACACCGTCTCTCAATTGCACCGAGCATTATATTCGTCCCTACTCGCTAAACTATCGCTGTATTTCTCCTCGTGAACCTTTTCCCTTATTCCAGGCTTTATTCGTTCTCGGCGCTTCATAAATCTTTCATCGAAACTATAGAGCCAACGACGAAGAGGTTCACGCTCTGTAGACGTTCTTTGGTCTTCGTTGCTCGCGATTTGCATGAGCTAAAGGGAGAAATTCTCGCTCGCAGCTCCTCCTGATATTCCTCACGTTTTTCAAACGATCTTCCGGAACGTCGACGCGAAAGGTGAAAATGAAATTGTTGGACAAACTCGATGATTATTCACTCGCGGGGCTCGCAATTCATCCGGCAAATAAATAAAAATAATTCAGGCCGAATGCCGGTGTCTATTTTCCCAACGAATACATTACGCGGATCAACTTTGCACTATAATTCAACCGTGAACTCTCCTTCGCTATGAATTAATAATTGCCGAATGATCGAGAAAAGAATAAAAATATGTCGGCACAGAAAAAAGTGTGCTATTCGATTTAACAGCCGACTGTGCGACGTGAAACTTTTGTACGCTTTACATTTTAACCGCTTGAGAGATAAAAAAGGGGAATGAACTATCTTCGCGGATAAATTTGATGATCGAAAGCTCTATCCCTGTTTCCAAATGTGACGCCCGTTCGTTTTAATATCATCGCCATTCTCACCAACGCTCGCAAGTTCTTTTTTAATATATTCCAGTCCTTCGTCGTGTTCTCTCTTTTTCCATGAAATATATTCACAACTTTTTTATCCGCACGTAGAAACTCCAGAATAGACATTTTCGTGAGAGTTATTAACCTCGATTTGTCAATTTCGATAAGAGATGCCAATGCCTCTAGATAAATTCAGAACGCGCAAAATATACAAGTCTGAAGTTTGCAACGTTGATATGCAACGAAAATTATTCGATCTATCAATTATTTATAGAATTTTGAAAATTGTGGCAATTTTTCGTGTCGATTGAGTTTCTAGGTAGCAAGGGAATACCATTTTATTGTCCAGACCAAATATTGAATGATAATTAAGAGTTCTGTTCAAGGAAAAACAGAATTTCGTTGCATTCCAACGATGCAAACTTCAGTGTCATCAAAATATTCCAGAGATCGCGCTCATCGGTAATATTCATTTGTCTCCTTTGATCTCACTTTGCTAGAAAATTAATGTCGTTTCAATTGAAATTACGAAAGCGATGAAGTTAATGCCACGCGTTGAGGATCCAGCGTGTAATAGACACGCACTCACTTGCATAAATTTCTACGGATCGTTTATTCCATCAGAGCTAAGACACTTGCCACGAGTCCAAGCGATCATCGATGTGAATTGTGAAGAAGCTTGCATCGTTGGTGGCAATCGGGTATGTAGCGCTGTATATTGCAGTCAATTTTCCGTCTCGGTATATCGCGAAAGGTCTCATTGTGTATTTTGCAACTTGAAAGTGATTGACGCAATTCCAAAGAGCCCAGACTGCATTTTACCATTGGAATTACACGTGCGTGTACGTATCGTTGATGATAGCAAATTCGCGCCGATATCAGCGCTGTTAAGAGCTGTAAAAAGATTTTATGCAAGCCCGCGATCATCGCACATCACACGAGCCAAATTGTGTGTGTCGATGATTCACCATCAACGTCACGTTTCCAAGCGCAATAGACGCGCGACCGATAACTTTTTGTATCTTCGATCGCGACGTTATTTCTTCAAAGTATTGCTGTAACTTGTCGCGTTTGTGTTGTTCCTCGTGCCGCCTCTTCGTCGTACAGCTCTCAGTCGCTGCAAATCTTTCATTCAGTACGTCAAGTTTATGTGGAGACAGCGCGTGTGCAATGAAATGATGAGGATGCGTGCCTCGATCGCTTGCGGAATCTGCTGCATACCTTATCCCTCCTCAATCTTCACCTGTCACCACCGCCACAGTCGTAATGATCCTTTGGCCTTCGTTACTCTTCGAAAACACTCCATAAAACTCTGTACAGACCATTCGCCCTATTCGCACCTGCTTGGCTTTTCATATTCATGGCCAAAGACGACGCATACTATAGCCTCCGATTGCGCTCACTTTTCGGAGCATTTATTACGATTGTAAAGCTTCGGGAAACTCGCTATTCAAGCTGAGGCTCTGTTTCTATTTTTTTCTGAATATTCGCTACTCGCCTTTTTCTACGAGAGTCATAAAATTTTATAGCAATTATTAAAGAAGCTACGTTGCGTTTGACGTCTTGAAAAGCTTGGGACACGAGAGGAAAATTTCGAGGCGTATCATCGAGGAAATCTCCAGCCTCCTCGTGTATAATTCGTCGCCCAACTATTTCGTAAATACCCCGTTGCTTTTACAATTTTCGTTGATTCTTTTTATTTTTACGGGGCGGTATACGACATCCTCGCGATTATCGAGAAACAATCTGTTGCGTGGACTGTCACCTGGTGTGAGATTTCTTCACCGAGCGACCGAATATTTTAACGAATTCGATTGAATCACGTTTCCGGTCGCAATCGTAACTCGCTCCGTAATCTCGATTCACTTGGTCCAGACGCTACTCTCGTGACTTCTCAAAAAAGCGATAACAGACTCTCGGGTTCTCGATATTAAAAATCAGGATGATTGATTAAGCACGAAGAATTTTTTTTGTCCTTTCCTTCGTGCACAGCAAGAAATCGGCTGCATTCGATACATCTCGTTCCCTTGAACACCAATGAGTTTGCTACGATTCTCCATCGCGTCTGCATCATCATGAAAGTTTAAATAAAGCAAGAACATGATTCAGAAATTTTTAGGGATTTCTTGTAAAATTGCAACGTTACTTCTGGTTCGCGGTTCGATAAAAATTCCTCGCACGACTCGTGCATCCTTGAGAAAATCTTGAAATATTTTTTTTTCTATCACCAAGTCTTCGTCGCTTTCTCTCCGAAAATTTGACGTTAGCTCGACGTTATCAACCATATCATTCGATTATTAGATCGAATCGAGATTGGAATTGGAATAAATTCCAAGATCAATCGGAACTATCAATGGCTACCGAGTTTCCCGCTATCGAGAGTCCACAGTTTTCAGTCATATCGTTTTCGCTATCATCATCTTTCTCAACGAAATGATTTCAAATATATATGCAGCATTCATAAGTGCCGCGCGTAGATAGCTTTTTAATGACTTTCTTGATTAATCGTCTTTCCTAATATTAATCTCAGGAGCCAAAGGTTTGACGTTGCCAATATTGATTGGATCGATATTCATTACATTCGCATACCGTGCCAACTGAACCGCTGATCCATTAGTTACTCGTGATTATGAAATTCGTGCATCGTTCAATTATGAAACGAGTCTGCGTTGGAAATTCTGAAAAAGTCACTAAAATGTTGGTTAGTCTACGGAGTGGATGAAAATCTAGTTTGGAAAATGAATAGTTGGTTTCCAAGCAACTAAGCACGGAAAGCTCGTTCGCTGGTATAGTGCATTATAGAAATGGCGTCGTAGTCGCTGCTACTCATAGTAGAAACGCCGGTAGCAGGAGCAGAACACGAGCGAAACTACCACCACAAGCAATGACGGCAAGAGCTGATGTAAAGGTCTCATATCTTTGGGGATCTTGCGTGCAAGTGTCCTCAGGGGGTGCAAAGCGTGCTGCGCGGATCAATAGGGGTAGGTCGAAACTCGCGCATGCGAATCCTCTGTCCAATAGCCTGACGAGAAGGCGTCTCGACGCCCTGAATCTCGTGAAAATGGTGCACGAAGAGGGGAGATTTGAGGTTCAGGGCCGACGTCAGTTTTCGCGAAACCCGAGCGTTTTTGCGACAACAGAAATTGCGAATGCGTCCAATTCTTACGGTCTCTCGTATTCCTCGAATTCTCTTGGAAATATCGTTACCCCCAGAAATTCCTGTTGATTAAAAAAGGCCGCGGTCAAATTTATGTTGTGAATCATGTCACAGTGTTGGGCAGGTCGTGCGAAAACTTGAATCCGATGGAGACACGATACGTTTTCGCGTACAGGCACCAATCACTGCGAGCTTTAAAAAATTAAACCTCGTCGCGTATAGCAGAGAGAATTATTTGGTCCGTAATTTCGGTCTCCATCGGCGCAAAGATTCTCTTTTTTTCGTTTCTTACCCTTCGAATTCTTTTAATTTTCTTCGGCGCTCCACTTCGAGGTAAATGGTCTGCGTCGAATTTTTACGCGGTCAATATGAAAATCTTTGTGTATATTTTTCTCACCCTGTTCGTTTGGAACGTTGCGATCGCTGGCTACCAAGTTCCCATGCTCGGGTAATTGATTCGCTCGTCAAATCCGGCATTGCGAAATATTCACAGCCAATGAATGATCGTCCTTCATCTCGCTTGGTCTCGGACTACCGATCAACGCACTCATTCTCGGGTTCAAGGACAGCCGTTGATCCATCAATGTACAGGACCTAAAGAGAGAGTTTATAGTAGTAACCTCTAGCATTCTGTTGGGCGTTCTTTCCAACATCACCTGTGTACTGAGATTTGTAACACAGGCGCAAGCGCGATAGCACTTGCTGACGTATACACAAAGCTTGTTAACACAAAAACAAAGAATTAGTAGAATGGACCTCGATTTTCCAAACTCGAATCTGCAATGGGCTTTGTTCAATTTTGTAATCATTAAAAATCATTATCGCATGAAAAAATCTCACAATGACCCAGCGAGTCGATTGGTTTATGAAAATTTTGCTGAATTTACCGAAAGATTATACGTTTCGACATCCGTCGATGTGGTTGAGAATCTAAGGGGTTTTTAGGGACTTTGAGCCACAACACAACACATAAGCAAACAGTTCCCCAAAAGGGTCCAGGAACCGTTCAGGATGAGATTTTTATGAGCGTTTATCCATTCGACGTCTTTTACTTCAGTCGTTGGTATTATTTTTTGCACTATGGGGTCCTAGGAATGCGGAGGACGGCACTGCTGAGGACGCATGAGGGCGAGAGGTCTGACTGCGCACCTCCGAGTTTGAAATTTGTGGCGCGCCGCGTTTCGTTCTGTCTGTGTGTTCGTAGTCGGTTCGTTCATGGGCATTCTCATTCGGTAGCGTACAACGACGTCAGGGGTGGAAGTAGTCGACGTAAGCTATCGTGGTGGTGCGTCGTTTTGAAGGAGTAAAAGAGGCTAGGCGTCGGCAATCCCACGAGTCCGCGAGCAAAAACGAACACCTCTACGAGTCTATCCTCCGGACGAAGGATACCGCGTAAAGCTCTTCGTTGGTTGCCTGTCTCTCGAGTGGTAACTCGTACATTTTTTTTTCAAGTGTTTCAAAACAAGTGTTTGCATCGTTTCGATGCTGACAGGTGTCTCAATGATTTAAAAAAAATCGGAATTATAATAAAGCTCTTGTGAAACTGCGTCATGATGAATTTCGAGAAGTTAACAATGTTTGGGCTAATCGAAGAGTTGTCCTGTTTGTCGTTACCAGCAATTGCTTCAATCCCACAAGTTTACTGATCCAAGTTCATCTCTATGCATCCAATCAAGAGGATTCTTCAATTACGGCGGGACGAGTGGAGGCCATGGGCGATCCTCGCTCTCGATAGACCAAGTTTGCAAACTTTGAGGCTTCGCTCAGTCACACGTTGAAACTGTTCCGTAATTCATAAGTAGCAGCGCACGACAAAATCACTAAACAGAGTTGACACGAGTTGATTTGTTGTGCTGGACGGAGTCTCGAAGCTGCTGAATAATGTTGTTACCTTCCGGTGTTTTTCACGTTGAATAAATGATCGTGTGACAAATAATATCATTCGAGGAATTGAGATTTAACGATCGAGAAGTGCGTGGCTGACTGCGGCTATGTCGCCGTGACATGTTACCTCGTGGCCATCACTGGCGTGACTGGAACCTCGTCAACGAGGAGACGCAAAGCCTCATCCAACGGGAATCCTCAGTTACTATTAATTCCAACTTTTATCATCACCAACAATTATCCCTCTCGTTTTCTCATCCCAATCAGCCAGTTTGTACCACTGGATCGACGTATCGTTTTGTACCAACTGTGCAAGTGAAACCGAGCTTCTTAACTGTGAGTGGACACAACGTAGTGCCGTATGTTTTTTGGTGGCCTGCTGAAGAGACTGTCCATCCATACAGAGAGCAATTACCTTCGGATCAATTTCATAATCACTATCATTACACCCATAATCATCGTTATTACAATCACCATCGACGATTTTATTCAGCTACTCATCTCAGCCGACAGTGTCGTCGAAACACTCCGCGTTGTTCGCTCTTCCAAACTAACCCTCATAGAATCTATCCTCCCAGCTTCGTCGGGCGCAGCTTTGGCATTACTTCACGTCGTGGCATGGAAACAAGGTGAGACATAGTGGCCACAACATCTTCGAAGAAAAATCTTTGGCAAACTTTTTGCATGCTTTTTCACGCCGAAAATTTTCGCAGTGCTCTCGATCAAAAGATACGTGCGGCCACGTGGGCGGTCAGGTTTTAATTGGGAGGCTGTTGAGTGCACAAATTTTCGAAATCTCTCGATCTACCAATTTCGTTCTATTAATTATCGAAATGATTTTTTTTTCTTTTTCAACAAAATGAGTGGAAATTTATTTTTTTATTATGTCAGCGATTTCTCATTAATACTGAAGCGAACAAAAAAATCGAATTTGCAAAAAAATTATCGATTTTTCTTAGCAACCTAATTCGATCTCCTTCGTCTACGGTTTGTCGTGTTTGCTGGTTCTGAAGGAATATTGGATCAGTGCGTTTGTCCAGAGATTCTGCTGGACCAACCCACATTAGTAACGATCGCGAAATTCCTTAATTTTTGGTGCTGAACGATCGTAAGATCGTCGGAGAGAATAGAAAGACTGCGCGTAGGAGTTACAACAGTTTTAATCTCTCGTGTCTCTTATTGAAAACCTTGATGCGCAATATTTAAATCAGATAGCAATGGGTGTCAATGACACTCAGTCTTTCTCGCGAGTGACTCTCTGATCTTCTTATTTTCTTGTTCTGTCTTTTGCTGGTGCCCTCTCTAGTGGAATACAACTCGAGTCACGCATCGTGGCTACGAGGCATCGATCCGAGGAGTGATTGTCTATCCGTGGGTAACAATACCCTTGCGTTTAAGGACTCGATGATGACGGCAATGAAGCCACCTTTCTAACGAGAAATGTTGTACGGATGCAATGAAACGTCGTGGTAGGAACTTAAGTAGTCGTAATGCATCTTCTGTTTTATTTTCTGTGAGTGTTGTTTGAATACGCATTACAGTTGAATTTCTCATACGTTTGACTCTGTGCCTGAAGCTTCACATTTGAGTCCCGTAAGTCGAGTTTTCCTCGACTCAACTCTCTTCAATTTAGATCCGACGCTCCAACAGCCAAGAGTTAAACTTTTATGGACTTTATATGTCTCGCTGGCTTTACAGACTGCGCAGCATGTAGGTTCGACTTAGGACATTGCACCGGCGTTTTGGCGCAAGCGCTCTCAACGCAATTCTTACCAACGCGATGGAGAAACAAACAATTCGTAAAGTAAAGAAACTTCTGAATGGAACGAAACTCCCTCGTCCCTAACTCTCAACTTATTAGAGCTTGCACTGTGCTCTTTAGTCTTTCGAGACTAAATGTGAAAGGCTTCCTCAAAAGGGATTCATCCGATGTAAGGAGAAGAAGAAGACAGTGAGGAACGTGGATAAACTGAGTCCTCCATATGGTCCTTCACTCCTTCTTTTCTTTCTTTATTCTTTATACTCTTTCTCCGAGGATTTAAGACCTTTGTATATTTATAGTACCAACTTTTTATCTCTGATACTCTTTCAAGAACTTTCGGATATCCGTTTAAATGTCAACCAAACTTACCTGAAGTTTTCTCGCCGGAACTCCGTTTGCTATCAATCTTCACAACATCCTTTCGAACAACGAAGATAGTTTGCAATTGTATTGGTCTTCCGGAGAATTAGCTATCGGACACTGTCTACAGGTGCACGGCAAGCTGCAACATACTTCACACTCTGTATTCTCTTGGCCGCTCCTTTCGCATCTCGCAAAATGACCCTCTCCAGGGACGCCGAGCATTCCCTCTTGTTTCTTTTACACATCCTCTCCTGACCTTCGCCGACGATCGATCTCTCGCGAAACGAGAAAGTGCTGTGGATAAATGAGGCTCGATAGTGCAAAGGAAAATCAAATTATCGACGCCTCTCACATCGCTTCTGCATTCACCTCTGTAATTATTCTTCAACTTGATGACTAGCTGTTCAAACATACAACGTCCATACAACCTCATGTTCGTACATGAGAAAATTAACAATTCTAAATTGTCGTCACAATAATTATCGGAAAATAAAAATTATGAAAAGTTTGGTATTACGAAAAAAATTGGGTCGATTATAGTTCCGCGAATATTTATGAAAAAATCCTTTCAAGTCGGAAAAAGGTTTTTGTTAAAATCTTTAATGTCAGAAACGACAAGAAAAATTGTTTTGACACGTGGAAAGCTTCAAATTTCATCGTCCGAAGCCTCTTTTTTTTCTCATTAGGGTCAAAGTTGAAAAACACCCTAAAAAGGATCAGCCTTATGCACGTATATTGCTAGGCGTTATCTTGTACTTTACGAACGTCTGGTCGATGACTATAAGAAGCGAGGAGACTGGGCGCGTCAGAGAGGAGCTCCTATTCCCGGAGGTCGACGTTGGTCTTTCGCTATTAATATAATGTGAGAATCTCGGTCTCTGCCGCGGTCGTTTTTCGAGTCTCCCCGTGATGTTGAGAGCCGCGAGAGTTTTCATCTCACGCCCAGCAAAAGAGAGAAAGGAAGACATTTCTGTCTTTCTCTCTCTCTCTCTTTCCTTCGGAACCGTCGTCAAGACAGCGACGAGAGACGCAAAAAAAAGGAGAAAAAAAAATACTGACAAACTCGGGTGCGTCTTCTGCGTCTACCATGAGCTTAACTATATCACGGTATACCCGAACCCTCTCTTTTTATCTCTGATACTCATTGCCTTCATTTTTGCTACGGACCTCCCGCGGTCGTTCTCGTTCCACATATTAATGAAGGAATCTCGAAAGAACCTCGACATAAAGTTTTCTCGAGGTTTGTGAAAACGTTGCGGGAGGCATTTTTGTCAAATCCGCTGTACACATTGAACCGAAAAATCATCGCCCGCCGAGTCTTTCCACCGCAAGTTCGATCGAACTCTTAATTCAAAGACTGATCAAGAATTAGATTATAGACTTAAAAACATTTTTATGTTTCCAAGTTGGAAGAAATATTGCAACGTCGCGTTAAATCCCCGACAACTTTCAGAGGTTTTGTACGTTTTTATTAGACTTTCATTAGACGTAGAAAATGGCACGTTTATCGTGGAAAAAGAAGCTTTCCGTTCTCCAATGAACACGAGAAAAATAGAGATACCGCGAGAGCCCAGCAGACAAAGAACGTGAGACATGTGCTGTCCATCGATCAAACTTATTGAACCGTTTATCGATTTTCTGTATACGTGTCGCTGCTTGTCTGCCCTTTCAGGCTTATAACTCTCGGTCCAAAAACTTTTGAAGCTCCTAATGAACGCCCTTCAAGTTTCTACACCATGTTGTTGGATCGAACGTTAAACAACAGCGTGAAAACTTCTGGCCATCCAAGGCAACATGGTGTTGCATTACAGACGGAATTCCATAATTCTCAGGATGCAATGAAATTAATTGAGCTCAATCGTATGGTGTACGAGGAAAATTATTTTTTCTGCATAGGAAAAATGCAATTGAGATTATTCTTAGCAAATGTATTTCATTCCTTCAGGATTTCTTGTACGTGCTTTATTCTTTTGAGCAAAATCTAACCTCAGGATTTTTGTTCGATTCGAGTAATTAGATGCTTATTTGTTATTGAACGAAATGATGAAAGAGATACTATTGAAAGAGCTGGTGAAAGAGGAGCGTAGAATCGGAGCAAGGTATATGAAAATGTTAGCAGGATGGAGTTCAGCCAATTGGACTGCACACTGAAAGATGTAGCAAGTTGCAAAAAGTTTAGGAGAAGGAAGATTCTAAAAGTCAGTGGGTAAAAGATCCAGAAAGGAGCTGGAGAGAAATAAGAGGGAGAGAGAGAGGAATAAGAAGGATCGATGATGACAAAAGAGTGCAAAAAAACATGGCGTTTCCAAGTCTCGATATCTCGAGATTCAAGGGGTCCCTCTTTCACTCAGTTCCTTCGAAGCTATACGACTGAGCGCTGATGAAAAGCCACGATGTTGTGCTCTCACTCTCTCCCTCTCTCTCTTTCTCTTTCGCTTTTACTTCCTCTCCCCATCCACTTTATATCCCAGGCATACACTTTCCCGGGGCTTCGCAAAACTTCCCTCGAGACTGCTCTCATCCAACCTCTTGGCTACGGTCTAGATAGAAATAGTAGAAAAAACCTCCAGAGCTGGAGTCGATAAGACAAAAAGAAGGGAAAGAATATATAAAACAAGGAATAAAAATAAAAACAAGACAAAAAAAGCATTTGACAGGTAGACTGTAAAATCAGCCGGGACATCGAGAGCCACTTCGAACTCGTGGTTTTTCACCTCTCATCTGTGTACACTCGAGAAAATTGTTCTCGACGTGCGAAAACCAAAATTTTCTTCCTTCCCCCATCCTTCTTTCCAGTCTTTCATTCCAAACGCCACACTCCCATATCTACGCCACATTCAATTTTTCTCTTCAGTTTCAACACCCGAAGTCGGACAAATTGAATTTATTCCGGGATGATAGAAACCCTCTGTCTCCCTTCGTACACCAATAGAAACTGGACCATCCTCACAGTGATACGGAACTTTCGATCCTCCTACAGTTTCATAAACTATTTATTCCCCTTTGGCCTTCTTTCTCTCACGTGTTTTCAAACAATTAAGTGCAAACGTTTTCCTACTCGTTCCTATTGCCCTTTTCTCGTTTTATTTTTTCCAGACACGAGCTGGAATGCTCATATAATTTACATGTCATGGTCTCGTTTCCTGACGAAAGGATATTTCGTGATTGTGCAGTGGCGAAGTTCTGATGCAGTTTTGGGTTTTGAAATACGGTCAGAAGAATATTTCCAGAAAAAAAAACAAATTCGTTCGAGAGATTGTTGCGTTTTCCTGGTTTTCAAAATTTTCTCACAGATTCAAATTTACTTTCGAGAATCGATTTTTCAAATAATTTCCAAACGAAGATTTTGAGAAATTCTTTTTGTCTTTTACTGGAAAGAAAATGAATAAATCCAAGTTCACAGAAAAGAAAAGAATCGACAGTAAGTGCCAGAATTCGAAAGTTACCTGGAGTGGAAATCTACAGCTTGGTTACAATTTGCCATTTGCTTGATGGGCTCACGAGTTGTCGATAAATTTTAGTCAGAACAGTGGGGAAAAGTGTTGAAAAAGTTTGAACGATTTTCGAGCTCTCCGAATGGTAATTTATCAAACATCAAACGTACATTCGAAGGATGGGGCACCTGGAGCTGGAATTTGGTATATAGATGTATGGCGTAATATGACTATGTACAGATTTAATATCAACAGTAATTCAGGGTTTTAATCGAATAGATGTATTTTATACTGAAAATAAAAAGGTATGTGAGCCGCCGAATGAGAAGCACTGTATTAAAGCAGACGCAACGCCATGTTGCCACACTCGGCAGGTCCCACTCTTCTATCGACCGAGCAACGTTGCCGGGTCCTTTGCTGTGCCTTTATCACCCCCTTTCAGTCTGTCTCTCTCTCTCTCTCTCTCTCTCTCTCTCTCTCTCTCACTCTCTCTCTCTATCTCATTCCCTCCCTCTGCTTCTGTCTCTCTCAAACTCTGTCATTCTTTCATCTCTGTTACTCGCTTTCTGCTCAACCCCTTTCTCGATTCTTTAGATCTCTCGGTCTCTCTGTTTCTCTCGCTCTGTCTCCGACACAGAGCTTCGTCTCTTCTTTCTCGCTTTTCTCTTCTTTCTTCACGCTTCAAGTCCATCTCGCTCCATTGCCCAGCTTTCTCTTCATCCCTTGCTCGCACTCTCTCTTCCTCGACTCGTTTCATTCTCTTGTTCCCTTTTTTTCTTTCTCTTTTCTCTCCGTTGCTCTCTCGGTCCGGCGCATCCACGACGACGACGTCGACTACGACTACGACGATGACGACGCCCGACTCTTCCCCGTCGTTCACCAACACTACGCGAGGCTCCACAGCTGTTTCACCATACCAGCCCGGCAGTTGCCCCCGAAGAAGAGACTAGGTGCAACCCACCTTTGTTGTCCCTTTTACCTTCGTCCCTTTTGCTCAGTCTATACTCTTCCTTTTTTTTTACTCTCCATTTGCTTCAATTTTTCTTTTTCATTTTTCTCTTCTTTTTTTTTCTCTTTTCGTCTTGGATTTCTTCCTGAGCGTAGTTCTTCAGTTTCCCTCATTCCTCGCACCCTCTGACGCTGCTGTAATTGGTTGATAAAACACTCCGAGGAAGCTTCTCAGCCCCGAGGACTCGAATCCTCTTCAGAAGTGGACTTGGAAGATGAGAACGAGCGACCTCTATATCTCAGTCGATCTTCCTCTCGATGTAGTGCGTCTTCGTCAATGTATATCCTTCACGAACGCTTTACTCTACTCTTTTCAATGATTACTTACTGAAATTACTCCCCACCAAAATTCTCACACGTTTTCACAACTATTTCATCTTTTTTTCCCTACTTTTTCAATCGCACATGATTTTTTTGTAGTGGCATTTTTTATCGTTGGAAATATTCTTCGTAAGGCCAAAGAGCTCGTGGTTTTCTTGAAAATTAAAAACGTTACACTTTCTCAGCTGATAACTAGCCATACAGAGAATCAAGATGACCAAGACCATCGCCGTTTTAATGGGCATCGACCCGGGTACCACGTCGCAAAGGCTCGTTTAAACGACGTCACATTCGCGAGAACTAAACGTTTCCTAACTATAGACTTCGCCTGAGGAGGCTAATTGCTTTTACACCAACAGACGCTCAATGCGAAAGAAAGAGAGAAAGAGAGAGAAATAGGGAATGTATTGCTCGCCGGGGATGCAGCCGCGGGAGAGCTAGTGCAGCCACGTCGTTGCACTTAACGCTTCTCACCCGACGTGAGCACCGCTCGTTGTCTCTTTCGGTTTCGTGCTATTCCGACTGCTCGTCTACCAACCTCTTTTCCTCCCTTTAACATCAGCCTCAGCTTATATTTCTCCAACGATTCGCAATGTCGTGTTCTGTTGACTATATTATGCATAACCGACTTTTTTATGTACGCAAAGGCTGTTCACAAAACTTGAGTCCCCTTCAAGGCGCTCTATCGGTCGTTCACTTGCTAAAAATCCTTTTTTCCATTTTTCTCCAACACGCTCCACGTTTCGAGGTAAAGAAAAGTTACACGTTGTTCTTCTTCCCGCACAGAACGAGCTCCAACTTTTCTCTTTCTTCAAATACCAAGCCTCTTCGAGATAAATGATAATCTGCTTTTCAGACATCTCTCGCGTACTTACCCAAATTTTAGAGTACCTCAGGGAAACAAATGACTCACAAAACCAAGTGGACATGAAATGAAACATAAAAAAATAAAACTACTTCTTAAATTTCACGTCTCTCGCTCTCTCTCTCTCTTACAAGCCTGGAAAGGAACGAATGATTTTTATGAATTTTCTCTTTTCGAGTCACTTTTCGGTATCAATACGAAAAAAAAAATAATCGACGTACATAAATAGTTCATTCAGTGCCGCTGCGTCGTTTCTATTTACTAGGGCCTAGTTCGTTCTCTTCTCCCACACCCGCGGGGCTCTTTGTGTTTCAATTTTTGCTCCCATTTCTCATTTGTTTCTACTCCTGTTTGTCCCTCCTGCAACCTAGAGCTGCATACATTGTCACATTTCTGCATATAGCTACAGAAACGAGCCAGGGCTGCGGGAGTTCGAAGGGCTTTCGTTACGTTAGTCATCGTTTCGTTTTGGTGCGATTTCAACAGTGGCCTTGCTACCAGAGTTATTCGATTCACTATTGTGCATCACATACCTCTCCCTCTCTCTCTCTCTCTCTCTCTCTCTCTTTCGACACACATGAATATATACGTATATATTATTGTACATATGTACACCATTTATACACTTTCGTTAGGTTGAAATATTATACACGTATAACTATCCATATCAGCCGGATATCTCGACAATGTTGGTTCTACAAATTGCTAGATTCCCCACCGGAGCCTCACCGATATTTCACATACGGTCTATCGCCCTCGATGTATACATATCCACACACACGACGATACGTTCATATGCATGTATTTATACGGGATTTTGGACAGCTCGGACGGCTCCATGGCGTCGCGTCCCAACCCACGGTTACGTCCATGAGGTATTTCGGGTCAAATCGGTCACTGTCGAAATTTTGCATTCTTTCGTATCCCTTAATATTTCTGCTTTTTTTTGAGCCCATCAATACAACGAATCCTGGTGAATTTTATTACAGCGAAAAAATGTCGAGGAATCAAAAATGCAGAACAAAAACAGTGGCCGATTTAGCGTCGACCGCCCAGGATACTTTTCAGTATTTGCAAACGAAGTGATGATGCTTTTAGAGAAAAAATGATGATCGAAAATGTCGCCCTTTTTATTTATCGACAAACGGGCGCAAACTTTGTGTAAATAAGAATTTTCCTACCATTTACAAGTTTATTTACTCTAACGATCTGAAACGACTTTGTGCACGATCAGATAGAATTTTATTGTTCGTACGATGCTGGTGCTCGATCATTGCATCATCAATATTTTATCCACGCATTCATAATCGAAGCGTTTTATCAATTAACTATCATAAATTCATCGTTGAAAGATTAAACACATTTTGCAATAACTGATTATATCAGAATGAGCGAACGTGGTTATTTTAACGAACATTTGGATAGGATTTTCTGCCATGTTAAATAAATATTCAAATCTGCAACAATAGCTCGAATAACTAAACATTGATACATAATGAGCTGCCAGTTACTTTTCCATCATTACTTAATTAATTATCCACGAAACAAAGTTCGGTCACTATATTTATATATTATGCTCGTAGGTGCATTATTGGCGATCGAAAATCAACAGTATTTTCATGCCAAGTTGTATGTGCATGCGAAATTGCAAGACGCACCTGTGCAACGGGAAACCTTGGCATTTATGATAATGATGGATATGTGTCAAACAATAGACGAGTCTAATGAGACGCAAGAGCTACGATAATCACGATAATAGTCAATAAACGAATACACATAACGATGCACCTCCGCGAATCTCATCTCTGAGTCGTTGATTTTTACTCAATTATTTTCAATTAAAAAAAAGGATTTGATAGCGAATAAAGCAAAAATACGCTTGAAAAATTTCATCCCTTTACGGATCTTCGAAAATTAAAGAAAACGAAATATTTTTCATCCCAGAGATACTATTTAATATATTTTTTTAAAATTTTTATCGTAGAGGCTCTTGTGCTGAGTAAATGTTGTGCGGTCTTGCTAATTGTTTCAATTGCGTAACGTCCTCCTATTTCGCAATCGAAGATTTCTTCAGAAAAAAATGAATAATTGAGGACGAGAAAAGAAAAAGGCAGGGAATGGAGGAGGTACGTGAAAAAATAGAAATAGTTGAAAAAGAAAGTCTAAACACATGAAGAGAGGACACACTGTGTTTCGTCGGAGGGAGGCTGAAGCCTCCAACAATAGTTCGTTATAGCCGGGCTCCCGGAGATTCCGATGTGCACAGGTCGAAAAAAAGATAAATATATAGGACACCGCCCACGCGTACTTACAAACACAGGCAAACATAAAAATACCCACACCTGCATTAGCGTAACATTTGATTGGCGAATATCTTTTCCTTGACTGAATGACTGATTGACTGTCTCGTTGCTGTCGAGCACTCTGTCAAATCACGAGTTATTTTTTTCATACGGTTTCTCTGGAACTGACGCCGTTTTTTCCGCTTTTTTTTTCTTCTTTTTTTTCCAATCTCCACTTTCGTGTCTGTCCTCGCGGCCTCGTCATCCTCGTCTGGTCCGTTCGCAAAAGTGTACCCGCACACACGTGCGATCGAAAGCAGTTAATTGGATCGCGAAAAACCAGTCCGGTTGCAAATTCCATCAGTACACCTAAATACATATACCTACCTATATGTATATAAATAAATAAATGTTATATACTCGCAGTACGAATTCACGCATCGGGAAATTCGTAGTCATTAAATGATTTGCTAATGCCTCCTTTATCGCTGTTATCGTAAGGGCCACGTTATGCCAATTACGCCCTTTCGTTCGTCAGCTTCCGACCCCAATTATGCATACCAATATGTAACGGTGGGGTCAGCTTTTAAATAGTTATCATTAGAACGGACGAATAACTGATTTTCGAAAATGGCTCATTTTGCTCATTTGTATCGCTGCCTCCAAGGCCCTCCTCTCATTCAAACGCATATTTTATGTGCTTGTGTACAATGAGCACACACAGGACTCACAAAATTCAGCACATATCTATCAACGCAATCCGCGAGCGCGACCGATAATGGCACACATGTTACCATGCCAGCAAACGTCACATATGTTCGTTTAAAAGTCTCGTATCAATGTGTTGGTAAATGTAATGCATATACATATGGAACGACATAGCTGGCACGAGGGTGTGGTTGTCGCGTCGAGTCCCGTGTGGAAATAACGTACTTTCGATATCCGGCCTCGAGCGCGGACGTTCGTTTGCCTTCGGGACAAAAATTGCGATTGCACGCGCGAGAGATTCACTGGGGGAAACGTCTCGAATTACAAACCCGATCGGGTATCCGATCGCGTCTGTACTTTCCGTATATGTATTCTACACCATCCAGGCGCTTTGATTGATAAAGTGCCTCTTTCTACTGTCCACGATCGCGCGTGGCCAACGTCTCCCTTTCCTTCTATCTCTTTTCCTCTCCGTTTCCTGTACTTTCAACTTTGCCTCCACTTGTACATTCGCTTTTCATTCCTTTACTAACGCTTTTTGAGTTTCTTTTTACTTCATTACGACGTACAAATATGCTAACGTTTACATTTTTTTCATTAATTGCATTCATTTTCGAAATTGACAATATTATTCGTCACCATTACATATTAGCCCTTGCCTTTTTTTCAAACACCTGGAATAAATTTTCATCGATTTCTATTCCCCTTAAACCAGAAATATCTTCCGATAAAAACTTTGACATCCCCTATAAATTCCCACAGGATAAAAAAGTTTTTCCAGATATTTTGATAGAAAATTTGAAATATTACTTAATAAATTAATTTTCTCATATAAATAGAACTTTGCGTTATAACGATCCATTGTTACTGATTGATTCGAGCGTTCGATTATGTTGAGCATTGGATGTTGTTCTCTATTTAGCCGAGAATGCAATTCGGAAAAAATAAACCCCATCCGGCGCTTAGAAAAATGAAAGCTTCCAACCAGAAAAGCNNNNGGGGGGGGGGGGGGGGGGTTTACTTTTAGGTTCGAGGGTTCGGTACAATTCGTTTCCGCACATTTTTCATCTTCTCTTTTGTTTGCACCCTCCCAAATCAAGGTGGTGAGGCCAGAAGGCACGTAGCCCGAAGCCTCCTTAATAATCCGATGATGTCGGATTTTTATCTAATTTTTTTTTTACCCCTGTATCGTATCATGTTTTTAACCTCTCGGAATACTTCCGTTGTAGACTTCCGTCTCTTATGAAATCCACGTATTCACGTTCGTCTCTCCTTATTTGTGTTGCAGGTAAGAATTGCAGTACGATTAAATTTTTTTCTTCAAAAGTCTGGGCTCGTTGTTTCCATCAAATGCAGGTAAGTGACGATTAATGTGACAAAATCGAAATATTTTAATAATTTCAATGCACGAAAAAACATCCTGCGGGATGACGCGTTTTTGGGTGAATTAGATACTCGAAAAACTGAGGAATTGTAAGAAATGTCGTTATGGTTGGATTCAACTAATATGGCGTGCACCACCAAACGCAGTCAGACACAATCCTTGTCGTTGACGGGCGACGAGAATAGAGGGTTCACTGACCTCTTCCGCAATGTGGTTACAGAGAGAAAAAGAAAGAGAAAGAGAAAGAGAGAGAGAGAGAAAGGAAGACAGCTCGAGAGCGAGCATGAGGGAGGAATAAAAACTGAACATAACCAACAGAGTGAAAAAATGCGTGTAATCTATGCATGTGAGGGGTGAAGTGTGCAAGCTCCGCGTCACATTGCATCGCTCTCTGTCTCTTTCTTTTAGCCTTGTGACGTCACGTGCGCGCGCGTGTTACGTATTTCCTAAGCTCCGTTGCGGAGTGAGCGCACGATCGACCAGCTGTTTCTGACATCTGCGCTCACCTCTATGTCGCATAAATTATGGACGAGGACCGCACCGGCAAATTTGTACGCGCATATGTGTATCCCTTTGCGCGGCTGTATATACTTGTGATAAATGCATCACACACTTTGCGTGCCCGATGTGTAAACCTTTTCGGTTTACTACCTCTGGGGCGCGAATACCTATTATACTATTGGTATATCGGCTCGACCTCACTTGCACACGTGCGAATGCACTTATGTGCAGAATTTTACTTGATGCACAACTTATTTCCAGGTGTACCGTCCATACTTAATTCCTCGTCATTATAGCGCGAAATCACATCGAGTCTCGCGTTCGCAGTCCCGTTCTCGCTTCTCGATGGTCCTTTCAAAAAGCTTGGCTAACTAATGTTTTTTCACGCGATATGATTTTAGTCGTTAAAGCAGCTAAGTGCTCCGCCATGAAATGAATTTTTCTCTGATTTATATTTCGGTTATTTTTTACCGCTAACGCATCGCTCACGTTGTAAAAGCTGCAGGATTATACGCAGGATTTGTTTTTACGAGATTCTTGTTCGCGATGAATCAACGAATGCGATTACGGGTTTGTACGCTCGTGGACATTCAGGTGCATCGAGACGCACCCAAAATGCAATAACTCAACTTTCGTTCACTATGGTTCGTCCTTTTATTCGAAAAATTACAGTGTTTGTTTAGAAAAAGGAAAAACAAGAGAGTTTACACTATTTTCCCGCTAGGAACGTTCCAACGTCATTGTCGAGTGATTTTCCATCTTCGTTGAACCATAAGGCAATCTAGGTCATGATAAAAGACGCAACGTAGATGTAATTACCAAAAAATTATTCCCGGATCAACCGATCACGAGATTCCTGAGAATGTCGAAGCTTTTTTCGTTAATTATCAACTTTAATTACTCTCTGTACATTGTTCTTGCTAAGTTCAGTTTTGACGAAACATCGTAAAGGGGATTCAAGAGAAGGATCAATAAAATGAGAGCTATAAAGCGATTTTGGAAAAGAGCATAAATATTCCTGTTCATATCTCTCGTCCAACTGGATTATAGTATTTTCAGAAATTGCCCGGATACCGTACAAAGGTTTAATGTGGTCGTTGAACCTCTGGTGGATCGTATCGCCATGGAATGTCATCATCAAGCTCTTCTCCGCCATATTTGGCGCGTCGTCGTTACGGCGTATGGAGTGTTTTATTGACGATGGCGATATAACACCCTCTCCACCTTTATTCCTCCATACTCCCTCATGCTGCCATTTCGCGATATTGTTCCCATGTCGACGAAAATTCGAGCAGGAACATTGTACACCCAGAACAGGATGATGCTCTATTCCCAGAATTTCTCCCTCTGTTATTCTCTAGCCGAACGGTCCAGGCTGCTCACGCGAGTCCACAATCACAAGAGTCGCATAATCAAACTCTCTCTCTCTGTCTTGAACAAGCAATTAATTAGTTCACGTACGATAGGCGATCATTTGAATGATCTTCGTTAGTGCTCTCTTTTTCAAAGAAAACGTAAACTCGAACGAAACGTGATCCTAAGGATTGTACTTTTTTCAAATGTTTACGAAGCCTTTGAGCGCCTATTCTTAACGATTTTCGTTGATTGATTGAAATATTAAATGAAGAATTATTCATTCTCCTAAGCTGGACTGGCTCAGCCTCATTTACCGACCAGGGACCCAATTTATGAATAAAAATTCAGACTATTTCAAATTTATTCGATCTCGAAACTCATCCACGAAAAAATAGAATTTAAGTACACTGATAGCTCGATATTGGACAACAAACTCGCGGTCATGCCAGGAAAAAAGTAAAATTTTCAGTTTTGTTCTCTGATTGTCGGAACTGCTCGCTTCATTATTGATTTTTTTGAAACCGTTGATTTCGGGTCAACAAGTAACAAATTTTAATCACCCAATTGACTCAATCGTCCAGGGCGTACATATGCGCAGCCAAGAATACAAAAATTTTTGCATATAAATGGAATGGAATTTGCGCATGAAAGCGAGTTGTTATCGTTCCTGTCTGCCAATTATTACGAATGTGAGTAAAAATCATGGCGTTCTCAAATTTCTTCCAAGTTGATACCGCCACAACATTTTTTCGTCATGATTATTCCTAAATCGAATTTGGGTATACGAAAAATTATAATTAAGCGTAAAAATCTCGTGGGGGCACCAACTTAGAAAAATTCGAGAACGCCATGATTTTCACTAAAAGTGGTGGAGCGCCAAATTATTCTTCTGCGCACTTCAACAGCTCGTAATTTCTTTGATATTTCAATTTTCATTTTTTACATGTGGTGGTTCCAACTTGATAGACGTGTGGATAGTGGCAAAGTGTGTATGTTTGCTTGTACGTGGGTATCATGGGATATTAACCCCAATTGGAAACTGATGACACCGCTGAAATCCCGTGATACATGTGTATGCGTGCGTCAGATATTCCAGTTGTACTAGGATCCGCATGATAATGGATGAAAATGGATGGACTGAGCATCTCCTCTCTTGCGTATGTATAATGATGCTATATGTGCGCTAGAGAATACGCGAGCTGTAGCACAATTCAACAGAGATGCGCTGTATATTACGTGCGAACACCGACAGCTGCGCAAATGCAATGTCTCGAAAAACGAGGCATCGGTCCCATGAAGAGCGTAATACCTTGATCTAAGTCTTAAAAAATGATCAAAAAACGCTTTGTCAAATAAATCGGAAAGGTTTGATGTTGCTTTCTGTTCGCGGGAATGCGATTGATTCCTCTTTTTTTCCCTTTCTGTTGAAAATCTCGTATCACGTCAACGATGACCCGAGCATATCGATTCGGTCAAGTTTGCCATGGCAAAGCTGGAAACTCATGTTGGCCAGTGTTCCTAGGGAAAGAGCGGCAGAGAGAGATGACCGGTACGCTCTGGAACAGAGTGTTTGCGAACTTGAGAGTGTGAGTACGAGAGGATGCATACGAAAAGCCACTTCGCAAGCATATACGAAGAGCCTCCACATCGAGAATGGTGTCTCGTTAGTCGGACCGAGTGGAACACGTTCCCAGTCGTGCTCTTTCGTTCTTACTCCCCTACGTACATATGCTCTATGTATAGAGCCATATAGGCCTGCACATAAGTGTATAAATTCGAGCTGTTAGTTACCAGACTATTGATGGATCGTCATGGATATTCGGTCAGAGCACGTGTGTTCTCTCGTCAACACTGCATAGTACTGTGCTCTGTGCTGGCTTCTCTGATCGAGGAGCTTCCCTCACATTTCATCCAACTCTGTTTGTGTGCGTTTCGCGGCAATATGTACAGTCCGGTTGCGCCCGGAGTAGCATTTCCTCCGCCTCACTGAATTCCATGCAATTGCTCGATGCCCAACACACTCTCCCTGCTTTGCTGACTTACTCGCGAAGCATTCGGCGATGCTTAAATTTGATCGATGCGCCAAACTGAATTGATATGAGAAAGTCCGAATGAATTGGGTAACTTTTAATTTTAGATTCGTCATTTACCGGACGTTCAGCATCCGTGCGAGAGGCTTTGTTTCATTCAGAGTACGAGACTGGGCAATCTGATCAACCAGGACCGACCTGTTTTAATTGACAATATTTCTTCGAAATAGAATTAGCTCTCGAATCAGCTTTTCTTTTCCTACAGAATCTCTTACCTTCTAGTCATTCGTTGAATTATTCCGCTTGCTTAATGCATTAATTTGTTCACGATTCCGTCAAGCCTGGTTTGTTGAAGTCGAGAATGATCTTGAAAGTTTGGACCACGAGAAGTAGAACTGGAAGTGCCCTGATGGGTTCTCGAAATTACAAATTTCCAACAGACTTTTAGTACTCGCTCGTTGTTGGCCCATTCGGAAGGAAAAAATGAGTGGACCGTGGGACTTTTCTCAATTGAGATCGCCGACCTCCAGCTTCCTCTGCGCACTCTACGATGTTCGCCAGTTTGTTTTGCGGCTCGACTGCACAACCTTTTACTGCGGGGTCAACAAGAATAAGTCGTTATCGTGATAATGGCTTCGGTAGGAATTCACGGACATCTTCCACTTGAAACTCTTTGATCGGGCAACTTAGCACGCCGCTTTTGGAGGTGGATTTCGATTATCTAGGAAGGGAAGTTTACAGGGGATCGGAAACACAATATTACCAACGAAATTGAATCTAATTCTGAATAAAAAAGAATCTCCATCGAATGATGATGTCTCGCTGAAAATTCAAGTTCGATACGTTTGTGCGTAGTCTCATGAAGTCCAGACGTACGCCTTTTTGCGGGATTTGGGGAGCTCGGTCGCGGAAAGGGCGTGTTTCGGGCACTCGTAGTCTCGATTAATTTTTCATTCCGAAAATAATCCTTGTCGAAACTCGTCGAAGAGATCCTCGATACTCATACGAGTATATTTACACGTATATACGTTTGCGTATCGAGGATAAGGGCTCACGCGAATGTATGCTCGGCCGTGGGTGAACGAAAAGCCTGGCGAGACAAGGACAAACTTTCCAAATGAGTATGTCTGTGTGTATTTACACATGTATGTCGATACACAGCCAGTGGTTCGAGAGGGCGCAACTGCCATTGATTTGACAGATTTCGAAGCACTCTCGGCCGGTTCGACGCATGCACACATCCCTCTCGTGCACAATATCCATTCGGATGTGCAATGCCGAGAGTGAGGGCGAAAGGGAGAGGGAAAGGGAAAGAGGGCTTGGCCGTCGCGATTCACCCTCGGCTCTATAGCGCGTTATAACCACACGCTGTATATGTATTCATCATAGTGTACATAGGTATTATGTATGGATATAGCTTTCCCTTTATCCTTGTTGGCGCTACGAAAGCTGAACGCGAGAGCCCAACCCTATCCGCGTCTATGCAGACATCGAACACGAGAAAGAGAGAAAAAGTGATGGTGAATGATAGAGGAGGGTGAACGGCGAAACGAATAAGCGTAAAAAGAGAGGAGAAAGCTCGTACCTAATTGCCATTCGAGATATACTTTTTCGTTCTTCTCGTTATTCCACAGCGCATCACCAGCAAGATTCTCCATCGCTCTTCCACTCTATACTTCGATTTACGTTTTTTTTTCTTTCCCTCTCTACATCCGTCTCGTTCAATTCTTCTTCCTCTATCGAAAGCGGGCGGTAGAGCCCTGTAGCATTATTGTTATTCGTTATACGTACGCATGGATCCCGGATCCTCTCTGTCGAAGCTTTATACCAACAGAGAACCAGAAAGTAAGAGAGCGAGAGAGAGGATCCAGAGCGAAGGAGAGAGAGAACATCCAAGAGGAAGCGACGAGTGGTGTGCTGCACAGTATCGGTACGATAACCGCTGCTTGGTATTGATCTCTCATGGGGGTGCGGAGCTTTCGAGCAGTAAAAGCAGAGAGAGAGATACATACCGGGCTACGCTAAAAGAGAAAGCTCGATGTATAGACCGAAACACAGTCGACAGAGAAAGAGAGATAGAGAGAATTAAAGGGAGAGCGAGAAGGATCGAGACTGCTGGCGAACACAATATCAAGGGACATTGTGGACGAGCGAGATGGAATTGCAGAACTAGAGGATGTACACATAGGCGGTGGCAACTGGCAGGCTCGGAGCTATGGAAAGGGAATAGTGAGAGTCCAAGTTTGCCTGTGTGTTGGACCGAGGGGCACATCCCCTAGTGACTGGCACAGAACCCCAGAACCATCCTGATCTCGCCTAACCTAACCCTCACTGATCCTAAAGAGAAACCATCTATTACCCTCTCTCTCTCTCTCTCCCTCTCTCTTCCTTTTCATCTCTATCTTTATTCCTCTATGTTTTATCGCTGACGCCAACGTCGAAATATCCATGTACGAAAAGTCAGAATCACCACGGTCTCTCATGATGAAAGAAGTAGAAAAAGTTTCTCCTTCTAGGGGATGTGTCCCTTGGGTCATTGGAGTCACAGTTTTACTCTCGGTCCAAGTTACCATCCCCTGTGAGTCTATCTTTTACTTCAGGGACTCGTCGAGACAGTATGACGACGATGAACTTAACCTCTTGAACAAATTTCTACGCTATCCTACCGAAGGATCTCTCTTTACGCCTCATTCTTTCGTATTTTCTGAGCGAGCACCGATCCTCGTTCTTTTACACACGCAGGACATGACCATGATATTTGCGTGTTCGATGTCAGAACCTTCGGAACACTGGCGACGAGAAGTTCATTCGAGAATATTGGAGTGCCCCCATTTGGTCTCTATTCGTCTCTAGGCTACCACTTTCGTAATGGCTTCACTAAAGATATACCCTTGTTTGCCAATACCGAGTAATAGTTCGAAAAAGAAGAAAATACGACCGAGAAGAGGCGATCGGGGTCAATCGAACAAGAGGAAAAGTTTTAGCCACTTTTCGCATTACCATTTTACGGAGGGTTCTTTCCCAACCTGGGCAAAACGTTAAGGCTTTATTATTCAAATATAAGGCAAGACTGTTGTTGTACCCCACCGGATATTACAAATTTGGTAATCCATATGAAAATATGTACGGGGGAAAAAACGTGCTGTTCTTTTCTTTTTTCAAAATTTAGTTCAGTGGTGTGTCGTATTGTCGACGGTCATGCTGGTCGATAGAATGACCCGATGAAAGGGAAAAGGCGTGCACTACTGACGCATCTTCTATATATACAATTCATATTCCGGTGTACATGTGTATAGAAATACGAAAACGGCGAGGCAGAGAGAAATCGAGAGCTACAGCTCGATGTCATTCTCTCTATGAAACAAGACCCCGTATGCGTTCAGCCGGCGGTCAGTGAAAGTACAGGATGCGAGATATATAGTTCAAAGCTTGGGGAGGTGGCGGTTGAGCGATGGGGGAGGGGGCAGGAGAAGCAGAGGGTGGTCATGTGTGCATGCTCTCTTTTCTGCATCCTCATCCCCACGGTGTCGATGACCTTTGGGAGGCTCATCGCACCCCTGCACAGCCAGCTTTCACAATGGAGTCATTCATTGATTTTTCCCAACTGGAGTATGTCGAGCGTGCCCATATAACGTATACTCGATTTTCTTCCATCGTCCACGCTTCTCTATCATTACCGGTACTCTACAAACTTCATTTTTAATATTCCAATACTTTATCGTTATCATTTCGTCTTATTATGCGATTTGAGGATGAAAAAACAATTCAGGATGGCGTAGTGAACCTCAGCAGTCAAGGATTCCCACGTTATCTTAATGACCTCCCGGATAATGGCTCCCCAAGTGAACAAAATCTCTCAGACCTTCGGAAACGAATCCTCAAATCTCCAATCATCGTCATCTGTTTCATCACACTTTAGAAATTAAATGTGCAAAATTTCATATGGAATTTTGTAGGAACAAATTCTTGCTTGCCTCATAGTTCCTGTCGAACTGATCGATGGAACATTTCTATCAATGATAGCCAGGTTGTCGACAATATCATGCCTCGTCCATTGTTCCATCGACATAGACGATGCGAGGAGTGGGTGACCGAGATAAAGAGTGACGAGCTTGTTCACTCCATGCATCGTAATCTATCGTGAAGCCGATCGGTGCAAAAAATGTGTGAGTCAAAAATGATGCAGTCGAACTGACAATTCATTCGGATATGCGTGTGCTCTCGCGCGGCAATGACACCGTATCCATATATATGCGTCTGTCTGTGCATAAAAATCGAGAGTAGGGGAAGAAAACTTTCGAGCGTAGCAAATGCGGCATTATGAAGTACTAAATTTCTTTGCCTATATATATATATATATATGAAAAAAAGCTTCCATACCACCCGTGAATTCTCGAATATTGCGTATGATACTCGGGGCTCCATATGATGGGGTATAATACTCTGAAAGGTCCGTATCTGCCAACTCGACACATCAACGAGTGCTATGAAACCGAACCGACAGTTCACACTGCCGCTATAGTCCAAATATTGCAATGCAAGTAAGTATATACAGATAACAGTACAATTTTATTCGCCTGCATGCAAATAATTTTGGAACTCCATCACACCGACGCTCGGCATCCGTTACGATATATACAGTCAATCCTTCATTCTTTTCACCTCGGTTATCACGGGTTTCTCTTCCTCTCCGCGGGTATTCGTATAGGAATTCCCTTTCTTTGAATGCTCGTCTGGTTTCAGCCGAGGCTCCAGGTTGCTTCGTTACAGGTTTTTTTGTTTCCTCGTTTCGTTTTTGTTCTCTCCTGTTTTTTCTTTCGCATCTTTTTAAAGCTCATTTAACTGGAACTTCGCTTTTCAACGTGGTGAACACGAGACCTGCATTTACTTATTCAGTCTCATTCAGGGAAGCGCCAGTCACTCTCTCGCCATCTCTTCGACTCTTTCAGCTCTGTCTTAACAACGATACAGTCACTACGTGTATGAGATTACGTACCCGAACTCCAAATGTATGCTGTACGCGGTTGAGAAGGGAAATGCTTCACAATTTGCCTCTCTTGCCTATACTTTTTTTTTTCTCGTGTACCTCCAACCAGTATTACTCTCTGAGCATAATCCTCTTGTGCTATAACACCGTGCCCCAGGAATGCTCAAGCAAATGCATTCGAACGTGCTATGGCCACTGGAAAAATCTTGTGGATAACGAAAGCCGAGAAAGGAAAGCAAGAGACTGGAGCAACACTGTTGAATATCGAACCACAAAAGTCCTTCGCCTTATTTTCTCCGCCCACCATTCCCCTTTGTCCAAGTTCTACCTCTGACCGAACGTCCGCGAGAAACCGGCAGGCACGTTTTTTCCTTTCGCTTTGCAGCCTCCTGCATCCTCCCATCAGCTCTTTTGTTCGCGAATTTCCCAAACAGCGGTCTTTCTTCACTTATTCACCATTGATGCCCTGCTCAATCTTCTCTGATCGCAATCCTGGCATCGAGTACCTAAGACTAAGGTCACGATCGATTGGTAATTCGTATAGCTCTTCAATGCGATGGCATTTCTGAAGCATGCTTCACATTTTCCTCTCCACAGTTCTCTCCTCCAAAGACATGTCAAATTTTCCTATAATCTTGGTTAGAAACCCGGATTTACAACTTGCACAAAGTAATCATTTGAATCCTCGATTCCCTAGCAATTATCGCTAGCATCTTCCTTACAACGCGTCGTCACATCTCCAAATAATCCATGAATGATTCTAGGTATTGATGAATGTCAGACAACGTTCGTACAGCACAGAAGCTGAAAAGCTTGAAAAAAACTCGTTGAATCGTTATTTTCTAATGTCAACATGCCCGTGTCAAGTACAAACAACTTCCAAATGAGGAAGAATGGCTGTACACACTGGCATAATGATTATATCTCTCGTGATATATATCTCATCTCTCTTTTTCTTTCTTTTTCTGTTTCTCTCTTACCCACGTCTAGTAGGAGCAAAAGCCACTTTATTGGAGGCCTTTGTGTGCAGCAACACGTAATGCAACAGCAGCGACGCCAACATATCGTAGAGTTGGTAATAGCAGTAGTAGTAAATCGTTAACGAGCCAAGAGAGGGTATACCGGCTACAGCTGCAGTACCGAGATACACAACGGCCCGGTCGTTTGCTTGTTCGTTCGCGCGGGGGCACGAGTAAATTTATCGGCATAAATTAGCGGAGCGTTCATAGTTGCGCTAATTGAAAGCGGCAGGTTATCTTCTGAGAGCTCCGACTAGCGCACTCTTTAGTTCTATCACTCTCTCTCTCTCTTTCTCTCTGAGGTGCGCGATCCATGGCCTTCTTGCGGCGTCTCTGTACTCGATCTGCACTTGCCTATCTAGATATATTTGTATATTGTTCGTAGATCACGATCTTGTACTTGTGTCTCGGTACTAAAAAAGTTTGAACTTTAAAATACTATTTTTTGTGTAATCATCTTGTCGATATGTCTTTTCTAAGTGGGCTGGTATGCCGTTACAAAATTCCGTACTTTTGATGATCGCGTTTGGAAAGCTTCTCGAGGAACGTTCATTTTCTTTTGACTCTGTTGGATCTTCCTATTTTTTTCTTTTTTTCTTGTAATCAATTCTTCGCCCTATTCAGAAATCGTTAACAAGATTCTAGTCCCTTAAATTACTATCGTCACGACAATCAGAATTTCCCGTTCACATTTTGCAAAATCTTCTACATTTGCGTCATTCTGCGATTTTCAATTATTTTTTCCAGGCGGTTTTTGTAGGATTCGCATCCTGATGAAAACTGCTATCCGGAATTAGAGGATTATTAGGACAATTCCCCAGACGATCACGGACTACGCGTCACGCATCTATCGTGGTTGCTATCCAAGTGAAAAATTACTTTCTATCGACGGCCATCCCCACTACCCAAGTTCTAAAATCCATGCGTAATACCATGACGCAGATTAAATAATAATGCACTCAATCAAGTGAAAACAGAGTGAACACTTAGTCGCTTGCCTTCTCTTCATATTCCCAATTCCCTCTACTCCTAAGGAGGGGAGCTGATTCTTTGAATCACTTACACGTGGTTTCACGAGCTTTTTTCTTGGCTCTTTATCTATTCATCGAACGTTGTATCCTTGTAAGGATACAACGAGGAGATGCGTTTTTTTCTCAACATCCTGCCCAGCCAGTCACGCAGACAATGTTTCGTTGTTTTCCTCATTATTTGCCCTCCGATTCCAATTGCATTTTTAATTTGTTTGCTCGATTACGTGACGTACGTGTGTCTGTGTCATGTAAGAATTGTGGGTCGACGAACCGGCGAAACAGTGTCACGACCGAGTCTTTGGAAAACTTGAACGTTGTCCGTGTTACCGTCTGATTCGGTGAAAATAACCAGAGAAATGTCGTAGTTAGGCTCGCTCACTTCGGTCTCGGTGTACCCATCCGGCTCGTCCGGCCCTTCCATTAGTGAACCCTCTACGAAATAGCTGCTCGTCTCATCCCCTCGGTGAAGAGCCCTCCGTACATATTCCACGGTCTCCCTCGTTTTTCCATGCCCTTTTTCCCACTCTATAGCTATGATACTCCGCAGTTTGAAGAGAGACGGGAATACACGGGGATCTCGTTGAAAACCCTCGGGTCTTACCCTAAAAAAATATATGTATCTTGTGTTCGTTGACTTGGCTACCGCTTGACTCTTGATAATTCGCGAGACTAAATATATATAGGTCTGGCCAAACTGCGATACGCAAACTCGCTCGCGTTCCACTCAGCACAGATGAGTTGCACATTCGTCTCGAAATTCGCATCTCAAGCCAAACGAGCCGAAAAATAACGATGGAATATTTTAGTGGCCTGAGATATATAGCGTATACCTCAATTCCGCACTTGGTATCACTCGTATAACTCCGAATACTAACGTAAAAACCAAGTCAAAGAGAAGTAGCAGCATGAGAGGAAGGTATTTAAATATTTAAACATGAAAATACGGAGGAAGGTGCCTTGGCTATGAATAATACATAAACTAGTGGGATCGACTGTATTCCCCGCCGCGTATTGCGCCTCTATCACCCGCAACCGCCACCGTTGTTATCCGCTCCACCCGACTCTTTCTATTCACCGTCCCCTCCCACTTCGTCATATTCCAAGACAGATCTTACTCGTACACCTCTTGGGATTGCCAGAAGCTTCTATATCGTCCACAATCTAACGGTAGCGAGGCATACCATCTGCAAGGATTGTCCACACGCTAGCCGCCAGTACGTTTTATGCGTTTGTAGCACGCTCCCATTCATTTCTGATCTTTCACGACCGATTCAGCAGCATTTGGCAAGCTGCCTAATCGCCGGTTTCCGTTGATACGCTTTTCCGCACTTTGTGTCAAGACGATGCGCAATCGATAACAATTAAAGCAGAAACACTTTTTTTTGGCAATCGCCGAACCTCGGGCCTTGCCCAAATCTTACAGGAATGCAAATTAATACTTGTCAATTCTTAAGTTCATGAATAACACTCGATTAATTTTGGCGGTCGAAATTACGACATGGCGGTCCAGCGATCCAGTTTTTGATCCATTTCGATAGTTGAACTAAGGAATCCTCAAACTTTTGCTGTTATCTGTTTCAAGCTCGCGATCTAAGGCCTAAGGTTCGATCGAACACGCGAGTGTGGATTGACCCGAGTATTCAGAAACTTCCTAATGCGCCTCTCAATTCCGTGCTACACCGGAAGGAAAACTCTCCGGGCGGGTTCAGTCTCAAACGATCTTACCGTTGCGATTAATCTTTCACTCGAACAATATTTTCTATCCCATTCTGACAATCTTAACAATATATTTAGTATATTTTGATACGTGTTCTATTCTAAGGCTTACTTCTTCGTGATGATGATCGATGTAACTCGAAATTTGTGATCGATGAAATAGGCAGTAGGTGGAAAATATCGTACATGGCGATGGTTTCGTCGTACATATAGCAATCGAGACGGCAAGAGCGCGAGAGAGACAGAGAAAGAGAGATAGGAATTGAGAAAGAGAATAAATAAGTAAGGAGAAGTAACGAACGAAAGACCAAAAGACAAGAATAAAGCGAAAGCCGCAAAGACCTACTCGCGCCTATGAAGATATATCGAGGTCAACGTGGGATTCCGCAAGAGCTCGAGTTGCGTCCTTGAGCTTGATCGTGGGCATGGGCACCAGCAATATACACGCTTCAAGCAGAAAGATCGATAGATCGATCTCGCGGGTGAGAGGCGCGCTAATGTGGTAAGAGTCGTAAGAATATGTATGTAGATACGTGTGTACGTTCTATTGCTCTCCGGCAGCAAAGTGCCAAGATCTCGCAGCAGAGAGTTTCCGGTCCGTGACCAACTCTCGCAGACTACCTATCGACGCTTGGATCGACACGAATAGCTTACGGATTCTCTCCGTCTATTTCCATCCCTATACGTACACGTGCATATATATCTTCACTTTTATGGTACAGACCTACGCTAGAACCTCTCCTGCTATTTCGATCCTTTCCGCTTTCAAATCTTTACCGTCTACCAAGACGCCAGGGCAAACGAACCGAAAGGGAAATGGGCAAAATTCTAGGAGACAGCTGGGTCTTCCGGGCTCACTTTTATCTCTGGACATCATAGTAAAGGGAAAAATTTGTTTCAATCTACTTCAATCGTATATTCGACTTTGTAATAGGTTCAATTAGGAACGCGCAATTCAAACGTACAGACAATACAATTTACACATCAACGTTCAAACTTCTCGGTGATATATCCTCACAATATGCGAAATTCAGAGCCGTTCATCGTAAACTAATTGCACCGTGCATGTGCATGGATCTCGGGAACTATAGGAACGCACGTTTTCGTTAGGAAGAAGTTCTGTTTATTTGAAGAATGAACAAATTTTGAATGAGATAATTTTTTCGTAAATTAAAAATATAAAAACAACTTCGATTGAGAAAATAATTTTTTTAAGTGGCATACACTTCTAGGCCATAAGACAAATCAATAATTTATTGCTTACAATTACGTCGCAGTTGAAGCAACTAGATATTTTTTGTGGGTGCAGCCTTGGGTATTTACTATTCGATCCAATTCCTCGTGGCGTTGACGAACCCTAGTAGGAAAGGCGAAAGCAAGTGTATCTGAATGACGTAATTATCTTTCCGACAAAGGAACTCCTCTCTATTCTCACTAGTTGCGACCTTGCAGGTTTTTTTTCGAGTATCTGAAAAATTGGAATTACGAATGCCATTCTTGCTCAAGGAATTCACAACCTTGTGGAATAAACCTTGAAAAAGTTTAGGGACTCATTGGTGATTGATTCAGACTTAATTGATCGCTTGAATCCATTGTGTGGATTTGTGTCTTATTTATTAGAAACCGTTATGGATCGTTGACGTTTCCTCGCATTGTATTCTTTGAAAGTCACTGCCATGCTCTTTGGCTTTCTTGTTAGCCGAAACATCAGTTTCAAACTCATGCGTATAGATTTATATCTGCAACTGTAACATCCTTGCATGCCGTTTATCGTACGTCTCACTTAGATGCTCTGTAATAACCGGGTTAGTCGTTCTCGGCTACTCGGCGAACACCGGCACGAACTCGAGCGTCCGTTCTCTTCAGTCTGCAATGCTGAATGTAATTGCCAGTGTAAACGTAACAGCAGCAGCAACAACGTTAGGTATAAACTCGATATGTGCGTTTTAACTATTCTAGGCTTGCGCTTGTGGATTCATTGACCGCTTTACAACGTTCAACGTCGAACAACTACCTTAATTAACTTAGTGTAAAAATATTCAGCGAGATCGTAAAAAAGAAATGGAAGTGCACGCAATGTCATCCAGCTGTATGCTAACATTACAAATTGTTAAGGGCCTAATAACAATGACATCAATACGGTATGGAGTAGGTAATCGCCAAGTTGTCCTGCAGTGCGTCAAAAGAGACATAAAACCCAATGACTCCGATGCAAACTTTAAACTATTCATCGTTTGCTGCGAACGTAATCCCAGTGCATTTATAAAGTTCGGATTAGTATCCACTAAACTGCAGTCAGTTAACGCGGTGGCTAGAGCAACTTTGACCACGAATAGAAGAGATAAGTCTTCCCTTTTTTATGATGGCACTCTAGAAATTCAAAGTATCTACGTACACATGGCACAGATTTCAGCTTTGTAAGAGCGTCAACCGTGTATCTATGCCCAAAGCACACTGTGTTCGTTCGAGTCCGCGTGTGGGATTTTACCAGTAAACCGTTGTAGGCCCTCGCTTGGAAGCTCTCAGCAAGCCAACGAGCGTAGTTCCTAAGAATAATACACGACCAAGAGACGTCTAATGCGTATAATGATTGCGAGTAGCCTTGGTGACGTAACCCTCACAAGGTTTCGACGCGAAACCGACCGCGCTCCCGAGTTCTTGTTGAAGCCACGTACGCGTGCAATCTTTGCCGCAACAACGAGAGATAACGAGCAACTTAGAAAAATAGAGAGAGGTACCGATCTTGAGTGATCGCAGGGTAATCAGCAAGTTCTAGGAATTTCCAGTTGAATCTGAAAAAATGTACGTACGAGTCTCTTGATATCCTTTACGAGAACAATCCTTTCGGAATCTGATCGATTCTCTGCGTTTCTTCTCAATGATCGAACATTCAATGTTACCTTAGCTGATTCATTGAAGTAATTCTCAGGCGATTTTGTTTGAAAACATTTTTAACAGCGGAACCCCCTTAGCTCGCACGCCTTACCGAAGGTCAGACTCTCTCCTGTTATGGAGTGTGGATCACGTCTATTAGCCAGTGTCTCTTCAATGTGTAACTTATATCAATTGCCTGTTTGCTACTGTCATTCGTTGCTATTACGCCATACGACGATGATATACTACGAGGCCTTGATGAAAGTAGATGGAAGTTCCGAAAGCGTGAGTTTTGTGGGACGATAGTGACAAAAGAACAAAAGGTTTAGCCACATTTCGACATTGAGAGAGTTGCCCAAAAAAAACTTACTTCTAGCTGTTAGAATTATGTCGAGATTGCCACTCTTTTGCGCTTTGTAGCAAGTTACTCTTGAGTGATGCAACATCTTTTTTTAAATGTTCCCATAGCCTGATTTACTCAGTAACTCTTCGTTCGTTTCTGTCTGGGAGTTGCGGAATTTCAAAATCGGGAACGATTGCGACCTATATTTCTTGGAAGCTTGCCTTGCAGTTGAATACTCGTTTAGCCTCAAATTTCGATAGGAAACATCTTCACCCCGATAGGAACCAATCTTTAGAAGATTGGTTCCCAACGCAAATTTTGCAGTCGTTTTATTTTTTTCTTACCACAATCCTATTCACGCCGGTTCTAGGCATTTGTTAGCTGCAACCATTCACGCTCATCCTTACGATTCAGTCATTCACCCAGAGATATATTTTGAAAACTCTCCTCCTTATAGCTGAATATTGGGAAGAACGTAGACTCGGCAGTATCGCCGTTTGCATAATTTATGGTTGAAAATATACAGTTTGTGTATTATCGACCACAGAGTCGAATGGGGTTTTCTTGGGTTCTTCGCCTTTCATGTTCCGAGATTTGTTTCTCACGTAATACGTCCGACGCGACATACCAAGGTTTGCGTTTTCGTTCGACATCAACCTTCCTCGCCGCTATGGCAACAACCGACGACCCGATCTCTACGACTATTGCCCAACTCCGAGCATTGTAACGTTTTCGCGATTTCTAACGTTTTCGTCGTTGTTTTGTTGAACCGAGACTTCGTATTCGTCTGTTGATTCATATTTGTGCATTTGTGCAGCTAACTTTATAAAACCTATCAGCGGGACCAGCTAATCGAGGACTCGGTCGGCTGGGCTCCGACCTACTTATTAAGTCGATAACCCAACTCTCTTGAGACGTTCAAGGATTGATCAAGGATTCCATCTGTGCCCAATGTCCTTGTCTAACCATATCGAGTATTGAACTTATATTCGTATTCCTTCATGTATTTCACAAGCATGATCGAGGAAAAAAAAACTTTCCACGTAGGCAAACTTGAGAGCTCCCATTAATTATTGACCAGACATTGAACATTGCTGTCAGACGTTCGGAAGTTTATTGGTACGCTAGCCGCAATCCCTTTGACCCTTATTCAGGAGCATAGTCAAACCATTCCTTGAGCGGACCCACCAGTACACCCTTTCTGCACGTGTTTGCCCTTTCGACTAGTCAGTCATCAGCAACCCTTAGGTAGAGCCCTTGCTTCGCTATAAAAGTCTAACGAACCTACGTCTGTGTACCGAACACTGAGCGTGCAGTGCAAGGTCACCATTGGCAAACGAACCCGAGTTTCCTCGCTTTGCTGGGGCTTCGTCAATATTGTGCCCTCTCTTCAGTTAGCTTTCTGCTGTTAGATGTCGCAGGGTTTGAACGAAGCGAAACCTTCTAGACGTACCTCAAAGAGAAAGTGCGCAAAAAAGAAAAGCAGTATTGGATCCTTTGTGAGGACTTTTCAAATTGTTCACAAACCAGGAACCAGAAAATGCAGAAATCTGAGTTGAGAATATCATTTTTAGCTTCGATGCAATTTTTCCGCCTCTCTTATTTCAACGGTAGATTATATCACTCGAATGAAGGCAAAGAAACAGAAATAGACCCACATTTACCTCCCAGTCACCGTGCAAACGTCAACGCTATACGTGCAATCACAGAGAGCAGCAAGTAGCAGCAAGGATATTACATGCACGGGGTCTCCAGCAAGTGGCAAATGAGTGGAAAACAAGTGGACTATGAAAACCTCCTCTTGCTCGGGATCTCTCTCGCTGCACTATACCCACGTTCACGTTCTAGTTTCACTCGAATAATATATATATTTTCGCAATGTGCTTAAGCCCCAATATACTTGGATACCGTAATTGTTGACACGTTGACGTGGTGAGAGCAATAAGACGTCGTTCATGTCCAAGAGACAGACAATTTATACAATCGATCATACAATTGTAAATATTCGTTTGAGGAAAGTGAAATCGAGAAAAAATGTGACGTCGATTCGAATCTTCACTTACGCGACTTCATCGTTTAAAGATTGAAAATTATAGTTGATCCTGCTAAAATAATGAATGCTGCAACTTATTCCGTTGCAACTCCGTTAATTCAATACCTCCCAAAAAGAAATGAAAGCGGTGAATGTTCCTGAGAGAGTTGACCTGTGACGGTAAAGACAAAAGTTATCATTCTTGTTTAGGGTTACCCTCGAGGGCTGCGTTGCTTTTATCTCTTCCTCAAAGGTGAAGAAAGAGACGCGATCATTTGAATGGGTATACGATCGTGATGATAGGCGGAATAACCGGTTTAACTGGTTTACCCAAAAACTACCCGTTTTACGCCGCTTTCTTTCGTCGTTTCGTTCGCCTCGAAAACGCATCGGATTGTCTTCTCAAACCGAAAGGCAGCGATACAGCCAAGGGGTTGTAAGATTTCACAGCCATGGGAAAATGCGGTCAACTGTCTCTGCCTACCGACTCTGCTTACCTGATACGAATACGTGTACCGTATACCTAGAACCAGGTCGTAAGGGACAGTGAGAACTCATGAGATATTGAATCTTCGATGTGTTAGCATGTAGATACTTATGTCTGTATATAGACAACCTTTGTTCGGTAAGGACCCTCGGGTTCTTTACCGAAGATTTTCTTCTTTCTAGCTCGTATAATAAAACTGTGTAATCCCAATTTACTCATCCTTTCCTAACGGTGCTTTGTCGTCGTTGAATATCAACGGAAACATCCGATCTCGACTAAAGTTTTCTTTGGATTTGAACCTCTTTTGCTCCTCGAGACCTTAGCGTGTCCTAGCCTCCAAAGATCCGGCCAAAATTTACGTCACGTCAACTTTAGGAATTCTCCCACCGAAATTACACCAATTTAGAAGACATTCGGGAACATGTCCTCTCGTGGTTGGCTGACTCTTTTTACCCTACATTGACGCACTGAATAACTTTATTAAAAGATATGCTCTCTCCACTGAGATCGACTTCTAACCGTACATTGGAATTCCTAGATGGAGTAAAGAGGACATCCGCGAAACGGAGTCTCTCGGACTATATAATTCTCCGGTAACGATGCCGAAGAAAAGCGATCAATTTGACGCGAGATCGCTCTCGAGATTATATGGCGATGTCTCCTCAAGCATCAGAAGCACACTAGCGGCAACAACAGTCAATCTAAAGCTGGAGTCTGACTGCTATGTGGACGTTCTAGCGCCTTTCAAACAGGTTGTGACATTGGTCGGCGTTGGCCTTTCCTAAATACCAAACCGCCAACCATGTCACTTCGCGTGCTCAATCTTGGGCTCGAGCATCGATTCGTACACCTGTGTAAACGTATAAATAAAATTTATATACACAGCTTTACGTTTATATAAATGTGCATGCATGTGCACGTGTATCAGCATTGCATCAAGAAAACATGATCGCCATATGCTCTCCAGTATGTAATGTACAATGTTACATACATACATAACTGCAACCCCGTGGGCGATAGTTGTTCACAGGATCTTGAGACATCCAGCGCCAGGGACGGAAAAAGAAGTAAAAATCATGCATCATTGTCCTTTCTCTGGTCATTCGTTTATCCGTCGGCAGGGCCTTCACGAAAGGGTCCTAGAGCAGTGGGAGGAAATCTTCTCTTTCAAGGTTTTCCTATAACCAACCACAATATTCGAGACAAATCTCATACTTTTAGCCTTCTATGTTGCGAAGCACGTTGCGACTGGGTACAGAATGAATCATTGATCAAATTGAGATTTTTAACCCACGGTTTATGCGAATCCCACTCCCTTACAGATTCAAGGCATTTATGTGTGGTGATCACACATTTCTTTAAACAAAACTTTTGCATCTGTGAACTTCAACAAGAATCACGTTTCTGCCACTGAGAATGGGGTCAGCTGGATTTTCGCGATAAAATTCCGCGATTCCCATGTTTCAGTAATCGACTCATACACCGTTGAGGGAGTTCTGAAGACTTATGGTATATGAACGAACTGAATTTTCGATTGACCCAATACTTAGCCCCATTCAAGCTTCATCTAAGTCCTTCTCCCAGTCAAACATGTAACAAAAATTGTCGAGGTTCTGATTGCACTTTGATCCTTGACCCACCCTTTATCACCTCATGGACCGTCGTCAGGGTACCAAAACTCTAGGGGTTACATTTTTAGGGGCAAGTACGACCACGTCATCGAATCGATCCCCTTTGTTCGTTTGAATATTTAGGGTGAATCACGGTGAATGTTGCAGTGAGCACCACACCATGTGGATGAATCTTAGCTTTGGGAGACGGAGCTGGGCCAATCATTCAGCTCCGTACCCATACTGATGGATTTGGATCCATTTTGTTCCCTCATAGAGTAAGCTATGTGACGTCGAAATTTTTTTTTTCCAGTTTTCAATGTCAATGTGCTTAAAATGTCCCAAAACGTCGAAAAATCATATCTACAAAAAATGTCCGGATGTGTGTGTGTGTGTGTGTGTTCTGTTCTGTGTGGGCACTGCACAATTCAAACGTTTGTAACTCGAGATCGGTTAGAGCTACATGGCTCCCGTTTTGCACAGATATTAATCTGGACCAGCTCCTCGTTCACGGACAATTTTGTCAGAACAGCTAAAAAAAATACGAACTCTGCGGCATTTTGAAATTTTCAAAAAAATCGTATCGACGCTCTAACTTCCGCAAATTTCAAGATTTATTATTATTATTTTTTTATAAATAGAGTATCTTCATAGAAAAGTTGCTATTGAATTTGGGAATAATCGGTTGAACGGTTTAAATTTTATCGGTTTTAGAATTTCACAAAAATCTTAGTTTTTCGAAAAATATCGAAATCTTGTAAGATATTATGCATAAGTCGGTACTCCCTCTGTAATTTAAATGCAAATATAAGAAAGTAGAAAAATGCTGCAAATTGAAATTTGCAGATGGCTTCCTCAAGTTGCTCAAGATGCACGATGTTCAAATTTCAATTTGCAGCATTTTTTTTTACACAATCTTAATCAGATAAGCATTTTTTAAATCAACACAATCCAATGGTACTGCGGTTTAAAAAAAATGCATGCTAATGGATGAGTCTGGCATACGTAACTCGGTGGTTTTTTTTTTCTGTGCCCAACACCCGATGCTCGTCAATTAACCCCTATGCCGAAAACATTATGCTGCACAGTTTCGTCACAATATCCGTGCATGACAATGATTTGCATTTCCTAGATATCTGCACATAAGAATATGTTTCGAGGCTGCAAAAAAATCGCCCTCAATGTCTTAGGTTGCTTCAACAAACATATTTCATGTCATTGAGCTTGAAACGGCCTTTTTTTCAACAAAAGTTTCTCCCTCACGGAGAATATTTCAACAAACGTTCTATGAAATTTCAAGTATGAAGGCGGACGGTAAGCACTGTAGAACGGCATTTGTTTGTCAAGACCGTGATGATCTATTGCTATGAATAGCCGTACGTGACGTACAGTTTAATATGCGAAGACGTGCAGACGAGCGAAAGAGTTGGGCGAAAAAGTGAAACAGAGGTAGAAAGAAAATGAGTGATCGGAGTGCGAGTAGTGTTTCTTTGGCGTTTGCAGATTATATTGCATACACATGCACCGAGATCATTAGACGATTTATGCCAGTGGAGCGCATCGCCCATGAAATCGTACCAATCTTGATACAGACGAATTATATATCCTGCTGCTGTCTATACCGTACGCTAATAGTGCAATGCTCGCGAGTGTATTAATTAATCAAGGTGATAAAACGTTGATATATCTCGCGGGTGGTAATTTATCTTCAGCGTGTACCGATTAGCTCTCACAGAAGCCTATGTAATCTATTATATAAACTATTATATGTACTTTGTCAAGTAGATAAACATATATACACATACATAGCCTTAATGACTAGCTGAGTTGGGAGCCGAGCTTTTCCTTTCTACGTTCTACCACCCTCGCCAGTATAGCTGACCGTTATCATCAACTGCAATTGGGACACGGCCTGTGTATCGTACAATCTTTCATTTCTCACCCCGTGCACCTTCGATTAAATAACTAACCTCGAGTGAGAGGTGTTTCAGTCTTACAGTCGACATATTTTCATTGACACTTGATGATAACTAACATTACGACTAATTCATTACATTCCGGATTTTTTTGATACACATAAACATAGTTTCGATGAAGGACAGAAAATTGCGTTGCATAATTGATATGAGTGCTCGACCGTATTGAATCTTGATGCTCCTGGTATTGTCCGTTGTTCATAAGCAGCCTTTAACGAAATTGATTATTCATTTTCAGCGCTTCGGCCCTGGGAGCCATAAATTTTTCCTGGGAGGCATCAAATCCAGAATGTGCAAATTCGTGATCTAGAGACTCACTAGAGTCTTGGGACAAGTACATTGTCAGCTCTATCGTCTGCTGTCTCGAGCGCTCGCCGAGTCTATACTTTCCCGCAGTAGAACGATTCGCGGTAGTGGGAAACAAAATTTCGATGACATTTCAGCTAACCATGAAGCCCAGCATTCGTCGAGCGACCTGAAAATGACCATGGAGACTAATTACGCAGTGCTCTCTCGATAGCGCCTAAAATCATTACGATTGATACAGTAATTGGTGAGAAAAAAACTATACACGGGCAAAGTTCTATGTCAGATTTTGTCAGAGCTACGCTACATCGAAAGATTCGACGTGTCCGTATATGCGCGCCCAACGACACATTCAAAGGGGTCTCTTGACCCATCCTAGTCAATACCTGGCAACGAAATTTTTCATCGGTCACCGCTGTGATGTTTCCCATGGATCTATCGTGGGCAAAGCGTAAACGGAGTTACAACACAGTGTACGTTTGCATTGCTTTCTGACTCGCTCGGTACACAAGCTTTCTACTGTACCGAGTCGGTAAAAAGTTTTTGGATAAGAGTTCTCTGAACGGAGTTGAAAAATAATGCACGTGCGATCAACAAATGTACTTGTCCGTGCTTTTTCCCCGTGAACGGGATTTGCCATGATTTAGAGTCGCTGTGACATCATCAGGCTAGCATACTTGCGTATATAAGAGAGTGGCAGGGTTCGCTCTGCGCTTGCCTTTCAATACTTGGCGTCGATCCGCTGCCGCGTTTCTTGATATCGTGAGGAAAAATAATGTAGGATGTCACATGAAGGTCGCTCTTCAAGAAAACTTTCACAGTGTTTGTCTGTGTGCTTTGTGTTCGCATGTGTTGAAGAAGATTCGCACCAAATTCTCAACGAATCTCTCACCATATATCGGTCTTCGGTAGTATAGTGGTCAGTATCCCCGCCTGTCACGCGGGAGACCGGGGTTCGATTCCCCGCCGGAGAGATTTACTTTTTGATTTTTTCACAATAAATGTGTTTCGCAAATTGTTTTACTATTATCTACTCTTACCCATGTTATTTTTCCTCTCCGAGAGTTTGTTAAAAACGCGAACAATTGAATAAACTGGAATAAAAAAGACGTGTCTATTTACAATTTACCCATTTGATTTGAGAATGCCTTAGTATCAATACGTACACGGGTGAGGAATGATACATAAAATTTCATAGTTAATAATAAACAAAAAGCAATTGATAATTATGAGGTTTGCTCAAATCATACTTATACTAAAAGTGACGTAGTACAAGTCTATCATAGGAGTTTATACAATGCTAAACAATATAAAGTACAAAACATCACAAAGGAAAATTAGTCTCATTTCTGCTGGACTTTTGTGAATAATTTACGATGCAAACTGCGAAAACTGGAAGAATCATAGGAAATTTTTCAATTCGTCTCTTAATCCTCTACTCATGACACAACTATTTTCTATTTGTAACCATATTACTCTTTTCGAAGATTGTAGTGATACTAGTCCTCGTTTATGTTTGATCAAAATCAATCATAATACCCCACTGTTTTTTTTTCTCGAGAGGTTCGTAGTATTTTAAAATCTGCATCCTTGTATTATTTACAAAGCAACTGCACTTTGTCGAATCACGTTCGACAAAGCCGATTCAGGATTTGCCAATTTTGTTTCTTACATCGTCTAGAAAGTTCTCAACCTTACGTTACTTCTTTAACGGAAAAGTGCAATGTCCAAGTGCATTACAGTGCAATGTACAAGTGCCAACGATGCATTGAGGTATCTCCATGCAAGGACATCGCGTATGTACCAACCACTGGTTCCGCGATTATTCCACACCGTCTTAACGCGCAAACAAACGAACCGTTCTCTTACTTTTCCAACGCTTTTAGATGTCTCCCGTCAACAGATTTATTCTCGGTCAGTAGATTTTCTTGTGGAATTGATCCTTTTTAGTTCAATAATAACTTGGCCAAGATTCTTTATCAGCGAGGCGATAACCTCAAATTGTCACGGAAAATCATTAGCATACTGCGCCATTAGAAAAGGCAACCGCTATGACAACCACGTTCAGATCCATTCGCCGGAATTCTCTTCGTGATGGAGAAGAAGGAATCATCAGATGGAAAAGAAGATTGTATCTTTTTAAGGCCACCAGCTGAGTTGGTTCACAAACTCGATTCCATCGCGAAAAATGAAATACAGAAAAGAATTTCACCTATCCCAATTTGGATATTTGAATAAATTCAAATATTCAAACTTATTAACATAGACATGTCGCTTTCCATAGAAAGGAGCGAATTCATGTATCGGATCACCGATCAAACGGTTTTAAGATCGACTTCCCCCAAGCCAAGAATACTCTTCTATCGGCTATCGAACCCCAACTCAGACCTTAACCTTTACTGTTCAGGAAGTCGCACGAGATCTCTTTCTCTCTCATTCTCAATCTCTCTTACTTACCCACATGTTTACGAAACAAAGTTTCAGACTCTTGAGTATAAAATAACTTTGGGACATTCTCGGTCTTGGCAGACACAGATACGGTAGCCACACATAATAGCTCATGAAATACTCTCACACATGTTGTACGTTTTACGAACACAGAGCTTTTCAGACGACTGCAAAGTTGAAGGGCATTTATTTATTCACAGATATACACAAACAAGTATGTCGAATGCATCCACGTAGACTCGAGTCCTTTACAGACGACTATGCATTTACACTGACCAACTTGTTTGTCGATCCATGGCCTTGGCATCTCCCTCCTTCAATATTTTAGCCTCCATACATTTCATACCGGAATCATGACAAGTATATGTATACATCTGTGTCTGTCTGAGACTGTTTGTGTTATTTTTCGTGTCGAAATGGAAAGAAACGAGACCGCCGTGCGTCTGGAATCCTAATGTTAACTGTGCATTATCGATCTTTTTTCTCCTCTCCCACTTCGATATTCTCGACGATGTACAGATGTAAAAACGCAAATATATACGTTTATTATGTGTACATTGGCGCACTCCAGAGTGCTCTTCTATAAAGCACAGCTTGGAGGCTGAAGGCTTTCTCGCTGTGCCCCCGTATGATCGGTTTCACCAAATAACGAAATCCGTCAATTAATAATGATCGAGTGATGAAATGATTGCTGAAGATTTCAATAGATTTCTGGTTGATCTCTCGAATATTAAATCTGGGCTTCTTGCTGTTCTATCGTAGATCGACCTTATTCAATCTTTATCCTCTTTGCAAAGTGAAACTGACAGTTTTCATGTTCACACGGTTACCCACATTCTCGAATTTTTATGTCCCCTTCTCCGCGACATTTTAGTGCCAGCGTTGCCAAATGTGATCAATACATAAGATCGTTTGATCAACTGCTAATGGAATTCATCCACGCGAGCTTATCCATTTGACGGAAATATATTAAAGTTGTATTATTTTCTCCTTGCACTTTCGTATTCGGAACAAAATCTAAATACTAATTGATAACGTATTCGTTAATTAATTTTTATTAACTGAATAGGAAACGGTTTATTGAGTTCTATGAAAGGATCACAACCGCGTTAATCGTATCCTTCACCTTATTATTGGGAATACATTAGATTCGCTCATGAATTTAAATTATATTATAGCAGACGATGACGCGTGTATTTATGAAAGTTTCATATCGACATGAACGCCATGCACACACACACACATGAGTCTTTAAAGAAAGGCGCAGAAAATACTAAAACATCGAGGAAAAAAGTGAAAGAATACAGCGTTTAGCATAATGTCACAATTCAAGGCCAATCTCTTCGCTTCTCTTGTGCTTCGTCCGCGTCATCTTGGGTCGTCTTAATGCAAAAATTTTACAAGGGAACGAGGGCATGATGAAAGAAATTGAAGAACGAAAAAAAAACTATCCTAGAAAACCTTCAACCACAGTAAGTTATTCTGCCAAATGCAGGGACCGACAAATCCTCATCCCTCGAGTTGTATCTCCAAGATTGCGCGATTTGACGTGTGCGGAACTGTATGAAATAATGTTATAATTGGATTCTCGATGCAGAATAGTTTGACGCGAACTTCGCCTAAGAACAGTTCACACCTGCCCAAACGTTATTCAATCTTCTTCTACCTGCAACCTCAATATTCGTCCTTGTGTAATCTCGTTTCTTTTCTCGCATCCAAACCGAAAAATGATTGTAACAATGCCATGAATTGCACGGTTGGAATCAAATTTGTAATCAGTAAGTAGGTTTTTCATGAATTTTGAAAACCTTCAAAAATCTGCCATGAAGGGTTTTATATTCAGAATTCTGTGTTGTTAAAAAATAACTACTGTTTACGATTTCTTGACCAATATCAATGTTCCGAATACAGGATCAAAAACTTGATAATCGAACGACTGCCACAAATGTCCGCGTGTTCCACAGCTCGGAGAGTTTACAAAAATGAATAAACAATTATTATTCATCGTTTTTACGTAATGCATTTGTAGCTTGTCGATGAACTCGATTTGTGCTCATGGAAAAAGTATTGATCTGATCGAATGGTCATATTCAATTTGAATATTTATCACATCAAATTTAGTCTGCATATTTAAAATACAAATTTCCTATCATATAATAACATTTTGCTGCCGAAACGTCATCACTCTGTACACACAATTCGCAAAATGTATAATGTAACTGCATCGAATGAATAGTTAATTCGATAAGTCGGTTGAAAATATTTTCGAACTGTGCTTCGTTTATTCCCAAGGAAGTCTCATTAAAGGTGCAAAACCGTTTGTGAATCCCCATTACTATTCCAACTGGAGTAATTTACGTATGCCAGCCTAATGATTTTCGCTGCAAACGGTATTAAAATTTACGTTTTTTGCAGTAATTGAATTGCGGCGTAATTATTGATAAGCCAATGCACCATGCATTCATATTTCTTTGGCTTACTTTTTCATTGTTGAATTTCCAAATATTGTCAGTAGAAAACTCTATCATTCAATATTCAGAGATGATGCCGTTTGTCGTTTCGTAGTTTATTTGTCAGATTCAATTTAAGATTCAGATTCACGCTAAATTCTCTTAACTTTTTGTTCTAACCAGTATGAAGTATGTGTCCAAATCTTTTTTTGTATTCCAATTGATTCACAGCCTAGCGTGGGGTCGAGGCAATGGCTGCACTGCTGACATTTGTCTGTGTGCGTATCACGTGCTCTTTCGCGATATTCCGGTGCTTGGAAACTGCAGGAGCTGCAGAGCTGGATCAATCACATTCGACGACCGCACGCTGAGCGTGTACAGCGGTATAATACATAACGACTAATTCGTCGATGTGGTTATATTCGTTGGTTGGACTCGCGGTTTCGTGTCTCGTCGAATCTGTCGATCAATATATTTCAGCGCGATTGATAAAATACTTACGGATACGTTGGTGGTTTCTTTTTTAGCAACTCAAGCTTGATACATATTTCTTTGGCGCTTTGATACAGATCATTAGTTTCGAGAATGAAAATCTGGAAAAATACGTTTAAGGAATGCATTACAATCCTTCAGCTTCCTCTTAGTGCTCGTTTTGCTCTACAACGGAGAGTTCTATAAGGAGAATCATCTTTTTTAAAAAGAGTTTCGATCCTGTTGAAATTTATTTGCTTTCTAACCGGAAATTTATATTGCACGTATGGGCTATTTTATTTTCCAATTTCTCGTCGATCGAACTTTTTCATCACCTTATTTTTCAACGCTTCGCATACGTTTTATTCTTATTATTATTATTATTTGTTACTTCCTCTCGTGTTTCGAGAGGATCGGCAGTGCGTCTCTCGGGAAGTCTTCTCTTGTTAGTAACCGGATATTCGTTTTGTATATACCTTTCTTGCTAACGCTCAAGATTGCACATACTCGCTGTATATCGACGCGTACGATGTGCGATCGACACTCCCGACTATATTTACAAAAGTTCTCTTAAGTTCTACCTCACATAGTGGGTGTTCCAAAATTGATGCTCGAGCTCAACGGGACCCGAAGAGATTTCTGAGTTTCAAAGAAAAAAAAATTTCTCGATGTTCTTCGCGAATCCTCATAATTTGGAAAAGTTTATAAACCTGCAGTGCGGCAGTGATTGAGAAAAAGCGACGCCTCGTTGTCGTCTCCGGATTAATTACAATCAACGCGACAGTTCATATAAAAGAGGGTCAAATGGTTCAGATTTTTCTCTGGAAATTGCCGCGATCTACCAGTTCGCCACTTTTGTTGCCTCTTGTATAAGCACCGAACGTCGAAATATCGTATTTGCCGGCGAGAAAAACAAGCAAGTCAATATTTCCGTCCATTTCCTGCATCTCACAAACCTGTGTCTTATTTATGTTTCAGGTAAGCCCCGGAGACTTCGTTTTGTCATACAAGAACCACTCCTTTTTACCGTTAAAACCCTTCGCACGGGAGATGTGTCTTCACTGGCGATTGAACAATTCTTTAGATGCTGTCTTCCCTCTACATTATATGGATATTCCAGGTATTTTCTACAAAGAAAAAGCAATCTCTTCTCTGGAAAATAATGATTTACGTTAATAATTACGTCACTAGGATTAATCGAGCAATCCCTAGAACCCATTAACTCGAGGTCTATGAACGTTTTCTTTTCAAACGTCACGTTTAACAAAATCAGCCTTTGTCGATCAATATTCCAAAATTTTTATTTGCTTAAAAAAAATAGTAAAAGTCAGCTGATTATGGTAAAACGCAGGACGAGTGGGAAAAATATAATTGGTCATATGATTTTTGCCCCGAAACTTTTTATCGCATCCTGCCCATAGTTTCTCCAATCACGTACGTTCGATCGCAGAAAATTAGCATCACCTTCTGCTATTGCTAATTCGGCAATGCGTATTGGTGCCAAGAATCCCTTTCCAATAAAATTCGAAATTGTTTCTGCTCAGCCACTTTGTTTCCGGCCCATGCGATGTTGCCTTTCCTGCATAGTGCAGTAGTGGCTGCGCTAGCAAAAATGCATAGACAGCTAAAAAAGCGTAATAACGAAATAAGGACAGAAACGAAGAGAGCTGTTGGGAATGATCCCGGGGACGGTTAGGCGGGAGTCGATAGCGGGAGAAGAGAGGGAGGAGAAGGAATTTTCAGGAGGGTCGATCCGCTGCAGGGAGGCTCGTATGAAAGAAGAAACCTGCAAAGTGAAGGTGGTGCGCACGTGTGCACTCTGCCAAGCTCCCCCGTTCCACAGTCTCGTTTCTCGCTCTTTTTGTGTTTTTCACTTTTCCCTCTTCAGATAGAATCCAAATTTTCAGTTTAAGCTGATGGGACGGCTAAACGAAATTTAACCGAACGTTTTTTCGACAATGAATGGGCTTTACGTGAGCTGAACTACACCAGAAAAATATGGAAAACCCATTTATTACTTTTTAGATTCCCGAGAAATAACGATCAACGCGTAGAATTGAAAATTTGATTGGAAAAAATTAAACTACTGCATTTGTCCATTACGTATTTTTGATTCCAATGTTTTCCGAATAACTTTTTTCTCATTCCCTAAACTTTTATCAGTTTTTTTGTAATTCGCCAAAAAGATGGTTATTTCGTTCAAAAATCCATTAGACGACGTTCAGCAAATGCTTACACTTGTAGGGAATGTGTGATGACAAAAAAAAGCCATAGATTTTTTGTTGGGAAAGGACAAGCGATGTTAAATTGAGAACCGCGAGAAAACGAGGTAAGAACCTCGTGCCATATATTTCAATATAAAATACGTAGATACGTACAAATACATACAAGTACATATTTTATTCCGTGGGGAATACTGCGCTATGTAAGGAGCATATGGAACCCTGCACGAATGCAGTCCACTGCAGTCATGAATGGCTGGACTGCACCGACAAGCTCGACGCGAACGCACCGCGTGTCGAACTCTACCGAGTTCACCCACACATGGTGGGAAAGCGCGTGAGCGTGAAACACGTGCGTGTGAGCCAGTCTGCACCCGGCGATACGCAACGTATCCTACCGTGTCGTGTCTACGTGTATGAAAAAAAACGTGCTATCGATGTTTACATAGTTGCAACATAATTCTTCATTTTTTCTTCTCCACTGTCATAATTTTTCATAACGTTGGGATTCTTCCAATTTTTTAAGAAAAATCATCAAAATTCAAACGATTGCGAAGATTTTTTGGTAATTTCAGAATAAACGTTGGCCGTGATGAATAAACAAAAATTTCTTGTTCCATCGATGAAAAATGTAACGTCTTCCTTACCAAAAGTCGATCATCTATCATTCCCGCCTTTTTCGGATTATTTATAAATAACTCGGAGCCTTGAGAAGATCCGCTATCAAAAAAGGCTTTTTCGAACTCGTATAAACTTCACCGCGCTATTTATTTTCGTAGGTGTGTCTGAGAGTGTGTTAACGCATCCGTTTCGTACGTGCCCAGGGGCGCGTGTATCCTTGCTGCATTATTAATTACATGATTCACGTAGTACGTTACTCCCCAGCCTGATGGACAACTAGCTTAATATATTTATAGGAATGCAAAGAACAATTCGAAGACTTCGATACTTCACATCATAATAAAAAATAATACAAAAATTGACCATTCGAAATAAAAAAAAAATATAAAAAAATACTTTTCTTCGGAACCGTGAACGATAATTCGACCAAATAGTTTTACACCCAAAGTCTACAAAATTTCACAAAATTAAATTCAACTGCTACATTTTTACGTGTCCACTGCGAGAGAATAAAAAAAAAATAATAAACGAAAGTTAATTTTCGCTTCATTCAGCAATTCGCGGTCCCCTGGATCATCGAATTAATTAACAGTACTGGGCTAACTCGCGAAAGCAGCCTCGGGCACGACGTATAAAACCGCCATATGTCCACCTCCCTTTTGTCGGGCTTTTACAAACCTAGTACAGAGATAGTTAGCGTATAAAGTGCATTGCAGCATTTTCAGATCTACGTAATTCACTTAACGTTTCAACAACGCATGCATGTGTGTATTTAATGCATATCTCGTGTGCACTTTGCACACAATGTGACGCGCGGTTAAATTACCGACTCAATGGTGCAGCATATGGTTTCGTTTCAAGATTTTCTTCCCAAACATTCGAAAAAAAAGAATTTTCAATTGTATTTGAAAAAAAAGTTATTGACCGTGCCAAAACGCGATGCTTCCGATGAATTAATTCGAAAAGCTTTCCGAATCACGAAAATCCATACTTTGGCTAGTACAGTAAATTTTTGGTTGCTCATAAATCGTGCACATTCCGTTGGAGCGTCGACAGATATTTCGAGTGAATTTCACCATTAATTTCTCTTTGAAAATTCTCTGCCAAATAGCTTTCCCGAATTTTTGTTGCTGCCTTCATGAGTCGGATTTTTTTAAGTTTCCCCGTCCCTTGGACTAACGAAATGCATCGATGCATTAGCAAAGAGTAGGTTGTTTAGGCTCGTACCAAATTATGGGAACGAACAATTGAAATAGGAACAAAAATGAAGTTTTTCTACTTAATTCTCTTCGTTAATTTATTTCTTGAAATTTTTACAAACATAATCACTTCAGCGTCGATTAACATTCATTAGTTCATGTTTATTAGTGAGATGGGGAAATACTCACAGTTAACATATTATTTCTATATTCGTTGCTATACGCGTGTATATTTCTATACAATGCGCAGCTTAATCCATAAGGGGGAATGCGTTGAATGAAAGCAAGGTTGATTTCAAGGAGATATTGCAATTCCTTCGGTCGATCGATTATGCGGTCGTTCCAGTTTCACCCGAGATGACATTTTTTTAACCCCCTTTTGCGCACAACTGCGCTCGTACTCTGCGTTACAAACGCGGGAGTGAAAGCTATCCAGGCTTCGATATGTCTGTACATTATTCTGTATATATGCTTGTAATTTATTATTGTATCGTGCCTCGGAGCGTTCCCTTTACATTTCATATTTTTACGAGCAATTTTCGGAGTTTTATCACGATTATCAATTTACTCTTTCAATAATTCTTTTGTTGTTCAATAAAAAAAAAAGTTTCATCGAAAAATGTTGATCGAAGCGTTGGAAAGCGAAATTTATTCGTACAATGGTTGGTATATTGTCGATCAGGATTATCTTCGATTTCCCGTCTCGTCGACGAATGTCGTTCACGGTTTCCAACTTCCGGTAAGTGTCGAGTAAGTCCCCGATCCGAAAAATGGTCAAATCGAATCTGTCAAAAATGTATAAACTTTCCGGCAGCAGCAACCTTCGTACACGTTTTAATAACGGTTGTGCAAACGCGGAAGTATTGCTCGTGAACGCGGAGAGAACTCTCGCGCCTACTCCACTTTGTTTTATCGCGGATCGATCGACTTGCGAAAGAAACCGAGGCGGGGACATTCACTCTCATACACAAGAACATTACAATCTATGTATCGCTAATGATAGCACAATGTATTAATATGCTTGGGACTATGTATCATAATATTTATTGGGAATAAACGATTGTAAGCATTATAATAACAACGTAAGAAACGTCGTTCGGTTTCGATGGCGTAGTGGCTAAGTTTACCGATGACTGAACATCGCATAACTTGACCGCCGAATGAGATTAGATTATTCGGAATCTTCTGTCAACAGCGGGATTCAAAAGCTCGAACAGAATCGAGCCGAATGACGATGTTTTTGATGATTCGTCCCCGTCCAATGAATCTTCATTTTCTGGCAATATTGTCCCTGTTCGAAACTTTATTAAGGGGATTCAAGGCCTTCTGCCGTTGGAATAACTTCTCGATTATTTGGGCAGACGTGTCGCACTGTCAGTGACTGTGGAAAATTCCACTAAACGTTTCATTCGTTTTGTATTGTGGATTCTCATCGGAATTTCTCACTGTCTAAACCATTCCATGTTGCTTTGTGTTTTCCATGCATCGCGTTTCTCGCGAGTGTTAATTAATCGAAAGGTGATTAAACAGTCGTAAACGAAGCCTGGCTCTCGCGTAGCCACAAAAGAACGAGATAACGTCTCGATTCATTAGCCCCCCCTTGATTTACGTTTCGTTCGCGGTTTTCCAGAAGACCGGCCGTCTCTTCCTTTCTCTTATTTTTCCACGCGGCCAAACCACAGTGCGTATAATGCCGCTCAATAAAACAGCCAATCAACGTGAGCTTTTTTTTGCTATATTTACTCCGTGAAAACAAAATAAGGCAATTAAATAGATTTTTTTTCTTTCGTGGCATGTAACTGTTCGCTAAATTCATGACCATGCCCATAAACTCTTGGAATCGTTTACCATTACCAACTAAACATAAAACTTTCCCAATATGCTCAATGATACTGACCTTTCCATGAAAAAAAAAAAAAGAAAAAAAACGTAGAAATATCCAGTCCATTTGATCAGCTATCGGCTAAACCCTCGATTACCTTAGAAAAAAAAACAGATGGATGCGAACGAACGGAATACAGTGGTGAAGGACGAATAGGGGAAAGGAATGATATCGCACACACATCTCTGGATTGACGAGTTTTCGGTTCAATTTCCCGTGGTGAGCTTTGACCAGAATTCTCCTTGCCAAATCCACTCTTCCCCGCTTGTCAGATTTTTCCATTTCTTTTTTATCATCCACTGGATATTTGCTGATTTCGCAGTTTCCATTCGCTTGAGATATCAACAAGAAAAAATTGAACGCTACATTGTGCAGTAAAAAATATCGAAGCGTCGTTCCCTGTTTCTAAAACTATACAGACTTTGTTCGTTAGTTATTTTTCCTGCAAAATTCAAGTCTTTGTAACTGAAAATAAAAATCATGAGAATGATCACAATTTCTTAAATGAATGAAAAAAAAAATTTGTAATTATTTCTGAAACTAGACGAATTGATTTCTTGCAACATTTCTTGTTTATTTCGGATTATGGAAAATTGTAATTGGATTAAATTTATTTTTCGTCCATCTAAATGTAATTTTTGTCAACATGACAAAATTTCTTTCCTTCCTGTTATTCCCTTCGCATTGTGCCAGGTGAATGTATCTGTTGAATTACAAACTGATTTTTACCGAAACGTTTCCCACGTTGTGTATCTCTCGAAAATTACTAAAAGGCAGATTCGACTAGGGCAAAGGAAAATGGGCAAAAATGAGCAAAGATCTTTTCATATAGCTCGTGTTCCAGCTGCACAAAAATCCCAGGTATACGCCTGTGGATCATCAGTTCGGTTGCTTCTCCTGTGGGTATTTCCTTCTCCGGAGCTACGCAGTGTGCAGCCTGCCAAAAGCATCCTCTAGTTCCCTGTGTCTGTCATTCAAAAGAAAAAAAAAAATAATCATCCTTCCACGGCGTAGGTGGCTTGCACCTTCCACAACTTTTCCTCCCACGCTACAAACATCTTTTTTGTATGGACACAGGCTGCTGGTTTATGCCTCGTAAAATACATGAAGTGCGTGAGGAGCATGTGGCAACGGAACGTTTATTCGCTGATAAAGTTGAAGCTCGCATCTTCGAATGTCGCGACTCTCCGGAATTTTCATTCCATCTTTCAAACTTTCCGAAAAATGATTGAAACAATAAAAAGTCTAAAAATTGATAAATTCACGAAAAAATTCAGCACTTTTCGTTGAGTTACTTATTTTTATGGTTGATGAGAAGGAAATGAAGCTTTGATATACTTTTTTCTTGCTCGTTCCTGCACCAAAAATCTCACACAATGAAGAATCAAAATTTTACGACTGAAGATGAAACTTCTTGTCCGTATATTCTTACGTCAAAAAAGCTGACAGCTGGCTGTCTCTGGAAAGATTCTTATATCGCAGTCACGACCATGATTCTCTTGTTCGCTTTTTGCCGATGAAAAGTAAATTCAACCAGCAGCTATGAATGGATCTCTCGTTCTTCATCTCTCGAGACTTGGTGCACGTGTGTGTTGCAACGAGAATCGTTGCTTCAGAAACCAACATATATCCCAAAAAAGAGAAGCAACAAAGAGTTCTTTGTGCCTTTTCAATACAAACGCTACACCCAGCAGCCTCAGACGTTTTTCTCTCGTCTGGTCGCCTCTTTTCTCAAAATTTATTGCGTAGTTCAATCGCTACTCTTCGCACTTTCCAAATATTTTTCAAATCGTATCAACGACTTCCTGCTTCTTGCCGAATGTTCGATTTGAACGTATCTTGTTCAGAGGTTCTCCGAGTCAAGCGTTTCTTCGTTTACAGTTCGAAATTATGGACGTTGTATGCAAAATTTTCTATCGATAGAATTCTTTTTAATTTGCACCACACAAATAGCTCGCACAATTTTAAAAGGTTCCACCACCATGTACGAGTCGAGATATTTATTTATAAAAATCACAATTTTTTTTTTTTTTTTTAAGTTGCAATTTTCAACATTAAATATTTCGTTTTCTAAATGGTCTAGGCTCTTGAAACTTTGCGTACACTTTTATGTAACATCAAAGAAGCTTTATTTAGTTTTTCAAAAAAATCGCTCGTACAGTTTTTTCGAAATTTTGTTTATTATGTAAAAAATACAGATTACTTCGGAAAATCTTAGATTTAGAGTACGCCCTTCTTTAGTCAATTTGTAACAACTTTTTTTATTTATGAACTTAGCAAACGATTGGCAAACCATTTTGTATGTAAGAAAAACTGAAAACAAAAAATTTAAATTTGACAATGACCACAGAATGTGCTTAATTAAAAAAATTAGGTCAAAGAAATGTCGTTTATTTTTTTTCCAAAGAATTCCTTACACACTGCAAAAATGTCTGGTATTCAATGTTGAAAATTTTTTTTTCTTGTTTTAGATACAACAGAATAATGATGGCAAGATTAAGGGTGTCGTAGTTTTAAGGAGTCATGCGCGTTTCATACTCGTGTGTGGCTAATAGTTGGAGAGGTGAGATTAGCACGAGATACAATATCTCGAGCGTGTCAGGATAGCGTACTAGCACAACGATAAAACTATGCTTTTGCTATGCTATCCCTGTACATGGGCACACGCATGTAGAAAATAAGTAGCGACTATATATAACAAGTAGAGTAATAGCGTAACGCCTTCACATTGTACCAGCAGTTAAGATTTATGGATATCGCCTGAGGTCGCTACTTGTAATCGGTTACGAGCACACCATCGCGGATAACAGATAAAACTTTATGCTTAAGAAAAGTGTATTGTAACAGTAGAACACGCTCACTTGCATAGAGACATACGTTACGAGAAAAAAAATCGATAGAGCACGCGAACTTTGCAAAACTACGAAAAAAATAATTGCATCACGATTTTTACGAACCTCAGCCAATATTTCCCAACAGGGGCAAATCATTTTGTCGTCAATCCTCGGAATATTCCCAATGCAAAAAATCGAACTGTCAAGATCCCCTTATGGGTGATTTTCACTTTAGACTGTGATCGATCGAGGAAAACTTGAGGTAAAATTTTCGAAAACAGTTTGAGAATCAGTTTTTTCACATTTTTTTCTGAAAATCTGAGACTACAACGAAAAATACTGGGTCACGGAGTTCGGGGTATCGATTTTTGTACACAGACAATGCGATGAATTGAAATACTTCGGAAGAACCACCTTAACCTTAAAAAATCGATATTTCATGGTGAAAAATGCTTCCAAAGTCAAGTTCGCTGTGATGTTGCTTCCGAGGATAAAAACGACATAATTGTTTCATTCCGCACTATCAAAAATATTTGGTTACATTGACTAGTCCAGATCTTTGCCCCAATCTTCGGTTCAACTTTCCTGGGACATTGTGACACACACACACACACCTTGGTAGTGCGCGTGCCCTTTCCTCGACTGGTACTCTCGTAATAGCTGTCACTTTCATTCGGCCACTCCTTGGGGCTCAGGAAACAACGTATATAATATTATACACATGTATACCGGGAACTGGTGCCTTTCGGAATACACACACAGCTTAATCCCTCTAAACATAGACACACACATGACATGGCTGCAACTTGAGAGTAGCAAGTTGGCGAAAACCTCGTGCTGAATAATTTCTATGGACAGTGAAGTAAATGCGAAAGTGTATTAGCTTCTCGAAAGCCATGGGGTAAAGCAACTAAGAGATACGCGGGAAAATCTTACGAAGATGTGTAATTTGCACAGGTAAAAGTTTGAAAGCAAGTTGACGAGAAGTCAACAGGTGTCTCGACAAAGTCGTTCTATAAACTCATTAGAAGGAAACATGAAATTGTCAACAATCCTTGAAACATTTATTTTCATCGAAAACGTCGCTTTCAAACTGGAAATTGAAATGGATGACGATTCGAGAGCATGGACGATGATGAACGTACGTTGGAAATGATGAGACTCGAGAAACATTATCGATAGTTTTTTCTTTTTTAAAATGAGGCTCGTGGTTGTTAATTTTTTTGAGCAAAATTTGCTGCCTGGCTCCAATTTTATTAACCGATCGACCGACGTCGATGTTCTCTGGTGCAAAATTGTAGTTCCCTTCGATGGGGCACCCGGTGAAAGGTGAATTGATCGGCGCTTCAATTTTTTTCGTTGCCTCGTATCAAGAGATATCGTGAGGATGTTTGTATGGGATGAAATGAAAATACATTAGATCGTGTAACAAGGACAGTTTTGTTGAATGAAGTACGACAGAAAAATTGATCCGAAGTGAACGACACGGGGATACGTGAGGAGGATGCAGGGAAAGTGAAGCAGTGACATCCATCGTCTTGTTTCGTTTTTTTTTTTTTCAATGGACAGAGGAAGCGAGACAGAGACTCAAAGACCGAGCGAGGAAGAAGAGAACCCCAAACAGTTGAGAGGGAATTTGTTGCTTGTTCGAGGTCCTCTTCTCTCTCTCTATATATATATATGTGCTCAGCTCGACCTCGGCTTTTCGTTCGAGTCACTGTAAGAGCAGATACTGCAACGCAGTCTCGTCCTTTTCTCACGGCCTAAGAACGACGGTTCTCCAAGCGGTCGACATACCTAAACTAAAACCTTCCATCAACAGCTGGCCAATCCCTCTCTTCTCTCTCTCTCTCTCTCTCTCTCTCTCTTGCCCTTCTATCTTTTCTATCTTCACTCTCTCTCTCTCTCNCTCTCTCTCTCTCTCTTGCCCTTCTATCTTTTCTATCTTCACTCTCTCTCTCTCTCTCACTCTCTCCCTATCTCTCGGGTATAAACCAGCTGCGCTTCCTGTCGACGACGAGTCATCCTGGTGGATCTCTTCTATCTTCTCGTGCTCCTGACGAAGTTTCCTTTCTTTACAACATCATCTTTCTACTCGAGGATATTAAATCTTTATACGAGAAAAAAAAATTCTAATAATTATTTCGAGTGAATCGATTTACATTATTTTATTGCAGATCAGTTCCAATTTTTTCATCATCCAAAACGGTCCCCAGTCGGCCTCGCAAAGTCTGGTGGTATCTTTAAAATCGTTCGGTACTGGATTTTTGGATTTCATGCATAGGAATCGCGAGCTGTCAAGGATTAAAAAAAAAATGCTGCATCCTGGAGTCCAGACGATGCTCAGAATTTTTTCGAATTATCAACTTCGTGGGTGTTTAATGAATTATTCAAATAAATCCTTCATTTTTCCCAGTCTCTCGTTCGCGATTCAATAAATCTGTGAGATTTTGCTCGTTCGGTGGCATGCGTTGGATTCATTATGGATATACTGATTATTTATATTGAAATGAGGTTTGCCTATTAATACACGCTGGCATTTGGGCTTGACGCGAAAATTAATGAAAATATTTTATGAATATTCCATTGCGAACGTACCGCGAATTATTTATGGTGGCCGTTTCGAGGGGAAAAAAAATCAAAAATTAACGATGCCAAGATTTATACATTTCATGTATCGAAATACTCTCACCAAAGCTTAACGATGTCCTTTTCAATTCGACCAAAGTGATTCGCCATTCGATATTACGAGAAAAAAAATCAATTACTTTTTTTATCAAAATTAATAAAAATAATGAATTTTCTAAACGAGTCTTGCGAAAGAATCGTGGATAATAAACAATAATAATTTTTACGAAAAGTTTCAATAAATTTCGCATACGCCGATGACCGATCCAAGAAATTATCGTCATGTAAAGGCTTAAAGTTGATCCATGACCTTAAACAGAATTTGAATTGCTCAACAATCCCGATTTCATGAAATTTCATACTTCTTTATATTTGTTTATCGTGGCCTTTTCACGTCACAGTCGCGCGTCCGAAACGGCCTGAGTTTCCAAACGTTGAATTTGTACTACTTCCGCTACAGCTGACAGGAAAAACTTGGATCACCGGTTTCAACTGAAATCAGCTGTCCGTGTACATCGTCGCTACTACTCAATTATATATTACTCTTTTACATATAAATACATATAAATGCAGTTGGCTCTCGATATTCAGGTTTGTGTTAACGTTCCATCGTTTTAAAATGTTTTTGGGGCCGAAATATCTTAATCATCGATCTAGGCCACCGAATATTGAGCTTCACACTCCAAGCCTCTTTATTTTAATCCCCACTTTTCGGTGTAAAATATTCGAACGACCGACGTTCAATTTTTATAAATAAAAAATCTGCGGGGTAGTGAACATTTTTGGAAAATTGTTCCACCGGTTTCGCGCCATGTGCTATTTCTCTCACTACTCCTATTTCTGCAGTAGCGCTCTAGCGGTTCTGGCGCGTAATATCTCAAAATATATATATATGTGTCTAGAGTAAGACTCGCTATCTCTCTTTCTCTACGGGTTTTGACATCGCACGCCATCTCTCTCACTGTACCGCTTCCTCGTCCACAGTAGGGCTCTAGTGTTAGATCTCGAAATCGAAAAATATATATGTGTCTAAAGTAAGACATGCTCTGTCTCTCCCCCTCTACTGGCAAAAGACTATGCAAACAGACGAGGCTCAAGGGAAAGCATATTCTTGTCCAAGTTACAAATTACGTGGAATTTTTTGAACTTGGCGTGTTTTTTCGACTTTAAAAAAAATTTCGTGAGATCTAAATCACCGCCTCGTTTTTTTTTACAAAAAGCAATCGTAAAATGGGAGAATGATGAATGCAATGGAAAATGGCTTAGCAAATGACGAGGCCAGCAGGGAATGACTGGAACCGGAGAACTCGAATAATGACCTGCAGGTATTTGACAATGAGGGTGTCCAATCGACCATTCGTCGATGTGGATAAACACGAACGTGAAATAAGAGAAAAAAAGAGGCATGAAGATTCCTGAGAGATGAATCGCCTGCCTTCACGCATAGATGCACCACCTCAAGATGAACAGGCCATTCGTGTTCTCGCGGTATCCGAACTCATCAAAAGTTGAATCACACATTTATTACAGCAAAAAAAATGTTATATTTTAATATTCAACGTCTCAGCATGTGCTGGATACGTTCGATTTTATGGAACGCGGTTTATTGATTTTACTATGAATCCGACATATTTTTTTCAGCGATAAAAAAAATATTTAATTCGTTGCACCGTGAATTTTCCTCATAATCGTAAAAAATCGTTCCGTTTTCCCTCGTAAGCGTGTGTAGAAATTCAAGTGGATAATGCGCAAGCCCTCGCCGATCACGCCCCAATTTGGCGCTAGGTAACGGCGCCAATAGGACGGAACAAAAGCGAGAAGCAATAAATAATCTTTAAACAGCAGTTTTTCTTAATCCAATAAGGCGTGACCCGGAATCAGAAGCAGGAACAGCTGTGGCACGTTACGGTGGTGAATCCAACGAAATGTCTGGACTCCCGAGTAAATGTGCGCAGGATTTTTCGTGGTTACTAGACCCAGCAATATATTTGTGATAATAACTGTGCTGTGGCTTTTGGTGTATGATAAATACGTATTCATACAATGTATGGCTAACGTTGAGAACAAATACAAACACTAATGTATACAGACATCCATACCAACGAACCCGAGGTTCTAAGGAACGTTTGAAAAGCTTTCGGCACTGCTATGCGAGAATGGCCTGAGCGAGAGAGAGAAAGAGAAGACTGCGAGAAGAACATGAGACGAAGAATCATGAAGGAATGAGAAAGAAAAGGAAGACGAGGCAGGAGAGTGCGAGAGAGGAAGCGAAAGGGAGAAAGAAGGAGAAGAAATGAAAGGCAGGTGTGACTGTACTAATACGGACCTACTCCAAGGTGTACGAGGGTACTGCGCGCCCCACGAATCCAGGAAACTCATATGGGAGAATAACAGGGTGAACGAGAACTCAGGTAACGAAAACTTGGTAATATTCAGTGACGATTTCCTCCTCGAATAGAAATCCAAGTTGTGCAAACAACAACGAACTTCAGTTATTTTTCATTCGGTAATATTTTCTCGCGTAAACTCGATGATTTCGAAAGGAGTCGTTAATGAGAAGGACTGATTGAAAAGCAAGTTGAATCTCGTCGTTCGTCGGCTGGAACTCTGTGTGGCAATGTTTTCTGGAGTTTAGAACAGGATTTGTTGTTTTAAGCAAAATCGATGCTGGGGGCTCTCTTTGCAGACATTTAACCTCAATAATTGGAGAGCAATTAGCATAGCTTGATTAATACATTGGAATTTGAGATAATTGCTGTCAGAAGTAAAATGCCTGGGTTTTTAATAATCTCGAGTACATGGAATTCCTCGATACGTGTAATAAGGCAACGAGGATTTATATGTCTGTGTGTTTATGGTGCACTACAGAAAGAATGGACAAAGGCGAGAGCAGGGAATGTAAAGGCTATATCCAATTATTAAAATTAGAGGCTCCATCGCCTTCTCTGAAATACTCGAACCGTGCAGGTAAGCGATCCATCCCCTTCCTCGTGGATCACGCTATTGTAGAACTAGCATTCGCATTCTTCTACCTTATGGTATTACGATACTTCAGCTTGCAATACTTTCTCTCTCTTTTGGTCTTTATACACGTATACATTGGATTCCCTGTGCTCGAGGAAGTCTCCGTTCTTTCGGGGTGTTGACGAGCAGAGGTGAACGCGTGTGTCACACTCTGGCTGCAACCTTTTCTTCTGCATCGATTCTCCACGTGTCTTTGCGTTCGTGTGTCTTTGTGCTCGAACCCCATAAGAATCCTGGGTCCGTGGGAGCTCCGGCAATGCGTTTAAGGCAAGGCTGAAAAATGCTCCTAATTTTTCTATTTTAAAAATCAGTTTTGTGTGCACGAACGAGCGATTTTCTTTATTAACGAGTAGCCGGAATGAGCAAGCGAATTAAAAATGATCGTTTGGCCGAGTTCCACACACCAGTTTCGTGGACTCGTGGAACATTTAATGGAAAATGATGCTCGTACGGTGTGTGTTCACCTCGTCATTTTGATGACTTTTGCGTGAAGCTAATTTAGCCAATGTTTGTGTATGTGCGCAAACGTATATAAATGTCCTGACGATTCCCACAGCGGTGACCGCTAATGCACGCATAAGGTACTTTGGAGACCTCGAGGGGGGCCTTGGCTTGCCCGGGCGTGTACGGTCAATGACGTGTCTACTACTGGGCTCCTTCCGTACACACACTTCTCTTCGAGAGTATATTTACATATGTGTGTGACTCTCCGCTGGGCTTGGTAGAGCACACACGTCGTTCCTCCTTGTGTTCTGCGTTGGCTGCAGTCACCATTCGTATCGCCGCGTGCTCACACACAGAACACGCCGCACATGTCGATGTTGGTTTCTGTCTGTGTGCACTGTTCTCTTCGTCCGATGGACGCTGGTCATTGCCCCACCTTTCCATCAGCGAGACTCGAGCCATTGCTCACTGTACAGAGCTCTCAAGTATTCCTCACGGACCCCACTATCTATAATCAAAAGCCTTCCCCATACGCACGTACCACGTACGAGAATATTTTTAAAGACACCTCACGCACGCTCTTTTCAGTAGTTTATTGAATTTTTCTCAAACTCTCTTCTGAAAAACATGTGAAAATGAGAAAAAAGTTGAAAAAAAACCTCGTGGCCCAACGTCAAAGTGAATACGAACGAAATTTGCAACCGCCCTCGATGTCGAAAGCTTTGAAAAGGCGATTCTGTGAATTTGAATTTCAGATATTATCGATCGGCGATACACCTCTGCTCCGGAGTCCAACGGAATGAATGGACCTGCAATTAATATTTCATTTTTGTTCTTTTTCACTTGTCGCGCTTCAGATTTCTTAGAACTGCAAAATGTCACGCAATAATTTTCATCGTTTTATGTTTCATTTGTTTTCTTCACTCTCCGATTATTCGATCGCAATTTTATCGCCCAGACGATAATGCACGTACGTCTATATTTGAGAGAGAAATTGAGTAGACGAAATATACACTCTCGGAGAGCCTGAGTTGCGAGCTTGGTGAATTGACCAGAGAGGCAAAGATACTCTTGAGACTTGACAAAAGCCGACCTTCGAGCTGACATTCACTTCACGCACGACCAACATATATATGTGTATGCACTCTCGTCCAAGTGTGTGAAAGTATTTGTCTGTTTCTCTTGCTCTTCGTTTCTATATATAAATATAATTATATATATATGATCTTTCTGGGCTGAAACAGATCGAGCTTTTCGTTCCTCTCCTCCAGTCCCATGAAGCATTATTCGCAGAGACGCAGAGAAAGAGAGAGAGAGAGAGCCCCTCGAGCATCCGAGGGCGCACAAAGACCAGTCACTTTCCCCTATCTTTATATCTATACACGTTATTCTCAATCTCTTCTCCTGGTCCGTCTTCCATCGGATTTCGATATTGTTCAAAAGTTAAATAAAGTTAAAGATTAACATTCCAATTACCAATTTAATTTTACTCCATTCATTTCTATGTTCATTACAAAACTTCTGTCGAACTGAACATCGTTGAGATTCGTTTAGTTACTTGGTAGCAGCTACTATGGCACGTCGATTAACGAAGCACAACTGCTTAAAGACATTGGACCACGAAATCAAAATATGTAATCAGAATTTGACAAAATTTGTTAATAAAATTCTTTATTCGCATCAAGTTATAGAAATGCTAATTTTTTCCAAATTTTTTACCACATGGTTATCGAATAATGGAGAGTTGAATCGAACTGCTTATGCACGAGATGTATACATGTATATATGTTGACTCTATGCTTATGCACGTGAACTTTAGTGTTCAATTACTCGAGTACTACGTGGTGAAAAAATCTTTAAAAAATTGTATCGTCATACATATTATTAAGGAATATATTTACCAAATTTTATTAAAATCTCATTTTTTTAAATTTAAAAAAATGTTTTTCACTAATTTTAATAAAGTTGCGAAGAATTGAGTTTTTCGTTGAGACATTTGGATTTGGTCACTGAATATATGAAAAACGTGTAGCCAAAGTGAGTGCCCGGGTCAAATGACCCATTGTGTCAACGAAGGCTCAATAAAGAATCGTCGTTCAGAAATGTTCTCATAGAATTATATCATCACTTAGTGGTGAGTGTAAAGGACACTCCGTGCACTTACACGAGGACTGAGTAGTTTACATATTTGAGAGAAGGCATCTCGGTGGGTCTCGATCATCGACTATTTGTAATTACTCTCGGCGAGGAGGTCGATTTACATACAATGCTCACGTATCGTGTCTTACTACCTGTGTGCGCGAGCCGCACAGCGTGAACTCCACTAGACCGCCCGCAACTCTCCTTTTACCGATATACGTATCTCTACATATTTGCACATGTATTTAAAGAGATGGATGTACGCTGCCTCGTGTCTCTTTTCCGGCATCGTCTATTTGAACCGGAGTTCTTTGTGCTCCACATTTATTCCTCAGCTGTCTCTGGACGTCCCAGCAAATTCCCTGACGGATTTTCGATAATGTCCCGCATCCGCGAGCACTTATTTATTAAGCAAATCCGATCGATACTGAAATGAGAATAGAACAGAAATATTGTAAAAAGGCACGTTTTGTGTGAAGGTAAAAATTTCTCTTTTTTATGCCACGTCACGGATATTATCATACAATTTCTCATTTTTTCTTATGGCAAATTCTTATGACTATTTGACTGTCGATTTTATTTTTATTCGAGTCTCTACGAAGGAGCACTCGAGTCCTGAGAATTTTTGATCGAATCCTTTAGCTCGACGCGTTTTTGGGGATTTCCAATACGACCCAGTGTCCGAATGGACGAATTTTCGTGGGGGAAGAAAAGCTGAAGATTCTTCTTGAGAATTGGAGTCTGCGGGTTTAAAATTGTGTTCCCCATGTTGCAAGGGTGTCGTCCACCTCCGCAGCCTTCCCTATATCAGAATTCCTGACCTTCATTATATCCAACGGCAGACATGCTGCTGCGACGGTGTGGCGACGGCAACGGCCCCGGAGAATGCTGCGAACTGCTCGGTCAGATCGCTGTTCTCTGTCCGTCTGTCCGTCTCGCTCAAATTCTCTGTCTTTCGTATCTCGCTCTTGCTCTCGCTCTTTTACTCTCTATCTCCCGGACCATCAGGCACCATTTTGAATCCCAGGTCACGAGGATTCAGGTGCTCGGGGCTGCTACCATCTCGCATATCGTGAAGGATTCTCCACGTACGATGTTCGGCTTCGACCAGCAAACTACGTGAGTTTCGAGATCCCTCGAAACCCTTGCATACAGATATACTTCCCCTTGAAAAATACGAAAGGGCGTTATTCCCCTTGTCCCACAGACGAACTTACGTCTTTCACGCTCCTACATGCCCTGCTAGAAATTGATATATGTGTGTCTGCATACGTGGCCCCGAACCCCTACGGACTTTCCTCGCACGTTCCCTCGAATTCGAGTCGAGAACCATACTTCGACTGATTACCTGGCTGTCTGGAATCCCGCTCTTCACAACCAAACATTTCCATGTTCCGTTGAGTCCTATTTTCGTTAACTTTTATATCAAAACTTTAATTGCACTTTGCAAACTCAATTATTCAAAACGATCTTCATTGTTCGTCGCATCTGGAATTTGAACAAAAAACCCTGAAATATTGTAGACCTAAATTTGAGGGTTTTCAAACACGAAATTCCGAAAAAGAAACTGCTGCCCGAACGGATCTTTGGTCGAACGTGTAATTTCGTTTTTCTGTCGCACCTTTCGGCCTCGGAACTGAAAAAAAGCTTTACGGCCAATTTTCGAATTACGTGGAATATAAGTTCGCAGCAGGCACATTCTGACTTTATTGCTATTCCCCTTGAGTCTCCTTCCACCGCCTTTTTAAGCAAAAAGCCGAAAAAAATGGAGCTCCTCATATATAGTAGCAGGCGATGCTTCGGAACTGATTCATCTCGCTTCGTGCATTTTTATCCTCGTCTCGGAATAGCTGAGAATCGAAATCTTCGTGGACAAATGCTGCACGTACATTTTTGGCTCTGCACTTGGAAAAAAAGAAATTTCGTTGCATCGGAACGATGGAAACGTCGAAAATAATAGCCAGACCAATGGCTCTGGGCATTTCAGTCGCTGGTTAGATGCACCGGTTGTATTTAATAGTGAAAACTGTTGAATTATTCTGGATACACTTCATGGACAACATGTGGTTCTGAGATTTAATTCGTAATCGTTGCGATCGTTTTGCCAACGCGTACGAACGTAACATACCTATGTGCATGTACGTTCTGCACACGAAAGTATAAATGTATGAAATCGAGTGTGAGCGAATGCGAGTAAAAGTCTCTGCGAATCCCCCGGATCCTTTCACCTTTCCCTTCGTCTCGCAGAGTATCCTCGAACCGAAACCGTACAAACATTTGTCAATTTCCAGTATATTCGGCAGTCCCTCTCCCCCCAATACCTTCGCTCGACCTCCTTTTACCCGAAGGTTCCTGAGACCGACCCCCATCCTGTCCCAAAAGGACCATTTCATCTTGGCATATAATCGCGATGTACCGAGCTCCAGACCCCGCGGCCTTGAACGCACTTGAAATGTCCTCTCTACATATCACTATATGCATATCCAATCCGCGCACTCGATTACTCAGTACTCTCTCGTTGGGTTCCTTTGCTCTCCGCAAAACTCATCACTCAAACACGAGATACTTTTACTTATTATATAATTAACCCTTTGAATCCCTCGAGCACCGTTTTTCGATCGCATGCACGAATATCCTTTTAAGGACTCTCATTATATCGATCGATCAATAAATATTGTAAATACGAAATTGGGCCTTTCAAATGGTAAACATTGGAGAAAGGAATCCTGAAAATTGTTCGCGCCAACGGATCAACGTTTTTTTATAACAATAAATTCCTTTGGAAAGAATTCCACAGAGAGAAAAATAAAAATACAAAGCGAAGTCGAATGCAATTCTCGTTTTCCTCTGATCAGACACGGCCAGCTCTCGCTGGGCGAACGTTCGATCCGGTCGCCGCGCGGACCAAGCAGAGATCAACGAAGAGAAATGCGCGTAGACTCAGTGACGCATTATTACGTAGCTTCCGGCCGACACGCGGATAAAGCCTTTCCGACAAATCGCGCTGTCTCACTCTCTGGCCAACTCACGAATGAATTCACTTCGATAAAATTCTAGTGTCATGCTGCTTGCTGGATTGTTTCCACATCATTCTCTTCCAAGCCCCAATGGAAATTTCTGTGAGAAATGTGTTCGAGCTACTTCCATGAACACGATGCTTTTCAAAGTCAATTTTCTATTCAGTGAGAAACAACGACGTTCATCAATTTTACACGCGGTTTTCAAACATTTTCACTTTGCAAAAAAAAATTGACTCAATAACAAAAAAACAACCAATTTCAATTAAAAAAAAAAACGGCGATTTTCCGTCGAATACGTTCAACTAAATATTTTTCTATAAACAAAAATTTCGCTCGGTCAATATTTAGTTTGTTTCGGAGGCTCCTAGTAAAAAAAAAAACTATCGAAATTACGCCAGGACTCCATTTTTCCAAAGTCTTTTTTGAAGAGTCAAAAGTGTTTTTATTTTCTCGAAATATTTCAGTTGACTGTGTCCACCAAAATATAAACCTTTCGCAAGAGAATTGGGTTTTCGGTGAATAAAGAGAAACCTTCACATCATTGCGATCGAACAAATTGCATTTGTTGATTTATTTTTTCATTTGCAAATGCGTCATCAATTGTCGTTGATTGAATCCCTTTCAATGCCCGAGCTCGGAGAGACAAAATGTATTTCGTGATAATTTTAAATCTTGATCGTCGACATACAATCGGAAAAACATTAAATTTGGGATTGATAAACGATCCGCTTGGAATTTACGTGCCGTGGCAGTAAAGTGGATTAAACTTTGTTGCATTTAAAAATGTTTCAAAATTCCTCTTTCGGTAAAGTTCGTTTTTCGATGACAAAGCGTGAGGAATCTGTGGCTTTATGGATCGGAAAAAAGTAGAGTATTGGAGAGAAGGTTCCGGGGGATTGGAACGATGCAAACCTCAGCGTCATTAAAGACAATCATGACTTTATATGGTCGGCCAGAGCCAATGTGGTGTTTACGGGTTAATAAACCGAGTACCGGGTAGGCGAATAGTTTCGTGTGTTCGCGCAACTGGTTAGTCTATAGAAAACATCGTGGTATGTTGCTCCGCAAGAACGTACATTTTTACAGGGTTAATTCAACGTCCCTGCGTCGACCGGCTGTGTCGAGTAGTGAGCCACGCCATCGACACCGGTAATGGTGACGTCGGAGGGTGCGGAGGGTTTTGCAAAAGCCCAGTCCACAAGGGGTTCTCCCTTTATAATCCCCTCTAACCTCCAATGCTGACTGTCCCACTCCCTGTCTGCGTATCTCGCTCGCGCTCACTCTTTATCGTATTGTACAGGCCTGAACAAAAGTTTCTCCTGTTTATCGAAAAGATTGCGAAAAAATACGGTTGATAGGAAAACTTGGCGGCGAGTGATCGTCACTCAAAATCCAATTCAATGGAAATTCATTAAATCGAAAATACCACACGATCGTTTTTTTTTTTTTTTGAATTAGCAGAAAATTCGGCTGGGGTTAGAAAAATATTTTCCAAAAACAGTCGAAATGAGACTTTCGGGAAACTGAAATAAAAAACAAAAGTAGAGAAACTGAAAGCAAGGATTTATATAGTTTACTCGTGAATTTGGAGCTAGAACGAAAGTATGCGGGTCCTTAAGGGTCTGAAGTTGAAAGTCTGCGCCAACCCTGGATGAATCTGACCTCGTACGTTGCGATCCGAGCCATTGGTCGAACGGCCTGCTCAGGTCATTTTTTAATCGTCCCAGGAATTCTTAACGTACACTCTCGGAAATATTTTATAAGCGAACTGGAAAGTAAAAGTGACAGCAACGTAAATAAATATTTTATCGAAATTTGTGAATGGGAACGTGAATATTATCGAAAATACAGATTTGTGAGAAGCAAGGGAAAGATGGAGACATTTTTCGTCTTTTTATTCTCACCACGTGATTGGAATGAAGTGATCAAAATTCTCACACGAGTGATCAGTGATTAGCTAATCAACGGTGTTCATTTTTGTTCGTTAAGGTAACGTGTGATGTAAAAAAATGCGAGGATGGTGGGTTTTCCATCAGCAGATGGAAAAGAGCGGTAGTTGAAATCTGAAGGGGACTGTACCTCTCCCTTTTCCCCTTAAGCTCTCCTACCGCCTCTCGTCGCCCCTCTCCTGGAGTTTGTCGAGGTCGACGGGTGATTCCACCATGCGCGTCGGTACCGTCGCGCCTCTGTCGGATTTGGTTTTCAGTCTTCGCTGGGCCACTGCCGAGGCAGCTTCGCGGCTCGAAAATCCATGTCTCGCAAAGTTGGCGTGGCCTCCCGACAAGCTCTCTTTCTCTCTCACACGTTCCCCTTCCCCTCTGTCTTTCACACAGACACGGAAATCGACGGAACACGAATATACACGGATACGTCGACCCTCGAAAATTTGCTCCTTTAAATCGCGTTTGCACGGGAGAACACGCGCGCACATTCGTACCGCACGGCAACATAGTGAGACACGCGTGCGCCGTGTAACGAAATATTCACACAGACGAAAACGTACGGACGAACATCCGGACAACGAACCAACGTTTATCACCGTTGCGTGTATCTGTGAATAATAATAATAATAGAAACAAAAGAAAAAAGCATTTTATCGCGATCACACTTTGCCTCTCGTGCCGAATAAACAGAGAAAAATACGAATTTTATTTTGAAACTACGATTTGCAAACTGTCACGCGACGGAGCCAGAAATAAAAAGGAAATTTCTGTGCATGTGTGCTGTTCGTGTGTCTAAGCTCGTGTTCAAAGTTCCAAGTGTCGAAAACGTGGGAGAGAAGGTTCAAATGAAGCTGCGACTCTGAACTGCTCCAAGATCTCAGTATTTTATTTTCATTTTCCGAAGAATTTTGTTTCTTGGTGTTTCGCGATTCACCAAAGCTCGTGTATGAAAAATATTGAATTAATGTGTCGGGAGAAGCGAATGTACACCACCACGGGTCGCCCAGAACGGACCGTGTAACGGGCACCCGCTTTTTTATGTTTGTTTGTTTGAGTGTTTTTTTTTACTCAATTTTGGTGCAAAAGTGCAAAGAAGATTAAAAGCTTCGTACGCCAAGTGTTTTTTACTCAATTTTTATCGTTTTCCTCATCATTATTATCTGTTCGTGAAACTTGGTCGATCAATCAAGTCCGTTTTTTTATTGTAATCGCTCCTTCTTTTCGATGATTATCGTTCTTTGAGTATATCGTCTTTTTACGCTTGTGCGCGAGTGCAATTTTCGATCATTTTCGCCGTTTTTTTTATTCCTTTTTATACGTACACACATTCATGCTGATATATATACGAAATTGAGGGTATATACAGATCGCAACAACGGCGAACCAACTCGAAATATATTGCATTTATTTGAAAGAATTGTGTGAGTTCACTGTTGGATACGTCGTACCTCACGAGATATGGATTGGGCGGTAAAGGCGCGACGAACGTAAGTTTCAAATGAAAATCAAATAAATTACACCACCATTCCAAACACACACACATACACGATACACGAAACATCGGACGCTCAGAATTGAGATTTTCGAAAGGTTTCAACATAATATAATTTTTTTTTTCGGAGCTAACGAATTTTCAGGGCATTTCTGCCTTCGCAACTTGTGCCTCGCGAATTTAAATACGACGGAAACTTTTCTGAAGGTCGTTCTTCTTCGAAACATCTGAGAATACAGACTTTATTATTATACTGAGTGATTGTGAGGTTATTGGGTGACCTGTTTCATAAATATTATTCAGAGTCGGAACATGCGAAGGAAAAAATAATCAACGGTCGATTCTCGTGTCTACGAAATTCAGATACACTTTGAGAATCCCCAGTGAATTCCTGTTTGACTTTGTCTGCGTAGAACCGAAAGAAATTGAGCTCGGTTTTGGTGATGATCGCGATACACATTGAGCCTCTTGAAAGTTTGACTCGAAAGTGTGTTCGACTTGTTGTGCGATCGAGCAAAAATTTTCGTCAAAGTTTTTCAATTTCTATTCATTTTGCAGCTTATTCGATTGTCCAACTGTCGTAACTTCTGCATTGATGATTCGAGTATTTTCCCGATCGAATAAGTTGGCAAAAAAACTCAAACCCCGAAGAAAAAATTGCTACAACTCTTCAGTGAAAAATTGCGTGCAGAAAGTCTCCATGATCCATCAATTAACTTTCTTATTCGTTTTTCTGCAAAACTTTGCGCAGAGTTCGTCTTTCTTGGGAAGAAATTTTTCAAGAAAGGTAGAAACTCCGAAAAACGCAGCAGGGTTGTCTCTCGTTCGTGATATCTCGAAGTTTGCTGATTTATGAGACAAGCGAGCTCATAAGAACAGTTGTGACAAGCAAACACCCATGGTCACGTAGTCCCTTAAATTTTCTCAAAAACTTTTGGTCGTTCCTGACTGAATTCTCGTGACGATCCCTGGCCATTGCGGCTTTCTGTGCGTTTTGCTGTCTTTCTGTTCAACGAGAACGATGAATAAGCATCAACTCAACTTGAAGAGATCCCACGTGCGATGATTCATTAAACAGCCACTGAACACCGTTGATAATGTTACCTTCTTTATTATTATTATTATTATTATTTTACTCAACACAGCATACACGTCCGCGCAACTGTCGTAAAGTTCTCATGATATATTTACGCCCCCTACTCCTCTCAGTCTTTACTCTCCTCGAGCGATCAGCTGACGAGTCAAATTTCCCGATGACTAACTCCGCTCATGCTTAGCAAATTGTCCAACAAACAATCCTTGTTACAGGCTCGTATTTGCGTACACTCAACTTGAGTCCGCTCGCTTTTTTCTTTTTTCCACACTGTCACATTTTGTCTTCCTGAACAAGCATCTGTGCCTTTGATGACGCGAGCACGTCGGCATCGAACTAAAATACAACGATTTGTGGCGTTGAATCATTTTGAAAATGCAATAATTTCAATTTTGTTTCTCATTGTGAAACTAATTTTTGGTCATCGAGTTAAATCCGTTTCGTTGATCATTTTTTCGAGGCATTATCAAATTTTCTTGTTCATTGATTGAGAAATTAATTTTGTTGCATGTTTCCAACTGATTTTGTTGTGAAACGAATTTTTGAAAAAATCGTTTTGGTTGCCAGTTCAGTGACGATTTGAAATTTGATTTTAATAATTTTACGATTTAACTTCAAGGCGATTGGACGCAGCGTCAAGGTCGTTGCGTGATTCCTCGCATGCAACATTAGAATTATGGATCGAATATCGTGAGGTCGATAATTAATTTAGCATTTGGAGAATTTCGTAAATGAAATAAATGTGTTTGGCACACTATTCTATTTATAAAGAGAGGCAGTCGTCCAGTGAGGAGATTACGTTCATGGGTTTCTAGTTTCGTAAAAGGTGCGAACGTAATGTGAAAACTTTCCGGTTCCTCGTATACGACTCGTCTTACGAAGCATTCTGACTAAGACAATCGGCTACACAGTTTCGTATACCCTAGACAATCAATTCAGTAGAATTCGCATTATTATGATATTTTTAGACCGAAAGACAAAATTGGTTTGATTACGCGATTTTTTTAGCTTTTCGAACTTGTTGATCGATTATTCATCGCACAGTCATAAAAAAATTCATTGGCAAGTTGTTGAAAATATTTATTTCTATTTTTCGTCGCGATATCTCACGGCCTCCGAAAACAGATTGTAACACCGGAAATTCCCGCTCCCGCTGTCCTATTCTCTCGGGAAAACTCACGAGCCACACGAGAAACTTTTACATCCAATTGAATTTGACCCAATGAACTTTATCAAAACTTTGCGTCGCGACAGATTGCAATCCGTTTCCACTGGACAGACTTTTCTCATGTATTCGGGCTGCTTATGCATGCACGTTCGTGTGTGGAATGTCGAACGCGAAACCTTTTGAATAAAAAAATCAAAGCTTTCATTTAATATTAAAAGGAATTCAAAGGACTCGAGTTTCCATACAAACGACTCAATTGCCTATTATCACTTTTCGGGTAAATAGACTGAAACTTGAAATACGAAGATCACAATGTTGAAGAAAAACGACGCTCAAGAGACACTTAGAGATGAACAGAAAAAAAATTGACGCCAGCACTCCCGGCGCGACTTTCTCGTCACTTTCGTCTCTTTTTCTCTTTCCATCAGAAAGATCTGCAAGAAATCTAAAAAGGTATATAAGAAGAAAAAGAAAAATGAAGTGAAACGAGCCAATGGAAAAAGATGCTGCGAGTAGGAAAAAGCCGAAGGAGTGGAAAGAGACGAGAAGGTCGAAGCTGTGGCGAAGAGCTCAGTACCCAGAAAAATAATACTATAAGTCAGAGGGAACGTTCACGAAAGCTCGAAAGATCGCCTCGGGGAAGCAAAATAAATGGAAAAAGAGCGAACTGGCGAACCTCGACGTCAGCAGCATGGAGCAAAATTCAAAATGTATATATAGACAAAAGTGGAATGGAAAAGAAGACTCGATGGGAGAGAGAGAGAGAGAGAGGGAGAGAGAGAGAGAGAGCGTTATCGAGTCTAACAACCTCCAACTTATCGATCGATCCTGCGCACAGAATTAATTTACGCGAATATGTCTAAAGATTCTTATCGTTTGCTTGTTTGATAAACGATTTTGTCAAGTGTTTGAAACGTTGCAAAAATCAATTACACGTGCCAAGAGAAATCGGTTGAGTGACGAAATTGAGTGGTAACGTAAACAGGAAACTAAACAAAATAAAAAAGAAATGAGGCAAACTAAAAATACAAACAAAATCGAGGAGGAAATTGATGAAACACGTGATGCATAAATACGCGAAATAATTGAGAATCTCGAAGTGGGCATTGAGAAATGATGAAAATTTGTGAAAATTTCGGCCGACGTGAATAATATAAAGTCGAAAATATAATCGAAACAAATAATACTACGCGCGGCATATACGTTGAGCGAAATGACGAGCGATGAATATAAAAAGTGTGTTTCGAAAATGGTGCTGATGTAAGAAAAGTGCGGCAGGAAGTGTGTGTCGGAAAGCGTGTGTGGAGGGGGAGAAAGAGGGTTGGTCAGGACAAAGAGGAACGAGGACAGGAATCAGTATATCGGAAACAACGGAATGGCGATACGAAATTTAAAACCTTGTCACTACGAGCTTGTACGTTTTTAGTGTGCGTGTATGTGTAACGATAACCATTTTTGTCATCAACCCGCAGGATGGTCGTTGGGGAATGAGGTAGGGATGTGGGATTGCGCGGGGCGAAGAGAGAGAGGGAGAGGCTCTTACAATCGTTGTATCGCGTTACCACGTTGCCGTGAACATCGGAGTACTTTCGCGCGTAGGATACGTGCTTCGAAAGACATTGCGTTATTTTTCCCATACAGAAAACACGCACGTTACGTGCATATATATTCATTTTTCATTGATTGCAATTTAAACGACTTAACAAATGCATACAAGCCTCTTAAAACAGCGTAGAAAGGACTCGTGTTGCGCAGTGCTCGATATCGATAAAACGAAAACAAATAACACGTGTGCATACTAGATAGCGAGGGAAAATAAAACGGGAAAGAATTTCAAAAGTAGCTACCACCGTAAGGAATACGATAGAAGAAAGAAAAATAGTACATTATCATTATTTCAAACGTGTCGAGAGTGCACAAAATAATTTGCATAATTATTCCACTCGCCAAGCTCGAGATACATATTTTATACACTTATGAACGATAGCCCAAAGCTATTTGCGCTATATTTAGTATATAACGCGCGCGCATGCACCTACACTCCATGCATTTCTTTTCACCCTGAATGAAACACGATTATCACTCCTCAAGGCCTTTTATATTCAATTCGCGACTCGACGTTTTTCTCCCACGATGACATACTTACATTTACATTTTTTTTTAACTCACGCCTGTGCTTTATACGTTTTCTCGATATTTTATTATTCATTTTCAAACAATTTCAATAATTATCTCCGGAATACGCTTGACGCAATTTTACTCAGAACACGAAAGGAATTTGATGACTTTTCTTTCTTTATAAGCAAACGCGATTCTCGTCGGTATTCAGAAATATTCTCGGACCTCATTTTTCGTCTAAAATTTTTACGAATTTAATGGAAAACGTTATATACTGTGCGAGGAAAAAAAAATGACATATTCGCCAATGTCTGGACGATCTCTGGTGCCACAGACTCTGCGCGCTCAGAGCCCATCCCTTTTCCGCGCAGAGGCTTCACGTCGTTTGGAATCTCTCTTCCCCTCTGCACGTTTCCTCTATTAAAGGGGCAACGTACGATTCATTATACATACACATATGTATACAGTAAGATACATGAATACAGACAAGTTGGTTCTTGCATGCGTGACACGTGTACGCGAAGAAAATGTGCGTGTGGTGCTGCACGCACCATGGCTCGGAAGACCGCGGAGGCATGTTTCTCTTGGTCGCGGCGTCTACATCTCGAAATACACACCGCGCGCTACACCAGCCTCACGTTTTACCATACAGCCACGGAGCAACGATCCGACGAGACACGTGTAACGGCGCCGACTCTCCCTTTTTTGTAACTCAACACCGCCATATTAAGCTTTCCAGGGAGGGGTGATAAAAAATATGATAAAAATGACATAAAAGTTGATCATACACTTACTTCCCTACTTTCTACGACTGTCTCAACCACCCAAGGCTCACACTGGGATTAAACGTTTCTCCTCCAAGTCCAGAGTGTTACACCATCGTGTCTTTTTCGCCTCCATACGCTCTTCAAACTCATTGGAGATAGTAATTCCCTACTTTCCCTTTTGTACCAAGGAAATCCAGCAAATAATCAACCTCCAAAGCAACAACACAAGGAGATTATCCTCCTGCATCGTAAGAATTTCACGAGTCATCAATTCAGAATCCTCCCCGCCCCCTCGATCGATCGACGACCTTTCGCGATAATTTTCATCCTATTCATCAACAGACCCGTCGCTTCCTTATTGAACCAGAAGAAAAAATACAATGAACACCACTCGTATGCTCTTCCCTCGTAATTTTCGACCATGTCGTTCGCAAAATTATTCACGATGCTGCATTCACGTTTATATCACAACATCACGACATCGCCACTGTTCATTAAAATACTTGACTCCAACCTGCTGCTGAATTTCTTGCTCCTCTCAATTTTCTCTCACGTCTATTTCTACCGAGCAATTTTTTATTACATCGTTTGAATCAAATGTTTATTCCATAAAAACGTACATACAACAGGCTGAAAATAATTTATCAGGGTTGACAATCGCCTGCTTCCAAGGCTATGAAGCTGATAAAAATAATGACGATTGTGCACCTGTCGATATTCGCTGGAAAGTCTCATAAATTTTAATTGAACAGGTGTTCGAGAAGTATAAGGTTATGTAGGTGAATTTGGACAAGACTTTAGCTCGTTCAAGTGTTAGAAGTTCGTTAGTACCTCGTGTCTACGATTTTTAGCGAGGCTACGAAAATAAAGTGTCGAGTTATCGGCAGTTGACTAAGAAAGGCATACAATCTCTTGCTGGCAGGCCAACTCTTTTGATTAGTTAACATTTTCTTCGGACGTTTTCAGACGTTTCTTCGAGTACTCACTCCTGTACTATTTTTTCTTCTTTCAGACTGGGCTGTTTCGTACCGAGCAAAAATGAAGACACGAGGTATAGATTCCGTCGTCTACTTGACTCTTTCTTTCCGTTCAGTTCCTCCTCTCACAACTTCTCTTCACTATTTTTAAGCACAAGGCGAAACACGAAATTCGTTAAACTCGTTATCGTCTCTGGCTGATTCACGTTGCTGATAATAAGTAGGGAGACGAAAGTTTTATTCTCACAGGCTTCCAAAAAAGTGTGCACCGTTAATAAGAAACAGAGACATTTCTCGTTTCGGTCTCTCGCGGAGCTTTGCTTCGCAAGTGGCTTATGGCGAGTCGGTAGAGCCGATGTTTTCCACGAGACGCTCGAGGATTTTCATCTCAGAGTTCTTTGTTGATGAATTTTCCTCCTTTTTTCGCACTTTGTATGCTTCGCGATGAAGCAATGTCCTCGAACCATGTAATCAGCCCTAAGCTGATTAAACTCATAAATATCCTCACGTAATTCATTATATTCTTTACGTAAATCAGGTCAGTCCGAAAAACCTTGGATTCAAGTCTCAAGGTTATCTCTTCACCTTCGTAAAAACATTCTTCTCTTTTTTGTTCCCGAAGCACAGCAGACGCGTTTTCCAACAGTCCGTTGAAACGCGAATTCTCCTCGCAAGAATTCGCCGCGATCTACGTAAGTGGAAAGTTGTGTATGTATAACGACGTGGGTGGAGGATGGTTTATTCGAAAATGAAAATAACTCGATGGCTGCTTTTCGCGCGAATTCATACGCGCGTATGTTGCTCGGGATCCTCGAGAAATATGGACCAGCGTTTCTCTTCCCTTCTTATTTCTTTCCCACTTTACTACTCATCCGCGAGATACGTGGGTGGAGTCAAGACGCAGGCGCTTAAACTCCTGCCTCTGTTTTCTCGTCGCGTCATTCCCCAGCAACATGTACAGAACAACTATGAACGAGATCTACACCCGCGACAGCAGCTGTTTTCATTCACCAGACTTTCTTAGTTAACGCCACTTCCTTTGGCGGCTGCGGCACGCTTAATTGCTCCGCAAGTCCTCCTCCTTCTTATTTTCCTCCATCACAATTCTCGCGTCACTCTTACGACATTCTTTCAAACTGCAGAATGAATCCGTAAATTCGCGTATATATCACACACGAGTGGGAACGGAGAATGAGTAAGAAATTACTGTTCTGTGTGCATCTGGCTCGTGTGAACAACTTCGTGACACGTTGGAAATCCATTGAACGACGTTGTTTCTTTTTTTTTCCATCAAATCTTCATTCCCTCGTTATTGCCACAAAAAATCTTCACGAAACTCCTCAACTTTTCTTTGAAGTCTGTCATTTTTTTCTGTCCATTGATGATCGATCGATAAAAAAGAAATGTCATCACGATATTGAAAACAAGGAAATCTCTCAATCGTCAAAATTTCGAAAATTTGTGAATTTCGAAAAACGTTGCTTGATATTTTGAGAAAACCGTCGTACGGCTCGTTTCGAGTTATACGGACTGTAGCGTACGAACGGACGGACAAGAGAGCTCTATCTCTCGTCACTCATTCAAACTGAAGCCTTGAATCGACTTGACCTCTTCTCTGTACATCCGATGAATACAGTCGCTCGTCTGGCTCGACAAAGTCGAGTGTGAATGCGTATTCCACTGACATTTAGACAGCACACGTTTTCCACTTTTCCGTCTGACTTTCAACACAACCATTAGGAAGTTTCTGACAATGAATCGCGAGCCAAAACGACAATCGAAGCAAAATGCGACAGTCTCGCGCGTCTCGTAGCAGAAAAATTCATTCATTCGCTCGATCGATCCAAAAGCTCATTTTAAAAATTCCTCCAAATGGAGCTCGTGGATAAAAACATCTGAATCGAAATAATTAAGTAGAACTCGTTTTCATTTCTAAATTATTTTCAATGATTCGTTAAATTTCGATGAAACAACGTGTTGCTCGTTAAACTCGAAGTACCGATTAATAATTATTGTTTTCCTTCGCTCCAGAGCGTGTGTTCTCCCTGGGATACCGTTCATTCTTGAATACCATCAGAAAAAAAATTTCGCACACCTAAAAACATTCACAGTTTCATGTGTAAGTAAATATATATACATAACCGCGTGTGTACGTGTTGCCAAAGCAAAAATAAAGAATATACTTCCGTGACACGTTTGCTAACAAGTCCTAATTGGATCCTTCGCGGTATGTATAATTTCATCGTTGAGGAGAACCAGCAGCAGCGCCGCGGACTCTCTCAAGCGGTTCCATCTCATAACCATTTTATCAAAGCGGTTCTTCGCCACAGACTCTGTCATCGTTAGACTGTGACGAGTCTATGAAGACCCAAACCGTTTCTGTATAAAAAAACCTCCCAAAAAGTACCGCCCACACGTGTCTATTAATGAAATTATCGCGTATACGAAACCTCGATTCTCCCGATCACACACACACGCACATTATAAACGTCCGCACACATGAACTTGTCCAGGAAATTTCGACCTAAATTGATAAAACCGCAATGTCCGCTATTTCACCATTTTTTTCACAGTTGCCACACGATTTTTCAGTGAATCTTCAATTTTTCCATTTCAATTGCCTTGCGTGTGTGAAGAAATAAAATTTATCAACGTGAAATTCTTCGAGACACGGAAGGAAAAAAATTCAAAGGGAAAAGTACCTTGACAGGGTATTTTTTCTTCTGGTTAAGTTTCATTTTCCCAACGAAAGCGAATTCGCAATATCAAGTTTGTTATATTTCGTAAATTATGTGATCTCCATATATACGAGGAATCGGGACAAAGTGTAATTGCACCCGAAAACGTGACCCATTTCTTCAAGTTTATTTATTTCATACTCCGACGTATACGTCGACATCGCGGCCGGTCGTCTTTGTTGCGTCTGAATAAAGAAAGAAAGAGAGAAGAGGCATGCAAAGAAACAAAGAGAAAGAGAGTAAGCTCTTCGGAGGTAAGAGAAACGAAACTCTCGCCTGGTGTGCTTAATAACTTTTAAAAAGTCTCACGCACGATCATAAGCCACGTGCGTACGACTACCGAATAAAACTCGATCCTCTGAACATAAATATGTATAATATGCACGTACACGAGTGAAAAACGAAAATAAAATAAAAAGTAAAAATGAAGGAAAAAAAAATGACTTTTCGTTAACGAAACACGACGATGCCACGACCATAAATATATATTACCAAACTTGTACCCATACACACGAGCACAGAGACGAAACGGAGTGACTTACATGATTTTTACGTGGTGAACGACGCCCGTTACGCCCTTGTGCCTCCAAAACGTCAATTTAACGTACAAATAAACGTGTACAAACTTACTGAGGATCTTACTGTCTCTCTTTCTCTCGGCGTGTGTTGGTTTCAACCGCTTTTGCGCTATACCGCTAACGCGCCCTGCCGCCATTTGCAATTGCCGCTATATGTTGACCCATTTGTGAAACTTCGCGACTCACGTTGCCACATACAACCGCCTCTACATCAGCAACTCAACGACTTCGCGGGTTACAACATTTTACGAATTACGCGGCTGTTGGGCTCCCCCCTCCATTTCTTCGTGATATAAGGTTCTCTCTCCCTCGCCTCATTCACTCGCTCCGATCTGAAAAATCCGATCAACACGTTTTCGAGCTTATTTCAATCGGTTGCCTCGGAAAAAAGCGCATGGAGGGATTAAAAATTACAGTTCTTTGGTTCACTCGATTTATGAGCTCAATTTTTTGCATCGTATGACGATCGCTCGGAGTTATGGATAATAAAGTAATAAATAAATCACTAAATATATATATATCGATATATAAACTAATTTCGTATTACGAAGCTCATGGTGGATCGCGCGAGGACGCTCGAAACTCTCCCTGTCCTCTCTTTATATCGGTGACCTCTTTAATCTTTTTTTCTCCTCCTTATTCTTTTCTTCTTTGTCATATCTTTTCTTTCTCTCTTACTTTACTGTCATCTCTGTCCTCGGATACAAGTAGACGTATCATTGCATGCACAGATATGGCGCAGTCTGCTCTCTCTCTCTCTTTCTCTCTGTCGTTTGTTCTTTCACCTCGTCATATTTGCTCGAGCGAATTTACTCTCAAGATACGATTTTTATAATTGCGCGAGAAGGATGAAAGATGACGAAGGAAAATGGGCTCGCAAAATGTGTTCGAGGGAAGAGTGTTTCTCAGTCTGAAGCCAGTTTTTTTTCAATTACATTGGATCGATGAATTATTAGAGGTGATCAAATTATTTTTAACATTTTTTTGCTTCGCTCTGTCGAGCTTTCTGGGTCGCCGAACGTTTTCGAATTGACACCCAACGACAGCAGCTGGGATTGAAGTAAAAATTGCAAAAATTAACAACAATTTGTTGTTCACATTGCACAGTTTTGCGACGCACCGGAACTTCGATCCGATCTGCCGGATTTCCGGCAGTTTTTAAGGAGCCGATAAAATGCCTCTCACTTTCAGTTTCCAAACGTTTCGACGCCAAGCCTCAAGAACCTCTTACGAATCGCGCGTTTGTGTTTTGTGTCCCTCGGTGAGAGTCGAAAAGGCTCCGTCGACTTTACTTACGAACTTTCTTTGTATTTCATCCGCAAAATCCCAGAAACGTGAATGTCGGAAAAATAGAACCCTCACGAGACTTAACCTCACCGACAAGGGATAGAGAACAAAGTTTGCTCGAGAGAAAACGCGACAGCAGTGCCGGGAAAACTCTTACTCGCTCTTTCTCGCGATAAAACAATCCCAATAAAATTCAACGACTTTGAGACTTATTTTTTCTTCGTTCCCATTGACATTCGTACTTGGACACTTCACAGCGTTTTATTCAACAGTTTTAAGCCGAGAGAAATCCGGTCAACTTTTCAACTCCAGAAATTGTTATCCCAACAATCGAATCGTTCGTCGACTTGGAATTCACAGTCGAAAGTCACAAAAACCATTAATCACAAAGACGCAGACACCCAAAACCGTTTACGTCGATTATTGAAAATCAAAATGATGTTCTTTGCAAAATTTCCACTGAAAAAGTTGTCGACGCCTATTTCACATTGAGCTCGAGTACGAAGAGCACTTTTTCCTCATCCATCCGCACCGTGAAAGATTTTCTACCCAAACATGGCGGCATGACGCTGTAAAACAGTCGTTACGTCGTCCTTTATATTTCTCGGTGTAGCGTAGAACGGTGCTGCTGGCTTTAACGATCAAGAACTTTGCGCCGAGGCTCACAATGCACAGAATTGGAGGATTTCGTGGAGAAGAGACCGTGGAGAAGCTCACGTACCCCAGAGTTGATCTTCTCGATGGCGAACTCATCCGAAAGACGCATTTCGGTGTGTGTGTGTGTTCACAGAAACACGCACTCTCTGTGTACAGATGTAGGCACCGGCCAAGAGCAGAGAACCAAGCTCAATACCACAGACGGAATTTTACCGCAGGCTTCTCGTCGTCTCGGTCTTTTCTCCGAGACGCGAAAGAGAAGAGGGAAACGCCCTCGCGACCCTCAACGGCCATACATAAAGAGATTCGTGTATACAAAGAGAGAGAGTGCGATGCTCAGCAGCTATTCCAACGCGAGGAAACGAATTTTTGACTCATCGTTTGCGCCATCTTTTTTTCCTTGATTCAACAAAAATTTCTCGATGTAATTAAACGAAGAAATTTCCCCCGATCGACGAGTGCTGCTACTTTTTTACGATTCTTTCGGAAGTTCGACAACTTCTCAAAATGTTCTCTAGCCCACAGATGTTGCCACATTGAGCATGAAAAGCCCTGTGTGTACACAGATATGTGTTAGTAAGAGAAAAAGGGCTATTCACTCGTTCCTTCATTCTCCCGTTCTTCGAATCCTCTTTCATACTCCAACAATCGTAAATTTTGCGTAATACCGTCTAGTAAAGCCAGCAAGAGGCTCAGCAGCATCTTTTGCAAAGATTCGCGCCGCTCCCAAGGAAATAGAGCCTCTTTCCCAACTGCGAATACTCTCCAGTTTCTTACCCGAGTTCTTCAACGTCGAAACCTTGTCGATCCACTTTTTTTTTTAAAAGGTTTCGGCTCCTCGAATTCATTCCCAAAGATCATCAGGGAGACAATTATTTTGAGGAAACTGCGTTCCTTCTCGAGCTCCTTGTCAGTGTTCTTTTAATTCGAATCGTCTTGATGGAAATTACACCAAAACACAAATCGTTTTCATTCACATTTTTTTCTGAAATGCAATTTTTCTTCGTCGGGGTTCGAAAAATGATTTTTCCGTTTCATTCGGAAATCCATTATCTCGTTACACTAGGACGATGTTGGTTCACACGCCCCAACCTTCAGGGAACGTAGAAGAAAAGTTTTCCTTGCATGCAACTTTTCTTTGCTTGATGCAGTAATCGTGAATGTACAAGTTTTCGGAGGAGGGGAAACTCGTAACGTCAACTTCGTCTCGGAGCGTAGCGCCGGTATCGGTCAGAGCCCTCGTTCGACGTTACCAGTTCCATGACACTGGAACTTGCTCGAATAATGTACATGCATGTTCAAAGTTTGTGCTCGTGTGTGCTTTTTATCGGATACACGATACGAAAGCGATAAAGAAAATCGACACAGCACGCTTGTTTGTTCGCAAGTCTGCAGCTGTATTCGATTTCATAACACCGACGATTTTCTTCGTTTTTTTTGCTCCTGAATAATCCTTTCCTTTCTCCTCATTATTTCGTCCTAGACTCATCATCAGGGGTCCCTTTTTTTATGGTGCAGTCTTCTCGATTGCCGGAGAGCAGGACTGAAACATTTTTTTTGGTAGAACTAATGACCGAGCGGTTTCCATCGTTCTTTCAAGTCAACCGTTCCCATTTCTCTTGTCCCACTGATCCATACATCATCCGAATTGACTCCAATTTTAGGGCAAACGCACAAAGCAGCTGGATTACCAAAAAAAATGTAAGGATAGAAATGAGACGCGAAAAATACTCTGCCGGCTGTGTCCTAAAAGCAAATACTACATTTTTATCTTCCAAGGGTAATTTTTTATATTTCCAACCCTCTTGCAATTCTTTTTCATTTCATTCGCTCCAGCACGCATCACCTCTCGCTATCTCGACTGTCTGCTTTTTGTCTGTTTGTTCCATCGACGTTTCGGCGCTGCTTCGAGAGAAACTACCCAAAGAAGTGCAAAAAAAACTTGGACTGAGGAGGGGCGAACATAAAAACCTGGAGCTCTGTATCGCGCTTTGCACAGCGTCAGTTCCAGGCCCGCGTAGAAAACTCATTTCTCGCCTCCATGATCCCGAACGAACTAAGGGATCTCTTTCTTTGTGCCCTCAGTGTGAAATCATGAGAGAAAGAGCAGACCCTTTGTCTGGGACCCAATGGACCACTACTCGTTGAGGCCTCGTTTCTTAACCACCGCGGTACATTTTTTCCTCCTAAAGCAAAAGAGAACAATGTGAACAGACAATAACGCTGTTTAAAAATGTGGTTTATCAAAGAAAATGCCTTTTCATTAAAATCTTCCAAAATTGAGTGTCCAAAGGGCAGACAATCGAGAGTTTTATCAACTTCACTTTTTCAACGTTCGAATATGGCGAAGCTTCGCTTAGCCAATGCGGAGAGACAATTTAATAGCAAAAAGTCGTTTTGGCTGGTCGCTTTTTTTTTTTGAGGTTCGTTGCCATTCGACAATTAGCAGCTGCGAAATTACTGGAGGCTTTTATTTATGTCGTCACGTTGAAAAGAATCGTGCAAAGTATTCGTCGTCCTAGCACGAGCATGATATTCGAGAATTTGTGTGGAAGATTCCAGAGAAAATATAAAAGTCGAGTGAGAGGGACGACGCGGAGGCTGTGCGTGAAAGATAGTTCGGGACATAAAATTTTTAGGCGGAGACTGGTTCGTGTTAGGACACTTCTGTTGAGCACACATCGCGGTATCTCGAAAGTCTTTGGGCTCGTATAACTCGTTGAGATTCGCATGTCACATATGAAGAGAGACACACACGGACAGTGATGGCGTAAGAGGAGCGAGTAGGGACGCATAGAGCAAAGCGCCGGTCCGGATGAACTAGAACGGACGAGCTCAGGATTCCAGAAAGACGAGGGTCCAAAAAGGTCCTTGGACAGAAAGGCGAAAGAGCCAGTGGACCCCTCGATGTGCTGGAGCGGATACGAGCACGTAGTCCATCTGGAAGAGCTTCGTGTCCCTTTTAGTTGTAGCCACAGCGAGTTCCAGAAGGAAAAAAATAGGGTGGGCGCTTGATTATGTGTGCGCGACTCGATCGTTGCACACATGTGTGCGTGTGCACAAGGCGTTAAAAGAGAGAAAACGGCTTGGTGGGTGGAAGGCACTCAACGGACTCGACCGACCTCTCCATTTCGAGTATGTGAGCCTGTAGCTGTGTACGTGTGTACATAACGTCGCGACGATGACGAGGCCAACTCGACCCAACTCGCCTGTCAATGTGACGAAAAGACCAGTGTCCCTCAACGGATTCGTCCCGTCGTTTTATTTACTGCCTTATTGCTAACGAAGTTTCATGACTCCAGGCCAGTTCCCGCAGCTAGAGACGCTCCAAAACTATCGCGAAATGGTCTCGAGCGTCCATTTCATTCCCAGACACGATTCGGCTCGTATTTCATGATTTTTCAAACATTTTAACGAAAACATCGATCCTACGAGCTTAAAGGAACAAGAAGGAACGTTTCTTCCAAAGCCAGCTGGAGATCGCTGCCCTTTTTGTAAGCCCTGGCTTCTTATCCTCAAATTCTTTCCAGGCAACGATCCTAACGCTGCACATTGAAACTTTGTTCGTAGATTTGTAAGTTTCACAATGGTCCCGCACTTGCTATGCGGGTGCCGCGACCGTCACTTAATCTTTTCCTTTCTTCTCGCTCTTTCTTTTCCGGGGTTGACTATTTTCCTCTGTGGAGGATGGAGCAATGGTAAGCTCTCTACTTTTTCTTTATCCTCAAAGTTTCATACGATTAGACGTTTTTTTCGCTCATTAATATCGCAAGAAAAAAAGGGAAAAAAATGTGGTCGTATGTTTGGGTAAGTTTGAAAGTGAACGTTGTGGGTTTGGAATACGAAATCGAAAAACTTGCGGATTAAGAAACGCGGTTGGTCGCTATAAAGATCGTACTGAGGGAGCAGAAATCGCCGACGATGAATATTTCGCGAAATTTTATTAGCATGGGTCGGCCTTGGGTCCCAGTATTTCGTGGGCGTCTCGACCGTCGCAACGTCACGTCGGACGCCACCCGCAAATATATCACGAAATAGCCCGCTCTTAATGACGTTTTTTCTCAATCCTTTGTTCCGAAAAGAAAAAGAAACAAAAATTATACGATTTTTCGAAATTCATTCGTTCCGGAATTTTATCCGACACGCTCGCCCTCCGCCACGATCTCGTGAATACTAATTATCATTAAATTTCTCAACGAAAATTGATTATCGCGTGGCTTTCACGCGAGCCAATTTCTTCATTACCAACCCGGACAGTTTATTTTTTTTTTTGGAGCATTATTTCTTCGTTATTTTCATAAGTTGTGAATGAAGAAAATTGTTGCATTAACGGTCACACGGTGAAAGTTGTTTGCTCGTAGCCTCGTCCCTCTTTCAACTCGCTCGTCCGTCGTCGCACAAAGATTTCACGGAAAATCGCACGTACCGTAAACCACCGGGAGATGCACACGAGTGCATCTCCAAGCTGCTGCTGCTGCTGCATACTCTGCACAAGCCGAGAGGCAGAAACGGAAAGAACGGGGACGCAAACATTGAGGCTTTCGTAATATCTTCTCGATTTGTCGTTTGTTTCGATCTTCAGAAACGATGCGAGCAGCAGTCTCTTAGCCACGCCGAGTTGCATGAGCACACAAAAATCAACGACGCGTACACATTCGTATTGATTTGTCAAACACACGGAGGCAAACACATAGGTCGTTAAATATTTTCTCATTCATCAGGTAATTCGCAGGAAAAATACGCAGCGCATTATCATCCGGGAAGCAGGCAAGAACATTTCGATAGCGATTTTTTTTTCTCCGGTTTTAATTCGTAGTGACGATTTTTGAAACTTTTAAAATTTCAATATAAGACGATGGAAAAGGCCAACGACGCGGGTGTCACGAAAGAGATCCGTTTGAATTGGTGCGATTGTCATCATTGTCGTCGTGAAGCAACGATGACGTAACCACTTCTTCTCAATCGCCAGCATTTCCTTCAACTCCCCTCCTCCGCTGACTCATCGTGTGACTAGTGAACGGTCACCCGCAACGTGTAGGTCTGTGGGAATTATTACGGGGTTGAACGAAAAAAAAAAAAAACCAGTAGAAACGAGGAACTTTTCAACTGAACGGCCATTCGCGTGACGATTATTAAGCGTGTTACAAACGGTGGCGAAGGAAACAGTGAGAAATGAAATTTGACGATATTACAAATTCGTTTTAAGCCTCGAATCTTAAGGATTAAAACTTTGGCGAAAACTGCTTGAAAGTCTCTGACGAAAAATTTTGAATATCCAAAAAAGAAGCCCACGTGCGTTCGACAAATCTCCTTAAAAATTTTCAACTGCTGCAGGAAACTCGCACACACGATACTAGAATTCTTCGTACCCTGGATACTCGTCTTTGTCTTTTCCCTCGTGTCTCTCTTTCACGATCAAGTTTGAGGCCTCTGGCAGGATGCCGGGCATTCTCCCGTGGCATGCGTGTCTGTCCATGCCTCCGCCGTTCGTACAAGAACCTCAGAATCGCGTTGAACCTTCTGCTGGAATTCTGTCTGCGAGCCTCAAACGCGATCGTTCTATGCTTTCCATAGAAAGTGTCTGAACAAAGGGCCTTAACGAAAGAAGCATTAAATCAGATTCGTGTGTCTCGCCCTCCCGATTTTTCGCAGCCGCGATTTTCCCATAAACAATTTTTATCGAAATTCATTAAGAAGCATTCGCTCCAACGAAATAAATGAAAATTAACTACAAATGCATAATGCAATCCTTATTCCGACACACGACGCTACCTCCACGCTTCTGTCCTGCGAACTGTCAACGTTTCCACATATTTATATATTCATGGGTTGCCGCGGATTACTTTCACCGCGCGCGGTTTCACGGCCGAATCACAAGTTACAACGGTGCTAATAGAGTAATAATATATATCCATGTATATACACACAAATTTATTTCGCAAAGAAACACGTACTTGACTCTCGTTACCAGAGTCACGACTTACCAGACTTTCGAGACTTTTGTTACACGATGGCTTTTTGTTTTTTATATATCGGGATGGTAAAGGACCATTTTTTTTTTTTTACTTTTTTCACTTTTTATTGCGAACGTGCCCAACAAAGTCTCAACCAGTCTCTGCTCTTATCTCCGAGAATACGACGATATAAAGGTGCAATATAAAGGCACATGGTGTACTTTTTTCTTGCGACATATAGTGCGTTTGGAAATGTCTGTGGGCACACACATAACTATGGAGACAATATTTAAAGTTATTTCTAGAGTACCTAGTAATAAAAGGTCTGCTCGTAGTCAGTTGAAGGAGTAAGTCCGTATGGGTCTGTTCTGTATTACTTGAAAAAGATCGATTCAATCTTGACCTACATTCTCAACTTTTTCTTCATTTTTGTTTGACGTTTCCGAGACTCTGGAAAACAGGGGAAAGTTTTTTCGTCTCTGTATATTTTTTATGGGAAATTCTTGTAGCAATTCAGCCCCGTAAATTAAACGCGAGCGAATGGTCGATTTTTATGGGGAAAATTGCTGGGACTGTTCGAAAGAGCCATCATGTTTCTTGCTCTTTCTTTTTTCTTTTCCTTCTGGTTTATTGTCCTCGCGAACGTCACTGCAAAGAAAACCGGGGAAAAAGAAAAGAGCGGGAGAAAAGGATTGACACACGTTGTACATATGGGTATACACTCGAGAGATTCTGGACTTGAAAGACCGGCACGTCCCGACATCCGCCGGAAGTAAGTCCTCACCGCTTCACGAGAGATAGACCTTTCCATGTCAATGCGTGCACCTTCTCCTCTGTTACGTGCGCCCTTTTCGCAGCTCTCCTCTCACTCGATACGTGTTTTTTATAGTCGTCGATATTTATTTGCAAAAAAATTCCATTTAACAAAAAAAAAGATCGATCGAATTTTCTTTTTCTTTTTTTTGGTGATTGATATTTTCGAAATCGTTTGAGAAATCGTAAAAAACGATTATTTAGTAATCGCAGTCAAAGATCACTGAAAAGATAGCGGGAAAGAAATTTCTACATCGTTGATTTTTGTTAATTCTCAATTTATCAAAGTTTCAAAGTTCAGAATAATTGTTTCATTTTAATTTCTACATCGTTCAGGATATCCTGAAAAAGGCTGCGCTTAATTCGAACACGTTGCAGCCAGGATCCCCGACGCGTGAAGTTGTAAATTCTGTTTGTTGAATCTTCGTCTGGTCTTACGGAATCAGCTAATATATCATTGCTTATATCGCATTTGTACCATTGAGAGTGACTCGTCCACCTTTCCCTCGTTAACACACGCGCCTTCTGTTGCTCAGCTCGCGAAATACTCCATTGTGATTTTACGCTCGTGGACGTACTAACGAGCTTCAGGATATTCTCACAAACACACCACGTGCTTTATGTACTTGGCCACAAAAAAAAATACGAGGAAAAAAACACAAAAAAGAGAGGAAAAAAAACGGAAAAACGACAGTGTATTGGATTTCGCGTCGTTTTTCAATAATTATTCGTTGAATTAGGTAACGACTAATAGAGAGAAGATCTATGATTATTTTTCCACCTCTCTGTTTTCAAAATTTCTTAAATATTTCGCACTCACAGTTAAAAATTAACGCATCGATAATTTTTTCCTCTAATTGTTCACGATGAAATTTTTTTTTCGTAGAAAATGACGTAAGTATTCGATGAATAATAAAAACTTGATGGAAATTTTTGTTCGAAGTGAATTTTCCATAAATGACGTTCTGAGCTTTAGAAAAAATTGATTATTTAGAATTTGGAGTTTTTTTTCGAGGCCTTCGGAGATATCTTTAGAATGCCCTCGTGATTCAAGGTTTGGAAGAATGAAATGATGATTAAGGAGACTGCAATTTCATAGAGATAGTAATGGTAATTTAATCTTGTGTAAAAGTTGATATTGGATTCACTTGGTCGTGTGTCTGACAATTACTGGACGCTTCTCCTTTCGCTCGATCCCTTCCTACTTTTTTTCATACTGCATTTTTTTTGCTCGTTCGTCTGTGGCTCTTATTTTTCGCGTTCGTCCTGCAAGGAAGTGCGAGAAGGACATACGTATGTCAAGGAGTGGTGGGGCTTTGTGTTAAGGATATATATGAACGCGTTGTGAGACTGAGCGAGCCGGGAGTGGTGGGATCGAGGCCCAGACAAGGTCACGGCTGTGACGCTCTCTTGCGGCCGACGCTCTGTGCACACCCCAGGCATCCGCCGGCCATTGCGCGGTGGTACCATATCTCGGGCCTTCCGACGTCTCGATGTCGGCCATTTTGAAAAATATTTCTACCGCGAAAAGTCTCCGAGCGTAATATATCCGATCTAACAATAAATTATTTCTCGCCTGTTCTGCTTCTCTTTGCAATATCGTTCTCTCTGTCTCTTTCCGTGACTTTGCAACTCGCGCGATGCAATCGCGGAGCGTACGGAATCACATTCTTCGTAGCAACATTGCGGTCCTCGACTTTGTAGTTAACATTACAAAATGAATGGTTCTAAGGCGACTCAATGAACCACCGAATATTTTTAATCAACGTACTCGCTCCGGCGGTTTTCCCGGAGTGGTGATTCTCTATAGCTCTGTTTGGACGACAGCGTCCGGGGCGATAACCCGTAGACTGTTAGTGAAGCCGAAGAATCGAGAGCAAACAAAATGCAAACTTATCTCTTCGTCTATCTTCGTAGCTGCTTAAAGTGCGTAGTTATTCACTCAATCTGCCTCCGTGCGATAGAAATATTTGAAATAATTCGTAAACACAAACGCGCATCGTTCGATATCGTTGAACAGATTTCCTGAAAATATATACATTTTCCCCCGAGCCTCAGAGTCGTTATTTTTTTCGTGTGTGTGTCTGTGTGTGTTCACTTCGTTCTTCTTATCGGACGAGCGTTCTCGCACACACCTTCTTCCTCTTTTATCCGGATGCTCAGCCAGAGAAGAGGGTTTTTTTACGAGAAAGTAAATAATACATTCTCCGTTCTCTGCTGGTCGTCGTAGTTAAGAGAGGCACGTCGTATAAATTGGTCAAACGAATTTTCACGTCGCAACCGTTAACCCTTAGCCTCGAGGATGAAAACATTCGTAATAAAATATATACAGCTCCGCGTCGCGCTGTGATTGTTGAAGCACGAAAGCACGAACAAACCGCGGGATACCCCCTTAAGATAGACGAAACAAACGTGATGCCGCTGCGGCCTCGCTTTGTATGTATTTATACGAGCCACTAGATTCGGCAAAGGTAATAATAATACGTACCTACCCCTACTCTTTTAGGGGCCTTGCCGCTTTTATCGCTATGGGGCTCTCTCCCGAGCAACGCGCTCTCCACCTCGTCTCTCCTGGAATTCTCACGTCGTTTGTTTTTCGGCATCAAGTACTTTACCTTTACGAGAATGAGCCAGCGATAAAAAGTCTGCCTCGGCCACGAAAATCTCAAAATTCAGCTACGCTCGAGTTTGTATTATTCATTCTCAAGCCCCCCACTCCCTTGCCCCATAAAAAAATGTACGTGTGGTAATAGAGTTTCCATAGTTTCGACGATCATTATTTCTCTATTTTTCAGCGAATTTTTTCGCTCAATTCGTTTATGCCAATAAAAATATTAACAATTTCCAGTGCGTTGCATCGAAGTGGAGCAACTTCGTCGCATTTCAACAATGCCAAATACTTCGTTGGCATATTTTTGTTTTTACGAGAAAAAAGAAATTTACGCTCGTACAATTGGCATTAACGATTATTGTTGTTATTTTTTGCTCTCCGATGTCCGATGACCAAAGTTCGAATGCATATATGCGTGAGAGGCGCCTCCTTGATCCAGCGCAGAACCCAAAGCGATCTATGTATAGAGAGGCTCTTACAAAGAGAGGAGGGGGAATCGCAAAACAATGGTGATTGTCTCGAAACGTTTACAGCCTAATTATGTGAACACGGCAAGGGTCGAGGTATTATAGGGAATAAAGAAAAGAGAAGGTGAGGAGAGCGGAGGGGGAAGAACTTGGAGAACACTGTGAGCAGTGGAGTAACAATGCTATAACTTCGTAACAATGTACGATTGTTCATTGTAGCCCCACCACTTGCGATTCTTCTCTTCCTCACCTCTCTCTCTCTTTTCTCCGGTGCGTATGCACCATCCTCTTCCGTAACTACACTCGGTCCTTTCTGTAAGACCTCCCGATCCGTGTTCACTGATTTCTTCGCTTACTTTTTAAATAATCGTCAGCTTTTTTTGTTCCTTTCTATTTCACGTCCTCTCCTGTCTGTTTTGACTCGCGCATTCGTATTTTTAGTTCCACAGCTCGGGATTAAGTGCGTTAGCATTGACCCAAATAAATGGTTCGTCGATTCTATAAATACGAGAAAAGTGTATCGTGTTTCCAATGACATTCACTTTTCGAGCCGGAAGACTCAGCTGTGGGGCTTTCAGGTGGAAGAAAAAAAAACATTTTTTCGATGTCTCGAAAGCCGAAACATCGACATGAATTTTCTGTTTCATTTCGAACACATTTGAATAAATTTTCGAAAAGCAAGAGAAAATTTCTCAAATGAAATTCCCCGACAAAAAACTTTCTGCCAAGCCTCGATCGTCGATGTCACACTCGGACGAACTCGAAACATACGCCAAATGATAAATTGTACCTCCTGGAAATTAACGCCCTAGAGTTCGGTTCGTTTAACCGTACATTTCTCTAAAACTGCACTACAAACGTACACGGTGTTTATGTTCACGTTATACATATGAATGAAGAATAAATAAAGTCTGAGACGATGTGGGGATATCCATATCTCAAGGATTCGTTGGTGGTAAGTTGCCCTCTCGGAATACATGTATATGCCGTAGCAATAACGAAAGATAACGATGCCATAAGCCCAGCAAGAGTCTCCTCTCTTCCATGGTCCTTAACTGTCTCCCTCTTTGCTTCCCGACCCCTCAGTTCGAAGATAAAGCTTCCCATTTGGTGGCAGTGCTTTTTTTTTGTTTTTTTTTTTTACGACACGCCTCGACGTTTCATTTCTGCTCTCACTCAGTCCCTGTGCCAACGAAAATACAGACATATCTGATGTTCGTTTTCCTTTCTATCACGTTCACGCAGCATCCCTCTCGTTCTTTACTTCAATCTGCCACTTGATTCGATAATGTTCAATTCTATTCACGAATCCTCGATCTGCTTTAAAGTGTCTCACTTGTTCGGCTCTTTATTCGAAGCGCGAGCCTCCCGTGAAACTCATGAAAGGCAAATTAAAAAATACCCCGTCAAATTTATTCTTAATGGTATTTAAAAAATTCACTGAGTAGTGACCCTTGCCAAGTGTTGAAAAGATTTTTCAGGATTTTTACATATTCTCTCAAATTTACACGCTGGAAGGTATGAATCGGATTGATCAAAAGGGCATTTTTTAATTCTTTCAATTCTCACAATTACTGGGAAGCCAATAAAATGATTCGCGTAATTTTTTCGTTCTCTTTGCGTTTTTGACGTTTCGAGGAACTTATCTCGAGCAGAAGAAATCTGCAAGGTCTTGGAGAAACCGAGAGAGAGAACGGAGTACGCAGCTCCTTGCGTATAAGCGTTGGCAAGACCGCGGCGCGGTGAATACTAGAAATAGACACACGAGACACGTGCGTGAGTGGAAAATGGTGGGGTGCACATAATACTGAACATAGTAAAACTGTATGTACAAGAATCGTGTTGGTTTGCAGTAGCGCGTGTCAGAAGCTTGAATGTTTGTTGTGTACGTGTGAGGTTGTATTGCTGTTGTACGTAACACGCTGTGCATTACACACGCCTTTCGTTTTTCCATCCAAGGCATTCGGATCCTTGAGGAAAATTTTCTTGCTTCTCGATTCACAATTTCATCATTGAGATCGCCACTGCAGAGAGTCTCGACAATCATCTCGATTATTTTCTGTCCTATTTGCGTTCTCTCTCTTTATCTCTCCTTCTACATTATATATTTATTCCTGAGAAGTACGTACAGCTGCTGTATTGCAGTGCGACTGAAAGATTGCAATGCAGCGACATTTAAAGCCCCAGATGTGTTTATGGTATTAATTCAGCCCATGAATTAGCACGAAATAACGCAACTTTCGATTAAACTTTAATTTTCCTCTATTTATTTATCAATTCCATATTCAATGATTATTTATATTTTTACGTCAATTTCAATATGCCACCGCGTATGAAATGTTCAATTTTTCATCCCACATAACAAATGGCCAACTCTCCCATGGCATAAATGCCAATTATGTATTTGTGTATTAATAAACAAGTGTAATTTGTATAACATGGGCTTTAGTGAATGTTGCTTTAATGTCCGTTACATCATCCTGTCAGTATTTACTCGGACATGTTTACTACGATATCAATTAAGTTCGTAATTAATGCCAAGCACTCGTGTTAATGACAAAGGAAACAGAAGGAGAAGGAGAAACGAAAACGAGATGGGAATTCCAAGTGTGTTGCTTTAAGGATGTCTTACTTGCACTCTGACGCTTTGATCAAAGTATGTAAATAATCCAAGGATATTTCATACATGAATATATCACGTCCTGCTGTATTTATGTTTGTACTTGTGTGTCATATGTGTACGTCGGTCTATGGGTCGATAAAATCAACGTGATTCGATCTGTTAATCGATGACTATGATTTCGATCTCTGGAAATGAATTGTAACTGGTTCCACGACGACTATATAGTTACAGAAACTGATCAGCTGTGTGCAGCTCTCCTTTTACAAAGTCCTGACATTCGCGTGGGAAGCCGGAAGAGAACGTTGTTGCCGGAATTGCTCGTTGGCTGTACCAAGTTACAATTTTCACAAATGCCCAAGCTGCTGTTAAAGAGAAATGAACTTATTGAAACAAAACTATTAAAATATAATCGATAAATTGCTGGGAATAATTAAACCATTTCCGCACTCGGCGATCGTCGTTCTCTTTTCCGTCTACTGTAAATTCTCAATCGCAACATACCTTTCAGCTTTATACGTTTCGTGTTTGGAAAAGGCAGTAAAGGAAACTTTCACATTACTCCCTCGAAAGTTCGCGAATTAATGTTACGAGTCGTAAGAAAAATTCGACAGGTGGACATTCATTATGCATTACGATTTGAATATTAAGAATAATAATTATTAAATCGCAAGGAATTCGTTGAAGAAAAGTGGTTGCTCCCGTTACATCGATGTCAATTGAGCATTCATGTTAAATATTCGAAGGGAATTTGCCTCATGCGTTGACGACAAACACGCGTCGTCGTTGACGAGCCGAGAAAGGTTGACTCTCTTTTTATTTCTTCGTTTTTTTAACTTCGAGCGATCACTTGGACGCAACTATTGCGAAATGTGTGTGCGCGTGTATACGAGAGTGCTGCCGACTACACGAGGTCCAACAACACACATACTTGAGTCAGCCTGCGAAACGATCTCTAATTCGCGACACAGCTCTCTTCGGAGTTGTACCAATCGGACTGAAACACTCCATTAGACGATTCATAGATCCTTCCAGACCAAAAGATCGTCTCATCCATCCCAGGAAGATTGCCAATGGATTTGCACGCGCTCACATTGCCGTATACGCTTTTGAATGAATAAACCAAACGAATTACAATACCAGATCGTTATCTGACATTGTGAATTATGCGATTTCTTTCCGAAACTTTAGAGCACTCTTATTTAATGAATTCGTTTAGTTTACTAGCGTAAGATTCTTTCAGGATATGACAAATAGGGTTTTCAAATGAATTAGTCAATTCAGAGCTCGTTCGAGTTATTATTTCGCTTTGTTGCTTTCTTCTGTGGAAACAGCTTTGCCATTAAGTTTTATTCTCAACAAAGATTGAGTCTGTTCGCTGTGCCTCGTCCTCGAAGCGACCCTCTGAATTCGTTGCCTCCGACGACCACACGAAGCATATATTTCGGTTTTGTAACATTCTCCTATGTATAAAGGAATCAACGCGATGGGCTGGAAAAAAAAAATCAGAAATGAAACTCGATATTATTGTCTCTCGCCATTCTTGTCCGATGAGTAAACCGTTTTTTCTTTCTCTCTCCGCGAGCAAAAATGTACTCTCGATTGGGAAGCAGGTCTATACATCGGAATGACCTTTCCTTGGTGCGGAGCTCTGCTGGCTCATTCACAGAGTTTCTCAGACCATCAGCAATCGTCCCATCAACGCGCATCAAAGTCACCGAACCGACAACAACCTCCCTAATAAATGTATATCGCTCTCTCTCTCTCTCGAACCTCCTTTTCTCGTGGCTCGATTACTCTGATCGATCTGACACGTCCATTAAGCGATTTCTTTATTTTTTTGACTTGTCGTCGTTGAGCGAGACAAGACGCGAGAAACTCGACGCTTGTACCACAATATCGCGGCCACAAGGAGTTGCCACTCGAGGATTCTAATTTTATAGTCTCGGTGTCTTACACGTCTGTAGGATCGCTGGTGATCGTACCTGTGGAGTGACGAAATGAATGCGAAATTCGCGGTGACTCTTCTCTTCGATTCGGTACAGAAACCATTCATCACAATTTATCGGTTTCTTTCTCACGGTCATTATGTTCTTATTGAACTTAGATACTGTGCAACAACGTTTTGCATTAAAATTTGTCTCAAATCTTGTTGGAGTCAATACGATAATTACGAAATTGCGCCTTTCGAAATTGACCGAATTATTTTCTTATTCCAACACTTGGATTTGGTCGATGGGAAAATTCATGCCAACCATAATATTCATCGTTTTAAATGGCACGCCCACATTTCGAAGGGTTTCAATTGATCCAAGTTGATTGCAGTCACCTCACTCTCTTTACTCCTCGCCCCTTCGTCGATGATATTTGAATGATCTTTTAATGGATCTCCCGGGATCCTCGAAAGATTCTCGAAAGGCGATCCGTTCTCTCGACATTTCAGGGTTCGCCAACAGTTTAGTCCATTGCAGTAAAAAGTCAACCAGAAGTTTGTCTCGATTTTTATATTTATGAAGCATCTCACGCATCGTTCCTCTGACTTTGTTTCTTTTCTCGCAATCACTGGCGTATTCGAAACTTTAATAAATAAAAAAAAATTCACAATTCCGCGATAGTAAGTTTTCTAGGAAAATAAACTTTTGTCTCCGGACAACTGCAGAGCCCAAAGAATAAAGTTTCATTGAAAACGATTCGTTCAGTTTTATTTCATCGTTGATTACGAATGAACTTAAAGTTTGGAAATACTTTGAATTTTCTGTGGTGACATCACGAAGCAACGAGAAGTGACGAACGTCCAAGTCTAGCCACGCGTTGGTGTCGAAAACTTGTTGGTTATAAAAAAATGATGATTTTTTGTTTTTTCTTTCCTGTTTATCTCATTTGGTGCCGACCTTTTCTGCTCCTCTCTCCGTCTCCGGTACGGTAACGCCTTAAAACGAAGTCCGAGACTGTGATTCTCGCATAATAATCGGCTGCTCGAGACTCGAGCGAACCCCGGATTTCAGGCTCTGCAAAAGGCTCGCGCCAAAACGCCTTTTTTGCTCCGTCCATTTTTTAATTCTTAGTAGATCCGTCGAGGGGATTGCGAAAGGTCGTGGTCAGCGGTAAAAGCAGCGGACGAGGCGAGAGTGACGGTTCGAGCAAACATTCTCTAATTCATGGCTAGCAACTTTTAGTTCGGGTCTCGAGAACCCAAAGAGACAGGCAAACTAGAGAGCAAACCTTCTCCTCGAGTACCACGACGATAACCACGACAACGATGAGAAATAACGATCTCCTGCTGCTGCCGTTGCCGCTGCTGCCACTGCGGATCCGCACCAACGTTTGCTGATGACTTTCTCCGCGATCTCGAAACTCCAAGACTCATACACACGGAAAACAAGAGAGTCGCGAGACCCAACCACGCGACAAGGTCCTTTCCATTTCTCTTCACCTTTCTCTTTTTCTTAACAACGCTCAATCTCGCGCTTATCTATCGCGAATTAATTTCGATCTATTATTTAACACCTTGATATTGTTATTTCTACAGAATTTCCACCTTTTCCGAATCCCTCAGTCAGTCTTTACGATTTTTTTATAAAACGTAATTTAAAAAAACTTGTTTTTCCAGTGAAAATGTTTTCTTGATTTTTCAAAAAACCATAACACGACAGTTTCCCTTGCGAATACCTTTCTGTTGGCTCAGGTATTTATTTCACTGAGACACTTCACTGAGCCGAGAAAAAGTTTGGAGACCGCGTGACGCACGAAGAGTTTGAATTCATTAACCGAAATTTGACTTTAATCTGTAGGTTCGTATTGTATTAATTGTTTGGCTAAATTTCACGTTGTCGCTGCGGGATATCATACGCAACAGGGTGTGGCTGTTAAGTGAAGTGAAATCGGTATGTTCATTGAGAACAAAGATATATATGGTACAATCAGCGAATAGTACAATGGCGATATGGCGCACGACTGAAAAGGCTGAAAACGCATATTCGATAGGTCCGTATAAACCGAACCAACACGTAGACGATTCAGTGTAATACAAAAAGGTCCTTGTCCCTCTTTCCCTGTGTCCTTCTGCAGGAGCCCTCCGTCTAGGTTAAAATGGCGTTTTCTCGTGGCAGCTGGTGAACAGGTGTGGGGAGAGAGCAAGACAGAAAATTCCTCCCCTCTATCCTCGTCTTTCTCGCTCTCACACGTATTTCTTTCTGCTCCTCCTCGTCAGCTGTTAAAAGTAACCTACCACCGGCTCTCCCGGTTTCCAACGTTTCCTCCTCATTCCAATCCATACACGTCCGCGCTGTCCCTCCCCATAAGACATGAACTCTGTACAGTGAGATTTGCGAAACGATGACGTTCATTGTTCCCTCGTGCGTCAAAATACAAGACAAACTCTCTCTCCGTGCCCGGCGACGGGATCTCAGGAAACGTAAGGACACGAATTTCGGCGCGCGAGGCAATTCTGGGGGTTCCAGGAGGATCATTTTCTTTTTTTTAAATATATGTTTCTGTCGCTGAAGCGCAACGATTCTTAATTTTTGCGCTTCTTTTTCGTGCAGTTGTGACGAGAAAATTGGGTCATTTTGACCCAGACTGTCTTTCCGATGGTGCCAAACATCTTCAAAGACTGCTGACGCTTTTTCACTATAAAGAATCAATGTTTTTTATTTTTGCATGGTGAGGAAAAGTTTCTAACGATATCCGACCAGACTCTTCGGGTCAAATTGACCCAGTATACCAATGCCATGGCCCAAATGAAGAAAATGAAGGAAATATTGGTTGATGCACACTGAAGTTTGAGTCTCAATATGACATTCCTATTCGATCGACCTGTAACCCTCCTTGTCCCCATTACGTCGCGACGACGAGTGTCTCAACAATTTATTTGACATACCTGTCCGATTTCCTTGCTATCTGCTCTATATCTGTTTGGAAGTGTCAACGCGCCTCAAGACGAAAGCATACACGAAGATGATTCGAATTGTAGAACATTTGTGGGGAACTTGTCTTCTAAGTTGTGAACGTGTGTGGAAATGTGTTTAATTCTTGTATACAAGTGAGTGAAACAAGGGGTGTCGAAGTTTGGACGATAACGATGTTATAACTTTGCTTTCCCGTTCCGCATAGTTGGAGTTTTAAGCGAGTGTTGCGAATCGGGCCAAAAACTTTCCATGTGCGAAAACAAACTGGATTTCTTATCAATATATATTTGTAATAATTCAAAACAATATGAAATGCTCGTTCGATATCGCTATAATATTTATTTTTAACGCAAAAATGGAGAGTAATTAAATTTTTCGATATCGCCTTTGATGTCGTTTATTTTTCTTCCAATTCTTGGCATGCATTTGCGGAAGCTTTGAGCTGGATCGAGAAAAAAAATGAATTGAACGAACCTGTCGTTGCTGTAGCGGAGAGTATATGGCGGCAGATTTTTTCCCCGGGACATTTCTGCCGGTCTACTTGCACATCGAGAGGGGCGAAAGTATTGGGATGGGTTTTGGGACGAGGGTGGCTGTGTTACGTCGTTCGTGACGCAAGGGTAGGATTTGGGTTTGTGTATACACGCTCTCTATGCTGGCAGCTCCGATCCAACGCTCCTGCTTCGGAGAGAGCACTGCGAGGGTGAGAGACAGAGGGAGAAAGAGACGGGGGTGGCTCTCTCTCTTGTTGGGGAGAAACCCACGGATCAATACCGCAGCTAGTCGCGCCTTCGGTCTACCCTCGGCGTTCGATGCTTCCGCTTTCTCGTGCACTGTCGATCGTGTTTAGCCTACACGTACATTAATATTTCACGTCAAAATTCTTATTCGACGTTTATTTCGAAGCTCAAGAAATTCAAAAAACCCACAACACCCTCGAAATATTATTGCCTAATTGTTCATCGATGTTTTCCATCATTATCTATCGCTGTTTCACCATTTTTTCATCAACTACGAATTATTTCCACTCCCTTGAACATAAATCGAGATATAGTCGAAAAATTTCGACAACTTTCCTAAAAAGTAAAGAAGAAGTACGGACTTGTACACAATATTTTATGAATACTGCAGAAATTAGAGCGGTTGGACGATTTAAAAAAAAAAAAACTCTGATTTTTGTAAAATTCGAAAAATTATAAAATTCAAACCGTTCAACCGATATTCCCCAAATTCAATACCAACTTTCCTGTTACGATGCTCTATTTACAAAAAACAAATTAGAATGAATTATAAAATTAGTGGAAGTTAGAGCGTCGACATGCTTTTTTTTAATTTTTTTTTTTAGGGGCCCTGTAGCTCAAAACGGGGGCCCTGTAGCTCAAACCGTTTTCGAGTTACGAACGAAGGAGCCAAATCGTGTAAATTTCACTAGACCAGTTAAAAATGCAAGCAACCCTCGAAGCAACCGATTGATCCATCATTCGTGGTGTGCTGCTGGGCGCTTTCTGTGACCAAAGATTTTTTACTCAATATTCGTGAGTCCAAAGAAACTCCGAGCTACTCAGGAATCTGCCCATTTTAGAAATTGGAATCCTGTGCGGAAACATCGAATATTTTTACGTCAACGATGAAAAAAAAAACCGTAAATCTCAAGCGCACGTAGTCAAGGGCATGGCGGAGGAATATTTGAAACGTTAATTCCATTTACCTCATAAAAAAATGCATTCTCCATTCCCGAATGACTTGCTTTTAACAATGACAAGGCCTTGCGTCATGGCACATTCGAGATCCAACATGAGGTTGGCCTAAAAGATCGATCGATCATTGTCACTTGTTCTGTTTTTTTTCTATGCAATCGAATGAAATCTCGATTCACGGTTTGGCTTTTTTCCTTTGTTCGGTGCCGTTCTCGTGACAATGTTATTGGAAAGAAAAAAACATGCACGGTCCTGCGGAGCAAAAGGGAGAATAATAATCGCAGCGATATTTTTTTTTTTTTTTTTAATTACAACAATTCAGTAATTAATTATAAGGAGAAAATTTTGTATTCAGGCGAACGCTCCGCGTTACATGCGTCCAAATGCGATCACGAATTCGTTACAATCTCGCACGAAGTATTATCAACGAGAAGATAAGAGTATCAAACGCGAATCGTCGTCGAGCCCGTGACGCTTTAAATCTTCTCAAGGAAGCTTCTCGCGATCTAATTCCTCTCTCGTTTATCAGACCTTGACCTTTTACGCGGCGCGAGAATTAACTTGTACGATACACGTTGTAGCGGAGAAAAAGAACGACGCACGACCAACGCATATATTTCTCGTTACATAATAAAAACAAGAAAGATAAAAAAGGAGATAAAATGCAATACACATGCGATTTAGAAAAAGAGAGAGAGAGAGAGAGGGGGGGAGGGATATGCAGAGGCGACGATGCATCGGAGCGGCAATCACATACACGGTTATGAAAACATATGAGAATAAAAAGTACAAACATGGGAAGTTGAAACGGAATCATAGACAGGATGGCGGCCTCGTTGCATAACTAGATTTAAAAAAAATGAAAAACGAGAATCTCTCGATGGTTTGTCTGCTTAAAAATAAATATGGCCGAATATTTGATTGTTAATTATTTCCGGCTGCAGGCAAACTCTCGAAATGACTCCCGTCATTGCGTTTGACAGCTCTGCTCAAGTTTTTTTTTTATAAAAAAAAATTTGCAGTTCAATTGATCAACACGAAAATGGGGTCGGAGAAAACGTGCGAATTTTCGATGCACTCGTGTCGCGTTTGAACGATGATACCGGAAATTATTTGGGAGCACTCTCGCCCGGTGTATTAACTCAGCAGGGCAAAATGACCCCACGCTGTGGTGGCTCTTCTCTCCTCCGTCTCTCTCTCTCTCTCTTTTTCGATACATTGGCCAATCGCTTTTTCATCGGTACCGCGCACTCACGCAATCCCGACCAACACCATGGGAAATATCATATAAAGAGAGGACCATCGATTTCATTAAAACCGCAAACGTTTCCGAAAGCCTTTTCATTACGGGCCGAATATTCATGGGAACTCCACAGCCTGGAATAAATGATGTACCCGAGAGACACAACCGCGACCAACCGGTTAATATCCATTCAGTCTCGCAAAATAAAATCCTCCAAGCAGTCTAGTGTTAAATTTCACGAGACGTTAAAATGCGAAAATTTATGAAATATTGAAAAATCAATAGCAGTCGATTCGGAAAACAAATTTCGTGACGATCGTCGCTGAATTTCCTCGCGCTCGAATGATTGTCAACGAACGAAGTTTCTTTTTCAGAACAAAATTATTCACGGCGTTTTTTTTCATTGCACGCGTTCTCAATTTCGATTTTGCGGTAATTCTCAGAAATTTCGTTAAATCCCAATAATGAGAATTTCGTAAACGGAATTCTTGAGCCACAGACACAAACACAAACAAAAAAAATGGTAAAAATGAGAGAATATTTGTAATAAAAGGATTTGGAAATTTTGCATGTTTTCAGGTATAAAGCGAATCGTTGCGTGAGCGGGGGAGGTAGTCGTAGCAACGGTGCAAACGTCGGTACGACCGGCGGTAGCGGAGGTTTGGGCAACGAGAGCGTGAGCGTCGGCCGCGGCGGCGGTTACGGCGGGGCAGGAGGTGGGGGCGGGGGCGGTGGAAGCCCCAGAAGAGGAGGAGGTGGAGGAGGAGGACAGGAGGGTGGAGCACCACCACCGAATACCGGTCACCACCATCACCATCACCACCATCATCACACCACAACCGGCACAAGACACCACAGGCACAAACTGCCGGGGGGGTGCCCCGAATTACGTCACCCCCATCATCACCGGCATCACCCACACCATCGCTCCCATCATCGGGGCATGAACATGGGCCAAAAGATTTCAGGTAATTTTTTGTTTCTCTTCATCATTCATTTCCCAGCGCGTCCGATCCGAACAATCCGTCAATTAATGTCACGAATTCCACGAGGACAGCGTCAAATTTTTGTCATGCGGTGTACACAAAATACTGACAACGATGAGTTCGCGGTCAATGCATCACGGGCGAGTGGCTGTGAGCACCGGCGAGTATCAAAATAACATGCAGAAATCCGCGAGTTCCCTTAAGCGCTAGACATTTCATTTTATTTTCATGGAAATTCGAATTTTGCGGAAAATAAAAGTTCACGATAGTTCGAGCCTGATTTTTTACATTCCACTCATCTACCCGGACGTTTCATTACAAAAATATAAATAACAACCGCATAGATTTGGATAAATCGATCCCCGTCGACACTAAACGTGACGCTGGTCGATTATCGTTACCCAAACAGACCGACACATAATAATAATGAAAACTTCTAGGACGACGAACCAGTTCGGACAGTTTGAAATTTGTCAATTATTGTTTCGTTCGTAGTCTCCTGAAGTTTTGTCCTGAAATGCATAAAAGATTAGGAGGCGAGTGTGGAAAAATCGATACAATGCGGTTCGCGCAACGTGCAAGAAAATCGTTATTGCACAAGTTTCGGGCGCGCGGATATCGTGGCCATATACACAGAGCGATTTCATTGCGCCGAAATTTCTTCACCTTCGAGATATAAAACAAAATCACAAAGTGCAAAGAATACTTCATCGTGTTCCACTTGTTCGGAGATAATTGCACAAGTTTTCCTATCGAGAAAGACCAGCTGGGAGGCGGCGTTAGAAGGTTAAGAAGGAGCAAAGTGGTTAACCTTACAGTTAGAAAGTTGGATAATTCGCTGTGGTCAGTAAAAGCCAAAGTATCGAAAATTCGCATGGATTTCTAAAAATTCCAGGGGCCCCCATGCGTTTCATTTTCAAATAAATTTCGGACGGAGACTCTCGGGCGTGTGAAATCGTGAGCCGGGAATCAAGTTTTATCGTCGAACAAAAATTCTTCGTCGAATTTCATGTTTTTTCAGCAAAATCCCATTAGAATGGATTTGACAACTATTTCCAAATGGTTTCCGTTATCCAGGCCGCAAAACTAATTTCGCACGAAAAATAAGTAGGCAAGAAAAATTATCTCGCGGTATATTTGGTGACGACGCGACCGACGACTATTCCGGGGTCAAGGCCTTTGAACGTCTCTCTCGACGATCAGGACTCTCGGTTTAGTAACGTCCTATAAAACACCAGAGGTGCAGAGGGGAGAGGCTGCGGGCGTGAGAGGTGAGGGCGGGTCGCCTTACCTGCTCTCCAGGTATAAACCTTCCACAGCATTCATATATACATAGATTCTTGCTGTTTCACGATAAATCGTGAGAGCAACAAAGACCCACAGCATCACGAACCAACGCCGCTATACCCACCAAAGTTTCTCTTTCTCTCTTTCCTCTGTCTTTCGAACCTTCCGATACCTGAACGCTTTGGAATTTGAGGATTTTTATTTTTTCCAAGAGCTTCACCCACCTTCACCTTCTTCTCCTCGAGACCCTTCGCTGAACCCTCTTCTTCTCCCGTTTCTCTTAACATCCTACCAACCACGTTTCTCATCCTCCTCAGCATGCCTATCGTCATTTCACTCAAACGACTAGCAAAACTAAAACTTCGTATCCAAGTAAATTTCAACTTGAACAATTTCCACAGCAAGTCGAATACGTTTATTCCGTGTCTGATCATTTCTCAATGAGGACGTTGCTACTTCTGTAATTCATTTGATAAAATTAAAAATAAAAATGAATGCGAATCGAATTTTCAGAATTTTTCAACAAATTATTTTCCGTTTGAATTTCTGGGCATTCTTCGGAATGCCCTTGGTTCACTCTTTTCAAAACACTTTTTCGAAAATGATTTTTGAACCCTTCGTTGACATGTTGGGTCAATTTGACCCAGAACGTACTTTAACGGTCAGTTTTATTTTTTATTTTTCAAATTTGCACTCGAAACTTGAATTGCCACGTGTACGTCATGGGAATGGGGTCGAAATGACCCAGTGTGTCCATCGAGGGTTAAGGACAATTGCTATAAAATTCGGTGCTTTCGAGGCCATTGGCTCGTTCAACGACCGGACGGTTCATTTGTACACACTCATGCTCGTTTGGCCAAATCGTTTATATACGATCACGAATGTAACGTCTTTGCCATTGTCGATAAAAATCGATTTACGGCCGGTTCATTAATCTGTCTCGAACGTTTTCAACAGTTCACGAGTTTCAGCTGCTGCTCCGAAACGAATTTACGACCGATCGAGTATCTTCGTCTTTTCGCAAAATATATCGTTTTCGCGACACTCGTTCGCGCGCGATTCAGGCTCAACAAAAATATTAATTTAACGATTGTTCAGAAAATTCATTGCCGTAATATTTATTTTTTATAAGTCAATATATCGATCCGAGCCTCCGCGACAAAACGGATTTGTCCACAGTCAATCGCGTGACTGTCCCTAGAACCAAAAGTTCGTGAAACTCGATAAGAAAATAGGGAGCGAATAGTTTTCCACGCCTACGATCCTTCTATAAAAATGAAAAATTCATGAATTAAGTGACAAACCAAAATAAACGCGAATGGATAACGGAAAATTGAAATTTACGATCATCCAGTTTTTTTTTCTGAATATCGCGTGCACTTTTTTTTCCGTAGGTCTCAAGAGAAAGCTCTTTGACTGCTAACAGTATTGCTCATTCGTTTAATTCATGATTAAGTTTGCGTGGGCTGGAAATGTGATTTAGAAAGTATAATAATTCGCTATTGGCAAAGTTAAGTTGAGTTTGCTTGAGAGGAAAAACTCGGTTAACCGCGAGATGAGTGTTCTCAAGGACTGCACAATTCTTCTGACGTCATATCGTCATTTGTTAAGTTTCTGTAAAGTGAGAGGTACCAAGTGTTTTATATTGATGGAAGAATGTTACGACATGATGGAAAACCCGACGATTCGAGTATTCACGTTTTTAATTATTCAGTTGATTAATGCGTGAATTTAAAACCAAAAAGTGATTATTAAAATCCTCGGGGATGGTGGCTTGGACGTAGAAATCATGAAGACGTCAGGGCCGATAGTTGTTCCTCCCCGAAAGGACCATTCCTGCCTGCGGAAGCATTCAGAATATTCGGATCGTTGAGATTGAGAGACAAAGAATTTTCGATATTCGTTCTACACATTAGGCGTTGAGGAAGATCAGGGCGAACATTTTTTTTTCACATGGGACAAACTTGGGCTACTATAGTGCTTTAGGATCGAATTTGGCGATGAATTTTGGAGGCTCCTGTATACAGAGCTATGTATGGCAGGCAGGTTAGAAAACATCGGTCGTTCCTTGGAGCTTGTGATGCTTCTTGGGCGAACCCTCGAAGCTCAGGAACAGCTGCGAGAGCAAATAAACCGAGTGGTCAAGGATCGTCTAAGAACTGTACGGCATTGAAACCTTCCCTCCTTTTCTCTCTCTTTTTCTTTCTTTCACGGTCTTACACCATTTTCTCGCCCCTCCACCAACCCCAATTTCGGCTCTCCACAATGCCAACGTGACCGAATCTCCGTCGTCACAGAACCCCTAAATTTTCTGACGTTTTGTCCGACCTTTTGGCCCCGCAGTGTCCCTCATGAATTCACGACGGTTCGAACGTTAGAACGAAACGCTCAGTCAAACTCTGCTCTTCCAACGGTATAACAGTTGCTTCGGTCTGTGTGTGTAATGTTCACGAGAAAAATCGTCAATAAGTTTTCGTTTTACAAACGAAGGAAGCGGAACAATTGTAATGAAATATTTATCATTTATCAGTTGAGAAAAAATTATTTATTCTGTGCTAATTTTCTATGGAGATAAACTCAAGTGAGGCGATCTATCCCTGGCGTGGGTACGAAAAACATAAATGGAAAGCATATCCACGTTTTTCTCTCGATATTCTCGATTTTTCGTGAATAAATGAAAAATCCACAGTTTTCCTTGTAGTGAAAAAAAAACGGTGTAATTCATATTCCTTGTGAAATACATCGTCGAGTGAAACGTGCAGCAGAATTTTGACCGACCTCACACCCGATAGATCGCCTTAATAGCCCGCCGCATTCTCAAAATTGTATTTTAATGTGTCGATTTTTTACAGTTGTATGAATCGTGAATATTTATCAATTGAGAGCAAAAGAACGATAAGGAGGAGATAATCAGCCAAATTGTTGATAATTATTAAAAATTCTTTTAAAGTCACGTGGAATTTCTTTGCAAAATGTTCATATTTTAGTCTCGACGTTTTTTCTTTCACGCATTTCTCAATATTTTTGTTCCGGAAGCAAAATATTTGCCTATCGTCAGTTACAATTTTGCATTTGATTATTTTTTCATACCTCAACATCTAATTATTAGTTTTTTTGTCATCGTGTGTATATATTTTTTTTTCAAACGGGAAATAAAAATAATAATTAGTTTGACGAAAGAAAGTTTTCTCAATCGTCATCATGGGCGTTAACTCAATTGCCATTATTAACTGAAATGTATACTGATTGCCGATTTCTCGTTGAAGTTTATCATTTTTTCGAGGATTTTTTCGTTCATTATAATTAATAATTTGTTGTTTGTTTTTTGGAATTTTGCCTCAGGTGGCTTGAAGAGCCTGACTCGCGAAAGCGGTGCAGGAACAGGCGGCGGCGTTGGCGTCGGTGGTGGCGGTGCCGTGGCGTACAAACCGGTAGTGCCCCGAGCACTGGCCCAGGACTTCTCGAGGCCAGCTCGTCTCGATGTACTACTCGACATGCCACCCGCGTCACGCGAGACTCAGGTACATCACGGCTGGAATGCCGATGATCGGAGTCTCAACATTTTCGTCAAGGTAAACACACAATAATTCATTTAGTGCTCTTCCTTTTTTTGCCTGAAAACAAGAAAAATTCCAATATTTTTCACTGCACGATTCTTAATGTGGACAAACTTTTTTTATCGTCTGTACGACGCGATCAAATTTATTGAACAGCTTTCAGTCAATAAATTTGTACAACAAGCACGAGCCCATTAATTCTCCAGTTTTCAAAAATACAGAGAAAAAACATCCACAAGGCATAATCGCGCAGTGATCGCTGAGTGGCTGATTTTCGCACAGATCTTTATGGAAATTTTTCTTTGCGACGAGCCCTTAATTGGGTGCGGCTGTTTATATTTCGTTGTTACTTTTTTTTTTGCTGCATTTAAATTCTTTTAAAGCTTCTCATTTGCTTGTGAATCATCAGACAGCCGATTGAATGTCATCGACATTAAACACGTAATTTAATTAGTACTTTGGGTGGGAACGAGCGAAATGTCACGTGAATTCTTGAATTAATTATACTTTTTGTAACGTATGCTCGTTCAAAGGTTAGATTCAATGAATATTTTGAAAAAAACGTCGTCGAATATTTTTTTTTGTAATCTTTCAACATGAGTCTCGATCTTACACTTGTAAAAGTTCAAGATCGTTTACACTGACCAGTTTTGTTGAGAATACCGTGTCGCGAAGACTCACGAGACCGTAGGTACAAAAATTAGCATGAAATATTGAATTTCGTTATTTGCTTGACGGGGAAAAAAACAATTAGGTAAAAAATATTTTCGTCGTGACGGTGCGATAAACAAGATTTTTTTCTCGTAATGCTTGAAAAATACGTAAGATTTTATTTCATTGTGTGAGAAAAAAAAAGTAGTGAAAAGTCTGCAAAAAATCGACATTTCGAAACTTTTTTCGGAATCATAAGACATTTTTCGAAAGTATCGATAATAAAAAAAAAAAAACTTTTCAAACAACAGCCGCAATAAAAGTGCACTATCGATCCTTCGGAATGAGCCAGTGGTCTGAAAGTTTTTTCACAGTAACGGAACACAAACGGGCAGTAAACCATTACCAAATAATTTCAATGCTACCGTGACGTATATTGATTTTTAATTTACAAAAATGACTCGTTCCATGCGGATCCTAAATATTGTCCGAATGACAAATACCTAATGAAAAGATTACTCAAACTACGACCTGGAACATTCCAGGTAGAGCCTTTTTTCAGGTCTATGCAACTCGAGTGGAAAATTATGGCGAGAAACCCTTTCGAAATAATTTTTCATTAAACGACCACGAAACGCCTACGTGGGCGTTCTCTTGGCCCTAAAATCTGCATGATAATTCTTTTCTCGATAAAATTCATCGTCAAATCTTCAACGATTTTCAGTTTTTTTTTTTTTATAATTCGAAATATTTGAGGAAATCGGTAAAAAGTTCTCGAAACCGATGATTGATACTTTATTCTCAAAATAGTACGAAATATATTTTGTCTCTATAATTCTGCAACCTGTGACCCCTTAATATCGTTTATTGCTGCGGAAAATGAATAGTTGATGAATTTTTTGGTGTCGAATTTTAGGAGGACGACAAGTTAACGTTTCATCGTCACCCCGTAGCCCAAAGCACGGATTGCATACGAGGGAAGGTTGGTTACACAAAGGGCATGCACGTTTGGGAGCTCCATTGGAGCACGAGACAACGTGGTACTCACGCGGTCGTGGGCGTCGCGACGTCCGAAGCGCCACTACATAGCGTCGGCTATCAAAGCCTAGTCGGTAACAACGAGCTCAGCTGGGGCTGGGATCTTGGTAGAAATAAACTTTATCACGACTCAAAGAACAACAATGGTGTTACGTATCCAGCGCTATTAAAACCTGACGAAACTTTCATAGTTCCCGACAAATTTTTGGGTGAGTCTAAAAAGCGAAAAATGCGAGTTCGATAACTCACTTTTCTGCCTTAAACGTTGTTTTGATTTCCAAACTTTCCAGTTCCGTTAGAAAAAACCTGAAAAACCCTTTCGATCGGAAACTTTATTTTATTTTTCGACAATTGTCATCGTTCCCATTCTCATAAATTATGTGTAAAGTATTCTGTTGGCTCTTCATCGAGTTTTCGGAGAAACTTGAACAAAAAAGTTTGACGAAAGTTTTTTTTTTAGAAAAAAAAAATATTGGGATCTAGTTTTTATAACGTTGATGGTTTTTGTTTCACAGTTGTACTGGACATGGACGAAGGCACGTTAGCATTCGTCGTCGACGGTCAGTACCTCGGTGTAGCTTTTAGAGGTCTTAAAGGAAGAAAATTGCATCCTATTGTCTCGGCAGTGTGGGGACACTGCGAGATCACCATGAAGTACATCGGCGGCCTTGATCGTAAGCGAAAAATACTTTTTCTCCATTTTTCATCCGCTCGGAATATTTTTTTCGTGTTATTAACAAAAAATTCACAAAAAAAAAACGATTCGTGATAGAAAATCGATAATTATCCGGAGTAACGATCCAAAAGTCTTCTAGTTTCTAATTTGCAATAACTCGACTTTTCATCGATAATTAATAAACGCTAGTCACCATTTGAGAAGAATTACTAATTCAATGTTTTTTTCCTCCGTCATCGAAACAGCCGAACCTTTGCCTCTGATGGATCTCTGTCGAAGAGTGATACGACAACGGATCGGCAAACATCGACTAGAGGAGAAGATAACCGTGTTGAATTTGCCACGGGCGATGAAGACTTATCTCCTTTATCGTGACAGGAGGTAACAACCGTTTGGCAAAACGGGAAGAAAACAAAACAACGTTTACTACGATCGCGACTGAGACGAGATGAGAGAGAGAGGGATAGAGGGAGAAAAGAAAGGGAAGAGAAGGAGCAATGAGAGAAGAGAGCGCAATAATCGTAACGCACATTGAGAACTGGAAAGGAAATTCTCGCATCTTGCGACCGAGCACAGTCGACGTAAAGCCGCGTGTCCCAAATACCGTTCCTGCTAATAAAATCCCTTTCGAGAGACAAGCCAGTTGGACTCGAAATCGAACAGGAAGTATCTCGAGGATTGAGCGAGACTTGCGGGTTTCGAAAAATCGAGGGCAATTGTAAAATCGACGAAAAAAGGAACAACCAAAACGTCGCCGTTCTCGTTCTCGCGCAGCTCATGAAGGCACGATTCTCCTTACTCCTTATTTTTTTTTTTATTTCATTCGACTTTGATTTTATTATTTTTTTTTTTCGTCATTTATCTCGAGATGTTAGATTTTTTTTTGTTTTCCATGTTAAGAAATCGCGAATCCCCGACAGTGAGTGTGAAAGGGATTTTAGAGCTCTGAAAACTCGAGTAGAAATTGACAAATTTTCTCGCTGTTTCATTCCCCGACTCGGGAGGAAACAATCGAGTGTGTGTTTTTTGACGAATCGATCTCGCACCTGCCAAAATAATCGCGAAACAAGTGGGCAGCGCGAGATGCGAGACGAGAATAGAAAAGTCTGAAAATGGGGGAAAGGGAAAGAAGAATATTACGAGCGAGTTCGTGCTGCGGGAATGGAAAGGGGTGAGCGTTAGTGAATTAATAGGTAATATTGTTGTTTTATGTTGTCAATACGATTTCCCATATCGTAGAGCCTTTATTAATTGTTATGATTAAAGAAGAAAAAAAAGGTAGCAGAATAAAAAAAAGCAGCGTCGCATCGATCGTCGGGTGGTCGACGTTCCTGCGCCTGGATTTTTGTCGTTTTTTGTGTTTTTATTTCGCGTGTGTGTTGCCGGTTGACAATTGAATGCGATCGGCCGGATTCGTATGATAGACGAGAAAACCAGATCGAAGAAAAACCAAGTTTTTTTCTTCGCTCCGCAGCATTGTCACGCCGTAGCTAAATTAGTAGAAGAACAATGTGCGAATGTATCGAGGACGAGGCGGTGACGTCGAGGTCGATGAGCGAAAAATTCTATTTCCTTTGTCATCATTTTTTTTTTACCAAATAGAATTTCGCCGAAACCGAGAGATTTATAGAGCGGACACGTGGCTCGTGTTAACCCGTGACACACGTATGTCAAGCTTCACGGTTGGCCAGTAAAAACAAACAACAGAACAGAAGCAAATAACAACAAAAGAAAACGAAAAAAATATGAGAAAACAAAATAACTTTAGACTCTCAGTCCCGAGACCGAAAGTTACATGTGTCAGAGTTGATCGGTTGACTCGCTCGTATTATTCCGCATCGACCGAGAGAAAGAGAGAGAGCGAGAGAGAAAAACACCAAGAAGAGATAAGGAGACGAACGAGTCATTAAAATACGAAAAGATAAAAACATGCCAAGTTTAACAACGTGGAATACGAGCTCGCGCTCTAGTCTTGCTCTGCGGGTTTGTGAGAAGAGAATAAAAAAGCCAACAAAAAAAGGAGAAGAAAGATTAAGGAACCTGAGAAAGCTGATAAAAGTGCTAAAAGATATTGTCAACGATAGAAGTCGAGGATTCAATGCGGGTGGTGAGCAACAACAAGGACGACGACGACGACGACGACGACGAACTGCGACGATTACGACGATGAAAAAACAAAACAATTGAGTTAAAACAAAATATAGGACTCCAAGATCGTAGCGACAATTGAAGATCGTGCAGAAAAAAGAAATGATGAAAGAAACAATGTTTTTCAATTATTATTATTATTATGATTATTATTAATATTATTATTATGATTATTATTATTATTATTGCGATTAAAGGAAAAAAATTCAATGAAAAATAATTAAACCGTGTGTGTATGTACAGTTATGAGAGAGTGAGAATGTGAGCGAGAGAGAAAAAGCTAATTGAACGAAAAAAGCCACCTTCCAATAGACTCGTTTTTTCAAATATTTTCTAAGCATGCCTAGCTCTTATCGAGGTTCATAGCGGTGTATAATAAATGAGAAAAAGTAAAGATGCAAGAAAAAATAAGACAATTCTCTTCCTCGACGAAAAAATGATTCGAGATTGAAAATGCACTGACTCGAGATTAATCGACTAAAGTGGAGATTGCGTCAGGTATTTTTATCTTGTACGAGATTCCTCGCCAAAATGACCCCACTTTGACACGTGCCCTCTGGAATTTTTATTTTGTTTTGTGTTTTATTTTTTATTTTTCATTTTTATTGTTTGTAACGCCGTTATTCATTCAATTATTTTTTTCTGTTCAAAATATTAAAAAAAAGAAGACTTTTCTACATAAATTCTTGTACGGTTTTTGAGGTCGCGGGTTTTTCTTGTTCACTCGTTTCTCGTGCCTTTTTCAATGTCGTTGTAATGGTTTTTGCTGCCGAATTATTCAGCTTGGTCGATGATAAACATCTGAGAGCACGAGAGCCAAAGTGCGTCAAATTGGATTCAAACGCCTATGATGAACGTTCACAGCTTCCTCGAACCGCACACGAGGCTCGTGCAACAACGGGGTCTCATACGCGGACGCCCTCAAATTTGAACTTTTGTAGAGATAAAAAAAAACTGACGTGAGCTGATTTTTAAGTTTGGGGAAAAATTCGTTTGCCTGAGAAAGTTTTGTGAAAATGAAGATTTAGGAAGAAAGTCTATTCTCGTGGCGATACTCAAAGCGAGAGATCAATCTTTCATTCATGTGAGAATGATGGAAAAATAAAAAAATAAAAAAAGGAAAATATTAATTGATCGCTCGACCAGCTTGCGCTTGGATTGAGTGTTCAGTCAGAATTGAAAAATTCGAAAGCAACATGATGGAAAAGGACACTAGATTATTTCAAGTCCGCGGGGATTGTGGAAAATGGCGAATGGAGGAAAAAATTGATCGGAAAAAAGTAAAGAAACACGGGCATTGGCAGAATTCCGAAACAAGAATAAAAACTGTCATCTGTAAAGCCGATTACGAGGTCACATTTGTACGTTGAATATTGTAATTAATTAATTAACGATTGACGATTGATCATTCGCTGATGATGACTAGATATTGAGCGTGTAACTATTGTACTATTAAGCATGACAACTTATGACTGGTCCCTAGTGATTATTCATTTTTCTTCGCATCCTCGCTTCTCCCAAGATCGCGAGGAAAGAAGAAAAGTATGAAAATGTAGAAACAACTCATTTCAAACACTGAGAGAGGGAAAAACAAAAGTAAATAATTAATGCTAGCGACGGTGTACGCGAATATGTACATAGATCTAAATTTTTGTCACGTCCCTTTACACGGAATGAAAGAGAATTACAACAGATACTACGAACAAATGATTTTTCCTTCTATTATTTGTATTGCAAATTGAGCCAATCACTGTAACGCGCTAGTCAAACGAAGGCTTCAGTTTCACAATGCTTTTCTGCCATGTTTCGAGCAAAAACCAAGTTAAGCGAAGGTCAATTTGTATCACAGCATGTTTTATTTATGAAGGAAAATATAAATCACCATCTATTGCGAAACCATCGACTGATCAATGCTAATTTTCTAATGGCACAATCTCATCGAGATTATTCAAAGATCCAGGCCTCCTCAAGAGACACTCGACCAATTCACTACGTTCATTTTCCCCAAACTTATCATTCGTCCAATTGCAACAACTTGTTTTCCGCTAACCAAGCAATTTGGCAGGAAAACCACCAAAGGGTCGAGTTTAAAAAAAAAAAAACGACGTGGCGAAATCGTTGAGTGCTCCTTAATCAACGAAATAAAATTGATCGAAAAACAAAGTATTTTTTTTCTTTTTTAATCACAATTTTTCAAATCGTTTTATTTTTTCTAGTAAAGTCAGTTCTTAGGTCATGATAAAAGATCCTCCGATCATCGTAGCCAAATACTGTGTCATTAGAAAATTCGCAATTTATTGGTTGAACGTTTCGCAATCTATTGACGTTTTTCTACGTTAATGAAAAATATGCTGCGATACGAATTGATTTTCTTTGCTATTGATTTGCCCAGTGATTTTGGGGGGAAATCATTTTGAAATTGAAGCACCTCGTTGTCTCACGTTCGAAAGTAATCACCTTAATGTGGATGAATCAATGAAACGTGAGGAAAAATGGACATTCAGCCATGTGCGAGAAAGATCTCAAAAAATAGTCGACAATTCCTATCATTTTCGTTTCCACGTTCGTTCGAATGTTGCTCAATTTTCATTTGGGTTCCAAATTGGAAAAGTGTAACTATTTGGTTTTCTTGGTAATTCTCCGTCGTTCAGAAACTTTTGAAAAACGAGAGTCAGCTTTGCATTAAATTTCTTTTTTGTAACTGTTTCGTTGTTAACGATCTTAAACGATCGTACCAAGGGCCTGGCCTACTCGTTCCGGTAAAACGCACATTCTCAAACCGTCTCCGTAACAATTTCCTTTTGATCGAATATTATCATTTATTCTTCCGTACGAAATGTTGGAAAAAAGTAAAAGCGGAAAATGGATTGATCCGTCTTCCAAAATTAGTTGAAAGTTTGAAAAATGGTAATTCTTTGGTTACTCCGTTCTTTTGGGGGCTCAAGAAAAATCTCAGTCACTCAGTTCTGACCATTCATAACTTGTCGTATTTTATAGAAATTTCTAAACGAAGTCACAGTTTTTTGTCTTCTCGTTTAAGAGAAAGCCTCGATTTTTTCAAACTTTCTCGTTCACACATGCGTCTCGTCGACAAAACGTAATCGCAAGCCTAAATAAAACTAGTTAAAAATGACAGATAAGTTACGATATAAATTGCAACAGCAGAGCACACAATAGCATTCTATTTATGAAAAAGAAACAATACGAAAAAGTGAATAAAAATGAAACACGTTGTAAAACGAAAAAGCCAACCACCCGCATTATTGTATCGACGACAAGCGAAACTGAAATTGTCTTCGCGAGATTTTTAAATGTACAAATATAAACGTACGGGAAGGACTAAACAAAATGACAGGTATTGACACACAAATACGAGGCCTTAAATCCACAAACTCTGTAATTTCAAGCCAAACTTGATGACAAATTTCAAGGTCAAAATTCACGTATGAAATTCCAATTTCGTTCAACTCCAGACTCGATAATTCCATCGTGACCTTTGATTCTGCCTCGCGCATGACCTTTTTCCAACGAACTTGAGTCCATTTGAGTTGTTGTGTGTGTGTTTTCTTCGAAATAAATCGAAAGATAAATTTGACGTTTTTGTGATTTTCGTGATCGCGTGGAGCCAAGGCCTCGTTTTTTAATATTGAAAACTCGTAACGGCAGGGATACAACAAAGAAACAAACAAAAAGTACAGAAAACAAGGAAACAAACGAGAAAGAAAGGGTGTAACTGATCTGCGAAAAAAATGAGGGGCGTTTTAACGAATAATATTTTATAAAATAATCTGAGCGCGTGTCGACCGTTTCCGTTCCACCGAGACGATATAGACGACATTATAGATAACTATAGGAATGTTGTACATATTATTATTATTAATAATATTAATAACTATTATTATATCAGTTGATAGAGTTTAAAAATGGATTAAGACGATAATCGTGTTAGTCGGCATAATGTGGATTCATTTTATACGATGGGGTTCGATCGCGATCCGTGTCTATAAAACGAGTTGCAATTTTTTTCTCTCGATCTCTCGAGCAAACCGATTTTTCGCTGTATTGCGATTTTAAATGACAAACGAAACAACAAAGCCACTACTACTGAGCGATTTAAACCGACGAATGATTTACGAAGGAAACAAACATGAGCTCGTGACTTTTTTTTTTTTGTGAATTTCTTCGAAAAAGATAAATACTTTTCGAAGGATTAATTGAGCGAGATTGAGAGAGCGAACGATTGATAGAATAAAAAGTGATTCGCGATATAACGCGCAGGGGGCGCCCTGCTAAATATGTTGTCAGCTCGCCGTGTGCCCCCTTCCTATATTAATATTAAAAATAATAAAAAACATTAAAAAAATAAAACACATTGCCTCGATGAATCAATCAACGACGCTGCATCCAATAAATAACATGAAAATTCAAAAAAAAGAAAATAAGAAACGAAAAACGACATAGTATCTCGAAACTTTATCAGTTTTTCTTTCCGATCAGAGATGGAGGCTTGATTCATTTTTAAAAATTATCTTTTCGAGCTCTCCTTTCATCTACTCCCCAATTTTCGTTTTTCTTTGCTTTTACTCGAAAATCTCGTCCTCTGGCTCTTTCCCACTCTCTGATCGATCTTCAACGCGAAAATTTCAATCGAGTCATCGATCAGGAATCTCTCGTTTTCCTGAAATTGATCGATGACGAACGTCATTGATTTCATTTTGTCGACAATTTTCAAAGTTTTCTGGAAGCAGTGGAATTTCAATTAATCAGTAATTATTTGTGAAGACGACTCCGTGCCATTACGACGACTACGAGCAATTTTTTCACACACGTTCACGTCGTCAATTCAGAGCCTTAATTTGTTTTTTATTGACAGCAGCAAAAAGAGCAAAGCAGAGGAGAGAGACGTTGGCTTTTCGAAATCACAGAGCGACATGAAGGTGCTGAAATAATTTATTTCGAACATTCGAAAATTTGAACAGACACAGAAGCAGGTGAACCGAAAAGTTGAAAAAAGTACATTCTCCCTTTCTTTTGCTGTTTTTTCGTCCCTCATGCAAAAACTGCGATGTCTCTTGGGAATGGAAAATGTGTTCATAACCTTATTACCACTCAACGATAATTATTTTCCTCCCTATTGAGAATTAAAAATGGAAAAATGTCCCTAGTAATCGCATAAAATTCTCTTCGCTTCCAAATGAACGTTGCAAAACGTTTTTCATCGTTCCAAAGAGATAGAAAAACAAAAATACACAACCGGAAGCTGCCTGCTCGCCTGCCTCTCTTGAAATCCGTTGCCTCGACGAGTTTTTCTGATTCAAACCCAATTACGGTTTATTTCGATAAATGAAAATAAAATATATTCACAGAACTCATTCGAATCCAATAAACTGAATGAGTTGATTCAATTTTCGATTTCATTGAATAAAAATTCAATACCAATAAATTGAAACGAATGAAAAATTGAAATAAATCAATGAAGGAAACGTATTGACATGCAGCTGTTTCCACGACTGTGTAAAAAAAATTCAAACGTGAATAAGTGAAAATTAAATCGAATTCGGAACAAAAAAAAGCGGACAATTTCGCGTTTCGATATTAGTTTGTATTTTTGGAAAATTCGCAAGTGTCGGATGGACGACTCGGCTGTAGAATTTCGGTTTTCGCGCGCTGTATTTTTTCTGCCAATATTTTTTTATCCGACGATCGAAACAGAGACAAAAATGCACGCACTCTTATATTTATATCGATATATACATATAAGTGTGTGTGGGTGTGTGTGTTTGTGATTGTGAAAAGAAATCTCGAAGAAATTAGTCGGAGAAGGGAGGAAAGATGGTGACTGGAAGATCCTCTATGCCTTTTCTGGTCCACTGCGTGTGTGTCCAGAGAGCGAGAGAAAGAGGAAAGTGGGACATGGAAAAGAGTATTAAAAAATAAGAAAAAAAAAATAGGAGAAAAAATACGGGATTTTGCGGGAGAGGAAAATTGTGTTAAGCCTGGACTATTGCAACGAGCGATCTCACGTCTATTATATAAGTTTACGAGTTAGCGTGGTATTGCTGTATAGTAGCGAGTGACGAAGACTTTATAAATATGTAATGCCTTAATGTTAACGATAATAATGATAGCGTTATATTAGTTAATGAAAAACAAACAAAAATAAGATGATGATAAAAAAGAAAGGAAAGAAAGAAACAAGAAATAACGCCACGATTGTATAATTGTCTCCATTATCTCTTTGTTATGTTCGTGATTTGATATTTTTTTATATATATGATTCCGAGGGTCGTCCAATCGAGGAACATGAGGTACGACCTTACATGGGAATGTATAGAGCACAACTGCTGTCTAAAATAGTTCAGGCTGGATGTCGATGTTTGTAGAAGAAACAAAATCAACCAACACAGCGTATTATAATTAAAAATTAAAAACCATTAATACCTCCGAGTTTTCATTCGATCGATCAAATCTTCATTTGCCATTTTATCTATTTTTCTTTCTTCATATATTGGAAGCCCAATCAACACCCTTGTCTTTCACGATAACGAGATAGGGGCATTAATTATTTCGGTGTTACTCGAGACCTTCCAAAAATCGAAAAAGTCCGAATTCCTTACGAGTTTCTTTTTCTGCTTATTGTTTTATTCATTCTGTCAAATCGATGCAACGCAGAGATCACAATTAACCAGGGTGTCACAAAAAAAAGTCCAGGTTCGGAGAGAATGGAATTATTTCCGAACATGATTGAAAAACGAATATTCCTAATGACGGTTTCATTTTTATTGGAAAAAAAAAAAATCATTTGGCAAAGATTTAAATTTCCATCGCTTTCGGAAGGGTTTGAGAAATTTTCGTACCGTAATTCCATTTCACTCTCAGTTACAGGTAGATTTGGGTCAGAAGTTCAATCGTAAATATATCAGCTCAAGTACGTAGGTATATAGGCTGCTATATTGGTGAACGTCACGTCGTGTGTAACGTTCGTTCCTCCACACTCTTATCCCGCTTATATTTTATTTATTCCGCGTTATTTTGTCTTGAACGCTCGAAATCTCCGGCGTAGTGTCGCAAGCCCGATAAAGAACGTTGCAGTTTTCACCCCTTAATCCAGCTTCGCCAGCATCCTTAATGAGACGAGCCCAGCCAGAAGATATTCGGACCGAATTTTCCACACCGTTTCTTCGATAAATACACATTTTGAAAACTCATTAATATTTTAATTGAATCTTATTTTAAGACGCAGAACGAAGCAACGAGTTGGAACTCACGTTAAATATTTGGCGAGCTTCCTTCCAACGAGGCCGAAATTTTCAACGATCCTGTGATTTTCCAGACAAACCGTTCTCTGTATGCAACGTAACCTCGCGTCGTCGTTCAAAATTTCTTCCTGCTCCGGTGTCTGGCGTCAACAGAAAAAAAATTTCTTTACGAACGTTCAATTTTTTTTTTTTTTAACAAAAATACAATCGATCGAGAAAGCTCTCGCTGATTGTTTCCAATATTTCGATAATTAATTAATCAACAGCTTGTCAAAAATACCATCGGCCCGAGTCCATCAGTAGCAAAGAGCTCTCGCTTTCTACGACCGGTAAGTGCATCCACTAATGCATCTTTACGTTTCGCGGACATCAGGGAATTTTGAATAATAGCAAATAGCAGTAAAAGCCCGATGAAACTAACGATCGCGAGGTGCTTTGTTCCAATGCCAAGAGAATTTGATGATCCCTGAGAAACTATCGGCGACGAATGATTGTATTCGTATTCCGGAAGATACGCATAGTGCTCGCTGCGCACTTGCTCGATCGGTGGTGTCAATCCTGCTAATTCATTCAAATCGATCAAAAAAATTGTTGGCATTATGTAAAACGTGATTAAAGGCGTTTTTATAACTTTTTTAATATTGTGGGTCAAATAATTAATCTCCAGTTTAAATCGAACGTTAACTATTATTACAATTAATCGGAAAATAAAAATTAATCATTTTTTGATGCACTTTTTTTTTGCATAAAATTCAATGACAAATTCGGAAGCAACGGGACATTTATCTGATGATTTTGCTTTTACCAGGTAAATAGTAATTCGCAGGTATCGGAGGCTGCGCCCAAGGTGGATACTGGTAGATATTAGACTGCGCAATTTCGTGATCGAGTGGGGCGAGAGGGATCGGAGGCCACCAATCATTTCTTTTGTTTTCTAGCCCCAATTGTAACTGCGGTTCGTTTCGGACCGTTCGATTTTCTTGGATCGTTGGAAATGTCACACTATTGGACCCGTCAGCGCGGCAGAAGGTTAAATAAAAGTTTTGTTGAGCGAAGATGAAAATAAAACTTGCGAATGATGCTACGTCCATGTCGATTCGTTTTTATTCCAAGTTCGTAGTGTGCTCGAGGGAGCTCGAACCAAGACTGAGATACTTTTCAGCCGAGTTGACAAGTTTTGATCGTGAAAGACTTCAATTTTCTGTTTCCTCTTACGAGCAATTTTTCTCTAACAAATTCAAATTTTTTTTTAATAAAAAATACAACTCGATGCGCTTGGTGAGCAGAACCAGCAATTTGGCATTATCATTCACCGGATATAATTCATGGAAAGTACAATCTTCCGATTCGGTGAATAGATCCCGATACTCATTTCCGAGTCGCGGTCACTTCGTTGGAAAATTGTGAAATGGTTCTTCAGTCTCTTCCTTCAGTTTCTTCCTTAGTTCTCTTATTCGTAACTCGACGAAATGGCTGAAAAATCGTTTTTTCGCCTTTTTTCATGAAAAAAAAAAAAAACGTTAAATTGCGTTGTAAACAAGAAATCAACGCTTTCCCTTCAATCGTTACTGTGTCAGGAACGTTTGAATTAAGAAAACGGCCAGGAAGGATGCTGGGATTCACTCATAGAAATTGCAACGTGTAAACTCGTGATAACAATGTTTATGACATTGTGTGTTCAGCAGCAGTATAGGAACGAGACAGGGTGGAGATCGCGAGGGAGTGAGCCAGCGGGGTTTCTTTTTTACATTGGGGTAGGCTGAAATTACTTCGCTCTGATCCGGACTGCAAGTTTCAGTTCAGAGGGGTTGCTATGGCGATACCGCGTACAGCCGACGGTGCAGGGTGACGTCCGCCAAACGGAGGGGTTCGTCAGTCTGAAGCGACCCTAAAGGGGATGATGTCCTTCTCACAAAATATCTTCATATCGTTGCTAATGTGATGGAGAAAATGGTTTCAGGATTTTCATATTTTTCACTCGAATTATCGGATTCTAAAAATCAAATTTTTCAATATTTCTCACTCAAGAAAAAGAAAGTTTTTTGCAGGACTTTCGAAAACTAGTGGAATGGGAAGCACTGTCATTTGTAAGGGGATTAGACCAGCAGACGTTGACAAAATCGCTCAACGCTGAAACTGCGCTCTCCTCGATATTTTTCTAGTTTAATTTTGAATGATCGAAAAAATATGAAAAATTCGAAAATCCTCTGAATCACAGTTCGGCGTGATTTTAACTTCGGTTTTTCAAAGATTCAATCTCTCGTCTACACGCAAGTAGGAAATAATAACCCTTCGGGATTTCGATTAAAAACGAAAGGGGAAAAAAGCTCTTCATCGTCGTTCTTCGTAAGATTCGTGCTGTTCCATTCGACGAAACTATAAATCGTTTAATCTCTGTCGCTCTCTCAAGGGATGTGTTCCATGTGTAGACGGGAACGTGCTTTTGACTTTCTATGGCGAATCTCTTGCCAGAACGATTGAAATTATAGTCTTTGGGGGAGTGACGTACTGTATGGAGTACGTACGCCCTCGTAAGTTTTTCACAGACTTCAATTTACGACTTTTTTTCGTTCTACCCTTGAAAACAAGGTACGGACAGTGTCACGTGACGTTTCGCGTCTCGTCACTCGTATACACACAGAAAATTACTAAAAAAATCACTGCAACCGCATGCCATCGCGTTTCCTTCATTTTTATGCCAGCACTTGGTGATTTTTTCATGGGAAAAGGCATGGGAAATGTTCCTGTTCATTCCACCAAAGAAAGGATATTGTTATCGAATTAACGAATTTTATTTTCTTCGCCACATTTCGTTGACGTGCAAATTCCTTTTTCTCCGTGTTTCTACCGAAGCTGATGAACAAAAACGATGTGAAAATCGTTTGTGCATTGTACACGAGAGTGCAGGTTTTCCTCGAATGCTGAGCAGAGCGAGAGAGGCTTTTGCTGAGAAGCGGGACAATGGATCATTAATCTTGGATCTATTGTCTGTCCGGCAGGTCAATCAATACGCCATTGAGCGGGGTCTACCTCAAGACGACAGGGTCCCAAGTGGACAATGAGCAACTACCTAGTGTGTTAGTTGCCCGGCGCGTCGTTGTACCAAAAATCTCGAACTGCAGCCACAGGACGACGCGCCAAGGTCCCAAGTTCATCGAGTGCCCGACGCGTAAGCCTTAGAAAGTTAAAAACTCACAATGAGAACCCTGGAAATTCGACAAAGAAGGAAAATGGCTGCGACGTTACTTCGGAGACGTTGATTACTTTGTAATCAAACGACGCAGCCAAAGCGACTGGACATCGTTAGCTCTTCCGGTCAAGTTTGAATATACTGTCAAATAAATTTGCTTCATTTCATCGCCTCCAGATTTTTCAAGGCGATCAACTCCACCGACCTCTCGTCTTCGTGAATCTGTACAGTGATCAGCTGGACATGATGTATTTCGACACTGTACACAAATTGAACGTCCTCGTCGTCTTTCGAATACGGGATCTCATTCAGTTTTCATTTTCGAGCGTTGCTCCCTCGCCCCCTTAACCAGCCCCTCTCTGCCTCTCCCTGTGCTTCCAGACAGGCTGTGTCTCGGTACGTAGGGTCCTCGATTGCGTTCACCCTTCGAGCACCAAAATTTAAGCCGATCGTGGCGCCCGGTCGTCACTCGTCGCCCTCGACGGCGCCTTCGATGGTCCAAAAATCCTGCAGGTCGTAAAAAGACCTTAATCGTTGCCTGAACGAAAATGAGTTCCGTTGCAAAGAATATCCGCAGACTTCTGACTAATGAATCTAGAACGATCGTTTGTTACAAAATTGTCAAAGACGAAAAATATATCCACGCACATCTTGGTGTACGGCGCTAGTCAAGCTGTATCGTATCGAGGTCACATCAATATTGTCATCAACTCAAGAGAATGAGATCGAGGGGGAGAGGGCGATGGAGAGAAAAAGGGGTGGTAGTTTCACGCCATCGAGATGAGAGCGGGTACAGATACCTCTTTATATTTTTAGCGTCAATGCTTCCCATCGTCACATCGATAACACCTTCTGTGCTCATTTTTTCACCTCCGTCCATCCAATCGTCGCCGTATATACGAATCACATACACATACACACACACACGTAAATGTTCACATACCTCACTGTATATTACGTCTCAGAATTCCAGTATTAAATGAGCGAAACTATAAATAACTTTGCCTAGGGATCAACACTTTTATGTCCTCGACGACAACGGTATATATTTCAACGTTACATATTTTATTCATATAGGGGAAAGCCGGGCAAAGCGGAACACCCGGGCAAAGCGGAACACCCCCCCGAAAAACGTAAATTTTTTTTTTTTTTAGCAAAATATTCAGAACTCTGATTGTCCGTCACAAAATATTCATGATGATCGCACGATAAATTGAGACAACCAATTTTTTGAGTAAAAAAAAAAATTTTCACAAAAATAAAAAAATAAGAATCCGGCTGAAATTTTTATCTTCAATAGTGTTTTTATCGACAAAGCATCATTGTTGGAATCATGAACGATGTTTTCAGTAAATCGATACATTTTTTTCAACGAACACAGAATATACACTGAAAATGAAATGTTAAAAATCGTCGATATTTCGTTGAATACGGTGAACTTAATATTTTTGAATAATCGCAAAATTTTCCTTATTTTGGCAGCATATTTGGTTTCTAATGAAATTGTTAGCAAAATTTACGATTGATCAGTGTATATTCTTTGCTCGTTGAAAAAAATGTATCGATTCACTGAAAACATCGTTCATGATTCCAACAATGATGCTTTGTCGATAAAAAACACTATTGAAGATAAAAATTTCAGCCGGATTCTTATTTTTTTATTTTCGTGAAAATTTTTTTTTTTACTCAAAAAATTGGTTGTCTCAATTTATCGTGCGATCATCATGAATATTTTGTGACGGACAATCAGAGTTCTGAATATTTTGCTAAAAAAAAAAAAATTTACGTTTTTCGGGCGGGTGTTCCGCTTTGCCCGGGTGTTCCGCTTTGCCCGGCTTTCCCCTATGTATATATTTAATACGGGGGGTTGGTTTTCTTTCGGAACCACGTTACGGGCCTTTTTCATACTCTTCGTATTTTTGCCCAATTTATTATTAGTTTGCGTGGCAAAAAAGTTGAGCTTTTTGTTTCGATGACAAATTTTTTTTTTTTCCAATCGCATTGGTCGATGTATTTTCGGTTGAGGGTACATCGAATTTTTCTATAGATACGGTACACTGCGCAGCGGAATCATTCTCAAGTTGCCATTTATCACATCGAAGTGCTTTTTATTTTTATTTAAATTTATTTTTTCGCTCGGTACTAATTTCAGAAGAATTTGTAGAACTTTTTGAAAAATATATCAGCAGCTTTTAGGGAGTAACTGGCGAGCAAATATTTCGCATAGGAAGCCTTTCTGATGGAAGAACTTTTCTCCTCGTGAAGATCTCTTTTCCAGGAGACTTCGCTAAGTCTGTCCAGAGAAAATCCTATCTACGAGTGACACACCTGCTACTTGTTTGCTCGCCTGTCACATGTAGCGGCCGTCTCGCTCGCTGAATCCACTAACGAACGTGCCAGCCGATGTTTGACCACAACGCTGTCATTTGACGTCCCTATCTACGGGACCCTTGCTGCTATGTCTACGGGAATTACGTCTGAACCTGGATCTCTAACATACGAGGCGAGAAACAACGTTCCTCGTGCATGGCCCTTCGGTGTACCGGGTCACGGTTTCCGATATAATCTCGACATTCAGCTACATCGCACTTGGCACTCAAGTGCGAATTCGTTAAACTTCTAAATTAGGAATTTCTATCCGGGTCAGTACAAAAGACCGCAAACCAAATTTTCATCATTTTCCAAATCGAAATTCCGTAAAATTAATTCGATCAAATAAAAGCTGTAACCCAATTGCTAATTATAAAAATAATAACAATATGGAAGCTCATTAACTTTTATAAGTAACTGAATTTTTTTCTCCAACTCCCTTTGCAAATTTTTATTCTCTGTTAATTCTCTATTTATTTGATTCTTCATATAAATGCAGACGACGATGAAATAGGCCAAGATCAAGTGCCGTGGCGCTCCATTATTCTCGCAACCGTGAACAGAATTCCTACGACTGCAATGACGAATCGGTACACAATTGCATTAAAATCTGGCACGACTTGCACTACGAAGAAGGGGAAAAGTAATCCACGACAAAAATGGCACGTCGGTCTACGCGAAAAAGCCAGAAAAAAGCTCAAGTTTCCTGCTGCGATTATTTGATTAACACGATGTAATGAGTCGCGGGAGCTCGCTGAATTTTCTCTGTTTAAGAAGCTCCGGGTCCATTTTAAACGGACCGCAGATTGCACTGAGGAAAAGGAGCACACAATGTAAGTCAGAGGGCTGCTGCTCAGTTGATTTAGGTTCGACTGCTTGGCACTCAGAAAATATACGTATACGAGCGTATTTCACGTCCCACGATTTACTCGCGTACCCTTTTTCTGTGTTTTCCTCTATTTTGACACACAGCGAGTATCCACGGAATTCTACGCGATAAAACATTCTCACAAAAAATACATTTTTCGAGATCAAAAAATTGGCTTTACAAATTCCATTTGTCTCCGTGTATGGTTTCTGTTTTTCAATGGAAATGTAACGGATCGTCAGACAATGTTAAGAAAAACACGAAAAAAAAAAAATTCTAACGTACAAACATTTACAGTTTTCATGGTTTACGATATTATTGCGAAGCACATTTACGTCGGAGCTAAGGGCCTTCGAACCCAAGGCGATTGGACCTTAATTACGAAGAACTAATATACACCCTCGGTGAAAATCAAGCGCCGTGGCGCGACGCCAAGCATTATTAGGAAAGCTATCACGAGCCTGTGGTGCCATTTAGGCCATTTTTTTAACATAATTTCTTACGAGTCTTGGAATTCCCTGGGAAAGAATATTTTGGCAGCGTTATTGCCTGCTGTCCGGAACTCTCGGCGAATGGATTTTCTCATACATACGAATGTTTATTTCTGCGCAAAGTATTTGCGATCGATTACGAGTTAGTTGAAAGGCGTGTGACAAATTCAAACGAATGAAATGCACAGCGCGCCATATTTTTGTAGGATATTTAGTGTCGTGGATATTCAATACATCGTCGTTGTGTCTGCGGTCAATTTGTCTGGGGTTTTTCGTTACGGAGCCGTCGAGACTGCCCAGACGCATTTTTGTAAAGCCGACTGGCAGGGTTTCGGAGCGAGCGATAACCGAACGTTGCAATGGACGCAGCAGTACGTTCTTCCAAATTTCAGATCCAGCCCCTGTAGAAATTTTAAATAAACCGACTACGATTTTTCGATGGAAATCAAAATTAAAAANAAAAAAAAAATTTGTCGGCCGTTCTAACAACACTTTGCAAACGCATGAACGATTAAAAATTTTACTCGGAGACTCCAATAACGTAGAGCCACGATTATTGCGAAATTTTCTCACACTAATAATTTCATTTTTCGACGACTCCATTTGTGACTTTCCAAAGCCGTCGAAAAGTTTGTAGGGAAATCGTGACGAGAAAACGCTGTTGAGAAAATTTTATAAAAGTCAAAACCTTTGAAACCCTTTCAGTTGCATTTTGCTTGCAAAAAGTGTATTTCCCCCACGATGAAGTTTTGATACCACGGGTTACTCCATCGGTTCATCGCCGATATATTTTCCGACCATGCCCTTTGCCTGTCTCATATAGAATTTTTATTATTTATTTATCGATTATTTTCATTTATTATTTCGTGTATGAAATTCCAAAATTTTATTGCGCTTCGTACACGTCTCTGGCGACTGTTTGAGCCTGGGGAGAACTATTTTTCGCAGCGTATATTCTCACCCCTGTTGGCTATCCTACTTCGAACCTCAATCTTCTCCGCCTTCCTTCCCTTATCGGCGTCTCCTTCGTAGAGCTATATATACAAATATATAGATACCTGGATATTCATTTTCTTGCTCACTCTCCCGATCATATCGCTTTCGCCCACACTCACCCCCGTGGCTCTCTTATTGCTCGGTCGGCGCCCCTCTCAGGAGCACTACGTCGCGTCACCACCACCACCACCACCGCCATCTCGTCACCACCCCCGACAATCGACGTTCGCCGTTTGCGTTTATCGAACGATTGCGCGCGCACGGAGTTCTATAGGGCGGAAAGAACTCCGTGGCTATACATACTTGTATATATACGAGTGAATACATAGTCATAGATGCGTACTACATCTTGACTGGACTGCCGTGAGGGCGAGCACACTGGCAGCGAGGTTGCGTCGAGAGTTGGCAGCTCTCCTGTTCGCCTCCTGGCCGAACAAGAAAGAATATCAACACGCACGACCATCCGAGGGTCGTAGAGTGAGCGAGGTGTGTGTTGCGAGATAGTTCGAAAGTGTGCAACAAAAAACATTTCGCGTCTTGATAGATCGTGCGATTTTTTCAATTCTTCGGTTTCTTGCGATTAAAAGAAAAGTGCGAATGCGTGCTCTGGCTAAGAGAAGACATCGAAATCGGGCCCGGAGTTTCCTCGGGGTGTTTTCTCGGGCCAACCGATTTGGCTAGCAATTTCGAAAGGCTCCGAAGAAGCGAGTAGATCGAATAAATAACATTTGTTCTCTGGATTTAGAAAAAATTATTTCGAGCAACTGCGGTCGGGAAGAGTGTGATCGTGGCTACCGGATCGAGAAATTCGATTATGAATGAATAATGAACGAAAAGTAATCACCGGGGATTGGAAGATCAACACGACAGTTGTTTGGATTAGTTAATTGGACCGTTTTCGTTGTGATTTGCTTGAAAATTGCTTCAGGCACGGTCTCGTTTTATTAGAAAAAAATAATTTGGTGTTTTTGTTGCTCGAACTCGATTTATTGTGACAGAGGGATTAATTCGTGTCAAGTGTTTTGTTGCATGAAGCTCGGTCCAGCATAGATTTCTGTAGCAATTCGTACGCATAGGTGTGAAGGAGTCAGGGGATCGATCGTGTTCGCCATTTTGCTGGTTGGCCGACATCCCGCGCGCGGAATAGCATCGCGCCGACTTCCATCTTTGACGAGTGGGGGCGTGCGCGCAGGGTTGTGGAGTGGTGGATTCCCAACAGAATCTCGTGTACCCCTTAAGATCCACGAGCGAGAGCCGCATAGCTATAGCTGTGCGAAAGGGAAAAAGCACAGATATAGAGAAAGCTCTTTCATCGGGTTTATCCCTCGACAGAAGAGCGACCCTTCATTCTTCATAGAACCTCGATCACGAGGGGGTTGACAAAAAAAAAGGAGAACGTACGCCTCCGCCTGAAGAAGTGGAGACGAGTGCGAAGAGAAGAAAATAAACGAGGGTTTGGAATTGGCGCGTTGACGTTTAGCGGTGTGTTATTGATCGAGCGCCATACTCGCGCTACGGTGTTCCCTCGGCCGTGAGAGGGTGCGTGAGTGCCGTGGAGAAAAAGCAATATCATAGCAGTTGAGTACGAACGAACGCGACGGATACGACGCGTTGTCGAGGTGGCGTATCAACGATTTTCAAAGTGATTTTCCAAAGATCCGAATAAAGTGGGTGAGACTAAAAACTTGACAAGGTGCGTGAGTAGTTTAAGGAATCAGGGAGTTTGAGGGAGAGAGGGAGAGAGAAGAAGAGTGGTATCTCATTGCCCTGAGGGAATAAGGCAGCAGGCTGGGAGGACGGTTGAGCGAAGTTGTGGGTCCCGTCGTGGAGGAGGCCATAGAGCCAGGGGATGCAACCCCGCTGACGGGACCCTCGAGGGAGGTCTCGATACCTTGGGCACGTCCGCCACCTCCAAGGATCACAACGCCGAGTCCACCTCGGCCTCCACCGCCGCCTCTGCCACCGCAAAATCTCCAGCAACAAAATCAAAATCAGTCTCAACAACAACAACAACAACAACAACAACAACAACAAGCCCAGCATCACTTGCATCCGCAATCGCAACGTGATCAACAACCACAGTTGACGAAAAGTCACAGTCAAAGTCAAATTCACTCGTTACAAACGAGTCAACACCAATTGCAACATCAGGTCAGCGAGCCCGGTAACAATCAGTCGGTAAACATGGGCACAGTTCTCTCCTTCAGTCCGCGTGATCGACGCGCTTCGGCTTACCCCACCACCGGCCACCATCCACTAACGACTGACTTTACACTCAACAATTTTAATTACGAGCAATTGAACAATGCGAAAAATCGCGAGAACAAAAGCGTCGCGGCTGTTGCGCCTGCCCCGACCACTCAGAACAATCATCCACCTACGAACAACAATTCGTTACAAAACAACAATATAAATCTCAACAATAACGACAACGAGCGCATCATCTCAGAGAAAAATGCACTCGAAAAAAATCTCAAAAAACATTCCTTGTTCATCAATGCTTTGTCGTGGAAACGATTTAGCACCGCGAACAACAACAAAAAGAAACTTGACAACAAAAATAAGAACATCACGTTCCGTCAGCCACTTGACAATATTCCAATCGTCGACAAGAACAAGAACATACAAACGCCTCAGGTGAGTCCCACCATTTTTCTCATTATCTTGATTATTAAATAAATAAACACTTTTCCTCCCATTTCCCACAAGCTATAAGTAATCAATCATCGTTACATCGCTTTTCTTCATTGTCACGAAACATTGAATTTTATTCGAACCCTAATCATACTCTATCACGTGGCGAACTTGATGTTTCTCGAGATTTCCTCGAGCATATGACGTACGCTCTTTCCATCGTTAGGCCAGAACGTCAATATCTATTTTAATGACTACAGTCCAGCTCAACGAGGAAATGAATGGTAAACAGTCATTTGATTCAGGTACAAATACCGTTTGAGTTCAGTCTTTGCTATACCACGAACCGATAGTCATGAATTACTAAAACGACAAGCGTTTGTGTATGGAACGAGTTCCACAGTCCTGTACTCGAGGAAGCTTATCTATGAGCAATTAATCGGCAGTTGTGATTCGTTGTGATTGTTATTTTCCACGTTCAACTCACGTGCCAATTTTATTCACAAACAAAACAAATGGACATTCGGAGTAATTTCGAGCCAGAAATTCATTACGGAAATGTCGTGATTAAATATTTCGCTTGGTTTTGTGTCGTTAACGTCGATGACGTTATAAACGATTACCATATCAAAGTTTACACGGCGTCACCGATGTTATTGTCCGTGCGTCGGTTCTCCAACTTTACGTACGACTCAACTTTTCGTCGTTCCTAGTTTCATCAGATTTTTTAACTTCGCCACATTGCTGCAATGGTCAATTTGCGAACACGCAATTCTGTGCTAACTCTCATGTACGAAAGAAGCGTCACGCGCTCGAGTTTTACCAATATTGTGACGAAACATGTTTTGTGACCTTTGCCCCGCTGCACAATGGTCTACCATTTCCCACACATCCATGCCACGCTAGATACTATTGCCATCGTATTCAAATCGGTTGATGTACGTAAGATTTTTTTTTTAATTTTAATTTAACGATTATATCGGTTTTTTATCAATTCCTGAATCAAATTCCATGCAATATTGTGTATAAAAATGTCAAAACAACGTTTTTTTAATGGGGAAAATGAAAAAATTCTAAAAACAACAAATTTTTATCGTAATTTACGAAAAATATTCATTTATCGTGGTATTTGAAACTCACGAGGAAAGTCGTTACACGGTGAAAGTTTTCGACACGTTTTTTTAATATACCGAATGAACTCATTATTTCGTTGGAGAATAATAAAAAAAGAAAGTTTTCACTAAATTTCCCATTAATTTTCGTTCGATTAATCAATTAATGAGAAGACATGCGTTTGGGTATAACACGACACGTTATATTAATAAAGTACGTCATACGATCTGAGCTGATTTACGCTCGTTATCGATTCGAGTCAGCAAGAATGCGAATTAAAAAAAGAAAAAAAAAGTGCGGGAGGTTGGTAACACTATAGCCCAGACCTTGGCATTAATGGACAGCTAGAATGACGAGTAACAATTCCGTATCTGATATATATATGCAGTCAGATAAATACAGACGTTCAAAAAAATATGCAAGTGAAAACATTGGACTGTTGCTCTCGGGTTTGTCTCTTGTCTCTTTGTTTGCTTAGATACTAAGACTCGCGGTGAAGGCGTCGCTTCATTAATGGTTATGTCCCGGTGTATGTTTATTACGTTTTCGCGCCCACAGTGGCTTCCGAACGGGAACAAAGATCGCGATTGCTTCCTCCCCGATTTTATAGATCTCCCGGGATCTATAACGACCTCGCGATCACTAACAAATGTACGCATTAGATTAAGTGGAATTTAATTGAGAATTAGTGATTTTAATAATTCATCTTTAATGCAGACCAAACCACCGTTATCGAACAACAATCACACGACGCACAATCCAACGTGTGAGAAGCTTGTGCAAAAGTACCTTCCACCGGGACCTAGGAAAACTGTCATCCAAGCATCAACCTCGGAATTGCTCAAGTGCCTCGGCGTATATCTACACGAAAAGTGCACGAGACTGCGCGATTTTCAAGCCGGCGATGCCGTCATGTGGCTCAGAACCGTCGACAGGAGTTTGCTACTTCAAGGCTGGCAGGTGAGTCTGTCATATCGTAGTTAACAACAGCAGGAGATACAATTGAGCGTTTGAACAATTAACTGTCGAGACATCGACTGATGGTAACGACGAATATTGATCCAAGTTTTCACATTTCGAAAATGTGAAGCAATTTTTTCTTATTCGAAATAAGACGATCAGCGGATAATCAGTCAGTGACAATTTCGCACTACGTATCTCACCCTGAGCAGTCGAGTTTTCGAGAAAAATGAGAACCTGTTTTCGAGATTTTTCTCTTGTACTGGAAAAGCACCTTAATTTTTCATAGTTTGAATAAAAAATACAACAACAACGTTTCAAACGATTGAATAAAAGATGCTTCGGTAGGTTCTTATGAATTTAGAGTACCCTTTGTAAGCTGCGAACTTTAATCTCGTCGAAGAACGACCCTCAGACGTTCCTCAAGCCCTGCAAGGGGTAGCGAATGCCCAAGGGTCCAGCGAAACTTCCTAGGCCGTTGGCGGTCATTGACCACGAATTGGGATTCTGTAGGGTCGCGTAGCTACGCACACTTAGATGCGGGAAAACGTCTGAGGGCGCGAGAGCTCTTACGCATGCGTGTAGTATCGCTGATTCAGAAATTTCGGCGAATTCGGTCTGAACGTTGATTACTATTTCTACTTTTTTTGTTTTTGTTAATATTTTTATCGTTAAAAATCAGAAAAGCAGGTTCTAAAAATTCCGCAAGATTTTAGCAGCATCTCTATAATTTTTTCGTGGCGTAAATATGACCTTGAAATATTTCGGAGCTTCAGAGATGAATTTTTATCTAAAAAATTCCGCAGCTGAAATGAAGAGGTAAATAATAAATGATAAAAATGCATTCAGTCGAGTTCCAAAGGATAAAAAAATGGGTTCCTGGCGCTTCACAGATGGTTTATCCATCCGTCGAGGGGGTCATTTGATTATTTTTTCTGTGACGCGAAACCCATACGTTTTATGCATTCCGAGAGAATCTCATCGAAAGCCCGGGGGAAGGTCGGTCCGAAGTAGGGGATGATTGTACGATGTACGGGAGAGATTTTTGTGCATGAATGCTTATACGTTTGTGAGTATGCTGCAATTCCATAACGGGGCGGATGACCCAAGGGGATGATGCGAGAAAACACGTGGTATACAGCAGCCTGCTTTCTCTTTATGGCCTCGTGCATATAGAAAAAGGAAAATGGAGAGGGAGAATTATTACGAGGCCACAGAAAAAAAAACGTGACAACGTTGCAAAACTACCCTCTCAGTCTATTCGCGTGAAAAATCTCCTATCGTTGAATTTAACCCAGAAATTAGTCCTCAAGTATTTTCTTTGCTGTTGAAAATGATTGGAAAATAAATTGTTTACAGTTTTTTTATTTTATTTTACATTTTCAAACAAATAAGCAGAATTTTCTCTGCAACGTAGAAACGAAGTTCACAGACAATTGTGTGTGTGTATGTCACGGACATTCATCTATGTAGTGTAATGCGAAGTAACGAGCAGTCTCGACGTTTATGCGTCATCTAGAGACCTCGGTAATCCTCTTAAAAGTCACCATACACGATCCTCGACATTTATCACGTGTTCGGAACACGTTCTCGTTTTACAAACAGTCGCAGATACTCGCTTTTCTCTTCCCGTGTCTTTATACTTTCTTCGCCGTTAGCTAGTCGCGAACTTTCCTCGTAAATAACACAACTTGAGATATTGACACAGCTTGAAGGGAATCTCTATAAATAAATCAGACTTAGCAAGCTGGAAATTCCCGAGCAATAGTTACACTTTGTTTTTTTTTCAAACCAAACGGAAAAATTACGTAAAATTCTTTGGAGTGTGTCGATTTTTTTCCCAAATTTTTCGAGCCATAACTTTTCATCGACGTTTAGAATTTGTACAATTCACAAATGATGGCTCTTCGTATTTGTATGATATGCATGAATGTCCCAAGAACTATGGGCGATGGAAAAAGCTGGGGATTTGCTGTTGGTCGATGGCCGAAAGCGTCAAACATTTTTTAAACTAAAAAATCACTATTTTAATAATTAGAAGGAATTAGATTCCGAGGACTCGTGCATGACAAAAGTTTTGGAGTGGGAAAAAGTTTGATAATCAGAAAATGATTAAAATTTGAAACGCTGTTCTTTGTTTATTTGATATTTGTTGCTGCTCCCTGAACATATTGTATGACGAAACTAAGATATTTTCATCTCCAAGATAATTCCTAATCAGAATCTCTGAATGGAGTAAAATAATATTTGCGATCGGAAAAAAATTGCTGGAAGGAAAGGAACTGTTGGTCGTAGCGAAAAGTCGGGGCAGAGCAGGGCGCTCACCCCTGCGAATATCGACCGAACCACAGCAACCCCGCATCGTCAGCGACGGCGGCACCGTCGTCGACGCAACGATCCCATACACACAAAGTTACACACTGTTTCACTCTCATTTCGCGTTTTGCCTTTCGCTTTATCTCTCCGATACGATTTTTGCGTTTTAAATTCTCTCTTATCACGACATGGAACCCTCGATGCAGCCACGAGGGTTGCATTAAGGATCAGCGAGTTATACAGTGCCCGAGAAAATCGTCACGAAGTTGCCGTCAGAATAAAGCAGAAACGACGGCGTGTCAACTGCTAGAAAAATACACGAAATTTTTTATTCGCAATGCAACGAAAAAAAAATGTTCTGCAAACCAAACGGCATGTCTGGCATAACTGTAAATATCAGTTATTGTGTCTATACTCAGGCCATTTGGCATATTTGCAGCTATGCGATGAAAACCTCGTTGCAACATTAATAAAATTGGTGAAGTATATGAGAGAGAGCTCAATTAATGTATGGCCGAGTTTAAAGGCTAGGGAGGAAAACCGCGGAGTGTTGACTACAGAACGGTCAAAGCACTTACCGCTTGACCACTCTATATGGTACAATAATTGAATAATATATGAACGCTATCGTAGAGCAAAGGTGTTTGCTTGAGAGGGTGAACTCTTACGGTGGTATGAAATTAGCCTACAGCGTGTGCTCTTGTTCTTGATTCGAAGCTGGTGTGTGGAACAAAATGCGGTTTTCTCTAGAAGAGGCCGAGTCCTTTGAAGCGTAAGCTGTTTATATCGCCGCGAAAAGCTTGATTTTCTCGAAAAGCATAGAGATAGAGAAAGTTGTGCTGTGACGATAAAACGCCCTACTGGAAGGGTTAAACGTGGCGTATGCACAAGCCTTGGGGAGCCATGGGGCGTGGACGAATGCTGCTGCGAAGCTGGTAACCGGGAGCAGAACGCCAGAGTTGCAACGCCGCTTTGCAATGATGACGGTGTGTAGCAACAGCGTGTACGAAGCGCGAGCGCATTCGCTCGTTTTACCAGCGAACCAGTAATAGCAGGTGGATGCAGTTTACCGAAGGTAATATGTGTATAGACATGGAGAATACACTTGTATCGAGGGCATCGATCCTCCCGGATCACCGTGTGGCCTCACCGTCTTGTTGTTCCACGTGCACACACCATCGACCACTTTTTCGCACGATATTCCATGTTGGCAGTGTGCGCTAACCCGACTCAACCAATCTATGCCTTGGTAGGTCTCTCGTACTCGTATCGAATACACACATGCTTTTCCTACTATAATTAAATCGGGTCGTGAGCCACACCACGTTCCAATTCGCTAATGACTCAAAGAACTCGACCGCTCAGCTTATCCAATGATCGTGATGATGACGATGGCGCTATGAGGACGTGAACTCTTCCACCAAGTCCGATGCCTATGATGCAGGCATGCAACTTCGACTCTCGGTGAATGAGGGTGTAAATAATAGTTGCTTCTCTTACAGGACGTGCTTTGCTGTCATCTTTGCACAATTTCTCGTTCTCGATGTCATTCGAGCTTTGGGTTTGGAGCTCTGTTTTTTTTTTACGCAGGAAATACAAAACCTCACGTAGGTTCGGATGAAGGAAAGCAATTTGAGGAAAGAGCTTGGCTGGCGACTGTGGTTCTCGCTTCTTCATTGATTACTCTTTTTGAGGGCTAACTTGAGTTTTGTTGAAACGTTACGTAATTTGGGACTTTCGATGTCGAAACTGTTGGTTTCGTGACATACAACATTATGGAGGAAAGATCTCGCTTATGTAATTCGTACAATTTCCATAATATCGATCTGATTATGAATAAAGTGTACACGAATGTTCGAGACGGTCGTTAGGTAGGAAATTATGTTGGGGAAAGATCGATAAGTGGCGTCGGGAGGCATGGTAGCGCCCACGATCGTCTCGGATCTAATTTGTGAACGCTGCTCTTCCGCCTCTACTGAAAGTTAATACGTATACGTGATATGAATCATCCTTGTGCTAGGGGAGGTGAAATACGTTGCTCGCTTGGAAAAATTGGTAAAACAATTACGAAGGGTCTTGGCAGATGCTGTGACGTAAATATGTGGATGGAGGATCGAATGACAGGGTAGTCGGTGTGCTGATGAATCGATTGACTCTGAGTTCTCAGTAGAAAGAGATCAAGTTGTTGGATCATTCGTATAATCAAGATCGCAATGACAAAATAGGCTCATCTCAATTTCAGGATGTTCCTTTCATCAATCCCGCCAACGTCGTGTTCGTGTACATGCTGGTGCGGGAACTGGTGGACGGGGAAGAGGCTTCGGAGCGAGAACTTCAAGCCACTGTCCTGACGTGCCTCTACTTGAGCTACAGCTACATGGGCAACGAGATCAGCTACCCGCTGAAGCCGTTCCTCGTTGAGGACAGCAAGGACAAATTTTGGGACCGCTGCCTTCTGATCGTCAATCGTCTGAGCTCCAAGATGTTGCGAATCAACAGTGAGCCTGGATTCTTCACGGAAATCTTCACCGAGCTCAAGGTATATGAGACCCCGTGGAGTCGGCCGTGGGCGAACGACATCCTATAAAATTCGAAGGGTCTGTACGTAACAGCGCGTGCATCTTGAATTTCGTAAATGACTCATGGTTTGCCTGTCGTTTGTTTCTAATCCCTCGATGTTTTAAATTTAAATCTGTCTCTTCTTGTGTTGGACTATTGCTAACAATTGGATGGTATGCTTTAGGGTTGCGGCGCCGGCGAACGTGGCAGTCTTACTGGAAGCGGCCTCGAACGCAGCCTCGTTGTCTCCGGAGTCGCGGTTCCCACCAAGGCGGCTTGACGGAGCTACACACATCTGTTCGTGCGCATCGCCAAGCACGGATGCGACGTTACGACCCTCTGACGAATCGAGGCATCAGGAAAAACGGCCATCGCAGCATGACACAACGGCGCCGTCTACCTCGAGCACGCATCAGGAGTTCCCACTGCAGCAGCAACAGCAGCAGCAGCAGCAACAACAAAACCAACAACAAGATCAGCAGGCGCGGGCTAGTCATCAGGATGCCAGTGAACCGGGTCGTTGTGTCGATTGTGGCAAACTCCGCAAGCTCGTTATATCCTACACGATTGAAGATTTGGACACAATTGGAGCGACCCCCTTAGAAAGTAAACTTCCACCACGAGCCTGCAGCTGCGAGGCGATAAGTTCATTGTACATGGGTGATGGGGCAGGTCCTAGCAACGCTGAGGAACAACATCATCGGCCCGATCTTCGAAAATTCCGAAGTGTCGAACCGCGATGGGCGAACGCAAGTTTCTTGGCACCCGAGGACGCTCTAGAAGGAGATTTGCCATTAAAACAGTCAATGGATGGCAATGAGTATCGTTGGGAGCTTCACACGTCCAAGACGGACGTTGATCTGACGCGCAGGGTCAAGTGCAGTTGTCACAATCTCACACCCGAGGAGAAGAAGCCCCACGAGCGTGGCGATCTAAGGAAGCATCACAGTGCCGAGACCGACAAGTGGTCGATTCCTCCGGATCATTTATTAGCGACACCGCACGATTTACGAAAACATTTGAGCGATGATTCGAGGATGGCTCGTGGTGAAGTTCCCGGATGGACGCTGCAGGTTCCGGAGGTCATGCCGAACCCAAAGCCTCGATGTACGTGCCCCAAACCAACGACCATTTCGCCGTCGCCTCTTGATGACAAAAAGGCAAGGTTTCAGGATCCAGAGAACAGAATACTTTACGCTAAATCTCTGACGACCGAAGAGTCACGACCAAGTGCAGCGGCAGCGAGTGAGATCCGGCCCGAGCTGAAGAAACACGCGAGCGAGGATCCTCGTCAAGGTGCTAAAGAAGGTGGACGAACGAAAGAACGAGGTAAACTCGTGCAACAAAAAGCTGTAGTAATCAGCACCGGGACATCGAAGAAATGGGATGTCAAGGAACGTCCAACAGCTTTGCTCAGTCCAGAAGACGAAGCACGCACCAAAGCCCAGCGTACGCGATGGGCTGGTATGCCGCATTTCTCATTACCAGCTGAGCGAAGAGATCACAAATGGCGCAAAGGGCAAGACTCGTTCGGGGAAGGTGCCAAGAGCAAGAGCCTGAAAGAGAGACCAAAGTACAGCGTGCGAAGAAGCATTTCGCCGGAGCCTGATCCCAGAGGCATGCTCAGGTTGAACAACCGCGTTGTTAAGAGATTGATATCGCCGGAAATCACGATAACCGATGCCAAGTGGGCACCGTACGAGGGTCATTCGCCATTACCGACAATTGGCATAAAGAAGCGTGAGCCAAAGCACTTGAGCGACATTAAATGGACTCCTTACGATAATTCGCCGTCGGACGAAAGTTTCGGCAATCTTCCGCCGCCCGAAGATCCAAATCGCTCACCGTTCCAGCATCCAACGCCATGTTTTCCACCGCCGCTTGCTTCGCCCACGCATGTCGTTGACGAAGACGAAAAGGAACGTTGGCGATTCCTCAATGTCATATCACCGTTTCCGCTGTATCAGGGAGCCTGGAAGGACGAATCACCGGAGAAGACACCACCAAAGAGATACTCGTCGCCGGAAGATCTTTCGCCACCTGTTTGGTCACCGCAAGAACCAGCCAGTCCTGTCAAACGCCAGAAACCACCTTCGCCCAAAAAGGCAACCGTCAAGGGCCATGGAGCTTCTCGAAAACGTGGCATGCGTGGCCGTTCCGAAAGCAAGCATCATCCAGGCAGCGACAAACTGCAATTGCCAACGACGACTCTCGTGCGTGCTTCCAGTGAAGAACCCAAGTCACGTATGAGGCCACAACTGCTACGATCGAAGGCTCTCTTAGAAGTGCCCAAAAGTGGCGCAATCAGCGCGGCAAAACGTTCACAGAGCGAAGAAGTGCCGCGTTATCGTTCTTCCGAAGGTTGGCGCGGTCCGAGCAGAGCAAAGAGCGAAGAAGCCTCAAGATTCGGTGATCCATGGTCCAGCATCGACTCCGAGTCTCCCGAGGTCCGACAGTACGTCACGACTGTATGAATTTGCATCGAGCTTGTAGAAACTTTTACTTCTCGCCCGATTGACAAAAGTCTGATATTTCTCGCTGTATGTGTGATCCGATCGCGCGCATGTGTGTGTATCTGAGCGTTTTTGCCTTTTTTCAAACTAATAATGACGTTGCTCGCAACAGCAGCCAAGAACATTCTGTTTGGCTAACGTTTTTTATAGAGCTCGAGTGCTCGGCCGAAATTTTTAACACGTTACATCGCAGCCTAGGAACTAATTGCCAGGAAATTTTATGAAGAACCTTTTTCGTAAGCTCTCGAGAAATACAAGAAAAAACTCCTCACCTTATTCTACTTATTGATTTTCCTACCAGAATCGATCATTTCTTCGAGTTGAAGTTTCACGCCCTTTTCACAGTTGCCAGCTATTTTTTCTCTCCCGTTAATTACTCTCGTTGCTTCATCAATCGTTTCAAACAACGACGTGTTTTTCTTCGTCGCTTGTTTTTCTCGTGGAGCTTGCGAGGCAAAGCAACGACGGCATTCCAACGTGAGATGCTTGCAAAGTACACGGCAGCGAGTGGAAAAGGTGTAACAGAAAATTGCAGACGTAAAAATGTCTCGAGCCGAGCCTAGATCGCGAATCCTCGTTCCTTTTATAACAAAGGCCGGTCTAGTAAATAGAAAGAAAAATAAAAGTAGAAAAAGAAGAAGCGTAATACAAGAGAAACCACTGAATGAAATAGACGTTGACGTTTGTCGGCCTACGCGGAAAGAGATAACTGAGAAGCGATAAGGACGTGAGAGACTCGAGGCTTTGCGAGAACAAGAAAAAAGGACACTGCTGCAAAAGTGTGTGTTATCAAAATTCCGATTCCAGGCTCGATAGTGAAAAATAAGGGGGCGCGAAGAGGCCGGACTGCGAACTCGGTTGGCTCGGACTCGTGCGGAAGGGTTCAAAAATTGCTATTATATATTTGTAAGTTTGTTATGACAAGAGAGACGGAAAGATTGAAAACTAACGACAAGTTTGGCGTGGAATATCAATTGAGACAACGAGCAAAGTGCATCGGAGGCTTGAGGCTTGAAAATTTTCGCTAAACAAACATGAAAGATCGCTCCAAAGATGTTCGGCAACGGATCGAACGTTGAAAGTGCGTAAGTTCTGGAAACATTCTCGTTCGTGTCCAGAAGAATAACAAGAATTCAAATCGCCAGGATAAAAGAATGAAATTTCGAAATAGTTGACGATGCCAATGATCGGGGCCGGTGACGAGATACTGGATTAACATGACTGTAGAATTAAACGATTCGAATAACGATAATAATTAAACGTTTAGACTGTAAGTAGCGATGAGGCCGTAACAGGTCGAAATAAAATCGTACTTTATATTGTATTTATATCTATTTATATATATATATAAATACAAATGTATGTAAAAAATACATAAATAGATATATATAAAAAGGTATAATATGCTGCTCAGATATCGAAAAACCAAAAATAATAAAAACGAGGGAGAATAATCATAAAAAAATAAATCAAGTAAAAAAAAAGAGAAAAAAAAAACAAGAAATCACTGGACAAAGAGTAAGTGGCGAGCACGTAAATACATCCACGTGCGTGGGTGTGGATGTGCTGATCTCGTTGCAGAGATCAGTGTCTTCGGGGCGCTTGGTTTTCACTCGCTCGACATGTAGTAATTCGTTATACGCGCCATAATTATAAATTAGTAGCATAAACTGTGTTATTCAACTTTTGCAGAGAAGGATTGAGAATTGAAAAGGAGAAAGATTAAAAAAGCCAATCGAGATATCCAAGTTTCGCGAGCGACTCACTAATTACGATCTCGAAACATACGAAGAATCTTCCGTAACGGGATTGTTAATTGTAATCGCTCGCGCGATCGTACGTAGTTTTAAGAAATTCAACAACAAACCGTTTTTTTTTCTTCTACTTCTTTCCGGAATCTCATCCGTCATTAATTTCGGTGGGTGATCGAACCGCGGTGTCACATGACCCGCGGAAAACCCCTGCCGGGGCGTGCAATATTTGAATAGACTTATTGATAAATAAATTAAAAAAAAAAGAAAAAGATTAGTTAAGAAAACTCGATTTAGCCACGTAAGCGAGGTATCAAAGGGTAAGCCATATAGTCTGCGTTTACGTCAACTGCACTTCATAATTAGCGATCAGTGATTATTCGTTGTGCAGTTTTTATTTAATATTTATTTATTTATTCTTTCATCAGTTCGCAACGATGCTCGGGTTTACCGTTGTCGCCATTTTATTAAACATTGTTATTATTATTTTTATTATTACGATTGTCACTGTCTGGTGTACGATGTCTGTGATGAATGCGTTCTTCTCTCTTCCTTGTACGATTTCACCATAGAATATTTATACAGGCTAACGAAAATGATATCACGATTCTCATCACCAATGATATTTATGAAAAATAAATAATGGGGTAGAAATCAACGACGTGAGAGAGAGAAAGAGCGCACCGAATGAGAAACGAGCGAGAAACGTTCCCGTTCTCAGAATATAATACGAGAACGTATATAGTGTATACACGTTTTTGGCAACTTGATTTTTATGCGATTCGATCCAACTTTTCCAATTAATGCTCTTACCCGCATTTAGAACAGAGCAGATCGGAACGAGTGCGATTGATATTTGAAAAAAAAAAAACATTAACCAAAAGGGTCACGATCTCGTTCTTACGAATACATACGTTTATTGATATTATCGCCATCGATGTATATATACATACACATATGTATACATCTGTATACATAATTTTTAGCAAAAAGTATTCGTACTTGGTAACAGACGTGTTTACTTGTTAGTAAACATTTATGAGAAGTGCAGGGATTACGTGATTTTCAATGTCACGTGTAACGATTAACACGAAAGTGGATCTCGCTATTCCGTTAAGCAAATATCCGATATATCATTTAGCATAATTTAACACTCACGGCATTCGCTATCGTTATCTACCATTTTACTCATTTATCATTTTTTTCTTCTTTTTTTTTGTTTCTTCCTTATTCTCATCCTCTGTCAAAGTCTCATATGTTAAATATACGAAAACATTACACGTGTATTGTAATTAAGTCTCCCGCTAATGTACAGCCGTCGATCGGAAATGAGCAAAAACGAAATTCACCGATGAACCATGAAAAAGCATTTTTTTTAGTCGTTCGAAATTTTCTGACTGGGAAAATGATTTTAATGGACGTCACTCGAAATCGTGAGCAAAGAATTCTGATTGCCATTTATTTGCTATGGAAATTCGGTTCCTTTTGACTCGACGGACCCTTTCGATGGTCAACTGGTGAATTGGTTTTTTTTCGTTCGGTATCGATTTATTAAGGGAGAATCAACGATGCGTTTTGGGACGAGGAATGGAGTAACATTGCATTGCGAAAAACATGAGCAACGATTGATCCAGTGATCCATGGTTCTGTAGTACGTATCGTCATTTTAATTCGTTCCGGTTCTTCACACGATTATGCTAATTATGCACTCCTAATCGAACGGAATGATCTATGACTTTCACGTTCAGGATTTTTATATTGCCATTACATGAGAAAGTAAATAAATTATTTCTTTGTCTTTCGCGCAGATTCAATTGAGCTTATATTTTTCTAATTTCGTTCCAAGTTCTTAAGGGCACCCCGGTAAGGGTGAGAGAGACGGCAACGAATTCTTAAAGCGAAATTTTTCCGCCACGTTCGTGCGATCGGAGTAAAAATGATTTCGTCCATTTTTGACATCGATCTTCATGGACCATTTATCATTCGATCGGACGAACGGTGTCGAAAAAGTTCAACTTCGAAGGTTCGAGCTGCACGAAGTTCATTCAAGTTTGCTCCATAAACGGGTGAAAAATTGACAAATCCGAGTGCGTATTTCTCCAAAAATTGTAATGACAATATAAAAGAGATGCGAGAGGCTTATGGACCAGTCCGTTTGAGTGCGGAGCAGCACGTAAGAGAACTCTGACAATTTCGTTGTGACATTCCTGTCCCAGAGTCGTTAAGTCGCGTGCTGTGATTGATAAAAATATGAAATTCCGCATCATGGGGTTGGCGTTGTATATGAAAATTGATACACACGTGAAACACGATGCTGCGGGAATCGGTACGTCGAATAAACTCTCGTCTCTTCCTCGGAGCGCTTTTGCATTATATTTACATTGTACATTGGGGAAATTGGAAAACGAGTGATGATTGTGAAGAGGAATGATGAAACAAGCGCTCAACGATTCTCCAAGAGTCTGAGAATATGTAGATTCGATATGGAACTCGATAAATTATTTCTAAGTCAGAGAAAACATTTGAAAATACCGAAAAGCTGAAGAAAAGGATACTGAAGAAGGAAATAAAATCCCAATGGTGTAGTACAGTATATCCGTGCTGCCATTAGCATAAAAACAAAGACAGCTGAAGCCAAAATAGATAATGAAGAAACTCCTATACCCGAACGTATATATTTATTAAATAAATATTATATATACATAAATATATAAACCCATACATTTTAATAATGTAATTCGTTTGCAGTCTGAGACTTTTTTTAGAACTTCTCGTGTTAAATTTAGCAATTTCATCCGTAAAATCGAACGATTGAGATCGGGCCAAGTCACACATTCGACGTTATTACATATTATCAACATAGATTATTAAACAAGAAAAATATGAAGAAAAGAAACGAAAGAAATACCGAATAACGAAAGAGAGAAAGAGAATATTAAGTGAAAAAAATAATCTGCGGGTTATAACTAGCCACGTATACTTCGATCGTGATTCATTTGTTATTGATTAATTCCTTACGTTGCTTCTTACGTATACACACATTAGTTGTATGAAGAAGCTCCTGGCTCTAGTCTGATTGTCATTTCTAGTCTTTCGGTTCGTTATCATTACCTTTGTTTTTCAACGACTAGAAAACCAGCCTCTCCCCGAATCCCCACCCTCGCTGCACCCCAACCGATACCCCGAATTATTTGCTCGTCATCTGATCCTGAAACAATGACGGCGTGTCTTACAGGAATATTATCCCTGTATGTAGAGCGATGCATTGCCTGTGCAACTATACAATATACAGCCCGTAATATGAGGTCGATGTTGATTTGTTTAAATAAATGTAAGTTCAAAAATCCAAAATTATCATGTTTCTTCATTTTTTTCTAAAATTTTATCAATTCCTTCCTTTTTCCTCGTCGATTATTCCTCTTTTGGTTTCATCGAAATTTCCCGCGGGTAGCTCACAAGCTGTGAAGTCTCAGCGAAGGAAAACTATTAGGTCGCGAGCATAATTGCAAAAAATGAGCCGAAATTTTTTTCAAAATCGGATCAACAGTCCGTTGAAAAATTGAGTTTTCGGAAAGTTCAAAGGGATACAAAATGGATCCATGGTCGCGTTTTGAATGATCGGTGCAGCCGAAAGATTGCAATGATCGATTCGAGCCTTACCAACTGTGGATACCGAAGTCAGAATCGGTAAAAGAAGTTTCGTTCAGTTTGAAGAATGTTACCAACTCACGATCGAGAGTGCGGCCATGACAACGTTCGAGGCTCGACCGACAGATCTCTCTATGGCGAGATATTGCCTGGAGGATATTTGAATGGCTTGTCTTATGAAATGAAAAGTACATTTGCGGGCTAGACAATAATCCAGTGGCTGCAGGGCAGTCTCTCGATCTCGCTTCTGCTGCCGCACAATGGACTAAACTTTTTTTCCTTCCCTCTTCTTCTTGCGCCGCTTTCTAAACAGCTGTAATGGATTCTCCGAAACTGAGTCACCGTTACGTTTGACCAGGCCGCGGTGAGGTACACACAGAAAGGAGGAGAAGAAAGGGGGGTGGAGGCGGGCGAGCAAAGATAATGTCTCATTGGACAGCCTCTTGATAGAATTCGAAGCATTACGACGCTTCGCGTCCAATCTTGCCGAAATCTATACTTGAGAATTCTAGTACCCATTATTCCCGTTTCAATAGCAAGCCGAGAGATCGATACTGTATCGACGACCATAAAAAACACTTTCCAGTCGAAGAAACTAAATTGTTAAAGTAAAAAAACCGAAAGAAGGAATGCCACTGTTGGTCCATGAGATCTGTTGCAACTGAGAAACCATTTTTTCTCTCCCCTCCGCGTCACCCAATAATCGACAAGATTTCAATGATTATCCGCCCATTGACGTCTCTGACAATCTCCCAAGTCCGACGAACGAGCTAGCGAAGAAATGCTCGATCTTGACTATAGCCATCGTTTCTATCGGGCGGATAACCAATAAAGAATTTATCGAAATATGAGGCAATCTCTCTACGCGCCATCGACCAGTATTGCCAGCCTCAACCCAACAAAAGTCTGGGCTGACCGCGTCTCTCGTCGCCTGGAAAAGTCAAGACGTAATAAGTGACAAAAAAATGAGAGATGAAACGCCCGATTGGCCGAGCAGTCAATCAAGAAATCGCACTTTATCACTGGACTACGGAGAACCAATCGTCCAGTGAACTTAGAAAGTGGAAAAAAATATACTCCTCGTTTTGACGTGCTGATTGATAAAAGAAGAAAACGCTGAGAAATCGCGTTCAACTTTGCGCGTCAGGATTGTACGCGACAAACAAAAAATAGTCACCGATACTCGCTCGATGCTCTCATCGGGTTATGATAATCGGAATGCTAAGAAAAGAATCGAATGTTAATCTGGTCCTGCGAATAAGGAAAAATGCATCATTAGCAAACTGTATCAGCGAATACTGAGCTGGAAATCTTCTCGTTTCTTGTCCATATGAACGAGCAGGAAATTGGATGGTTTGACCGGATTTACCGGCTGTTAGATGAGAAACGATGATGGAGAATCAAACTACCAGATCCGACGAGATTAAACTTCCTCGTGATTCCTCGTTCTCTATAGAAATTTGTCACCAAGTTCTCGTTTTCACGGATTTTAAAACACGTTCGTGATTCGCGGCAAAAGTTTTGAACTTTTTATCGAACAGTCTCTCGATAGCTGGCGTCCTGTATTCCTTGCTGCTGCTGCGTCTCATTTGATTTTTTGTGCAACGTCGCGTCTCCTTTCATTTTCAACGCATGACAGCACATTCGTATCTTTCCTTCGCGAACGAAAGAGAACGAGAGATGCGAGAAAATAGAAAGAGGGAAGGAGACAGAAACACAGACGGACCGACTGCGCGGCAACACACCCACTAATCTCTCTAATCCGTTACTATCTTTGCGCTTGCACATGTGCTTCGCTCCTCTGGCAATTGTAATCGCATGTAGTATCGTCCAGGTAACGAGTAGTGAAGAAAAATCGACGCAGTTCGAATAATTGTGAATGTCACGGTGGCGATAGCAAAAAAAAAAAAATTGGCCAATGTGTGAGCGACGTTTCGTATCGGCAATGCGGCAGTGAAGCGATGAAATTCGTAGCAATTGTTTTATCCGCTGTTACGAAGAGTTTCGTAGTAACGACAGCAAAAAAAATTTTCATTCGCACATCTTGCTGTGCCTCGCAGCAGCAGCAGCAGCCATTTTAATAATTTTTCTCTTGGACGACTGTTTCGTAATTTGCCATCGATTGTGGGGCAGCAAAAAAACGATGGCGTCCTCGTTGTATTTGTCGGGGAAAAACAAAAACGTTTGCGCACGGACGACTTAACCTCCGTAATGTCTATTATCGATCACATTCTGTTGTGCATGATTGGACAAGCGATTCTGAGATAATGATAATTGTATGCAGAAGAAGAAACGATTTATGCAAGAAAAAGTCTTTTTTTTCTTCGTCGAATCCGATAAAGATACGGTGAAGCTGGTGGACCTTATTGATGCTAAATGCATGTTTCAACTTCAACAATCGTTTGCGATTAATCGAAACATGCATTCGAGATACAATGCCACGAGCTCCATGGCATCAACCACATTCATCTTTTTCCACAATGGATTTTATTCTATATACACAAATCCATCGATCTCCATAGAACGTATACAAAAATAATGCTTCGAGCTTCTGCGGACATTGGAAAATTCCCACGATTTTTCTCTCAGAGCCACCACCTCGCTGTATATACAATTAAATCATTTAATGCCCTACATACCATACCTCACGATTCCACATACATACCGTACAGATGAGAACTGAGGAAAAACAATAACGACGCTCGTCGATTAGCATATCGACGCCAATCCCTATCGTAAATTCCTGCATGTTTTATTGCGAGATCCTTTCCGACAGAGCACCACTTCCTTGCAGAAACATTTCGCATCGATTTCACCGGAGCGATTCAGTGAAAAATGTTGCGGCAGCAGGGAAGCTTGAAAAATTTTCGTGGAGGACAAAAACTCGTTATTTCTGTGGAAAAATCCGTTTTCACGTCAAATGCTTGCTCCGTACGCGATTGATCGATTTTCCGCATGAAATCGTTGTTATCGACTGAAATTCACGAATTTCGTTGACTGTCAAATTTTTTTCCGCACGAACGTTGTCCAATTGTTGCGGAAATTACCTTCGTGCTCTGTACTCAATTTCCAGGGAGCACATATTCCCCCTGGGCTGGAGCGGTTGGTAACCGTTCGTGCGCAAAAAGAAAAAATCAAGATACTTTTTAGCAAAGTGTAATTCATCCCGAGGCTAGAACGATGCTGCGAAGGACGAGAGACATGGAAGGGTATATGGTGGTGTATGAATGTACGAGGTCCACGGTGGTATTTCTTAAAGTAAGAGTAACGAGAAGGCAAATGTCAAGGGATTGCCCGGTCGATCAGCCTCGCGGTGAGCTTAGCAAGACCATGAAAGCGCGGGAGCCTTATGCTCTATATCGATATATATGCTTCGAGAATACAGGCGACGAGACGACGGCTCTACACGTTCGTGTGTCGAATATCGAAAGACACATACACAGACGAATAACTGGATTTTTTCTATGATAGTCAATATTTCGTGCAATGAGAAGAGCGGAGACGTGCGCGCGAGCAAACGGCTGCTGTTTCTGCTCCAAAGGAGTGACGAAAAAACGTGTACTGTTCTTATATAAACCCGACCACGCCCTGGCTCTCGGCCATCCGTCCGTAACGTGCACCTTCTATATACATACACACACATTCATATATTCCTATCTACACACATATAAATATTAGTGCACGATATAATTCTGTCCATAGTAACTTTTGCTATTTCTTGCCTTCTCTACATCATTTATATCCATGTATTGGTAAATGTGTCAGCTTCCAGAGAGACTGAACGAATCAGTGAAAATGTGTGTGCTAGATGTTCAGAAAAAGAGAAAAACGTTACGAAAGAGAGAAAGAGAGAAAGAGAGAAAGAGAGAGAGAGAGAGAGAGAGAAATATTCTGGCACTAGTTGGAATACGGAATGGAGGTAGTTCCCGAGAGCTGAAATACACCGTAGACGATAGGATTCTGTGGTGCCATACAGGATACGTGTGATCGTGAGTGCACTCGATCTTTTTATATTAACATATATATGTAGTTTAAATACACATGTGTATATTCAACTTCTTCCGCGACCTACGGCTCTCTCAAAGATTCGATAGCCACGTCCTATTCGAGCAAAGTACGAGCCTCGGTTCAAAGCACAACGCGTGGGTGTCCCTGCACGACGACGACGACGTCGTTCTTGTCTGCGTGTGCCCGAGAATGGATCAGGAAGCGCTCCTCGTTCGTAAGTGAAACAAGACAAAAACATTCAAACAAAAATCTCATGATCGCGTATCCCTGTTGCGCAACCAGTCGAGCTATTCCTGGCTCATTCCCCTGCAGAATGCACTCACGCTGTCTTTCGATCTATGAATCTTCTGCGTACGGATATTGTATGACTCCTCTTTGTCACCACGAGATTTCCAACTTCGAATGCGGAACGAATTGTACGAAAAAGTGTTTACCTCCGGATTCAACGATTCTCATTACTTGGTATTTTTACTTGAGCAGCTTTTTTTTAAAATGATTTTTGTATTTAGTTTTCGAAAGACTGTCGAAAAGTTTGCGAGCATGAAATTTCGTCGAATTTAAAGGAGCCAAAAGGTCGCAGTTGCAATTTACAATCCGATAATCATCCACGCACACGTTAGGTACGACTTTTAGGATATTTGCTAAGTATAGTGTGAAATATGACTAATGATGCATGCAGCGGTCATGCAACGTGTGCAAGGACTTCTCCTCCCAAAAAGAAAAAAAATGAAGTTACTACGATGATTATTCGCGTATCGTTATTAAGATGATTTATAGCTCAATGAAGCTGCGTAAATGTCGAGATTCTGGTGTACAAGCAAGAAGAATTTGAACGGCATAAGAAACAGTAAAATACGAAAGTAGATTCGGCGATTAAATTTTAACGCGCGTTGACGTAATCGCAGCAGCAGCAGAGAGCAACAGGCTCGATGTAATTCACTCGAGAATCGTACGTTTGTGTCTTGATGCGGATCGAGCGTATATTCGATATGGTATTGAAGGTGCGCGGGTGTGTGGCGACGCAGAATAGATTACGGAAATTGCAGCTGAGGAAAAAAAAAGTTGCACAATGAATTTGGTGGTAATGAGAACCAGCCTCCTTCGTATATAGATCTCGATCGATGATCAATAAGGCGATAATAATTCTTCGGCTCAAACCAAAGTTTATGTATATGGAAGTTCGCAATACTTACGAGAACGCGTATATGGATCATAATGACTTCGTTAAAACATTGTCTTCAAACCCGTTATTTTCTCATCGACACGCCAAGCTCGCGAACAATGCCAATTTGAATAATGTCCAACCTTTTGTCGGCGAATATCACAGCAAGCTCCAGATCCTCGTGAACGCGGTTTCAGGAACTTTCTTCGGGTTCTTCGTCGCTAAGGAACTTTGCTTATATCTCTAGAAATCTTCAAGTTCAAATTCTCCGCCAATATGTGTGAATAAACGACAATGCCGAGGGTAGTTTTTGAGTCTGTACGTCTANATAATAATTCTTCGGCTCAAACCAAAGTTTATGTATATGGAAGTTCGCAATACTTACGAGAACGCGTATATGGATCATAATGACTTCGTTAAAACATTGTCTTCAAACCCGTTATTTTCTCATCGACACGCCAAGCTCGCGAACAATGCCAATTTGAATAATGTCCAACCTTTTGTCGGCGAATATCACAGCAAGCTCTATATCCTCGTGAACGTGGCTTCAGAAACTTTCTTAGGGTTCTTCGTCGCTAAGGAACTTTGCCTATATCTCCAGAAATCTTCAAGTTCAAATTCTCCGCCAAGATATGTGAATAAACGACAATGCCGAGGGTAGTTTTTGAGTCTGTACGTCTAATTACAATCTTTCATTAAGGGATGAGGGGGATGAGATTTTCCGCGATGTAAATTTTGTTCTAGCGTTCAGATGCTTTGATTGTTTTTATTCGCGAATTTCGCTGCATCTTTTTTTTTTTTTGTAAAAAATCCATCGAATAAATTATTTCGTAGAGGCGATCGAGTGAGGAAATGATCTGGGGCGTGTTTACTTTCTTTATCAGCGACGCGAGTCTTTAAATGTTTAGTGAGTAATTTGAATAATCAGCTGTTAATCCATATGTTAACTACTGAATAATTCGCGGCCGTGAGGAATAATTACATCCATCATAAAAGGCATGCGGCTGCTTTGGTAAAATAAAATGATTTCCGTTCTGTGTGTCATTTTTCCTCTTTGTCGCATTGCAAGACTCTTCCTCATATCGAAATGACTTGTCTGCTTTTTGCGGTGAGTTAATTACACGTTGCCGTCATTAAAATGCGCGACTTAAGTCCGAGTATGTCAATTCTTACGTACGAGCGATTCATCGCCAAGATCTCACGAGAATGGTACATGGCTGCGGGATGGGAGGGTATATCGAGGTTAAGAGGCGTGCGAAAAGATTCATCTGCCAAAACGTTGAAGCTCGCGAATTGTGCAAGCCACGCACAAACACGTAGACAATGAGGTGTCTACGTGCATACACGTATTACACAGAGTACGTGACTGTGTGGCTGTTAAATCTTCCTTTCTCCCGTCACGCATATCTCGGCAACGTTCTTTTATTTAAAATAAAATAAAACCGGCCCGCCCGAGAGCGTCCAGTTGAAAAAAAATATTGAAAAACAAGAGAAAGAGACCTTAATGTGCCCTCGAAATATATGTGTATAAATATATATGCGTATAGCTTTTAATGTATATTCAATATCCTCTTCTTTTTAATCGCAAAGTCTTCGGAAAGCAAAAGCGACTGCCCTTGGCCAAAGGATTACAACGACGTATATATTCTCTGCGTCGACCAACAACCACGCGGCTACGAAGACGCGGACGTTAAGTGCACCTTTTCGCGATGCAATTGCGCAACCAGAGCACCCTGACGTACCTGCGAGATGTCTGACTCGAGCACACACCGTGCACATAAAATCGCGAATCCGCCAGACGGGCGCGGTGCATCAATTACCCCGCGATCCGCTTCTCCGCCATATTATGTCCAAACTCTCGTCTTCGACTCCAAGGAAAAGGAACACGAGAAAATAAAAACGATGCACAGAAAAACGCCCAAAATTAAAGCGCTTCGGCGATCCTTGTTTTTGGCGAGCAACAATTTCACCTTCCAGAAAGATTGACAACTTTTTTTTGTCTGACATTGAGACTCTTCGGATATCAGACAGTTTGATATTTTTCATATATTTTGAGATGCAAATCAACGTTGCAAAGTACGCAATTTCAACCCAGGAAGCAGCTGCCTGGCCAAAAATGTAACAAGAGCCCTTACGATCTCATTCGTACATCAAACAAATTTCGCACAATCCTCTTCATCGTTTTTTGTCTGTCAGTTTCGCAAATTTTCGACGGACTCCCAGATTTTCGGTTTCCGTACAATAAATTCTGAATAAACGACGTTGTGTACGTTCGAGTTTGTTGACTGTTCGTGGCAATGTCCACACGATTACGGAATCAACGAGCGGCTGGATGGAAAAGAGTCTGCTCGAAATTTCAATCGCAATATGCAGTGAATCGTCAATATTAAAACATTGAATATTTATTTATATTGAACTCGAGGCACTGCTGTCAGTGAGCTAGGTAAAAAATAAAGAATATGAATATCCTTGTGACATGAAGAATGAGCTAGAAGAGTTTGCACAAAAAATGAGCTCCGGGAGGAAGAGAGAAAGAGAGGAAAAGAGAGAGCAAGCGCGAGAGCATTAAGTCGATGAGTTTGCCGAGATGCAATGAGCTTCTCTATTTCTTTAGAATCCTTCTCTGTCTTGCTTCTCCGTCTGGCGTGCACCTCGGTTCTCGAACGATATGCTATCCTCTGGTGTACAATATTTATATCCAGGTATGTGTGTGCATTTGTCTGTTGGTCGGGCGTGGTCCCGGTGGCCATGGAATGCGCTCACTTTCACCGAGGGTACTGACAACACGCTCGGTCAGCAGCAACCGCCAAGTACCGGAGATACATGTAAATATACATACATCCATAGACGTTGCACATATGCATAAATCGGTGCATCTGTATGGGATCGATATAGAGAGGATTGAAGCGCTTCGTACAAAGCGAGATGGCGAGATGAGGGAGAAAAGCGAGCGGTACTTATGTGCACACCGACATATATCCACACACAAGTCCCTCCATATGAATAACACCAACACAATGATGCATCTTTATATACAAACTTTAGGTACTGAATCGCGGAGGCTGCGAAAGAAGAAAACCAACAAGTAGAGGAATAAGGTGGCTACGATAACGATCACGCATACATCTCTAATTTACCCTGGTTCAGTTACAATTTGTATGGGAGCTTAATGTATATCACACGCTAATGAATTTAATGTGATTTTAATTACGGCTTCATAATTAATTAGCCTTTCTTGTCATTAATAGCCGAAACATCCCATTTCTGTGAAGACCTCTTTCCTGTTTATGCTCGTTTTTTAGGCATTCCTTCGTAATACCATGCTCAATTGCCTCGACTTCGCGTTTCCAGGTTTAATGTTGCAAATGCATGGGAAGCCACACAATATTACGAAGACGATTGCTGCTGCTGCTGCTGCTGCTGCTAATACACGATGATCCGCGCATAACGACGATACACTCGTGATCTCGTTTTAAAATCACCTCATTAATAAAAATAAAACTTTACACACGAACGAATCAGTTTGAATTACGTAAATCGAGAGCCTTGCAGAAGAAACACGCGCGGTCTTTTCGGTGCAATCCAAAGCGTCTGCAAACACAACCGATCGTTGCGCGGGCAGAAGTTTAACGACGAGAAAAGATTCGCTTCGGGCGGGGCTCTTGCCGTGATCGCATTACCAGATTGCACAAAAACACAACATCCAGAGGTATGAACGACGACGGACCAGCCTCGAGCTAAACTTCTCGCCATTTGACGTACTCCTGTGTCCATACCCGCAAGAGTTACACTAAATCCCACACTATACTACGAAAAATATCAACGTTCTGTTGTCACTCAACTACATGCTCACTTAAGAATGAAATTCAATCATCCAATTAAGAAAGAAACTAACTGGTTTAGCAGATCGTTAGAAAATTATTATTTGCTCATTATAACTCACTAATTATCATTTCTTCTCTCAACGCATTCTTTTCTTTCGTTTTCTCGAAATTTCGAAGTTTCCTCAATAAATCACTGGACCTTGATTATCGCACGATTTGAGTACAGCTGGCTGTTGGTTCCCGAACAACAAAAAAAAACAAATTTTATAAAACATTCAATAAATTTTTATTCACGATTTTGCGTTTTGTTAAAATTCATTTTATGAAAATCTATAAATTGTGCTTCGTTTCAACGTTCCGTATAGTCGCTCCGTGTTTGCTCGTTTCCGCAATACACACTGCGTGTCTCCTAGTCGATGGGCTTGTAAACTTTCCTTTATTATTGCCAGGTGACATTTTTTGAAACATTGAAGGAATTTTGAGTCATAATAGTAATGTTTATGGATCTGTGTGAATGAACTTGTTAACGTTTGGACGCTTGATCGTCGCTCTCTGTTTGCTCACTTATTCCGCAGTACTCCGTGGATCGTAGTCGATGCGCGTGTAAACTTTCGTTCATTATGGCACAGTTACATTTTAGCAAACGTTCCAGGAATATTTCATTATGATTGTGATATATATTTATGAATTTTATGTGAAGAGATTCTTTTGCGTTTACCATCGAAGTTTGTGGGAAAGAGTTGGATTCGATAATTGATAATTATCATTCATCTGATTGATATTAATCGATGTGATCATTTTTGAAGTCTCTTCTTCCTTTTTGCCCTCAAGGATTCTACCAAACTCTAATTTTCGTACTTTTTTCAACGCACATGTCGGAAATGATCACTCTCGTGTGGTTTACACTCATTTTTTTCGAGCAAGTCAATTTTTTGGACTGTGGGTTTTTCGTTTTGTTTTCGTAATTGTATTTACACTGATGAGATGAATCCTGAATAGTTTTTTTCTTTTATGAACGTAAAAATTTGAGTCTCGAAGAATTTAGGAATCGTGAAGTAAAAAGAATCGGAGGAGCGTTCATCTTCGATGTATCGCAGCGTCTTATTCTCTTGCTCGCATGACGTCTGCATTTTTATAGATATATTTATATTGGTTTATATACAAGATATAAAAAACCGGCTGCATTAATATTGGACCCGTTGCACAGCCGTGGCCTTCCGCAACAGTCCGAAGAGGGCTTGGAGATCTGCTTGCACTTTCGCGGAGCAGCCACGCCAAGCGTTGAAAGTATATGAACGCGTGATGCGTCATTTCGATCGGCAGACTCTTCGCTACATGAGCTAATTAAATTTACCAAGTTGAATCGAATGCCGAAAACGGCTAGGCCAAACTTTTTATGCTCCACACCGGGAGAGCTCCGATAAATTATTATCAGCTTTTGCCGGAGGCTCTTGCGCGAAAACCAGTTTTGTGTATTCGTCCACGCCAAAACGCGTTGTCTGCATGATTGGACGCGCGTGCTCCTCATCGCATTCGAGACTCACTAATACATTTGTAGCGAAAATACCTCGAAGAGAAACGGAAAAAAAAAACGATATTTATTGTGCGCAATTAGCTGTCGATGGGTTAATAATCGTAAGCCAATCAGCACTGAGGAAAAAAATTCTTCATCGAATGAAATATCTCATTGAGGAGCTGCCAATAAAATGCAATAATAAAACGAAAGAATATTTTTATGCAACATGCCAGCTGAAAAATACGAAACGATCGTTTTCCGCTAGAATTACGAAAGCAAATAGTTTTTTATGGACACCCTGTACATGATTTGGATCCGAATAAGAAACGAGTGCCTCTCTATACATCGATCGCTATCGGGATTCTCTAATGACGAGAGAGATCGAGCGGTATCGATCGACCGAGTAGCCGACTGAGGCTTCATAGCGGGTGTACGAGAAATTTCATTTAAACTCACGTGTATATCTGTGTGTGTGTGTGTGTGTGTTGTACGAACAATACGAAACCTAGGATATCGTATATTATTAAGGGCTTGCACGATCGAACCCAAACACAACGAGACTATTATCCAGAGGTTGCTGCTCCGATGATATTATAATTGCAAAATATATAGTTGGAATCGACATATCCCGATAATTGAATTCGATCTCTTGCGATCGTTCCATTCCGATAGATCCAACTTTTTTTTTCACGATCTCTTTATGAATTTCCGGTAAAAAAAAACCCTCGTCGAAAAATCGTTGTTTTTTTCGAGCTCGGAATCCTCGCGATGTTTGTAGAAGCTCCAAAAAATAGAGATCGAAAATCTTCTCTATTCTGGTCCATGGGTTTATGCAGAAATGAATACGTTCATGTGCCGATCGCGGCGAATCTTATGAGCTGCTTAAATGCTACTACTCCGCTAGTAATGGTTGCTGGTGATGGCGATGATGGGAAGGCTTAACAATCGTTATTGAACCACTGCGGTTCTTAATAATCACCCCAGTAGAACACGTCACTACCGATACTACTTGCTCCTCTATAAGGCCAGCCGATTCTGTACCGTTATGATTGCAGAGATCGTATATATTTATAGGCGAGGACGATGCAATACCACAATGAAGCGACTCCCAGCCACCAACCTACTACGCCCTATTTATTTATCATACAGCTATACAACAGCATATTATGCTTCGGTGTATATGGAACACGGATAAGTATATATGCTCTTGAGGTTGAGCAGCTACACCAGTCGTCCTACTGTTATAATAATCGAGCTAGCAAGAGAGATAAGGACTCACAGAGGAATCAAGCGTAATTTCCTTTGCAAAGGACACTACACGCACGTTTACGTATCAATTTATATAAATAATATTAAAAAATATTATGGCATCAAATAGTCCCATTTCAGCGTTTTAAACGGTTTAGCAATGACATGTTTCCATTCATTTTCCATCGTAAATGCCAAAAACTGCAACATTTTTCGTCGAATGACGTTTTTTCGATCAATTTTATATGAAATTTTTTTAAGTATTCGTTAAAATCTCTTCATAGTGACTCCCAAATTTTATAGAATTTATTGAAAAACGATAAGAATCGTGATGAGGTTTTGGAAGGTTTTGGGATTTTAAAAAAGGGACTGATGGAAGAAAGTTCATTGTTATCGTGAGCAATCGAATTTACTGTCTCGTTTATGAAGAAACGTGTTTCCTGACAAAAGAACTTGGTTTTTTGATGCTGGATCGTTCGATCGATGTAAACAGCGATTAATTAGCGTGCGCTCCCATTATATGAAATGAATATAACGAGTCACGAATCGTGACTGTCTCGATGTTGTCTGTGTGTCATGTTTCTACTCTGCTGTGTGGTTTTCTGTATTCCAGTTTTATCTCGGAATGTTGTTCAGCTGCTGAACTCTCGGGACTCGAATGAAAACTTTGTAAATTTTTAAACGATCGTTTATTAAGGACGTTGGGTCGTTACCTCGGGATGAAAAGATTTTGATGAAATTTATTCGCAGCGAATCGTGATGAAAGAAAATATTTGCAGATTTCGACGTAATAAGAATGATCGTCCCAGAAATTCATTCGTCACTGCGTGGCTGAACGGTCACCCAACCAAGTATTGATCTCGCCCGAGGCTCCTCAAGTTTTATGACTGCCGAAGCCACCCACCAATCGTGCACCCATCGCTCTCGATTTATGCGACCGGTACTTTCTTCATGGAAGAAAATATTGTTGGACGGGCTGCTGCATGAATATATCAAATATCCAAGAGTCTCGATGACGTAGGAAATGGGGAACAAAATAATTCGCCGACAAACGGGATGCCAAAGATGGTCATCGTATCTTTGAGCTAAAGAAGGTCAGAGAATAAGAAATGCGAGGAAGAAAATTTCGTTGGGAGAATAAAAAGTAAAGCAGGTACAAACATCGTGGGCGTAAATTGAAAAAAAAAAAATGCCAACGAAATCGGCTCGTCTGCGCATCTTATGTACATTATCTCCAAGACATTCAGCCATCTCCCGCAATCGCATTACAGTAGCGTCGATTCCCTCTCATATATATATGGATATATCCCATGAATGCGCATCCCAGCATGCAGCGATAAAATGAAATCGGTACTTGTGCGCAGTACGAATAAAACACGATGCCAAAATTGGCGAACGTTAAAGCCCCGGAAAGGTCAGACGGCTCGTAAAGATTTTAGCGAGAGAATAAAACGCGAGATAAAAAAACGAAAACAAATGAAAAATTAGGGCGTGGAGTCTGTAGTGGCTCTTCAAACCTCGTGTGTGCATGTTTCTTCCGCGCAAATCCATGTGATGCACTTCATGTCACTTTTATATCCCAAAACCCTGACCCCTTTCAAATACTTTTGTTTGTTTTTTTAAAATGTTTTTCTCGATGCGATAAATAAACAGGAAAATGTACGAGAAATTTTGGTATTTTAATTTTTCAATATTTCAATTATTTTTATGAACTGATCTCCTGACGTCCCGTCGCAACAAAATCAACAGTGAATCAATAAAATTATACTTTTAAACAATCAGTGTTCGTATAGCCGGGCAACCGAAATTTTCCAATTCGAAAAATCAGAAATTACGTCAACGTTTCGTGGAATCGTCAGCACCATCTTTTTCCTTTTTACGACAGTGCAGACTTTTAATTCTTGAGTTTCGCTACAATTGCGCAGACTCGAAGACGCTTGAAACTCCGTCACCAATTACTTAATGGACGGAACGTGAGGAGCACACATAAATTCTCTCTCTACATATATATTTATCAACACATTTGTACGGGAATGGATATACCTGTATATTTCATTTATTCTTCTTATGGGAACGCCTCTTCCGCCGGTTTAGGAGGGTTGCACCAACATTCGAGATCGTTAGTGATCCATATGTATAGTCTTCTAGATCGTGTTGTTGGTCACCCGATATTCCAGGAAGAGTCCCATCGCGGAGAGCAGACGTGAAACGCGCGTGTGTAATCGCGAGAACAGCCTCACCCGCTGTATTCTTAAACCACTCACACGGGCTTTAAACTTAGAAAGTGGTCATCTAACGAGATCTCTCGCGAATCGCGAATTCGATACTCTTTCATGAACTAAAATCATATATAGCAATAGCAAAGAGAAAAAATCTCATACACATAATACAGTAACGAATAAAATGTTGTTTTATTTTCCCAAGAAAAACGTTGTCAAAAAATTTCGTATGTGTGAACATTTTTCATTTTTGTTGTTGCTGAACCAATAAACTGATTTTTCAGACTCGTTCCAAAGCGTTAATTAAATTTAACGATTTTTCTCATCGTTGGATCGATTGTTAGGAATAGCAAAGAAAAAAAAATCTCATACACATTTAACGAATAAAATGTTGTTTCATTTTTCCAAGAAAAACGTTGTCAAAAAATTTCGTACGTGTGAACATTTTTCATTCTCGTTGTTCCTGAACCAATAAACTGATTTTTCAGACTCGTTCCAAAGCGTTTATTAAATTTAACGATTTTTTCCATCGTTGGATCGATTGTGGAATTTTTATTGAACGAATTTTTAAGAAAAATCTGCAAAAAATTGTTGAGAACGACGCGATCTGCGATATCTTTGAGAAAGCTTGCTCTGGAAAGAGTTAAAGTTGAAAGATGGACATGGAAGAGAGAGCTTTCGAATCGAGACAAAATATCGAGGAAGCAATGGGCGAGTTTCTAATTTCTGTTTATTTTTTGTTTTGTAATGCGTTAGCGAGATGCGTGCTCGAGATATTCGAAGGGGTTGTCGCTGGGAGCATAATATCTGCGAATTATAGTTTCTCTTATGTACATATTTCTATATGTGCGTATACAGTGCATATGAAATGCACGATATACCGATATTTCTGTGCACACATAAATGCTATAAAGTGCGAGCCGTGCGCGTGCGAGACGCTCGACATCGAAGATGGATGGTTCTGAAACCGTAGTCCGTTCCAAACACACGACTTGTACTACTTCCGTGCATCCACGCACATAGTTTGCGTACATGCGTGTCCACCACGCTTGCAACTCAAAAAACAACCAATCGAGTGCATAAATATATGGGCATTTTCACGTTCCTTGGACCAAGACTCCTCATTTTTTCGATTTCACGTTCGACTTGTCAAAATTGTACGGATTCCTACAAACATCGCTGCATGTTTGTTATTCACGCAGAATCGATCTTTTCCACAGTCTTCCAATTATTTCAGGTTGTTTACTTCCAAGTCTTTGGATTTCATACCAAAAATGACTTCAACTCAGAAATAATAAATAATTTTATAGTGCGTCGTATATTTATCGTCACATTTCGATTTTTCTATCGTTTCTGAGTGTTTTACGAGCTCATCCGTTCGCACTTGTGCTCTGCCACAGCCGAGCGGTCACCCAACGTAGTATTGACCTCGCTGGAGAAACTCGAGAACCGCAAATCGTCGCTGTCGCTCATTTTTCAATAATCTCGGTTTTTGGTTCATGTTTCGATGAGAAAGTTCGCAATGAACGAGATTTTGGGGAGCTTTTCGAAAAAGATTATTCAAAATTGCAGTGCGATGCACCTCTTGGAGTTGGAACGGCCAATGTATAAGTGCCACAGCCCCGGAAGCTTTCAGCTGTGCTGGCCACCAGATTTGCTCCACTATAGTAGACTGTATGACTCTGGTACTTTTACTGGTACACGTATGTAGAGACTGGACGGGCGAGAAGAGCGGTTTCTCGGCATGTAAGATGCGAGGAAACGAACTCTAGTGAACGGGCACGTGTCGCGCGAGAGCTCGGATCCTCCCGCGGCTCTTTCGAATAAATGAGAGTGCAAATGAACGCGTGCTACAGAGTAATACTTCAATTGGTTTTGCTCGAGTATCACTGGCTTCTAAATTATGCGGAATATATACCTGGCGGTCCACAGTGAATAAGCCCCAAGGAAAACAAACCCTCTTTACATGCACTTTTCTCTCTCGCTCTCTCTCTCTCTGTTAATATTTTTCTTACGTCCTCGTTTTCTTCGCTTTTTCTCTCTGTCCCGAGTGTAATATTACTTTCGACGAATATAATCGTAAATTTCCATTTATTTTCGAGCGATCTCTTGATCCTCGAGCACACATGTAGCTCGGAGCGGATTAATAAACTGTGTCGAGTACGTATATGAATGTTTTGTTGTTTCTTTGCTGTCAGCCGGTGCCCCTTCGTGCACTCCTTTGGGAAGATGCATTGGACTATTTTTCTTTCCACTTTCCAAAATGGATGGATATTCCCCTTGGCGCTGAAAAGAACAACGCCAATGAAGTTGACGACCCTCGAAGCAATGTGCTCAATGTCGTTCCCTTGATTTGTTCCGAGAGTGTTAACGCTTGTTACGACGACGAAGATTCGTTCGAATCTCGGACTAATTGTGCTCGTGATTTCCTCGCTTTATATCCGCCGCGTTGCTGTCGGAATGTTTACAGACGTTTCGTGCTCGGAGGAGAGAATTTTTTTTGCACACATTGATTTTTCTAATGAGCTCGAACTTTCGCTCTAAATACGACTGGCAAAAAAAGTGCACTTTTCTTTCACCCACCGCTTGACATTTTTGGATCACTCATTTTCTTTTTTATCTTTTACTTTTTCGCTGATACTTGGTAAACGATAAAAATGCGAGAAGATTGTGACAGATTCGCGCATGAAATAATGATTCTCCGTTCGATGGGTTCTGACGTTTCCGCACGTGCGTTTCGCTTCCTTCCGGACGCGAGCAGGAGCGGAGCGCTGAAAGCGAAACGAGTCAAAGAAAATAGAGAGCACGTTGATTTAACGCGTTTGAGAGACGACGTGCAGGCACTTTCGATACAAGACGAGAGTGTCCGAACGTCCGATAAATATTAATATACTGTCAGAGCTAAGAAAAGGAGAAAAAAAGGCGTAAAAGATTCATGCCTGTATAACTCTCCAGTCGTGAACCAATTAAAACGCCTACGATAAATAATGCACATTGAAATCAGGCTCCTGAACATTTCCACGTCTTAATTCTCTATTTGGATCACGAGAGAGTCGTGCCAGCTACGCAGCAAGCTTATACGGGAAATCTCATGTCAGCTCGAGCAACATTTTCCTAAATCTGCGTAGGTAAATAAAAACGCCCATATCTAATGGAAATAACATCAACATTTCACCATACCTGCTTCACTCTTTTCCGTCATCACGATCTCTCCAAATTATCGTCAGCATCAAAATTAACGCCCCGCAACTCCGAAAATTGCATTGAAACGAATAAACAAACGAACGAACGACTTAGCCTCCGGCAAATTCACTTCAGGCAGAAAAAAATCGTTTCCGAATGGATTTTTCATTGGGTCAGGGCTGGAAGGTCAATTACACGAGAACAAAGCAGAGGGACATGTGCAAAATAGATAGATTAAAAAGGCTCATGATAGAGATCCATGGATGCTCGGAAAAATACGTAAGAAACACTGGAATAAAATATAGAGCAGCTGGAAAGTAGGAAAGAAGAGAAAATTAAGTCCCGGTGGGTCCTACAAGAAAGACGCGATCGTGCGCCGTATTTATTTACTTCCGTGCGTTCCGCGTGGAGAGTAAGAATATATAGTAGCCCCGGAAGGTACCAATCGCTCTCTAACGCAGCGCGCTAAGCTTGCCAATGCTGTTGTCTCTCAGCGGGTGGATTCTTGATGTTCGTGTCGAGCAGCTTTTCTCGGAGCTCGCACATAAAGCGGATTCTGAACTGGATCGTTGGTACTTCGCTGTGGTCCACCGGAGCATCGATCCCGACAGCCAAGACGCCAAGTACTGTTGCAGACCAAGTTCCATAAGTGGGTGCTTCGCGTGTATATACAAGGACCACGCGTGTAAACTCGATACAACTCTTCCTGTGGCAAGCCGAGAGCGAACGTGTTAATTTGATCCAAGAGACGAGTTTTCTCATCCATTCTCCTCATTTTTCCTCACAAAACCACTGAAAAGGAAAATTGCACTTAAAGCAATTGCCACTTCTAAAAAACGATGAAAAAAAACAAAATTATCGATTTTTCTAATTTTTCTGCAGAATTCGAAGAAAACTATCGAGATGAAAAAAATATGAACATGTCCTTTCATCAAATTTTTGGAATTTGGCAGAACTTTGCATAGAATTCTATCAGGAGAGTCTGAAAATTATCCTGGAGGACGTGGGGAAGCTCGAGGGAATATTTGATGGAGTAAAAAATATTCTCCACATGCAAAATTCTTGATCTCGATTCAATTGATTTCTTCATACCGTAGTTTCATTTTTCTTAAAAATTCCCATTGATCATCTTACACGTAGAAATGCTGAGACTTATGCAAATGAACTCAGGAATTATCTTGCATAAAGAATCCGATGCTCCAAATGTAGGATCTTCAGCATCGACAGTGAAGAAAAAATGATGAAAGTTAAAATCGTTCTATTTTGAGTTCTAATGAAAAAGATTAAAAAATGAGTTTTCTAATGCATATATATAGGGCAAAGTATCGAGAAATCATTCGTCCTCAGCGGCCCGATGTCGGAGGCGTAATCCGAGGCGTAGATACGATGAGATAGTCGACAGCAGCTTCACCCATACGAGCAAGCCTTCTCGTCTACGAGTCTGGGTCTTGCGGACTTTATTCACGCATACGGGTGGACAGTAAAGATTGCAAAGAGGAGTGGAAGCCTCGGATCTGCTCGATTGGTGATGTTTGTGCATGAATCCTTTAGATACACTAGGAAAATGTGTATGTGTTTGGCCGGATAAGTAGAGAGGAGAATGCACAGACAACTACGACGACGAACAGAAGAGAGACGCACAAAAATGAGCAAGGAAGTGGACCGTAGTTTAGAGCAAACGAGTGAGTTCGAGTTAAACTCGTAGGATCTAAATATACATGTATAGACATTTGCAGAGGGTCGCAATTTCTATATTGGACATCTTGCAGCACAGACTTTCTCGCTGTTTCTACTTATTTCCCCATATTTACGCATGTACTCTCGTATATTATCAGAATGCCTGATTACGCATTCCTAATTAATTGGGAAAATCGTACACACGATGATCTTTATGAAGAAATTATATCGACGTGAATTAGAATTTATTTTCGTTGCAAATGGCTTCTTGATTCTTGATTTAAGTGGCAGGTTAAGTTACAGCTTCGAGACTGCGACACATTGCCAGTATGGACATCGCCCAGCATCCGGAGTGACTTTCGATTTCGATCGATATTTTACATCCCATGAAACGTTGAACATCTTTTTTTACCCCGCGATTACCTTCTACACACGAGGCATCGAGAATATATTTTTCTTTTTGCTACAGATGCGTTTATTATCTCCTTTTGGCTATTGAATTCGCGATATTTCATTGGCTATCGACTAGCGTTGGTGCTAGAAAAATGACATTTCATCGAGTTCAGCGACGAAGAAGATCGATCATTTTCGACACATATACTCATTAAACTTATTCAAATATAATTTTACTATTTTTGTTAGCAATTCACAACAACGAAAATAAAATTTAGTTAAAAATCGTCGATATTTTGTTGAACACGGATAACTAAATATTTTTTTGATAATTTCAAAATTTTCGTTATTTTGGCAGTATATTTGGATTCCAATGGAATAGTCAGCAAAATTTATGATTGGAACGATAAAAATTGGCTTCCGAAGAGGACGTCCTAGAATATTACTTGCTGCGATGACACAATTTTTGGGATTATTAAAAAAAAACGTTTAGTTGAACGTATCGAACAAAATATCGATTTTTTCTAACAATTTTTTTTTTCATTGAATGAATATCCCACAAATTTTTAAAACATTTTTATTGGACAACTTTGTGGTTGGTAATTGAATACTTTTGCTTGTTAAGTAATTCTTCCCATTTTCAAATAATTATAAAAATTCTTGAGTCCAGTATATTGACCGTTGCGCCCACGTTCCAGAATATTCGACAGTGCGAAATACCAGCGTGAAATTGAGTTGATAAATGGTGGCATATATTTCGGTCAAAAATGACGAGAGAAAGATAAATTTGCATGTTGAGTGATTTAAAGGTGGAGTTGGTTTGAGAACCGCTGGCAAGATCGCCGAGAGCAGAGGGAGCGGACTCTCGGCGTGATGCTGGAAGCACTTTATCTCCGGAGTCCGGGATGTGGGTCGCTCGCCCGTCCGCCCGCCACGCGAACACTCACCACGTACTTAGATCAGTACTTACATGTGAGTGTGTGGTCTTAAGGCCGCATGGAATAGCTGTGATGTGTTTTTGTGCATGCACATACGTTATCGCTTCCGTGATGCGGGAATCCCCGAGATTATAATTACCGATCATTATCGATATTTCGTTTAGACGGTGGATACGAATATTGGAGAAGGAAATGAGACGAAAAAAGGAGATGAATGCCTCGTCGTGGGCTCTGGGCATAGGAGCATTGCCAGAGAGCTCTTTATACTACTTTATATACACATATTGCAAACGTTTTATGCGCCCACGTCGAAGCACGAGGGTATTAATCTCGCGTACTTCACTCTCGATACTTTCGAGGTCGATGTATCCGCGCCTATGCACGTATTGCGAGCGCGGCTTTATTTTCTTGATCCTTTTTTCTTTCTGACTTTTAATTCCTCATTGGTATCCAGCTTCCATTGCTGGACGCAGCAGGAAAGAGAGTCTCTTTTTTCTCTCTCTCTCTAGCAGTCTCTTCGCTTTCATCTCTCAACGCCCTGTGAAAGATCAGGCAGCATCTTTGAACCAGATCTTACTGCGCACGTGACAACCGCAGCGAGAGACTCCTACGAACAGACATTGCGATGCTGGAACGAATTTTCTTCTCGCATTATTTTTTTATATGCTCTTCCGACGCTATTCTCGTTTCTTTCTTATTTATTGCCAGACAAATGTGGTGCAGAGAAAATATATTTGTCCTGCTCGAGTTTTTTTGAAGAACGAGCGAAATTTTCAAGCCTGCCCTCGTGTGTCGACGATAAGAGATGAATACCTGCAACTCGCTCAACTGCCTTCCTTCCCGGACTGTTTGTTATCACCGTCTTAATCAACCAACCGGGCGAAACCTTGCTTGCACGAAAGATCATATAATCCTATGCAAATCCTGCTTCTGTCGTCGCAACTTTCACCACGACTCGTATACACACTATCTAACAGTCCCGACTCCTTATCAGTCCCGACCAAAAAGGGCGAAAAGTTAATTCGTACGAGATAACTAATTTAATGTATTTTATTTGCACACTCAACACTATGCCAGTAGGTGCAGAGAACATTCAATCGCTACGGTTACGAATTAATGCGGAAATATTCGATTTAATTGCATTTGGAATCGCTCTGCCTCTAAATCCAGCCACACCGAACAATCTCGGTCGGCGGTACATGGCGAAATAAATCTTTTTTTCTTCCAATTCGCGGCTGATTATTTCATAGAAAATTTCAGAGTTCCATAACGAGTGAATAAAAAAATCCGAAATTTCAATGATTTGGACCATGAACACGAAATCTGCGCTGCCACGACGACCTTCACAAAAAGTTCTTCAAAAGTCTGAACGCAAATTCGTTGTTGTTTCGGAAAAAAAAAAAACGTTTCTTGGGAAAATCAATTTTTCGCAAATTCCGCAATGAATCGTTATCAAATAATCAAAACGTTTCGTTACGTTCGGCATCGAATTACCACCATTAGGCACACGTATGCTCGACTATATGGAGCTATATAAATACCACACAGAACGTTTTCATATATCTATATCTATAATGACATTTAAGCGAGTAAAGATAGAGCGTATGTTGCGTCGTTATCGAAGGCGGTGTTTCGAGTGCGACAGAGCGTTTGTTTCGTACGTGTATCCGTAGGAACATATACATATATACATCCCGAAGGATATAGGATCAAATTTTTTATCGGCAACGCCGGGGTCGAACGAACACAAACATCCACCTAATCATATGTATGAAAAAAAATGTTTGCGTGTGTATAAGGTGCATGGATATATGAGGAGAACTGTGTGTGCAAGGCTCGCGCGCGCTCCAGAGTCCTGTATGTTAGGAAAAAACGGCACACGCCTCGCAGTGGCATGAGGCGAATGTGTTTCAGGGCAAAATGAAGCTAAGCGTGTGTATTCGCTCTCCGCGGAGATTGCTCGATATATATCAAGTAAATGTATATATTTACGTATGTACTATCGAGCTCTGGCTATGTACTCGATACTTTGATGGTAGCGAGCGTTGAAGCTTTCTCTGGACCACCCCGCCCTCTGGATGCCCACTAGACGACTCGAGGAGCGCCGCACGATTCTAACCGATACGTTGCTTTTTCTTATTCCAGCTGTGTGTGATAACCAATCTTTCAAATATCGATAAACTCCGCACACATTTTTTTCATTCGTACACCAACTATTGTTCCGTCTCTCCATTTAACTTGCAACGATCGAAAAATTTTATTTGTTAAATAATTTATTGAATTTTCATATCGTGAGATTAATTCGAGATTACAGAGAGAAATTATCAGTGGGTTCTGCAATCTTTGTGTCTGTTCGCAACGTGTGGCTGTGAACGTTCGCTTTCGGTGCTCGTAAGAAATTAGAGACTGGAAAATTGTTTTTTCTTAATGAAAAAAAAAGTTTGTGTCATTGAAACTATAATCGATGTCAGCTAATGAGCACCTCGATCACCTGCTGAGAGAAATCAATTGGAAAAATTCCTGAGAATGTCTGCGGCTTAATTTTAACGAATTTTTGGCTTGCCCTTCATTTATTTAGATCGAAGGTAATGTTGTGTTGTTCATGCAGAGGAACTAGAGAGAGTATAGGATTAACGAATGCCAAAGGAGAAAGGAATAGCGCGTAATGATTGAATAAGATCGATTTAAATTTCGAGCGATGCCTGTCAATAATCGTGAAATTTATGAAATTGGAATGCCACAACATTGACGAGAGTACAAACTTATTTCTATGGAATGTGCCCAACGATTTTTAACTCCAGACTCGAAATGACGACAAAAATTACAAAATCATTTAATTACGAATCAATATTTCGAACGACAAATACACTAAACTGTGTCAACACTCGCGACAAGACGAAAAATCGTCTCACGCCTTTCTACTAAACTCCTATGGCGGTGATTCTCGACGCGATCTGTACGACGTTGTACAAAGAGAGTTACGCGCGAAAGATTGACAAGAGAAAAATAAAAGAACAGGAAAAAATGGTCTCGTCAGAAAATTCATGAGGATATGAGGCCACACCGGTAGAGTTTGGTTTCTCGTCGCTGAAAGCCTTGTTCCACATGACTTTATATAGTAAAACTCGTATAATTTGGGCTCACAATAATCCCATGACGTATATATTCTCTCGCGAAATGGTCGGAGGCAGGCAAAGCCTACTGGTTCAAAAGCCAAATGTATTTTCCATAGAGTCAGGCGGGTCTGGTTGAAGTATCTCGTTTGCCGAGTACATAACTATTCTTTGTGGCCTGTGGGGCTTCATGTATGGTATACGAAATTCATTTTCCACCTGGAACGCGCTAACGATGTAATCGATCTCTTCGAACGGTGAGGCTGCTGTATCGGACACCCAATTACATATGAGCATATACATGTATATATCGAGCCACGAAAGAGATCGATTCTCTCACTTTCTCGATTCGTAACAGTACTCACGAGAGTATATTTACAATAAGCATAGCGCATATACACGTTGGAGCAATAATGCGAGCTCCTTAGAAAAAAAAACCGATCGAAAACGAGTTTTTTTTTCGAAACTGGAACATCATGGAAATAGCGATCAGCAATAGTCATCGACAGAAGCAAAATCCTCCACGTCATTATCGCTTTCATTGTACACGCGAGCTTGAGCGATGGAAAGTCCAAACACACGTTAAAATGAATTAAGTGATCAACGTCAACGCTACATGGGGCACTCGGACAGCACAGCAATGCTTACCGCACAATTGCAACATCGAAAATCCTGTCTTCCTCTCCGGAGTCACGCCAAAATTAATGGAGTGTCGTTCCTTTTGCAGACAATATTTATTTTTTCTTGGAGAATATCATTTAAGGGTTTATTTCTCTGCTACCATGAAAATCTTTGAAAAACTATTTGTTTTTGTAACTCAATTTTTCTGAAAAGTGTTTAGCCATTATTTACTTTTTTTGACATTTTGAAGAAAATAAAAAAATTTCTCTTATCGATACCGATTTTTATTTCCCTATGAGATTGGGGGTTGATTTTTTTACAACAATTTTGTTGATTTGGTTATAAAAAAATGGTATTTTTTAAGGATGATGGGTAAAGACTCTGTGATCTTTACAAAAACTATTATCAACCAAGGTTTCCGAATCCAAAACTGACTTTAAAATAATAATTTTCCTATTTGAAAAATATAATCCGTGACAAATCGATATTTTCATCTAATTTAAGGGATAAAAATATATGTCTAATGACCAAATTCTGACTAGCGTTGTACATTGTAAAACGAGGCGTTTGACAACGCGTATAAAAAAAAACTGCCGCCACGGTGGTCGGATATAAATTATGTTGTTTGTTAATATTTTAATATTTCAATGGATTTTTAGTGGGAGAGTCCAAAAACTAAAACACGTATCCATCCAGGAAATACATCGATCTCTCTTTTATTATAAAATCTTGGGAATAATGACTGGAAAATATAAGAAACTTTTGACTATTCTATGCTGGTGGGCATAAGTGTCAAAAAACACTGGAAATTTAATAATTAATTACTACCGAACTGGATGGTAAATAATATCAAAATTTGGCACGTCGATTCTACGCCCACAAAAATTGTCAACCCTTTCTTTTTGGATTACTCAAATTCATCGATTGTCCTTAAAGAAATGATTGTTATATTTTTCTTTCCGTATGAATAAACAAAGTGAAAAGTTAATTGGAAATAGGTACGAGTAGGTGAGTCGAACGTCTCTAAAAATGTCGAAGAAGGTGAAATCGTCGAGTGTCTCGAGAGTATCTCCAAGCAAAAGCGTAATACAAGAGGAAAACGAGAGCTCGCGGGAGATCGAACGTACGCACAGAGACGCGAAGGCCGGTCGCGCACTCTCCGCACCGTGACAAGATGTGTCCCCCGGCTCAACCCGCCGCCCCGCAAGCTATATAACTCTCGATGACCAAAACTAGAGCACTTTCAGGCCACCGCCACCGAGAGCCGCAACGCTCCGACCACGCCAAGGCGGAGACACACCAGGAGAGTCCAGAAGCTCTTTCTCTCTCCCTCTTTTTATTTCTGCTGGATACTGAGGTGATGCTGGAGTGATGTCCGCACGAACCACAGACCGGAGAGAAGGGAACCTCTCGTCTTTCGCGGCGTCCACACCGCTTTGTCACCCTGAAATTCAAATCACACACCGCGCCGTCGAAAATTGCTAACTTAATAAATAAATCGGAATCGTCGCTAATTAAAAATCACAATTAAAATCCCGACGTACGAATAAACACTCTGAATCCAAAAACCGCCAAAATATTTGAATCTAGTAGCTACAGCAAGAAGAAAAACCTATTCACCGTCTTCGATTAATTGCTCGATCCATTTTAAACGTTTATGAAAATTTCATTTAACCGCGTCATTGGAATTCAAATTCCGACACGATTTTGACTCCTCGCGAAACTTTGCATCTCTATTTCGTTCCTTAAATCTCGTTTCCTCGCAATTGGGAATCTCGGTTTGGAAGAATGGATGAAAAATTGTAAAAAATTACGTTTAATTGAAATTCCTTCGAAAATATTTCTATGGGAGCTTTTATACACACCGAACATATACATAGCGAGGGCATTACAGAAACGATGCGGCTGTGGCTACGAGTGAAAGTAAATGCTGTCGACCAGCCACGCGTTCTGTACTATGAACATTTTTGTATGTGTGAGCAGCAGCCCAACACGCACATTTATGCACGTTACTCTAGACGCTCCTGTACGTATAGGGATATAAAATTATAGAGACGACGTAGAGGAGGACACGAGAGAGCTCGAGAATCAACATTTAAGAGCAAGAGAGCGGGGGGAGGGAGGATTCTGGTGTCGTTAGAACTGTAACACGCACACTAGGGCGTAACGCTGCAGTGGATGTATGCGTCCATAGGAATGGCACGAACGTGAATCGCCTATAATATCCGGAGAAGATAAAAAAAAGAACGTCGTGGGCTTAATCGAGAAAGACGGGAATAGTGTCCCTATCGCGCGAATGTAAGTATCTTTGCTATACGATGCTGCGTCTCAGGTTTGCTCTCTCGAGTTGCGAAACTCACGAGACTGGTCGTCCACCCGAGAAAAGTCGAGCAAAGACCCATCATTTATGCGGCACGTTGCTCTCAACGATTGTCACTCGACGATCGCGCAGAGAGAATGTTGGATTATATGGTCAGCAGATATAGACTTTCGTTTCTCTCCGCTCTGCCTTCGGACCAGCTAGATAGAGTATCAAAAAAATTGCGATTTAACACCTTTTACATTGAGCCTGGAATTTGAGCCGCTTTTTCTTGGTAAAAACACTTTTGCCGTGTCATAGAGATGTTTCTAATTCATTGTAACGAAAGTCGTACATTTGTGGAATTCGTCAATTACTTAATTATCTTCGTGAGGTGATGGAATGAAAAATTCGAGTTTGGCTTTGGTGTAAGATTCTGCAATTTTTTTACGTAACAAAATTGAATATTTGGATCCAACGGTGCGATTTTTTTTTTGAATTTTTTCTATTTTTGTACTTCGCGAAATTTAAATTACTCGAACAAGTTCGTATTAGGATTAGTTTTATGGGACTGAAAGAGCATGATCTCTTTACTAAGCGTGAATGACTAGCGATCTTCATTGAGTTGGCGATCTCATTGCACATCGTTGAGGCGATTTTGCAATTAAACAAAGTTTCATGCTCGGTCTCGATAATTTAATGTCGTCACCGGTATTAGAGATGGAGAAAACGAAGGATCGGGCTTTGGAGCGCGAAGCGGGAGCAGCATCGTGATCGCGAACGGGTTGCGCTGCTGCGTCCGGTCCAGGAGCGAATCGGTCGCGGGGGCGCGGGGTAAGAGACGTCGATCGTTTGCCGATCGTCACGGCTCAAAGACCCCGGCGCGGAGATATTGGGTGGTACCGCGCGCGACGATCGGAAGGCCGTTAGACACGATATTGCGATCTCGAGTGCTGTTCGCTGCTCCTTTTGCTTCGCCGATTTACCGATCCTGTCTGAGCTTCTAATCGAGTTATAGAAGGAAGCGGTTTGCCCGGTCGTGCGAGCGATCAACCGAACTACGGACTGCGTACACTTCTCTCGAATAAAATCAATCTGCATTTATCGTCTTTCCAATATAAACTAAGCTTTGCAAACCTCGCTGCATTTACATTTAACGCGTAACTCATTTTCTGTCATTACGACGACGTAACGTTGTCATATGCAATATTCCCATGAATCTCCAACATTTTAATTAAGTGGCAACTCGCCGTTTCCATTTACTTCTTGTTACATTTCGAGTTTCCCTGTCATATCGCTCTTTTTATCCGCGGTTCGCGGTTCGAATTATTCGGAGAAATTCTCGATCGTCTTATCCAATTGCGTTTCTCTTCTCTCCGATTTTTAGTCTCGCAAAACTGTGGCGAAAAGTACCGGAAGAAGCCATGGATATGGCTTGTATTTTGTGCTCGCAGTAGGAGCAATTTGTACGGCAATTTCACGAATGCTTATGCCTTGTTCGCGCGCGAACCGGTGCATACTGGGTGTCCCATAACTCTTGCCCCACAATAAAAAAACAAATCTATCGTGTCTCGAGAACTGTTTAACTCTTTTTTCCCTAAAGGAACATCGACGAGCTACTAATCATCAATTTACGTTGATCCCAAATTTTTGCATTTTTATTTTTCCCCGAATGTTAAATCGTACGAATAAACGTTTGGCTCGCGGACACTCAGTATATCAAGAGACGCGGTAGCGGCTCGACGCCAAGTATTAAAAATAAAGCGTATTTTTCTATACAACTATAAAAATATAGATTTGTACACTACCACCTGCGATACTTTTTCTTATGTCTTCAGGAATCCTCTTAGTTTCTCGCAACAACGGAGCAGGTCTCTCGAATTTAAGTGTGTATCCTACATTTTTTTTATAGTTCATGTTCTAGCAGCGTTGTATCGCAATCACCAAGTTTTGTGTGAGCCACTTTTACAGCGCCTCGAAAATATACTTAAACGTAGAAAAAAGAACGGTTGGAGAGCGAGAGAGAGCGAGAGATATTCTTTAGTTTGCGCTCGAACGACTTCCCTGTTACACCGAAATCTCACCCAGTTTCCTTCTGCCTTCTCCAGCAGAGACGCCAACGGAATATTCGGGTGAAAAGCTGCACCGCAGGCTACAATTTGTCGAGTTATGTCAAATAATAAGCCCGCGAGATAAATATGAATTGGAGTTCGCGAGCAGAATGCATCGTCCGCAAAAAAATCTGCTGCGAGATGAAAGAATGATCGGAACAAGTAATACATTGGGCTCGATATGATCATCGTTTTTGCAGACGAGCTCCGTGCACTCGAAGCGTGAAGCTGAGAATTATAAACGATTATTTATTTTTATTGGCCCTGCCTTCGCGGTTTTTTATCAACTCATCCCCGACACGATAGTACAAAAAAAAGACACAAAAGGAAATAAATTGCGACGGTTTTTTTGCTTGCAAATTCATATTTTTACGCACAAAAGATCGAGAACGTATCTCGTTGTGTAAATAAATACTTGGGACACAACTATACAAAGAAATATAAATATAGAAATATTTTATAAGAACATTATTAGCATCGCGGACCACCCATGAATCGACCCTATAAGTCGAAGCCGCGACGAGCTTTGAAAAGTTGAGTATATTCGGGCAAACGTTCGTATATGTGCAGTGCATACGATCACAGTCCTTCAAGCTTATAATAAGCCTTGTGGCACACCGCTCATGTCGCTTGCCCTACGTACACGTACCGCTCGTGTACCTCCCATCCATGGATATCGATTTATAACGATATATCGACGATCCTCTATATCGACGTCAATATACGGTCCTTTTTCCGCACTGTAAACCACTTCCAATGAAGCAGGAAGAAGAAGAAGAATCGCTCATCATTCTTCACAGATATTTATGTTTCCATGTCCACCTTAAATATACTAAAGTATTTTTATTATGTTATTTAACCCATCAACGGTCGTCCTCCGAACACTCTGTACATGAGAATTTTCCCCACATGTTCAGTAATAAATACTTGACGTGATTAAAATGGGATCCTGAGAATAATTTCTCTCAAGTATATTTGTGATTATTGAATAATTCATTACTTCAGAACTGAAAATAATATTTTCTTCCCTTGGCTATTGGAAATCGAAACAGCACACCCTCAAAATACCAATTTGTTTTTGAGGCTTGAAAAAAAAACTTTTTGACGATTCTCAAAGACAAAGATGTGCTAGAAACGATAATAAATCATGTAATTAATTTATTGTGAAGGAAAAATTTACAAAAATACCGGAGACGAGCAGAAAACTTGGAGAAAAAAAGTTCTCGTGGTTTCGACGTACAACGTTTCGGGCGCAGGCTCTTGCAGCTTTGCAAACACCGGACATGTTGAACAATCATGAAACCAGCAGCAATTTTGTTTCAATGCTGCGTGCACAGAAAATTAATTTGAAAAAAAAAAATACATAGATATATACATACACATAGTGAGTGTACATAATAGAGCATATGCTCGTGAGATTCAGTTATTATATCATGCAGTCTGACTCTGCTACTTATTTCTCCGTTTCTCGAGACTCGCAAATGTTCGACAACGCAACAGTTTTAATGTCCATATCGGTAGGAAGATTTCGCGTGATTCACTGCGTATTTTCCTGAAACGATCTCGCTTCAAATTAAATCCGAATTATGACGAATGAGGCAGAGATTCCTGATACAAAAATAAGGAAACTTTCTTAATACTAAAATTATGCTCGAATCTATACACGAATGCGAAGCATACAGGAACAAACTGGTATGCGAAGCAACTAGTTAGATCGATGAATTATTCGTCCAACTACAATTGTGGAAATTAGAAAAATATTGTTTTTTGTTTATTTTTGTACCTCTCGGTCCCTTGCACAAAAAAAAGGTCAGCAAAATCGCAATATGGTAATTCTGAAGGACTCACATATGAACTAATTTGTACTTATTTATAAAGTGACTTACAAAGTGAAAATTGTTGAAATAATGGCCTGGCAAAACGAGTGGAATGAGGAAAGAATTTTTCGAAGGATAAACTCATTATGTCTGTTTCGTTAAGTTTTAGTGCCTCTGGAACTTTGAGGTTTAATAAATTTGAATGATAAAAAAGGAAGCAGCCTGAGATTCGAAAATGAATCGAGATATTGATTCGTTGAGTAATCAATCGGTTAATTTATTAATCGGTCATCGAAGATGTTCCAGACAATTCGCTCTACATCCAGGAAGCATGTGTTCATGAAACTAGAATGGCATGCAACGTTTTTATCGTATTTACCGTGAATATATTAACAAGTTTTCTTACAACACTTTACGATGGTTTACCGTAATGAAAATATTTCTCCGCACGTTCTAATTGTATTTGCAAGTTGCAGTAAAAATTTTCTTTAATTACCACGTCGTGGTGCTTCGAAACAAGACTATTTTCCAATTATATCGGAATTAATGTGATGACGGGGGAAAAAAGATGTTGAAAGTTGTCTACGTCCTGAAAATTGAAAAGGAAATGAAACTCCTCTTCGATCAACTCTTTTTATTTTAAATTTAACGAATGCGAACAATTCTTTGTTTGTTCTTTTTCGTTTCGATTGTTATTTCTGACGCTATCGTTTTCCCAGAGCTGATCTAATGGTTATGGCTTCCAATACGATTGTTTTTCTTCGTCGTTCAATGACTTATGGTTGTCGATTTAATAACGCCGCTCCGCTTCAGACGAATTTGCCTCCAACAATGTAAAAAACCCGGAAACATTGGATAAAACACCGAAGAATCTTTTAGAGACTTGGAATCCCTACACATTCTAATGGACTGTACTTTTATCCCGGAAAGACAAAGTTGGCTGTCTTCTCCTCAGCGAGAGTGCACCAGACACGATCGAGTATCTCTCGATGGAGCTTAAAATCCATTGGTGCGGAACGAAACGATCGCGTTAACGAGCGTACTGTTTTTCTTTCAGCGACCACAGAGCAAGATGGAGGCAGAAATTAAAAAAAGTAAACGTATCCTCGACGGCAGAAGAAGAAAGAGTGGATCGCCTTCGCGAGAGACGAAACGCTCGTTTTCTGCCCCTTTTTCTCGCGATTCTCATCCACACCTCTCTCCCCTTTATTCGCACCATAACGAGCTGACATTTTGTCGAGATAAACCGTCAAATTTTTTTATCTGGGCCGCTCCTTAATAAAAGATTATTTTAATTGACGAAATATCAATACAATTTAACAAATTGGACATTAGTTACGACGGTTTCTACTGTACGGACGAAAAATTCTCGAATGCTGCCACGCCGTGTTGCCGTGGAATGTTTCTTGCGCAATGCTCTCCTTCCCCGATGATTTACGCGTACAAATGAACAAAGTCGAAGAGTAAAAGTGGATGTTAACAAAACGAGAGATTCGTTTATTCCAGTGACTTCTTTATTGTAATCCAACGACAGGAGCACTTTATTACTTTATATATTGCGCCCTCGGCATTCATGCCTAAGACAGATGGACTTGCGATTAAGCTGAACACCCTCTTAAATCTTCTCTTATTATGTTCTTCCCTGGAGATTCTCCCACTGCTGGCTATTATTAACAATACGCGGTGTCTCTTTCGTCGTTTATACTCAAACAGAGAGGCAAATTTTTTTTCCGCATTATCTCAGAATCAACATGTTTCTATTTCTCGTTATCGTTCGTGATCTGCAGTCGTGTCTGGATGGGAATTTTGTCCAAGTTATTCTGTAGCTGGACCAAGAAGACTCGCGAATGTCGCGACCGAACGAATCGCGTGGACTCCTGGAAAGTTTTCTCATGTCGAGTAACTCTCGAGACAAGCAAAGGGCCATTAATAATTTCATTCAATTGGAATCCAGTTTTTTCAACCCTTAAATAATGCATGGAAAATTTTCTTAGCTCAACTGGGAGAAAAAGATGCATATGGTCAACTCGACAGTGGTTAAATAAATTGTAATTGCATATTGAGTGGTTCTTATCGTAACTAATGATTCATCGAACCTCGAATTGCGACTAGAAACTTTAAGCGATTGAAATATCACGAACGTTTGTTTTTTTTTCTCCTCCGTGGGACGAACCTGCAGGATCCGAATCTCTTATTTTTGTTCAGGAAGACAAACCTTTCTACCCGTCTCATATATCGACGCAAGAGTCATGCCTCCGCGTACAACGCTCTTTCGTTTTTCTGTAAATCGAGACTATGCAGTGTTCGCACCTCCACATATATCGCTTTTTATCTTTCTTACTCTCGCTGTCTCTGCGCCCTTCTTTTTTCTGCTGTCTTTAATGCAGACCCGTCTACAACAGGTTTTTGTGCTCCAACGACCGGCAAGAGACGAGAAATGCTTCGAGAGTGTCCTCGCGGATGTCGGTTAGCAGTTTCCTGGGAGAGTTGAGCGTCCTTGAAGCCGTTATCCGCTCCCTACACGTACGTCATAAGCAAACTCTGTGCGTATCCAATAAACATATGACTGTACGCATATGCTCGAATGAGTAGAAATTCATTTTTATAAATTAAAATAGACCTCAACAAACTTCATCGAAACTACACCCACTCAGACACGCCTGTCCTTTCCTTTGCATCGTCACATATATAAATATACAAATGGGTACTTTTAGATGGAGAATAAATGAGCATTTTGGTGATCTTAATTAAATCATTGCTGTAAGGCAAAATCAATCTTCAAGAGGTTGTGCTCAGCCATCCATCCATCAATCCATTTACAAGGTTCGATGCAACGACTTCTACAATCTCTGCAAATCTATGCCTCCAGTCACTTGGGATTTGCCATTCGAAACAAGAAGATTTGTAGATCTTTCGTCATTTTTTCTCAACCGTTCATTCTTCCGAACAAAACCGAACGCTATGCGCAGTTTTGTTAACAAACAAATTGTGTAAATTCATCAAATTCTGGCGTAAAATGGTTGAACGATTACAAACCTCAAAAGAGAATTTGTCGATACACGAAATTTTCGATTTTTTGAGTAAAAACTAATGAAAATTGAAATCGCAGAAGAAAAGGTAGGAAAATTCATGACAAAAGGTGGAAATACGAATTTTGACTCCACGGTGAATTTTGCCAATTCGCCAATTTTTTAACCAGTGCAGTTTTTTTTTTCTTGGGACATAATCATCGCTCGGATAATAGTGTTGGAAAACGTATTTTGTGGTGCGCCATAAAGAAGTAGGGTGAAAGTGTGCGTAAGCATGCAACTGCGTGTACAAATCCTGGGAGGCAATGCTCCAAAAACGAAGGAGGAAGAAAAAAAATGTGGGGATTTATCTCGTCCGTCCGGTCTGAGGTGTACGTGGGATGACAAATCTCTACTTTTCGATATGGTTCACCGGCAACATGAGGAGTCTGTGCTTTCCATTGAACGTGAGATATCTCGTACACGAGACTCGTGTACGGATTTTATGCAGTTGCTTCGATCGATTATTTTATCGTTCGCCAATGACCAGAGAGGACGATACAGCCGTCTCATTTTCTCTCTCAATCCGAGTTTATTTACCGAGAGGAAACGAGCAGAGAGACTGGGATAAGATAGGCTTCGTGCACCGAGTGCAAAATTATCGGTTAACTCGAAGAAAAATAGAACGCCCTCTGAAATGGTACAGATTGATTGTTGAGGCAAAAAAAGGTCAAGAAACGTTCCTGCTCCTTGGAAGATCGAAGGAAAATGAATGCACTGATTTCATCGTAAACATCGCGGACCAATGACGATGGTTTTCACTATGACAAGTTTCGCATGTCTCTGGAGGATCATGGATACGTTCTCGGGACATTCAGGGCTTCGGATGTCGAGGGAAATGTAATTTAGAAAAAATAAGACACGGGAGACGGATATGTGTGTTCTGACTTGGAGACGACGTAGGACGATAGATACTTTCTAATACGAGACACGTGGCTTGCATGTAAGCGGCGCACGCGTCTCTAACGAGTCGTATTATTATCATAGAAAAATATAGATATAGAAATATTCATGCCAGACTGTTAAAATCTCGTCGAGACGTTATCTCAATAGCCAGATGTGATTTCTTCCTTTAAAGAGATCGCGTTCGGGCAGCAAAACGAGAGAGGTCATAACTGTCAATTAGAATGTCCATCAATGTCGAAAAATTTTCAATTAAGGGCTCCTCGAGGACCAAGGTGGAACACGGGGTTAGCCGCGACTGCGTCGAACTTGACTTCTGAATTGTTTGCCTCGATTGTTTACCTCGAACAATGGAGTGCTAATCTCACAAGTAATCGGATAATGACTCGATATTACGAAAGCGAGAGCAGGGAGGCTAGGAATTATCCCAGAAGAGGGGAAAAATTTATTTCACAAAAACAATCGAATGGACGTGCATTTTTTTTGATAAGTCACGATCGTTTATTAATATTTTTTCAACTGAAAAAACTGCATATCCAATTTACGGGGTCAATGGGACGTGGCAAATAAAATGGAATTTGTTAATTTGGACGGATAATGATTTTTAGTGTCTGGACTCATTTCGTTGATCTAATGACGTTTCCACTCCTGATGGAATATTCAGAGTCGTCGAATTATCTAGTTGATGCGGGGAAACAAAAGTTCTAATAAAATTGTTAATTAAGTGATAAACATGCACGATCTTATTGGAAAGACGAGCGCAGCCAAGTTTGTCCTAAATTTCTCTGGCAGTACGTACAAGCTCGTAATTAGCAGCAAATCAGGATGTTCCGGTGGAATAAAAAGTAGAATGCTGTTTACAAAAGAAGATCATAAATCAGAACGATTCTAACACATTGCTAAGCATGTTTTTCTTTCAGGAGGCTGTCTCGGTATGAATAGTGACTGATTTGTCCGAATCAACAAAAAGGAGCGCTGAGTACGAGGATACTTGGTCGGGTTGGTAATCTTTAAGATTTTTTAGATGAGCTATGGCACGAGATCTTCACACCTTTTTTGGGAGCCCGAGGCAATATTGTCCTCCCGCTCTTCATGATCCATAACCATTTTTGGTTGTGTCCAAGTGAGACTCGATCAAATTTCGCTTACAAGTGGGTTAATCGAATCGTCGAATCGTAAGGAATATTTTTTCGACGCGTCTTAGAAAATCGAGCGATAAAAATTGATTTATTTGTAAAGAGTAGGAAAAAAAAATGAAAACGAGTGCCACGCGCGTTTTGCATCCAACTCGCGCTTCTTTTTTGTCACCGCGGTATCTATCGTAATATTCTGATTATTTCTGACTCGATGAGAGCCAGAGAAACACGTGTAAAAATGTTACGAGCTGTCCGATCAGCCGTGACATTAATAGGAAAGAAATTCACTTGGAATTAAATACAAAACGTGATGTTGCATTGCCTGAAACTCGGTTTTATCATGCCAAGAGGGGGACGTGGCGTAGATTCGTTCTTGTACTTGTTTCATCATGAGATCGATCACGATCTCGATTATTTTTCATTGCTACGTCCTTCTTCTGTGATCGACGCGTATCGGTTCCTCTCTTCGATCTTGTTGCCTTTTACCTCGAACGAATTTGGCGTTTAGCGTTACACGATCCGAAACGCGCGCGCGATCGTCGGGGAAACGCCTTGAAAGCAAATTTATGTATATCAAAATACGTTTGACGCCGTTAACTATTGGGCACATCCGTGTATTTATGTGTTTGTGATCTTGATAGAAAGAAAAAATAAAAAATAAACCAAGCGCTATTGATCAACGTCGAGACGTACAGACGCACCACATTTCCATTATTAATCGCCTTGCCCCCTACGGGCTCATTAACAATCCCGGAAGATCGATTCGTTCATGTTAATTATTTCGATCTGATTACTAAACAATCGACATTTTCTCAACCACAATCGCAACGATTTCACTATTTTTCCTTATACTACGATCAACATAAATGCAAACAACATCCACACGAAATTATTTCAAAATTTCACATTTTAATTATTGAGGAATCTTAAAAATTCTTTTTCCGTTCATTTGTCAAAATTACTCCTTACATTCGTCCTCGCGTATAATTCACGAGATTGCACCGTCTAAGAATTTTATTTCGAAATTCGAAAAAACCCAAAATCAAAGTTTATTCATTTTTTCAAACAAACAAAAAAAAACATGGACTGCACGAGAAGGTGAAAAACTATTCTGCAATTTTTTTTCTCGCCTATACTTCGAACTTTCGAGTATTCTATTCCAATCAGCGATTAGAAAAAAAAAATCCGGACATTCGTTTTGTTGGAATCGTAGTCCAAATTTCGAAGAGCCTGCAAAACTGACGAGCAACGTCCCATTATGGCTGAATTTTCAAAGGATCCCACCAACGCCAGCGAATCCGCAGTGAATTTTGAACAGAAAAAAAAGTCACTCGCCATCCCGAATATGCTGCACTTACTCAATTCGTAAAGGAACTCAAAACATGTGTTTGCCAAGTGAGTCTCTCGTTGAATGAAAGAACGAATATCCTTATCAATAGAATCGTTCCGAGCCTTATAAAATTAATCACAAGTCGATAAATCATCACGAACACGAAGGGGAAAAAAAGAGTGAAACGACGAGGAATGAAAACGGAACGTTCGCCGGGCGAGATAGACGAGATTTCCGAGTGGCAGAGAATCGCGAGGGTGTGTACCAAGGTGTGTTCACCACATGGAAGAATTCGCGCTAGCCAGGGCGCATACACACTATCACCGAGGCAGAGCGAACTCGGAATCTGTAAAAGGTATCCGTGCTCGCTTGTGCAATAGTGAATGTATAGCGGATGTCAAACCACGCGAGCCCATACGCGTGTGTAGAAGCGACTCTACACAAATCCCCGAGCAGTACACCCCTTTTTCCTATTCCATCGTGTATATTTTCTTTGCGTTCGTAATATTCCTCAAACACCTCGCTCTGCAATTATCGATCAATAAAATTTATCCATCATTCACGTAATTCATTTATTCACTTCGCTTTATATTATTTGAAAAATGGACAAAACTTAAACCCGAATATTGCAGTGACAAATATGCAGTGATGGGACTATTGAAAAAAGTGTTTTACTTTCTTTTCACCAAAAAAATAACTGATGCATTTTTCTATGGGGTTTAATTTCTGTTTTTAATTTTTTTTTTCATTTCCTTTTACGTGAAATTTGGAAAATTTAAAAATCGTTAGGTGATTGAGAATCGAGGCGAGATTATAGGAAAACCTCCAAAGAAATAATACTGAAGAATGATTCATCATGAAAATAAAAAAGAAACGCAATGAATAATTTTTATTAAAATGCGGAGACGAAATAATATTTTTTGCTTCGTAATCCGACGATGAATGTGCATCGTTCTTGTTGGCTGCACTAGAAATAATAAACCGGCGCAGGAAAAGGAATATCACAGGTTGAATGTTTCGCGTGCGAATTGCGTAATTAAATAATTTAGCAACGAAACGCTGGAAGGTGTAAGGAGGAAAAGTATGCATGCGATTAACGGCATGGTTGGTGGTAACTCGGCTGAGAATCAAAGTGAAATAGCCTGGCAATAAATGGAATAAAAATAAATTGAAAAAAGGGGGATACAATGGAATAATATTTCACGGTTGCAGATCGTGATCGACCTTGGCGCGAACGCGGTTCGAACGCCGCGGATCCAATCAGCCAAAGAACGCACGTTGCTCGACGTATGTGCAACACCTTTGCCACGTGCTATCTACACTTCAGTGAACGGCGTATCTCTAAGCTTAATAAACATATACACTTTGATTCTTTCTTTCAAAACTTTTGGACAGTAAGTATAAAGCAGTTTGGGCGTGTCACAACAAGGATTATCAAAGTAATGTACAAATAATTACCAATCCGTTGCCCACCTTTTGGCTGCTATTAAAAAATAGTTAAATTAATTGCTACCACTTAACTATTTGTTCAAAAATTCCAAAAGATCGTAACCCTGGAAGTCGTTGGTTAAATTTTTGGAATTTCAAGTTCGTGAATAATTTGAATATAAAATTAAATAATAATTAATAATTCCGTGTCCTGCTAATTAGTTGCAAATGATCGATAATTTTTTTTATTTTTTCGTAGACACGATTCACAAGAGATATCCGGAAGTTTGGAAAAACGTTACGTTCCTAACGATTCTGTAGATAGTGGACAATATTAATAAAGCAATGTCCGCATGATTAAACTAATTGATTTATTTTCTATGAATTACGAAGCGCGTGGGGCTGACAATCGGTCGATCGATGAAGCAATTGTCTGTGTCGTAATTATCCAACGTCGGAGCTTCATTATTCTATCTTTTGAATGTTTATGTATGTGTCTATGTATATATATGTATATGGATAGGGAAAAAAGGTATGACGATCGAGCGAGCACGCGGGTATCGATCGAAAGTTTCGACCAAAGATTAGCCTCTCCGACACAGCTATTATTAATCCAATGTTATGTACAGCCTTTTTCCTCTCTCGTTACGTAATATAAAGTATAGACGAGAGGAAGTACGATCGAAATAGTACTAACACCGAGATNAATCGACTTAGATATCGACTAAAGAGATTTAGTTGCTTCAATGATTTTTTTTTCTCAGTGCATGTGCGCGTACGACGTATCGCAAAGTCATTAATTATAAAATGTCATAACGAAACGTTTTGGTTATACAATTTGTGCGAGGCTAAGTGCTCGCGAGCGACATCGTGTGCTTATTTGCTTGTGTCTCTCGATCCTTTTTTTTTTCTAATCGCGAAACAGAGATATTTGAGTGACCTCGCGACGAGGCATATCGGAGCCAGCCTTGGGAGATGTCGCTCCTGTGGCGTCACGGTGCCGGCAAGTCTGGTGAAAAATGATCGTTCGAAAAGTTTGAAGACCTCGAGAAAAAGAGAAAGATCGATGTATATATTTCTAGTGAACGCTCAGATCCGACGGAGATAATTAGTTCATCGATAATTAAACTCGTGACCATAGAAATATGTTGATCCAATTTTCGTTATATTTTTCATGTTTCCCGCGAATACCTTCACTGATCCTTACGATTTCCTCACTTTGGTCCAACCCGACAGATCACTAAAACCACGCCATCGTCCCCGTTTATCCGCTGCCAATTAGCATCAATGCACGAAATCTAAGCCTCGCTTATTTCTACCTCGTTACGATCTATCAAAGTATCCTTTTCATTGGCATCTGTATTCTACGAATACAGATAAAAACACACGAACACGATATTTATAGAAAATCGTTTCTCAATTGTCTCTTCATATCGCTCGGTTTTTTTTTAGCTCGAGAAAGCGTTGGGAAGAGGTTTGTCGACGGTGACACTCGTACTAATGAGAAGTTTCAATCGCTCGGATAGTTCAGCGACGACCCTGCCGAATAATTAATTAAACGATTATTTTATACTGACATTTTGTCTCGGAGTCCTGTCAATGTTCAGTCCTGTCAATCCTCTGATGATCTTTCACGTGAATCTCATACGCATATCCATGGATTTTTATGTACAGTCATAATACAATATATACAACGATATACATCGATTCCGAAGCGTACAATCACTCGAACAACGCGTAAAGTTACACGACAGTCATTACGAAAGGCTAATCATCGTACGTAATATCGACCTTTGATCGCACGCATGACATGGTCACTCTGAGACATCGCGTTATACGGAATCACGAAATTTTTCAATGTTCCCTGTTGCATTAACTCCATGGATTAATTATAAGAAACTTTTATCATTCATGGTCCGAGAAAAATCGAGTTTTTCATGTTCTCGTGACAATAAAAATATTACACGCAACGATATTCGGAAGATTCCGTCCACCAATCCGACGTTTCCGCGATAGAAAATACTCGCGAAATTTAACGACATTCAGGAGGATGATTGAGAAGCCATTGATTTTTTAAATCCGTACACGTCAGCGAATACGAAAAAATGTAATTGGCTCAATCAATTAGCAAACCCGTATTGCAAAATGGAGTATTTTGATGGCACGGATGATTTTTTTTGCTCTCAGACAAAATGAAGCGAATAAAATAATTGTAAACGATTAGAGCGATTAAGACAACCCGGAAAAATTGATCGTACGATTACATCTTCTTCGTTTTTACTTTGCCCTTATTTCAAGAGTGTGACGACATCTAATAGCCATGCATTGTGTGTGGGTTGCTATAGTGCATCCTGTATCGATCGTTCCAAGCTGTAGAGGAAGTGTTCGAAGCTCGAATACGTAAATTGCGATTAATGAGTGTACAGATCGATCCGATTGCTTCGTTCCTTTTCCAACCGCTTCTTTGACGTTGCTCCTCGCATCATTTCGATGACTAACCGTTGACCGAGAGTTCATCAGGCTCTCATTAGTCAAACTCAAAACGATAGTCGAGCAATCGAGCACAATTTTCAGAGAATTTTTCTATTTTGTTGCATCGTCCTAAATCGATTAATTGCAACGATGAATGTTTCAAATTTCCACCGCAGAGAAATTGGTTCGTTGAACAAAAAATTGTTACATTGTTCGTTTTAATCGATAGAAATTTGTGAAATCAACAAACTTTTCCCTCGGTCGTACTGCATCAGCGATTTTAAATTTTAATTAAAATGATGTTTGCAAAATGGAGTAGTAAGTGTTCACACGCCTCTCACGTTTCAATTACGAACAGATGTTTCTGCGAGTGTTGTTATATTACTTGAACAATTAACTGTTGGCAATTGTTCGAATTGCATCGAGAGTAGCCCGTGGTCTCCAGTCTCATTGTTACAAAGGTAACGCGTGGTAATTAGAAAAATGATAGAAAGAAAAAATACATCAGAATTATACGAGGAGTAGCGCAGGTACACGGAAATATTTTTTTCTCCTGCTGTAAACACGGTAATGCGCTGGTTCCTAACTGCGATGTTGAGTGCTGCAATTTGAGTTAACAATTATGACGTTTTTTTTTTATTATTCCGAATGTATGCCCAAGGATACTCGAATGGTTGAAATATTTTAAGTGTAAACGGGCGTTTGTCTGATTTCGAATTCTGCAGCTGGGTCTAGTCGAACGGGGAAAATTAATACGGAAATTAGCAGTGACGTAATTTAGTCCTGTCAACGTGTTAAGCAAAGCGATGGATTTACCGGGACAAGGATCTCTGCGACTATGAATATAGTGAAATCAAGCTGTTGCAACACTACTGGACCGACTAAACACCCTCAAGATGGGAGTGGGATTTTGGTCGTGCGAGGAGAAAAAAAAATACTGAAAGGAAATAAAGTTTGAGTGTACGGTATGGAAGTTTGAAAAAATGTTTATATTTACGTATACCCAATTTTCCGCTGTACGAGAGTTTATGTCTTAACGACTGCGAAATGAGCCGGGAGACCGGCGGGTAATTGCCGAAGAAACTCGAGCGAATACCTCATAAAAAATCACACTCTTATGTTATATTTTGAGTTCTTAGAAACACAAGGGCGCATTCGAGCGTAAGATTTGATGGGTGAATCAGCAAGGCTTATGCCTTTTCATTCGGAAAGCTTTGATATACATATATATTTATATACGTATATTTATGTAATATACGAAAGCATTATTTCCGACTGGATAGCCAAGAGATTCGATAGAGCCCTCGGCTAAATTTTTCGCCAATTTCGTTTTGAATATCTTCCGCATGACCTAAATGTCACGAGAACTTCTAATAAAATCCCGAATCTCTCAACGATCCTTTTTATTTCATCGTTTGATTAATACTCGCTTTCTTACGAGAGCCAAAAAAAACTTCTATCAATCTGTATCTCGGCCTACAGGGAGATTATACATTTTATAAGTGTATCCATCCACGTAGTACATAAAAGAATATAAATCGATGGACGATGAAAAAAAAAACATCAACAATTTAATCAGGTTTCTAATTTTTAAGGAGTTTCTAATTTCTCGTAAAGAATAATGGTTCGATGAGTTTGGACGTGGATTGGGATCAAAACAGCTGCGGCTGTAAAATCGTCTTTATGTGTTAATTGAACGTCAATTGATTAATAAATTCGTCCGATATTTAATCGTCCATGGATTAAGTAAGTCTTCCTCAAGTATTTCCTTTCAAAACGAATGCTCTGCCTCTAAAAATAGTTTGTTGAACGGAGCAATTACAAAGATGAGTGGCTGAAACAATGGCGAACGATAACTCCCTGGCAATTATTGTTATTAATGTTTTTTCTTTAAACAACAATAATCCGTAATTACGAAATTGCGCGGAGCGTCTTTCCATAAAGACGCAGTGAAGATTCCTGTCTCCTATCATACTTAAAATTTACGCTGCACATGGAACTGGAGTATTTAGATGGATATATGGATCGTACGTACTTCGTGTAAGCCACAAAAGCGCTTGCCCACGGTAGTATAAAGTTAGATGCGAGAAACTACGAAGATGGTAGAATGAAGCAGTTTTTCGATTCTTGGGTGGTCCAGGAAGGATTACCAAGGGCTCTGTATACACGAGAAAGATAGAGTGAGAAAGCCTCGAGCTTTGTGAGTTTTCCACGAGAAAGAATGCAATGATAGTCGATAATTACATGAACCGTATATAGTCCACTGCCACACGGTCAAGAGTCCCTTTCTGTGCTCTCTCCCTCGTGTTTCTCATCTCACCAGGAAAGTAAAATAAAAATATTAAAAAAAAAAAAAACAACAAAAAACAAATAGAGTCAACGAATAACTCCACTTATACGACGTTCCAGGGAAATGGCCTTTCCACCATGTAATTATATTGCACCTTACACACGCACACATAGACACTATCTTTCTATATTTTCCTACACATAACGCTGAGGTCGCAAAGTGATGAGACCTTTTGGCATCGTTCACGATGTAACTGTAGTTTCTGATTGCCAAGTAATTTCCCCGATTGTTTTAACTCATTTGTGATAACAAATTCTTCCATAATTCCAGGAAATTCCTTCGGAGGGTGGAGCTTAATTAACATTGATTACAATTATGTCCGCCCGTGGTAATCGATTGATTATTACGTTCAATTGATTTTTAATAATTTAACATTTTAGCCATCGAACTTGATTATTTCAGGTCTGACCCACGCTAAACTTCTACCTTACGATTTACATGTAAATCTTAATTGATTAGCCTGGATTTGAGGTGGAGGTGGATCTCTCTTTGATTCGTGTACAGAAGAAATTAGAACTCGTTTGACGTGGACGACCCCGTGAATGACATGTATAAATATATATATGGATGTGAAATAAAATCTAATCATGGAACGTGCGAGTTATTCGATCCAGGGATTATTTATGAGCGATGGATTGATCATTGCTCCGGGGCATCGATGTTCCTTGATCGACAGTTATCATATTTCTCTCGCACACTCATACCTCCTGTGTGCATGTGTTGGAGTACATGTCGCGTTCCTTAATATTATATCATACGACTGTATCGTATGCAGGAATCTCTGTGATGCTGTACATCGCACTTTGTGATACACACGTACACCTTGTCTCCGTGACAGTGACAAAATCGTCGTGCGATCATGACGATAATGAATAAACGCGGTACGTCACGGACGCACGAGCCAACGTCCAGCGATTTTCGTTTGAAAGAAATGAGATGATGTAACGTACGATCTTTTTAATTATTTTGTTGAGACGCTCAATATATTCGCTGCGTATATTCGGAAGGCGAAAAATTGCACTTTTTTTTTTTAAATTAAATAATTAATAATTCCTCGAAAAGGAGCTTCCAAAGAGAAGGTAAGCAATGGATGTTGTCTAGGATTTGATCCTGTGTGTAGAAGTCTAGGCACACACCGAACGAGTTTGCGATCCGGTCAGCAGCATGACAGATTTGCTCTTTCTCTCTCTCCCTCCCGACAAAGAGAGTGGGAGAGAGCAAGAGCGAGAATGGGACAGAGATAAAGAGGAAAAGAGTGCACGAGCTACAGAGAGCAATCGGCAAGAGTTCCCCTTTCTATGTGGGTGGAGTCGCGTTTACTCGACGCTGTCAGGGCCAACGCGTTTGCCATGTTAAACCTGGCTGTATCACGGTCTGGCTACGTCCTCTTCGAAGTCTGCTGCTGCTGTTGCTGACTCCAGGACTCTGCAGCTTTGCGTTACTCACTTTATTCTATTTTTCATCTCTCTGTATATAAAATTTATGTATACCTAGATATAAATATAAATCCGAAGCGTTCTACCAAAAAAAAAAAAACTCAAACGTATACCCACTGTTCTCTACGCTCTATTAGCGGAAAACGAAAGTGCGAGATCAGCGACAGCACAAAACCAACCAAGCCGGAACGGACGTCGTGACGTCGTCACAATTCTCCTCGTCCTTTCTATCTCGAACTCGCACGCCCGCAACTTCGATGTAATATCATTCCCTCCTGTTACACATAATAACACTCTAACAGTTAGAAAAGAAAACTTGATGTTTCTCAAAAAGAAATTTTCTCAAAAATGTTTCTCAAAAGTTTGTGGAATCGTTAATTAATTACTCAATCGCGAAAATAACCCGGAAGATTGTTCATCCCTTCATTTTGGTCTACCACATGGGGAACACCATGGCATAGGATCCTCCTTAAGCTGCGAGAGTAATTAAGCAATTATGTTTGTTTCTTATTCGAAGCAGTTCAAGTTTTTTTCTCGAAGCATTCCATTAGCAGAGTTCTTGATGCATAACTAACATCATTGCTTCATTCAAAATACTCGAAATGGTGGAGAGGAAAGGAAAAGAGTGAAGAGTGTTATGAGGATGTGGGGGCTGGGGGGAGGAGAGGGTTGGTAGATTTTGTAGGCAGCGCATATAATTTACACTTACCGCGCACGAGATTAATCCGTCTCGTGGAGTGACCGTACCACTTGGTCGAGTCTATCCCGACGCCGAGATAAAGAGAATCCGATAAGGATAGAAAGAGATGGAAAAGGTAGGGAAGAGGGAAACGAAAAGAGAGAAAAAACGAGCAGCAGCCCGCAGCAGCTCGTCGAGCTTCATAAGTAGCGATCGAGCTCGCGCGCGCGCCAGCGGTATTCGAGTCATGGTTGACCCTTCCATGTATCGCGAAACGCCCGTGGGGTCAGAGATGTCAAGTCGTGGACTTCTCTCCGCAGCATCCACACGGCGCTTTGCCTCAAGCTCGCCGCCACTGCCTTCTTCGCCTCTTCGTTATTTTTACTAATACCCATCTCTTCCATTATCCATACACACATATATACAAACCTATGTATACATGTATGAACATTCGACTATGCATGATCAAGAATAATAACCTGGCTCGATCATTGCGAGAGAGTGGACGTAAGATTCACCCGGCGTGACGGTCGGTGATGTCAAAGCTCTGAAAAGTTCTTTCTTCGTCGGACACACTCCTGGCGATACCGTAGCCGCTACGATCAATTTATTGCATCGTTACCTTGGCGTGAACGATTATTACGACACTAGGAGAAATCACGCTTCGAATCTTTGTATCTTTTGTGATGCTTTAGAGTCTAAGGATCAAACGTTCAGCTAATGATTTCTATTTCATCGGTAGCTACCATTTTTCGGCTACTATTGTGACGTCCATTGATTTAATTGCTCGCGTTTATTCATTAATAAATAGATTTTTCTCATTTCATTTGGATCGTTTACTTGTTTATTAATAAACGAACGATGCCTGTGCGTAGGTCGGAGGTCGCTGTCCTGGAGCAACAGATTTCCACAGGAATCTCTACGAAATTATGCACATGTTCGGTTCAACGGTGTTTTGATCTCGACCCAGTAAAACCATAAAATAATCCATAACCCTACCGCATCCATGTGAGTGAACTTCGATGGCTAATAAACCGAAGGCCTAGCAACAAATCGAACCTGAAAATTATTTTATTCGCGTTCATCACTTCGATACGAATCCGTAGTTCCATTTGCGCGAAATCCACCCAGCGTGAAGTCCATAAGACACAGTTAAGCAGAGATTTCTCGTATTTTGTAGAAGAAGAAGAAAAAAAAGTATACGAGGTCGTGAAAGAGTTTCGAGTTCAGAGATAGGATGCGGGCTTTGTAGGAAGACGTTGGGATCTCTCACGAAACACCCGGAACGCACACAGGACTCGAGAGCAAGAAAAATTAATCTTTTTTGGCGCAGCCCTTAATATCAAAGAGGCTTGAAATCTACGTCAGCTGTAATTCTCCAACATCTGGAACGAGTCTTTCTAACTTTTAAGTACACTCTAGTCTGCGTATTTGAACGCGTGTTGTGTGGAGAGATGTGTGTATTAAATCACACCTTCTCGTATAGATGTGTGTACACGTGGTATACAGTCGTCGAGGTCCAGACTGGTCCAGCACTAACGGTGATAAGAAGGCGAAAAGAGAAATCCTCCGAGTGATACGTCCTTCTTTCTCAGCTCTGTATCTCGCAGCCTCCCGAAGCTGCGGAGCACGTCGCGTGACTCTTATCGATAAGAGAGGTGGGCAAGGCGCACAAGAGGATGCATGACGACGTCCAAGAGAGCCCCGTTTCTTGGCTCGTCCTTTCGTGCTAAACTATTCCCCATATTCCGGTTGTGTATGCACTCTGTTTCTAGGTATATCTCTACTTGGAGGAGGAGGAGGAAAAGGATCCTGGATGGCGATGGCCGTTCATGCAAGCAGGTCAAGAAGGAAGCAAGGATCTATGTATTTCATGACAGCGCTATAACTTTCGCAAATTTACTGTATTCATTCTTTCCATTTCGTTTACAATAATCTCTTCTGATAAATTCTTATCTAAGGCTGTCCCCGACTCTCGCTGACTTTATTCCTTCCTATATGTCTTTTTGCAAAAGCTCCCCCGCTTCTTTCAAGGAAGAACCTTGCTTGCGTAATTGCGCGTAACCGAGTGTCATAAAGCACGTTCTGTAAATCGTAAATAATATTCTCGGTATTAGGTACAAGTTGCGTACACGTAGATGACGAATAATAAATGTGCTCGCGGGAAAGCTGGGCATGGTAAAAAGGATTTGTTCTTTTGCTGTAGCTGCGGAGCGAGATATCGCGCTGCGTTCATTGAGAAATATTCCAAGGTGCTTCCACCTAGCCTCACCCTTTCTCCCTCACTCGCCGCTTGCGTTTTCACGATCGCAAGGTTTACGGAATTCATGGAGAAACTCTTTCGACATTCTCTCAACTGGTAATTCTTCCAATAGTTTTGTGATAAAGAGAGAAAAAACTTTCGTAACAGATCGGCATGCGTCAGTCTCAGCGAGCTAGAAAATTCGAGATAAGTCTGCTATGAGAAAATAGGAACATTCAATATCCATCCATGAGAAACGAATTCACCAACTTTTCTGTTATCGCGAACCATAAATAACTTTCTATAAATATATATTCAATTCACTTACATTCCTGAAACTTTTTCCAGGTTTCTGCCAACAAATCCCATCGCGTTTTGCTTCACTTTTCCTCAAATTTTACGGACCCCCATGTTGCTGGACCCCTTGACACTGTTGACCAGGTCCCATCAGGAAAACCGTTGAAAATCTATGCCGTTACGATTGACTGTGTTTCGACCAAGTTCCAATCGATCCACGTACTGGCTGAGCTCGAAGTTCTGCCAGAAAATCCTCGCGTCGCGGATTCGCTAAAAGTTGCTGTAAAATCAACAAATTTCCTTTCGTTCGTCGCTCTTTTTCCAAACAAACAAACACCACGCACCCCAAAATGTAATTCTCCATAAAAATAATATTTCAATCTAACGAAATCGAAAGCAAAGAAAATTTTATCTCGAGGATTCTGCTCGTCCATTAAATCTTCATAATTTCGAGAATCGATAACCGTGAGATACTTTTTGTGCAAGAATATTCCTGCAATGTTAATTAACAATGATAGAATTCGAATGAACAAAAAATGATCGACGAAATAATTCGAGGAGGCATGAGGGCAGACTAATGGAGAGACACGATGCGAAAAGATCGCTGAGTAATCGACATTGGTAGGAGGGAACGCGTAATAGTCGTGACTGCATGTTCATAAAGACGCGGGAACACATAGCATGTGGGAGTGCAAAACGGGGTGAGAGCGGCTGTGAGGAACAAGCATCCCTGGTAACAGAGTTGCATCATCGCGTGTGACTTAAGATATCGGGCGATCTGTTGGAAGAGGCGAGAGGGGAAATCGGTAAAACTGAAAGAGTATACGAAATCGATGCGAGTCTGTAAAGTCGTATTGAGATAGAAACGAATATCAACGTGTAAACATACGAAGAAGAGAGAGAGAGAGAGAGAGAGAGCGAGATCGAGAGAGAGCGATGAGATGAGAGGCGTGGATCGAGAATCGAATTCTATATGCACTTAGTTATCATTTATATATGCTGCAGCAGAGGGTAAAGATTCCGCAAATAGTTGACGTGTCTTCCGCGTCGATTAGAAAACCACTAGCGTGTGATGGTAATTAATAAAATTTTCCATTGACGAACTTTGAGGAATTTCTACCGTACGTGGATGAAGGGGGTAACGGAGAGGAACTCGAGGCGCCGTATGAGTCAGTTACGTGCATAGAAGTCATCCTCCCATAGTGCATTAGAAGAGTGCACCCGTTGCTGTAACTTGCGATGCATATATACATATCTTTCGTCTCTTAGATAAACTTTGGTGATAGAATTTCCCTCCCACCGCTCCAGCTCGCTCTCTGTCTTTCGTTCGCTTCTTCATCTCGGGCTGTGGTCTGTTTCACTTTTTCCTCTCTTTCTCTCTTATAATAAGTATGTTGTGTAGAGAGTATACGAGTTCAAGGCGTACGTGAGAATCGGGACGATGCGGCGGGACGACGAGAGATAGACTCTCGCCCGGCCCCTAATGCAGTTGCAGTTGAATCGCAAGCATATGCTCGTGTGTATGTAAACCGGGTGTCTCAGAAGTCCAATCACGTTCATTTGGGATCAGTCATGTGTTGAAATTTCAGAACCAAAAGTCTGCGTGCTTTTCTTTGCACTGCATCGTTGCCAACCCATTAATTTGTTGATCAGCTGCAATTTCATAATTACGTACGGTCTGTATAGATTCTCGTATATTGAGCGGAATCCTCTCGCTCCATCGTCTCGTTCGTTGCATCGAAGATTATTGGCGATGGACAAAAATTCCCAAAGACTTTTATCTCCAGAATCTCGAGATCTGTCAACCCTAAAAATTCATAGCGTCACTTCTAGGACGTCCTGTATGCGGGAATTTTCATCGTTGAGCAGACCGTGGCGAGAAGACGTGCACCAAGCTGCTGAGCCCTCTCGAGACGCCCGAACACAGAGACGAGCCAATCGCTTCTTCACTGCTGCGGTAACGCTCTCAGCGAAGCTCAATCGCCTTCATACACATCGAATTATCCATGTGTATGTGTATTACGATCTTATTAGATTTATCTCCGTGTGCCATGCATCAACCGCACAGCTCAACATATAGACCGCGGATTATTGATATGGGAGCTCCGGGCCATTTGCGCGATATATTGCTTCATTTTATTCATACCCCATTTTCCATCATTTTGTATATCGAAGAGACTGTTTGACATATCGACTCGAATCTTTCGGCAATTTGTCGAAAACCATGTGGGCGAGTTGGGCAGAGTACAATTTTTCTCGCAAGCGCTCCTTACTAATAATTGATCCTCCATTTTCTAGTAGAATTTGTTTTCTGTTTAAATTTTGACAAATATATCGACATTAGGAGAACGCAAGGATGTGATTTCTAACAATTTTTTTTTGTGTCAGTATTTCGTGTAGCAACGGGCTATTGCTGGAAATATTCAGGATGTCAACGTCGCTGAATTTGAAATACTGAAGATTTTTTGTTGAGCCTCTACTGCGGAAACAAATTTTGTTCCGATTTATTTCAATTCTCACTTCTCATCTCGGAATCTCCATTTCCACAGATACAACATCAGGATGATTTATCTTTCCAGAGATTCATTCACATTTATCAAGCATGTAAAATACTGATTTGCTCGCCCCGAAGAGCCTACGGAGTGTAGGATTCGAGAGTTCCCACAAAAGTACAGTTGGTCGCCATTGCAACAGACGTAGACGGTTTAATAATAGCGAGCATTATCGACATCAGGGCGCGGCGGAAGAGGACTAGTTTTACATTATATTGCGCATCCAGGAATTGACGCCATGGTGAGAATACAAGCAGAAATCTGCATATACACCGCGAGGTCGCGCTATCGGTGGCAGTATATTTTGCCTATACAGTTATATAGAACGGAGATATGAGGAGGAGCGTGCGAGTGGATCGAGTCTTGGGCTGTTGGACTGAGCATTTAAAAAACTCCGTATATATATTTCTGTGAGTATTTATATATGTGCATTAAGCACTTCTTATGTACCGTACAGAATAGAAGTCGTATAGGGAAATGGTAGGAAAAAACAACGTCGGAGCTGGATCGAGTGTATGCAAGAGCTCGAAAGACGACGAGCGAAAAGCACTAACTCTCTCTCAACTGAGCCCGTATCGTTCCAGCCATATCACGGATTCGTGAGGCTGGTGCTTCCCCATTGCAAACGTATGTGCCACGCCTTGCCCTCCCCGTCCACACACGACAAAATATGCGCGCAACAAGCTCACACTGCAACCCGATGCATTTACAAATCGCACGACTTACCAACGTCTCAACCAGGACACCTCCGATTCCGCATTTGTTTACGTTCAATTGTTTATTAATCATTTTTTCATCGTTGACAATAAAAAACAAGATTTCTTGATAATCGTGGCGTTGGTTCGATGTCGTGGACGAATTATTTATTCTTTTCGTCTAAATTTTATGGTGATGCACTCAGGTCGAATCGTTGCGTTTAATTTTGGGTGGAAAATTGGGATTTTCGAAAATTCCTTCTCACCGCGTTGCATTTCGTGTTTTTCGTCAAAAATCGTCCATAAGGAAAATAAATCTTGTCCGAGCATTTCGGGAACGTCGAAATGAGTCAGATGGTTGCCAGTAGAATGTTTGGACATGAGTGAATTGTCATTATTTGCACAATCAATGTTTAGTACCGACAAAGTTGCTTAAGTGCTCTTGTCATCAAAGTAAATCACTCCCTCGTTCCACCTCGGCACGAAATTATGGAGACGTCATGTTAAGACTGTACGGGACAATGAAGAGAGAGAGCGGAAAAGCCGGATACGAACAATGTGTGGTCGTTAACAGGAGCAATAAAGAAGGCGACAAGGCTGCTCAGGAGGTTGGTCACTTTAGGTGGCGCGCAGAGACTCTCGATAAATAAGTGCAGGATCATTCATATGTACGTTGTCACAAAAACAAAGCCCTAACCCTTCAAGCCACACTCTAGTCCTTTTTTGCAGTTTCTACTCAAAATCAGGGACTCGGGGGTTCCCGGAGTATGTTGACCGCGAATTGAAACCCGAAATTACAAAATAAAAAATCATTCGTTTCCCAATTCAGCCAACGAATAAATTATTACGAAAAAACTTGGCAAATTTTTTTTTCTAGCCAATTCACGAAAATTACGGAATTTGTGCGGTTAATAATTAAAAAAAAAAAAAAATCAGCAGCGATTGCGGCCACTATCAAATTTGAAAAGCCATAAAAATTTAGTCACCCGTACAAATTGGATTTTCTGCAGTTGTCCTCGGTCTTCGACGTTCAAATAAATGAAAATAATTTCCAAACCTTTTTCACCCCAAAACAATTACTTCGCTCTCTTCCCAACCGATTTTGTGTGGCTTCATTAAATGTCCGTCAACTGCAATCGTCTGTGAAGTCAAATATTCATATTCGAAATACATGACATTCATGGGGACCATAATCAATGAATATTTCTATATTATCGTGAATTGAAACGTATGAATAGAAAAATACGGTATCACAAGCTCGCACGTACTTTACATACAGTGTAGCACATAACACTGTGTACAGATATACACAAGTATATGGTGCGCACGCGCGCAAAGCAGTAAAGGAATTTAGCCTTATAAATCAGCAACATGACTGCGCGGTGTGGCGGTTGTGGCTGTGGCGGCGTGCCACACCTTTCCCTTCTTGGGGCAATCACGAGAGTCGTCACCGGGTATCGGCAACAGCATCCCCAGCATACTAGACGATCTATCCCACTCATTCGTGTGCTTTCAACATATATACATAAAAATATATATAGAAATAGATTTTTGTACATAAACGCCGGATCAGTGTTTGGTTCGTTCGCCTCTCCTGTTACGTGATGAGCCGTAGGGCAGTCTTTCGCAAATAGCGTTATGTACTTGTGCAAATGTGTCCGTGTGTCTGTAAAAACTGGGAAAATCCTTTTTCCTTTTGATTATATTCGCCTCATGGTCTGCCTCTATTTCGTGTATCGATAACAGACATGCCTCGTCGATAAAAAAAACAACGCCGCGGCATTCTATGGGGATCGGTAAAAGTTCACACCATCAGAAACTTAGCCACTACCCTGCAAAAGGAACCGACCACAACTTTGATATTTTTCGATGTGAGAAAGATCCTCCGAGAGCATCGAATTCCTTTCCCAGGAGATTCTTCTGGAATCTTTGATTTTATATGTATTTATATATTTATTTACTGTACTATATGGGAAAGATACATATATGTATAGTCATGAAGTGCATAAGAAGTCGCGGTTGAACGGAGACACCGTGAACCCTGTCAGTTGATAAAAGCCCCAACGTGCATACTTCACGAACTCAAGTGCACATAGATTATCTATAAAAGAAGGTTTCCGCTAATTAATTAATCGTGCTAAAGATTATACGCTCTCCATATACTCGATATCGAGTTTATGGAGCTCTCAGATTCAACATTCATTGCTGAATGATTGGCCCTTGATTTAAGGTCATTACGAGTGAAATAATTCAACGATTAAATTAAGTTCGTATATACAGAAGTGTTCGAATTCCTGAAATTGCTTCCTCGACTTAACGTAACTTCGGATTAATGCTTTGAAAATTCAAATAAGGAATATGCACATCAATGCTGCGAGTTTCTCTTCAATCCACACGTTGCACTTTCGATACATTTATCGTAGATTTAACGAGATTGATCGAGCAGATGTGCGAGAAAGATGAAGATGAGGCTATCAAATCTCAAAGAGAATCAAATCGTGATGAGCTTTTCGTCGAGATCATAAATCTCGACTCCTTATTTCATCCTTTCCCATATTATTTTCTCCTTTATCTCTTTCGTGTCGATCATACCTCGAGATTCCAAGGAATTATCAATACACAGGATCCTATTAGAAACTTTGGGAATGAAAATTGAAGATAATGTCAAAAAATCGACAGAATTTTTTAAATCTTACAATAATCGCAATTTTTATGACCAACGAAAATTCTGATGCCGAAATCTCCAAGGATTTCATGAAAAACTTGCGTCGTCATTCAGCAGCACCGACTCACCGGTTTTCAATTATTTATTCAAATTTAATTTTTATCGATTAATAATTTTGAAAAAAGGTCATGCCCCGTTAAACGAGTTCCTCATGGAGGGCGATGGACTCGTCCAGCAGCTTTGGAACATAATCTTCCTACGATGCATGCATAGTTACGTGTAAAAATTTGAATCTTATCGTATCTGTGAGATCAACAAAATTACTGAGATAACATACGCGCAGTACGATACGAAACGATCGTAATCTAAGAACCCTTCGAACCAACTGTTCGCACTTTAGTACTTACTAACGATTTTATTTTCATTTGAAACTCTCTGGAAATGTATCGTTAATTATAATTATAAGTTAAACATAATACACGATTGTATGCAGGCATTAATTATGAGAGCAGGCTGAAGGCTTCGAGGTATTACGTATCGCAGCTTCTGAATTAATGCAACAAGTAGCTCAACGAAATATTTATGGACTGTGATTCGAGGACGTGCGCACGCAAACTCGAATTATTCGATGCAGTTGGTAATTGAGAACGAAGTGTGAATGCAAGTTCGCTGAACTCGATGAATCTTCGAGTTTTATTTGCAAATGCGACAACATTGATTCGCGGAAATGAAATTGAAAAATATACCGACGAGAAAATGACAAGTTTTCAATTTTGAAGAACGTCAGCCCGATTACCAGGATGACATGAAAATTTGCCATTATCGCGCCTAAGCGTATGATTGAACGAATGAAAGAAGAACGACGTGCCAATGACGACACGCCTCTGCGGTGGTAACATCACGGTAATTCCTCGTGCCCACTGTCCATATAATATGCGAGGCGGATAAACCACCACGCCTTTCCCAGCCCAGGGGCATTCACAAGGCGAACTATTAGATTCCGGGTCTTGAGAGACCCACAAAACTTCCAAACGATCCAGTTAAACTTTCAGCTTGAACGCTGTCCAGCAAATGTTTGAAAAAAAATGCAATCACTCAACTGATTATTAGTTAGAAATCAATATTAATAATCATGGGGAAACTATTAGTCTGGATTATTTCTAATCGTTTAACAAACAGTTCTCGAGTCCATAATAATTATTCACGACCATGGTAGGTCGTTAAATTAGGAAAGTTAATTTGAGTGCAGACGTGAGGTAAAGAAAAGAGAGAAACACATGACTGATGCGGTAGGAATTAATCAAATCTTTCAAACCAACAGGATTATTCTCCTGAGGAAAAAAAAATCCAAGATGTTGCGGATATGCTCATAGGCTATGTAGCGACATATAACTTTATATCAGTGATCTTGAATGCCTTGGAAGATCGCGATCTCGAGGAGGCATCGTGACAACGATTCGAATGGAGATCCTCCTCTTCCTTCTCAGACGTAGAGCTTCTCTGCTGTTGTGCGATCATCAACAAATATATATCCGCGTAAATATAAATATAATACACGTACATACATAAATATTAATTGATTCAACTAGTTCAAGCAAACATGTTCTCCACTCGAATATGAGGATAGCTCGCGAGCAAGTGTAACATAAAAATACAAACGATATCTCGAATTTGCATGACGAGAAATAATTTCTCACAATCTGCCAGAGTCGCAGGCATATTTATGTACATCGACATATTTTTCTCATGCGAAAGAAACAAGATGATACCGCGAGATGATTGGTAAGAAAAATATAAGGCTGATCCAATTATCGTTGACCTCCGAGTCCTCTCTTTCAACTATTTACTCTTCAGTCTCTTCTACGGTCTACATACCACGCTCGTATACCATCCACAGCCTACAGCTCGCTTCATCCTGTCACAATATTGTTCCAGACCTGAGCGTATTTTCAAAAATAATAACAATCATCGTCACAATAATAATTGAATGATTATTCTCAGAAATGGAACGACACGAATATTCATCAATCATCATTTTTATCATGCTCATACTTTTATTTCGTTCATCCCACACGAGCAAACTGAGAGTTTGTCACGCAGAATTCCCAGCTCAAGTTTTTCAAAATCCACAAATTTAATGATTTTTCATCCCGAGTGCAGTGTTTGAAAAGTATGGAGACAGGATTGCTCGTAATTCGAATGGATCATTATATGGCAAAACTCGAATCGTGGTCATTGAAGATTTCAATAAATAAAAAATAAAAAAATAATTCTTGAGAAAGACCAAAGTGGTCACGAAGCCAACAGGTTGGTTAGATTTCTTCGAGTTGGATTAACGATACTAATAATAAAACCGATGATCTGGTATATGCTGTGGCCGAGGGTTCTACACGATTGGAACTAATGAAAAGTGACCCCATATCACGACCTCATCATCGCAATTCACCGCATACATATATGGACTCTGTCATCTTTTATATTCGCAGTCAGTCATATATTTGCATCATTTTTATAGACGATAATCCTACATTGATGAAAATAATTATCGACCGGTTCGACGAGCAATTTTCTTTCCTTTCTTCGTCACGATCATCGACGAATAGCACATGCACCATAGAAATGGGCACGAGAATATAAAAGATTTAACCGTAATTTTGATAATCAGGTACGAATCGAATCCTTTTTTAATCTTACGCTTTATTGAACTGTTATTGATTGATTTTGTTTCCAAGACTTTCGACCAACTTGCCATTCTCTTTTCACAAAGATATTGCAATTTTTATTTGGTCATAATTTACAACTGATCGTTCTGATTCATTTCGATCGCCGTTGTTTCGAGATTTTTTGCCTCCGTCAGATTTTTGTATTCTCCTCTGTAAATGGCCCAGATCCTCGACCATAATTCGTCACGCATACGTCGCGAGACTCGTCGCTTTGCACGATCAGAAAATCTCGAACTTTTTGTCCCGTGTTTTTGGCTCCTATTGAAATTCTCACGAAATGTCCCGCGCACGTCGGTTATTCACAGCAACGAGTCCAAATGCTATTGGCAATCGATATTATTTTTAGAAAAAGAAAAAAATGATAGCGGAACGAGACGTTGAGGTTGTTACGATTTTCTACGACGTTACGCAACCCGATAGACGGGGATCGATGCTGGAGTCCCTCGAGCGTGGTCTTTCGCGCCCTCTGCCACGATCTATGAAATTCTCTCTCCTGCTGCTTGGGATTCGTGCAACAGAGTGCGCCCGCGGCCGTCGACGATTTTCCGAGACTCGTACTTCTCGAGCCGAAGAAGAGGGTCGTTTGTATCAAGTCTATAAGAAGTAGAATTACGCCTTAGGGACCCGAAGACGTGTTCCGATAACCTGAACCTTATATATTTGTATATCTGTATATGAATTTTAAGGAGGCTCATAAACTATTGAGCAAGCGCGAGCTCGTTCCTCTTGTTCCTCTTCTTTCTATGTCTTCCATCTCCGAAGCTTCTCTTCCTCTTTCATCGCGTTGTTACGGCACTTTCTTCGGGCCGATCAATCCCAATCCACGCTCGATTATTGCTTTTAGTCGCATCACCTTAAAGTCTGAATTTATAGTTGGAATCGAACAGCGCTAGATTCGAAGAATCACGAATGCCCTTGGGCCGAAAAAATGAGAAGAACGAGTTCGCCTATAATTCGAACGTCATCGAGTTACAATTTTCTCGAAAATGACATAAAATTTCTCGACCACATTGGCACCCCACCATAAAGCATATTCCATGGTCTCTGTTTGGAGCCGTTAATATTTATGATCGGATGTAAACTCACTCGGAGATAAAAGACTCGTTGCGAAACTGCTCGGTTGTAATTATCGAAAGGATGCAGATGATCGGCTAACTGCTGTTTCACCCACTTATTCGCAACTCACTTCGTATGATGAATGTTATGAGTCCCGGGGCTCTACGCGGTGTCGACATATAATGCAGTGTCGAAATGAAATACTAAATGAAATTCTTTTGCCCATGTTCCGACTCCTGAATTTATTTTCGAGCATTCAAATAATTCTTGCCTGATGACAAAACTCGAATTATTGCCATTTCTCGTTGTTCTTCCATTCAACATGTTCTCTCATATATTTCCTGAGCGATGATTGAGTGAAAAAAAAATTTATTGCTCAACTTTGGATTTTTTAAATCATTGCTTCGCACTGAAAAGAAAATTTTGTTGAAAAAGATGAGTATTTTGTTCGATACGTTCGACCAAAAGTTTTTTGAATAATCCCAAAAATTGTGTCATTCCAGCTAAAAATATTTTAGAAAGTCTCTTCGGAAGCAAATTTTTGTCGTTCCATTCGTAAATTTCGCTGACAATTCCGTTAGAAACCAAATATACTGCCAAAGCAACGAAAATTTTGGAATTATCAAAAAATATTTAGTTCACCGTATTCAACAAAATGTCGACGATTTTCAACAAAATTTCATTTCCAGTGCGTTGTTCATTTTTTCTCGCACCTCCCTCGGTCACCAAAATGAACAAATTTGAAATGATTGATTAAACAATTTTTACTGCAGTTTACTGGAAAAAATACGCGCCAAAGGATGTGAAAGAAAATCGTTTGAAAAACACGTGGCAAAGTTTTGTTTGAGAGTAAATTATCGGCTTATTTGCGACGCAGTACTCGTATAATCATTCACAAGACTCGTGGGTGCGACCAAGAAGAGCATGATCTCTGCGATCGATATAGCAAGGTCGTCGAGATGGAATAATGTGTATTCTCTCGTGGCCATTACATCGATAGATTTCTCGTGGTGGAGGCGAGCATACACGCGTGACAATTAAATATCGCTCTTGGCGAATCATCACGATCTAGCCTCTCACTCGTTAATCGTTGTCCCTCATTATTCACGATCGTCCACATGTATATTCCGCGAGATCATCATGCGCCAATGAGATATTCTCATGAATATTTATTAGAGAGGACAGCGTACAAAAAATTCATTACCCTATCGCCTCGACTATATGCTCGCTCGACTTTTGTTTACATGTCAATCGGTTCCGGTCAGTTATTCCAGTGAGATACGCCATGCTGGTATTTAAGAATCACCATGATTCCATGAATTACAAAAAGTCGAATCTATACATTGTATAAAATCGATTAGAATCAGTGCTAATAAAATTCCCGTCTTCATCAATATTTTACAAAATTAAACTGCAGCTCCGATCGAGGAATCAGCGGAAAAACAACAAATAATCGATGATCCCATCGTTCGCACTTCTAGATTAACCAGAGCCCTTTAAAATGCGTGAAGCATTCCGCAGGGACTGAATAAAAAGTGACTGTAAATTTCGTTACCAACAAAAGTAAATCTTTACCGGACCACACTGTGGGACAAGAAGAGCCTCTTTCCTAACACTCAGAGTGAATAGCGCACGTATATATTTATATACGGCGGATAATATCGATCTATCTATTCTTGCTTCGAACCCAAAAGGGGATCCGATGTCGTGATAAACGTCGCAGAGCTCAAGGATACATCGAACAAATTGAATTCTCTCTGGTCTGAGCCAATAAAGTGTCTGTGGCACGATCGCCACTGACGAGAGAAAAAAAGGAGAGAAAGAGTTTCGATATTCCACAACGTTCATCAGATAAAAAGTTGATCTTCTGCTCGGAAGATCTCGCGCGGTCCAGTTATAGAAATCTTACGAGGTTTGTCCTCTCAAACTCGGCGTGGCATACGATCGTGTCAAGCAAGTATCGATTCATTGTTTTTTTTTTATCTTTATTTTCTTTTTTCCTTTATCCGTTAATAACGTGTCTCTCGTTTAGCCACAGAAGGCCAGAGCGCTCTGCTTTTACGACTAGAAACATTTGCTCTTTCGTTCACAGAGCTGCGTCGTAATGTGAACGACTCATCCTTGATTTTACGAGAACACGGTCGCCATCATACTTCCCTAACCAACACTTTTTTTTCAATGGAATATCTAGATTATATAAAACACGCCTCCCGCTAAAGAAACTGAAAAATTGGCCGAAGGACACATTCTGAGGATTCTCTGTTTCTCTCCTTTCTCGCCTGGCTCTTTGCCTTCTGGATGATCGTTAAATTTCTGTGTGGCTGCAAGGATTCAGAAAACATTTCTGCATCCCCACAATGATGCTTAGGGTTGACCGCAATATTCTTGCTTTTTATTTTTTATTTTATGGATACGGATAAAAAAAAAGAAAAAGAAAATCGATCGTAAAGGCAGGAGTCTCGTTACGAAAATTTATGACGTTCGCTCCTTTTTCAAGAGCATGAATTCAAGCTTTTTCGTAACAGTAAAAATTGACTCAAAGTGGCAAAGGAAAATGATTTTTAACTAAAAAAAAATTTCTTTATAAACATAATTAGCCTTCAGGTCAATATTGAACGAATTCGCACTCTGAGGTAAAGAAACTGCCAAAGTGTTGGTGGCTTTTTGTTGTCGAGTCTCCGTGAGTAAAAAAAATCATGTCAATCGTTTTTATTGTTCTAATTATTATTTACTATAAACACTTATAAATCTGAGAATTCGAGGGAAACATTTGGAGTTTGTATTTTCATTTTGGAATTCGAAATAGAATTTTGTGAAATAAACGTTTAGATATTTCGAACACTGCTCCCGGAATGATGCAAAGCATGCCAAGGTCTGTTTGATAGACCACAGGTCAATCGGAGCACGCTAAATAACTCAAGTACACTCGAATCGATCGCGATCTCGAGATTTGTTGATCGAGAACGAATATTGCGAGTTTTCAGTGAGAATTCCAGGAGTAGCCGATCGATTTATCTTGTCTTATCGCATCGTTGCATCTGTTTTATTATGCAATGACAATATTCTATCGCTTCGTCTGAATAACACCCATTTGATTGAAAATTAGGTTGTAGTCGTTGAGGAATTTTATTTCAATGAAAAAAATGCATTGCTCAATTTTAAAATCGTGTACGAAAATTCCTCCTGACGCCGTATGCCTCCCGAGGACTTGATCATTCATGCTCGTACATTTGTACTTTTGATCTGTACGATTCGTTCAATGCCCAAGCCCCAGAAAAAGGATTTTTCATTGAGAATTTATTTAAGTTCGATAATTTTGTATTTGGATTAATTTTTGTGGCATAAAACAGAGTTTCGACCATCCTACACGAAAACTATAAATGAGGGACAGACAATCGCAATCCATGGAGTTAATGATCGGAACATCAATAATCAATGACCCTTTGAGTGACCTATAAGCAATTCCAAAGGATTAAGCGCACAGATCACACGCGCGCATACCATAAAACACCATGAAAATCTCGTATAACGAAGATAGGATCGTTGCACAGGAATATCCCAAGTAACATCGTACCGGAAACTGTATGAAGCTTTATCCAGCGTTATTCTGCACGTACATGCAGTGCGGTGGAACTAGCGCATGCGTACGCACACAAGTACACGGAGAGAATGCGATATACTATGGAGAAGTGTAACGGAACGATCGTCGACGGGATCGTAACTCTTCGTCGGTACGAACAGGGTCGATCCTCGATTATTCCGGGTCCAGGCGAGTGTGTTGGATGCTGTTTCGCTGACCATCTCTAGCACGAGCCAGAGAAGAGCCGAGATAAGAGACCTGCGCTCCTGTGGCCACATGGTATTCGGAAAATAGATCTTACTGTCGTATTTTCTACCATGTCTTTTTACACTTGAACATGTACATAATACGAATACATATATACAGGTATATAAACACATAAAATCTTGCTGTTGGGTTAGGCGTTCACTCCAGCATTTATCAAAGAGGTAGCCAACAGAGATTTTTTCTACGCTGGACATTGCCAGACGATCTCAGAAAGATGGACCATATAAATCGATGGCTTCATGTCAGAAAGGCATTAAATCTATTTCTATTAATCCTCCATATGCCCTTTTTTATTGAGCATACGTCTACGTGCGAGAGAGACTAACACTGTGTGTACATATACAGTTACATGGAAGTCTTGGTATAGCTCTCGCGTTCCTCGCGATGTCGATGGTTATCGCGGGCCTCCCGGAGCCTAGGCGTGTCCTCAGGATGGCCTTTCTTATCGCGATAACTCGAGGACATCTCGTTGAGCAACTCGGAGCAATATGGGCTCCACCCACTCATCCATGATCCGCGTTTGCACCACGTTGATACCAATACATACACCCATTTTTTATTCATTTTCTATATGAAGTATTCACGTTATGTATTACCTTCTCGCATTCCCTTTTCTCTCCCACTTGGTTTCTATTATTTTCTGCATATATCTTATTCTCCCTGGACCTGTGGCCATCGAAGAGACTGGACATCGCTGCTGGACCATCGATCGATCTCGAGCACCGATCCGTTCTTGCAATCGACCCTCCACTCCCGTGTGTGTGTGTGACTCAATACTCTACTTGCTTCTTTTTGTTTCAATCTATCCACCGAGAAATTTTGTCTTTTGGCATCGCCGAGCGTCGAAAGGTTATAAACATCGGAACCTCTCGGGTTTTGTCCTCGTTTATATACAGTGTAAGAAACTCCGCGGGTGGTGAACTCGATATCACGTTGATCGCTTAATCTCCGTATTATTATATACCGACTCCACTCGCTGTACGATACAGTCGCCGAAAGACAGCTATCACGAATAATCTACGTGATCTCGTTACTTTAGGCTCTCGGAAAGCTCCAGCACGTGGACCAATCCTGTCATCCCGTTGACGCCTTGTCCGTGATCTTTACGATACGAACAACCAATTGACAGCTTCTTATCTCCGACTAACGTTTTCACCAGCACACTCCTAAATATATTCATGATTATTTATCGTTTACAGGCATTTGTTAGTACTCGTGTACTCAGGACTTTGCTACAGAATTCATTCAGTTCCGCACGCGACGATTTTATTTTCTCGTCCATTCCACTCACAGTCAAAGATTGTTTGCATCATTTTATTTGCCATTTATTCATTTCCTGTGATTGCTCAAACTTCTATGGACGTCTGAATCAGTTGAAAATAAATATTGGAATTAAAAACAATTTCAAATATTCTATACGTACGCGGAAGGAAAATAAATTTGGTGAAACACCAAGATTTTGAAGGCTCTCGGATCTTCATTTTTTATTAATAAATTCCATTTTGATCGTCAATCTTTTTGGAACTCGGATTCAGTTGAAAATTACAAACGAAAATCGAAGACATTGAAGAAAATTCTATACATACGCGGGAGGAAAATAAATTTGGCAGAAACAAAAAATTTGCAGGCCCTCGGATGTTAATTTTTGATCAATAAATTTCAATTTGATCGCCAACTTTCTATGGAACTCGAATTTAGTTGAAAATCACATACGAAAATCAAAGACGATTGAAAAAATTCTATACGTACGCGGAAGGAAAATAAATTTCGTGAAAACGACGAACGACGCCCTCGGATGTTCATTTTTGATTAATAAATTCTATTTAGAACGTCAACCTTCCATGGAACTTTGAATTTAGTTAAACTTTTGGAAATCGAAGACAATCGAGAAAATTCTATACGCATGCGGAAGGAAAATAAATTTGGTAGAAATTTGCAGGCGAACTCGTGATAAAAATGGTGCAAGCTATCGGATGTGCAAATTGCTAGATAACGTTGACTATATTTGTTCTCCTGAGCTTATATCGCGGAACAAATAAACCTCGCCCACCTTTATGCCGTTTTATCCATGGATTTAATCTCACGTGTGTGTCCCCCGCGCGAGTCTACCCGCTTGAGAAAAGAGAGAACCAAAAGACACTGTTGTGTACGCGTAGGTCGGTCGCGATCTCTCGCGTATTGCCAAGAGTAAGAGCACGTGTGTACCACACTTTTTAGTATAGATATATCGAATTAATCTGGGTACTAAAGTTTACGTTACTAAACCATTCGCCTATATACAGAAGTATATAAATCGATTTCAATTTTTTCTCTTTACACGTACATACACACGTTGGCCAACGTATTTGTACGTATAAATAAACAAAAACAGAAAAGACAAGTCGTCGAACAACAACGAGACCTAACGAGAGAGTCGCGGGCGTGTGCGCGTAGACAGCAGTTGGGTATAACGTTTTAGAAAGCGCGAGCGAGCACCAGGGCTGTAAGATAATCCGATAATCTGGTGACGGTTCTCTCCTCTTTGCACCGGGTGCTCGCCCGAACGACGAGGACATCGCCGCGCGACGAGGTTGAAAGAAGCGTGTCAGATCGCGCGGGTCCGACGACTCTTTCGCCGCATGGGGCGAAGTCACTCTCGCCGCATCGCCACAATATTTCAGCGAACCTCACTCACGCGCGTCAGTTGCACTTGCAAATAATGAGGATCAAGAAAAATCATAAAAATTTGTAAAAAGCGTTGAAGGTGAATTTCGTGTTTCGTTAATTACGAATTTTCGTTCATCGTTTCTTGGTCTAATTTCTCTGGAGTCTGGTAATTACGAAATGGCTCGGAATTTCTTGAACGATTTATCGTAGAATCTGAAGAGACGATTTTATGAATCGGAGCTGACACTTAATAAAATTCTCACTCGTAGATCAATGAGCCACTTAAAATAACCTTCATCTCGTCTCTTTTTCTAACGACATTCGTTCGGGCGAGTCTCGATTGCGTAAGCTCGATACATTTTCCCTGATTGAAATTTTTGTAGCTCCAGGCAATAAAGTCTATTCAAATAAACGGAACCATGCTCGGATGCGAGCAGAACAGCTACAGGGCAAAAAGCAAAACGGATTCTTAGCTGCACCGTCGAAGAATTTCAATTCCGAAAATGGATCGACGATGAATCGACCGCGGAACTTGCTTCCAAAATATTTATGATAATTTCGGGCGTTGATTTCCCAAAGGGCGGATACGTCCAGGGAGTCAGAACGTCTCGAGGAAGTATTCCTCGATTTTCCTGATCGAGCGATGGCAACGAAGCCACTATTTGGTTGGGTGACCGCCTAACGCCAAACGTGAAATTTATTTTGGGTTTCTGATCCTGTTCACTAGGAACTGCATCACGCAGGTTTCCGACCGTTTCTCTGGGCCCTCGAACGTCCCACGTGCAACCGATAACTTCAATGTGACATTTTAGTCATCGATATGGTTCGAAAAAATTAGAAACTAATAAGTGGAGACGGTAATTTCTATTTAGCAAAAAGGTTCACCATTTTTTAACGTGTAATCAACGACACCCTGTATATTGGATTTTGCCATATACGGACAGAATACACGCCTTGAGAACGAGATGTCCTCTCTCTTCGCGCTGAAGCTTATACAGTAGGAAAAAGGGAACGGTGAAGAAGCGCAACGCGGACTCTCGTCACGGTCGCGATCGGTGGATCATGATCGAGAGAAACGAGCCACGTCCCTCAGGCTGACTTTGAATCTTTCTCGGATCTCGTCCAGCCCACATTAATGTATATACATGTGTATATATGCATATACATAGGATCTCTTGAATTCGTTACGACGAATCGAGAGAAGAACTTGCTCGGTTCTCTATATCTCTCGATTTTAAATAAATCCATCCAGCGAATCGCTAACGCACCATTACTTATCCGTCTCTTCTTGCCTTTCCACTACCACCCGGTAGCGGGAGATTTCTTCCTGTTGCAATTCTTCTCTTTCCGCACGACCATCCTGCAAAACTGACGCAATGTATATTTGCATCGCTTCGGTGCGATGACGATCGCGATGCATCATAGTCAAATAAATCGATCGAAAATATAGCCTCCATCGACTCTGAACTGTCTCGTGGCCCATTTCATCGACTCTGACACGTTCCCGATACGTACTTACGCGCTTGAACAAAGAAATACGTCAAATAATCGTTTCCCTTCAATCAACAGTTGTTTATTGTAATTATTGGAATTTCGGTCGATGAAAAACAGAAAAATTGCTGGATCGGTTAACGTTGTTCCATAGGCAACGAAAATAATGAACATTCTAACAAATTTTCCGGCAGCAACTCGTTGTCATGAAAAAAAAAATCTAAAATTTGCATCGCGGTACAAAATTTCCGGCAGGAAACTTCTCGATCTGGAATTCTACAAACAAAGTACAAAAAATGTACAAGTTAAAGCACTGTATGTAAAAATTATCGAGGAAAAAAATAGACTGCTTCGTTATTGTACAAAATAAACCCTGAGCTATTTTACCTTCGGTCCAATTTGCTAGATAACGTCTCGTTCGAGAAATGCTCTAAAACACGTACCAATGTACTTTTGCATACATGTACTTTTCGTATATCGATGTATCTAATGTACATCTGGAACGGTGAACGTTTCTGCGTGTGAATAAAGAGAGAGAGAGAGAGAGAGAGAGAGAGAGAGAGAGAGAGAGAGAGAGAGAGAGAGAGCACGACGTTGGATGGTCTCGGCTTGCACGGATCTCGCAGTAGTTACGGATGTGTTGGTCAGCCCGCACACTGGCAAGGTTCACCGCAAGAGAGTGTTCTCTCGGGAGAACGTGTGCGCCTGGACTGTATGCGGAGGGGCCAGTCGCCCTTGCCGAGGAGCCTGAGGCACGGGCGTGGGCCTTTCACTCCTGCCATCCGCATCGTTCCTCTCTCGACTCGCGGATATATCGCTGTTGGCTGCTGGACTACTCTCGTATACCTACTTACAGCCTATACGTACATGAATATATGTTCGAGTAATGTATTTCAGGCCGATCTGATGAAGTCTTGACCCTGACTATTTTTTTCTTTCACTTTTGTCTTCATTTTAAATTAACAATTTTTTTTTTATCAATAAATATCGAATTTCAGACTTTGTGTTTTTTTTCTGAAGTTTTTGTTCATTTAATAAACCGGGCGATCAATTACTCAATGAAAAATGCAAATTTCTTACATTTCTGAATTTTTCTGCAACTTCTACTCGCTTTTTTTTTAGTTTCGCTTTTGCTTTTTCGGTTTTACTCTTCTCAGCGATTGTTATTGAGGAATTCTGTTCAACTGGTTCAATTTTTTCACTTTTTTTTCTGCTTCCCTTTCAATTTTTCTATCATTCCCATTATTGCGTTCAGCAGTTTTGACGTTGCTATAAAATCACTAACGGAATAGCCGTCGATATCACCAGCGAGATTATTGCAGAAATCACTAGTGACATGAATAATGAAACCACCAGAAGGATTAATCGTGCTTATCGCTATTAGGAAGCGAAATTACGTCTTCATTAATATAATGCTCTTGTGATTAGTTTTCATTCGTATTTTCCCATTAGGGATACTGGCATCTGCATTGCTTCCCTCTCGAGCTGCTTTTTTTCGTCACACTGTGATCATTCTCATTTCCTCCGATCTCATTCAATCGCGGCGATTCGCTACTGCGGTTTATTCGACCGCGAACGTGTCGCGGGCTCGTGAAACGCATCCGAATTATACGACGTTCCAATTATATTTAAATTCGGGTCCAATTAAATCCACCGAATCAAACCTCATAAATTACCCGTACCATTCTACTGCTGACGCGCACAACGTAATCAAGGATCATACAATTAATTAAGCGTGTGATTTATATTCAACGCGATAAACGACATATAGCCACTGACACACAAATATATTTATACTTACGTCTTCCAAATGTACAGGACTTTTTATGCCGGAGAGGCATATAACGTTTGTAGAAAATATCGAAACCCTCACCATCCAAAAGTGATTTTTCCCAGAGCACAAATTTCAGATGCACAAAAAATCAATGAACTTTACGTTCTCCTGAATAATTCTAGGGTCAAAATGATCCTGCGTGTAGACGAAACCCAAAAATTGTACAAATTTCTACAATTTTCTCATCAACCCTTGGTCCATAATATTTTCACAGATTTCGAACTTTTTTTTCTTCACAAGAATCACGGACTCCAAGTTTTTCATGGAATAAAAAAATTATGCAAATATTTAGAAATTTTTTACAAATACGTTGAGCATTTGATGGCGAAAAAATGTTTTGAAATGGACCGATCGTCGTTGGATGCTGTGGAAAAGCCTATGGCGAAGAACGACTCATCTTGTCGAACCATTCGATACATGCAGAACGCTCTTATCACGGAGCATTATATGGATTGCTTATTAACTTTGTTTGTCCTCGAGGAAAGATTTCCGCACGAGGGACTAACGGTGCGCTCTTGGCTTGCACATACGTTATGGAACTACTAGACGGTCTTGCAACTAATACATACGCATATAGATATATCGATGCGTCTACCCATGACCAGTTCTTCCAATGAGTTTTGCAGCTCACACCATGGACCCCATAGATAATCGACTAATACTGCGATCGCCCAGCAGGATGTACAGTTATAAATAGATAATTTACTATCTCTTTATTAATGTTCGTCAATCATACCGTCATTTTATTTTCGCACCTTTAGATTCACATTTTGCTCTTGGCGAATGAAAAATAATCAATTTTATTTAATTTATGGCAAATTTTTTGAAAATTGAATCTCCAGGCACATCATTATTCTGTTTTGTTTGAATTTAATTGGATCCATGGAATTGAAACTGCTGCTTAAACATCGTGTTGAAAAAGATATTTGGGTTTGGAGAATAACAGTTTTTCCGGGGAGCAGAGCCTAATGCTGTTTTCCTTTTCATAAAAACCATGTTGGGGAAAAAATAACAAAAAATAGGAATTAACCTTCTTGTTGTTTATTTCACGTTTTTGTCATCTCTCGTTTCCTCTATTGGATAAGATCCTCGTGATTCGAAGATAGATCTAATTGCCGGACTCTCGTTCCGTGCTGTTTAAATTCAGAGCGATCGAAATTCGTTCCACAAATACTGTAACTTTTTAGTGGATCAATGGCTAAATGATCGTGAAGCGTCTCGAGGACGTTCTCATTTTATTTGTTATTTTTTGTTCTCACCACCATTACAATGTTTCCCGTTCCGTATACGTTTGTTCGGCCGTGTACGTGGCGAAGGTCTTGGTTCCCACTCATAAGCGCGTACAAATGAGCGAGAGCGCGAAGGCGATCGGTAATACATCAGAGTAGGAAGGATCTTGCTCGGTCCACGAAGCGAAACCTCTTCAAGGCGATGCGCTGGTAAGAACCACCCATACGCACATTTATACCGGTCTCTTTCCTCGCTGAATAAACTCGCGATGTATTTCACATACGAGCACGATGTATCCTCGGGAGACGAGAGACACACTGTGCAAAACATTGATCATTACGCGCACCATCTCTCACTCGAGGCGCGGTCTCGTCCTCAACGCGCGCGATCTCTCGCCGCGCTATTTTTTGTACGTCTGAGAGTGTTCCGTCTTCACGAAACACTCCGCTACGATCGCATGCAAGAAATATAAAAATTGCTGAGGAGCTTTTGTTCGAGTTCGTAGCAGCGCATATTTTCAGTCGTGTAATTACAATAATGGGAGTAATCCTGCAATTAAATTGAGTTCCTCAGGAATCTTCTCGAAGGACCACTGAAATTATCATCTTTATTCTACTAACGGAACGTTTTTATTATGCGTCGCCGACTCTGACTTATCTGACTATATAATTATGCGTACGTAACATTTTTTTGATGACTTTATGACACATTATATTGTCGGCAATATTCAAGTTTTATTTCATCGATTTAATTACATGATTCCTACCGTTCTCAATGAACCGAGTCTCGTCTCAGAGTCTCTTGGAATTAAAATCCATGAAAAACTCTCGCTTTTCTTAGATAATTAACAAATTCATATTTTAGCGAAAATAAGATTTTTTTCCTACCTCACAATCACATATATGCATTGGTATCTGTGCATGAGTACGTAAGACGATCGGAGAGTGATTGCACACGAGAAGCAGAGAAAGGCGATATACTTGATCTCTCCCTCGTCGTCGTTGTCGCCGTTTTGCCGAGCAACGCCGCACGCGTATATTCCCTTCATATTCTTTATTTTCTCGCCAAGAATACATTATAAATAACCCAGAGTACGCTCTCGGTGCAATGACTCATGAGATTATCTTTCGAGTTAGATCTCTCGAGGTGGTGGTCTAATGGTCAGAATTTACGCAGCGGTATCAGCCTAAGTAGATAAAGCGAGTGCGTGCACAGACAACATTTAGTCTGCCATCATTTTCTATGAGCATTTGTGTTTCTTTGTATGAAATATCCCATTTTCATAATTTTTCTATTCGAAGCCTAAATACGAAAAATGAAAAATATTCCTCAAACTTGCACATCGAATTGTGCGAATCAAACGAAGAACATTGCAGCTCGGTTCCATAGAAAATTGTCGGAATGAAAAACATCGAAGCGTTTCATATGAAATTAGATTTGAAGAAAAAAAAGAGAATCAATGACGTTTTCCGGGGAAAACGACGAGGCGAACTAAAGAGAACGAAAAAGTTGACAAAAGGCAACGATTTGAGATCCAGAATTGTTTGAAATCCAGGAAGGGAAGTTTTTGGGCCGAAGATTCAATGGATCGGGCTGATTATACACTGCACTCAAACGGGTCAGGAATAAAATATTTTCTTGACCTAAATCTCTCTATCCTCGCGAGTATTTTTCTTTATTACATTGAGAAGTAAAATTAAAGATAAAAAAAAGTCGTGACTATGGTAATTAAGCATAGCACCATTCACTACGGTCAGACAGAAGAGATCTCACAATTACATAATTGCAGTTTTTAAGAACGGGGGCGTCGAAGCTCAGTCAAGTGGAACATATTGCCCCTGGCACATTTAGTGCGTCCCGTTCTTCCCCTATTGCTCGTATGCGCTTTCTTACATTGATAATAAGTGGCGTACGTATCCAGGTACACTCACGTGAGCTCAACAACGCCTTCTCGATGCCCTCGGCTGAATTTTGACTGTTTTCCACGTTGTAAAACTTCCCTTGACGAGTTTCTTCTCCTCCATTCCTCGCGTGCGCTCCTTACCATGTATTACAGAATTAACCTCCGGCCAAATATTTTCTCTAACGTTTCACAAATGGTCACGGATACATCGCAGTCTGCGTGTCGAATAGTGACCACAAAAATATATGCTTTTCCACCAGCCAAGAGTCCTTCTCGAGAAGACTAAAGAACCAAAGCGACTTATGGAGGAGCAACAAGGCGAAGAGTCGAGAAAATCGCCTACGCCTAACAGTCCGTTCGTGTGAGAGGCAATCGCATCCACTGCTGCAGCAGCTGGAAATGTTTGCAGGTCCATCCGAACAATGTTGTCCGCATAAAGTTTGTATGTGCTTATTTACAGCGAGCCGGAACTACTGAACAAGAAACACGATCGATGCTTGTCGCACAAATTTGTACAGAAAAAAAAAAAAACGTTTCGCGATCAATTTTCATGGAAAAATTGCAACGATAATTATTCCGCTGGCTGTATTCATTTTCATTGTTATTTTTGCGTGTACACCGAGGACAAGTTCTTCCTCGAAATATTTTGAAAAATCGAAAGTTGTGACTGTGTCCGATGGATCGCTGTGGATGGAAAAAGATTGTGGGTGATGAATAATTCACGTAATTCGTTTAAAAAAAGTGATTGACGTTTTTTTATATCTGCGGAGATTATTAATAAAAATAAATAAATGCTGATAAATCGATCCATAAATTTATTCTTCGTGAAAGGTTCCACCTAAGGCTCCCTATGAATTCTCGAACAAATCGAGATCGAAACAAAAACAGAGCGACATAATGGAGAAAATACAAGAAATCGTGTCTGAATGTTCGCAGTGTACGTTCCGGGGAAAGAGGCGCCGTAGGCAGACCATGGCGAGAATGAATTCAAACCTCGAGATCTGTCCCGGTCGCGTTCTCTCCCGTAACGTATTGCACGGAAAGGTCCTTCCGCACGGCATTACGAGAAGGCAAAACGAATATTATATTCATTCCTTTGCGTGGTCGGATTACGGGTTCATATGTGCATCTCGACTGACTTCTCTTCGAGTCTGACACAAAGACCCGATGTTTAATGGGCTCCGGTAGAAATGTATCCGCAAACACAGTCGATCTTGTGCTTCGGCGCACATCAAGCTTTCATTGCTGCTTGGCAGACTGCGTCACTACTGTAGCTACCGTTTCACGAATCTGCTCGAAACGAGAATCATTTGCTACCAAAGAATTCATGTGCGAAAAGCGATCGTGACATTTCCACATTTGTCAGGATTTGAAGAATTAGTTTGTGGGGATTATTGGACTTTTATCGTTGGATAGAAATAAAAGGAACAGCCGCTCGCTCTTTCTCTTTTGTTGAGCAGGAATTGAACGAATTTTTAGCGTAAAAATGTTCCCGAACAATTCGGATCGCTGTACCCCGAAAGATTGTAATACATCGCGACCTTTTGAACCCTTTTTGCACAAAAAAAATTTCATAGTAAAAGAGATCTACTTCCCGTGAAAAAATTGCCGACGCTTGCAATACGGCCAATGTCCGGGGCAGTACTGGGCAGCCAACCATTGGCACCAACCGTTGGGCCTGAACATGGCCCAACGTATTTGCCAATGCTTAAGCAACGCTCAGGTTCAGCATCGGTGCAGACGGCCGGCCAAGCCTAGGCCAAGCATTGGCTTCTAAACGTCGGCCGACTGTTGGTGTCGAGTGTTCGCCCAATATCGAGCCGATGCTGCTCACTGTTGTTTACCCTGTAGTCGATTCCGCTATCGGCGGCTGACAAAGGGCCCGGGCTGAGCCAGCATTCGTTTTGGAAAGTCACGACACTTTATCCACTCTTGCTTGCTCATTTGGGGGAAATGAAAATAAGTTTTATATACGTATGTTATATACGTATTGATTAAATTTATTATATAGGTATTGAAAAATTCATTTTTCAAAATTCATTTTTCAATCTATAAAACTCATTTGAAATATTCCACAACAATACGTTTTGATGTATTGATCATGCAATATTTCGGCATATCCCGTCGATATTTAAAACATTTAATGGTTTATGAAAAATTTCCCATTCATATATATTTCTTGAAAAAATTTTGTCAAGACACGAGTGGTGTAGTGGATAGCGTTCTCGACTGCGGACGGGAGATGGGTGGGTACGGTGGTTCGAATCCCCGATCGGCAAGAAAAATTTCTTCGTTCCAATTAAAAATGCGAGCGCCCAAGGCGGTCGAGTTCAATCGTAGAAGGCGAGAAAAGCGCCTAAACGACTGTAAAATAATTTTTTCAAATAAAAAATCATTTTTTGACAGTACTGGCTCAACGGTTGGCTGAGCGTCGGGCCGTTGTCATGACCAACGCTGGGCCAGTACTGTTCCCAAGCTGTAGTCAACCGTGGGTCCGTTGTTATCACTCCAACGCTGATCCAGTGGTTGGCCGTTCAGTTCCGCCAACGGTCGGACAACCGTCAAGCACGGTTGGCACAGCGCTGGGCGACGCTTGGGCCATTCGGTCATTTTTTCACGGGTTATGCAACTTGTTCGCAAAATCGTGTATACCCTTCGGCGAAGATCCGAGGGATTGGTCGATGAAAAACGAGTCCCTCGGTACACTACGGAATATAATTCATAACTGTGTATATCTGTGTGTAAATAGAATATTACTTCCATGAATCTGCTTCACTAAGTTTCGTGAAGTATTGGATGATCTTTCAACTTCCGCCTTCACAAATCCAGGTCTTATAGAGTGCAATCAATTATTGTATTGACCAAGAACATCGTTACATATCCGAGCAAATTTTTAACAATTTAATTTTCTGTTTATTTTATTTTTAATTCCGCATCATCACTTTTTAGTTTGTATCTCAATTTTTGCTTCCATTCAGCCTCTTTTATTTCAACGATGAATTTTGTCGTAATAATGTACAAAAAAAAGGGAAACGATTTTGTTAAAAAAAATGTAGCATAATATTTTTTAAAAATTCAATTTTTCGTTAGTTAGACTTTTTGATGAAAAAAAAAACTAATAGTACCAAGTGAGCGAGAAATGTAGGGGGTCCCGAAGGACGTGATAAGATCGACGAAAAATAAATAGAAAGGAGGAGAAATAGTTGGATAGTAAAAAGAACGATTAATAATAAACCAACGACCTTGCGAATAGTTGGCTGAGCTATTGTAATAATCCCTGAGCAAAATCTCGTACAAGTTATCCAGTTGATTCGCGTCCATCGGTTATAATGCGGTTCTCGGCGAAATAATAACAGCAGAAGTCCGGGGGATCTTTATCTCACCTAAGTTGAGTCCGTGCATGTTCGTGTGGGTATAACTGGGGCGGAGTCGGATTGCAACACGTTCGCACCCGCTGCACTCCACAATGTAGACTTACACAACTGAATGCACGGGCGTAGTGAGAGTTTTTCGTTAATTTCAATCGAACGATACTTTAAGAAGAACTAATCGATTTTAACAATAAATTACAGTGGCTGGCGAGGAATCGGGCAATGAAAATTCGATTTCAAAAATTTTAATCAACAAAATTGACAAAAAAATGCATTTTTTCCACCAATTGACAAAGTATCAATAAAACAGTCCAAAGATACTGAAACTTCAGAGAAACATAAAATCAACTGAATATTACGAAGAAGCAAAATTGTGGCTAGTGACAGAGAACTCGGTGTCACGCAGTGGGCGGACTTTCTATATACACATGCCATCAGGACGTTGTATCCCGAGCATGAATGTGGCCAAGTCTTTTGCAGTTGCACTCTGGTTTCTCGATGAAGCGTACAGTCGCACATGTAGACGTTCATGAACCATGGAAATACTCGTTGTGTCCATGTATTCGCGTATTGAAAAAAAAAAAAAAAAAAAAAAAAAAAAACATAAACACACACACAAACACAGGTAGATTTAGTAGGTGATCTCCATAGGGGTCTCGAGAGCTCTGATACGTAACTTATAGGGGCACATACCTCAAATAAAGTGCAAAGTCATACAGGACGATCTAAGATGTTGGCAGCACGAATTATATTTATGAATACCTTCATGGTCTTAAATATTTTGTTATAATTCTAACTCCAGAGGAAATGAGATCAATTGCCAAAAAAAATCGAAAATATGTATTTGAAGGAGTTTTGGTAGAGTGACTCGAAATTGTCAGAAACATTTCGCAGCGAATGCGAAATGGTCGTTGAAAAGTTGCAGAGTTGATGCGAAGAGCACTGTCACTTTTTTCCTCTCTATTCTCATCGATAGTTTTTTCTTATGGAACTTTGAAACTGGTGTCGGGCTATCATTTATTTAATGATATTAATTAAAGACTGAATGCTCTGCATGTGAATGCAGGGACTGAATGTGTATGTGTTTCGTCTTCTTCTACACGCAGTATATAGACTTTCGGATTATTATTAGGCTCTAGCGTCATGTGAAATGAATATATAGACATGTGTGTGTATGGATTGTTCAGTATCAATACGTATGTAATCCCGGGCTAAAGGTAAATGTTAGCAGCGGACGGAGAGATATTTGCATAATTATATTCAACCCTCTCTGTTATTATATAACGCATGAATGTATAGCGATCTATCTCGTGTTGAATTACCCACTTTTATTGCTATTGAGATTTACAAAATACTCGAGTACGTTCACATACAGGCGGAATCTACTTGCGTTCGTGTCGTTTTCTCGAGAGATTAAAAAACGACAAATATCTCCATGGCGCCTAGGAACCGACGATAATTTTGTTTTTTTTATTGCTTTTCGCGCATCGATCGAGAGGAAAATGTTGGCGCGAGTAACGAAGGTTATCCCGATAACCCTGGGTTACGGTTTTGTCGTCTATGCTCGTCCCATGAGTAGATAAGTCCACGGTGAGTCCAGACTCGACGACAATCGCCTTGGCTATGAGGAAATTAATACACGGGGTATCCGAATCGTGACTATAACTTTCTCACTTTCTTACAGAGTTTATACCTTCATTTTTATTTACTCCATGTCAATATTATTGAAATTTGCAGCAAAATCGACAAATTTGGAAATTTTTGTTAATTCTTCTTTTTCTTTATCAATTCCAATAGCAAATTCTCATTTTTTTATGAAGAGATCTTTTCAAAATACAAGAGGAAAAAATTAGACTCGAATGACAATTTTTAAAATTAGTGAATTTTTTTTTTTCTTCAGATTCGAAAACACGTTGAGTGTCAAAATCGTCTCTAACGCTTCGGACACCATATATGTACATGGAACTAAATGAATATACAGATGCATATCCTTAAGTGTGTTACAGAACTCGAATGATCGAACGAAACTCAAGAGAGGACGATGGATTGAACAGGACCGAATGCTCGAGAGAGTCGCGACTGCAACGATGAAGCTCAAGTCACGTTATGCTCCTGTCACAGGACATGTGTCTCGCTTTAGCGGATCCGTACACCGGGTCGAGAGCCACTTTCTGCTAGAGTGGCGATACGCCCTGCTCTGATAACACCCACACATCCAGACTGCACAGACTGTACTTAGAGAAGCAGGCGATAAAACCTGAAACACCTTTCGAACAACTGCAAAGATACTTTCGGAGCATTTGTGTTGGTGAAATTTTCCAGGCGATCATTATAAGCAACGAATCGTTGCAAACATCGCGTATTATCTTTTCACCGAATACTCGCGACCAAATGCCGAAAACGCGAGGTGAAAGTTCACAATTGTTGTTGAAGAGCTCACGACAAAAATAATGAAACAAATGGAAAGAAAAATAAATTGGGAAACAGGCTTTTTCGGTTGCAGCGATAAAAAATTGCGTCAATTGAATAAAACTCGAAGCTTATTCTTACGAACAGGAATGCACAATAATATTGCATAAATATTAAAATAATAATAATAAAATAAACATATGTATGAAAAGATAAGAAACGAGCGAAACGGAACGTATCCGGATTGCTCGGGCGGAGACTCAAAGAGAGTCACGTTGAGTACGTGTGCATGCAAGTGCGGTGATCTCGCGGCGGCTGCGTGTGCAGCAGCCGAACAGGAGCGCGAGTAGAGCACGTTGCACCGCGCGGCGGCGCAATCGGGGCTTTGGAGTTCTTTCTCTTCCTCTGCATACTCTCCGTTCTCTATGGATCTCGTTCTGTTTGCCGCTGTGGAGAACGAGCGAGCGCCGGGCAGCGACACGCCCTGCTCTGATAACACCCACACCACCATAGATAAGAACCTCGAGTCTTGTATATATCAGCATTAATAGATGTGCGTCCCGAGCAACTTTTGCAATCTGCTCTCTAGCAAGACACATACAGGCTCAGCTTAAAACAGCATTTTAATGCATATGCACCGAGATATATAAATATATATTTTCCACCGATTCTACGCCGTTCAGTTACAGACAACGTGCCGTATACAAATTAAGTGTTATGTGCTTTATTATTAATGTATATTCATACAATAACGAAATCATTTTTTTTTCCACGCGATTAACAGAACGAATTGCTCGGTTCACAAATATCAGCGATTAAAAGGATTTCAGAGGAGTTCAAAGGATTGTGAAAGCTTCTACTGCAACCGTTGGCCAACTGTAAATTTCATCAAAAATTGAATATCAATCGCAGATTCTTTGGAGATTTGTCTTGGGATACAAAATTCTTTCTACGATTTTCCTGAAAATTGTGAATCCAACAAATCCACCGGTGTGGTGCATTGCGTAATACAAACGCGTTATTTCGTTACATACGTTTCCGTATAGACGTCTGATACGCTCGATAAGACGTATGATACTGAAAGATAGAAAAAGGAGCGCCGTCTTTGTGGCTATACGTGCATGCACATTAATTTATCCATGTGTACACACTATAAATGTAACTATACATTCTAATTGTGGCAACACACTAGAAAATCTATATACCATACGATCGAGCACAACACCTTTTCGCCCTCAACCACGATAATGAGAATTTATGTTTATCCAGTCACAGTGAATTTTCACATTGACTAAACTTACAAAGCACTCAGTAATTTGCCAATTCGACCTCTGCAAAAGCTTGGCTTTCTATGGCGTAGCCTGCGCTCTCGACACCTTCCAACGGCATCGAGAGCCCTGGTAGCGGTTCGGAGCGAAGATCNAAAAAAAAAAAAAAAAACAAAGACAAAACGACAGCTCTGCCACACACACTCGCGGGTAACGATTCAGGGATGATCTTTGTCCTCTCACGGACAAACGGAAAACTTTATAGTTTTTTTTTTCGTTTGCTTGGAGAGAAGATTGTAAATTTATCGATGTCAATCGATTGGCGAAGGTTTTTTTTTCTATTTTGATTGAACGTCTCCAAAGATTGCTCATGCAGAGTCTCGCATGGTGTGAAACGACAAAGCACATTTACAGAAGGCACTGCATCCGAGCTCGTTTCAAGAAACCGGTACACGCTGACGGTGATTTTTTTTTCGACATGCTTCATTAAGGACTCGAGAAAACTTGTCGCGATTATGTCCAGGCGAACGAGTGTCAAAGTTCAATAGTCCTTGATTTCTGGACGACTGCCTGCACCAGGATATGAAACTGCCAAGAAGAACGAGTTCGAAATTATTATCGTTTAGAAATCTTCAGCTTTTTTTCGCCAAGTTTCTCTTCGTGAAGAATTAAACATGAAAAACGAATAAAAAACGGATCGTCTAAGTCTCTCCACATATTTAGTGAACTTTTCTGTTTGTTTGTCTGTTGCGAGGGAAAAAAATTATCGAATAACGGCTGAGGATCATGAATGATTCCTATACCTGCGAAGCTCGGCCTCGTTACAATTTGTCTACGCGATATGACAACTTCCGGGGCTCAACGTTAAAACACACGGATCAAGCCTACTCTTAGTCACGCTCATTAACTCTCTCGCCCAAGAATGGAGAGGTCTCAGAAAATCGCTCGGATACCATTAAGATACAAAGGTCTTCATCCACATAAAAAAATCTTTACGTTTACAGTCTCACTCGCAAAGACTGGCTCTTCGCTGTTAACTGCTGTGCTATCGACTCCAGAGCTGATTACAGCTTCGCAGTCTGATGATAATCATCTTTGGAGATTACAGACGAAAAGGCAGAACGAGGCAACGACGTATACGAAAGGATTCAAAACATTGAGTCGATCGATGAACCATTCTCTCGTGATTTATTGGCTGTGATCACGAGAGTGTCTAAAAATTATACGAAATTTGTTGAGCAGCAAACGGATGAACGATAAATGCAAAAAATCGATCCGTAAAGTGCAAACCACGGAAGCTACGCGACAAAAAAGCATGCAGGAAACTTGGACGTAGATCAGCGTTAGTTTGCAAATCAATTATCCAATTTAAAGCAGCCGTCAGGCATAGTCAGGGTTTCGCGGTTTGATCGTGGCTTCTCGAGGATCTTTGTCCCGTGATAGGCTCGAGGTAGACTAGAAATGGTAAAGAACGCGTCGTCCATCTCGGTTGTTAGAGAGGCCACGTGTGCCCATCGCAAAGAGCAGTAATACTCGTCGTAGCACTTCCATCAATGGGAATTAAAGATTCTGACGGTACCAGATGGGCAATATCCTCGCGGTGTTACGTACACATACATACGAACATAACGAGTCTTCTTTGCTCTACAGGCATCATAATAAAGAGGAAGGGACGTTTGGTCCATAGGTTTGCTACAAGGTTCGGAACGGAGCCTCGGATGCTCGTTTGAAACTTGTGTCGCATGTAGGCAGATAATGAGAGATATACGAGGATGTAAATGATATACTAATGCAGGAAATGCCCTGTACGGACCTATGCATCATCGGTCCAGGTGTCAGAACGTTGTAAGGCGCTTTGGCCACCTTGGCTCGAGTCTCGTAGCATCGTGTGTCATGTCACTTCCCATATATATGTGTATAAAATATACATGTCTGGATTTCAATGTGATTTTATGTACGAACTTGGGACTCGAGCCACACGCTCATTTTATCTCTGCCGATCATGTTTTAAGGAGGTTGGATCACAACGTTACAATGTTGCCATTCTCAGCCATTTAAAAAACACAACAAATTTAAAAAAAAAAATGAAAATTACATAAAATTTTGTAAATGTATTATTTAATAATATAAATGACAATTCAATTTTTTTATTATTTTTCCACCACGAAGTATTCGAGCAATTGAACAATAAAGTTGACGTGTATAAGCATAGAGTTTACACATTTACAGGTATATACATCTCGCCCACAAGAAGTTCGATTTTACGCTCAATTATTCGATAACCACGTGGTTAAAAAATTTTGAAACATTTTTGTTTCTATACTCGATACCAAAGAATGTTATAAGCGAATTTCATTAAATTCTAATCGGAGATTCCAGCTTTTGCTCATTCTCAAACTCACGTGTGAATTATATTGTAAATGTTTTGGTTCGCATTTTAAAGATTTTTCTGAAAAATCAATGACAAGTTAATAATTATTCGCTAGCGATCGATCACATTGGAATATTTTCTTCAACATTTTTCGTTGATCCAGCAACTGTTTTTTTTTTTTTTTTTTGGTTTTGTGTATTTTTTCGTGTTTTTGACGTTAAGTCTGTCGAAATTTGAAGAGGAAAATAAAAATAATACGATGGATAGTCGTTCTAATGCCTGGAGGTAAATGTCGAGCATGACCATAAGGATGAGGCGAAGAATCATCGATACGACGATCAGAGACGACGACAATGATATGGAAGCGCTCGAAAGCGACGCCGGTCGCGAGTTGATCGTCAAGATCGATGATGCAGCGATTTCATGGAATAATCAACGTTGCCCGCGCGTTGGATCAGAGCGCGAGGAATATTTCGTTCGTTCATCGCAGTACGAAAGTCGAAACTCGTACGACGAGAAATTGAAAAATTGTGATTGCGAATGATTGCGAACGGAGGGTCACACCTCGTAGCAATGTTTATAGCTTCGCGTTAAGATTTGCGAGAGCCAGTGGAATTGCAACTGTTAGAAAAGTCCTCTCGCCCCGAGCCGAATAAATTACACAGGTCACTGAACAATACGTTTAATTAACAGAACCTGGAGCGAAAGAGATCTGACTTATTCGTGATTGTTTATCCGCCTCGCAGTCTATGATTGTTACTTGTTATTATCCTTATTATTATTTTCATTGTTGTTATTATTATAATTGTATAACGAACAACGAGCGAGCGTCGTAACACTCACTTTCGTTCATGTCGTTTGTTTATTTTATTTTCTAGTTCGTCGTGATTGTCATTTTGTGTCAAAAATTACTGCGACGTCTGGTGCCTAAGAATTTTAGTGCAAAATTTTGTTCGAAAATTGCGATTTTTGAGCTGCTTCGCCGAATCTTGTAAAGAAAATTTGTCACGTTATCATGATGTGAAGAGTTTTAGTAAAAATATCCTGAGTATTGAGGTTCGAAACAGCTTCTACGTTTTTTTTTCTCATTCAATGAAATTTCTCTGTCAATTTTGCAGACAGGAGAAAAGAAATTTCGAGATGAACACGAACTTCGTAAATACTCCGCGCGTATTCATTCCGTGATATGGTTCACACCCGGAACTCACGTATTTACCTGTATGTTCGAGCTCACCGGAAATTAGAAAATCTTCATTCACTCCGAAGAGAAGTAATGCGAAGCTGGCGGGATTGCGCGCTCGTGTTTCTAATCATTATAAAATCCAATCATTCGATCATATCACGGATCGCAAGGTTCCGGAATGTGTTGAGAGTCCAACGATCATCCTGGAAACAATTGAAACACACGAGACAGTTACGTGAGTTGGTCTCGAATTAGAATTTCCTCGGAAAAACGGGACTTTGCTCGGGAGAGATTCCAAAATTGTTGGAAATGGCGGAATTCGAAATGATCTTGAATGATCGACGAATTTGGATGGACGCGGACGGTCGATGAATACGAAATTCACGTTCACCGTTGTTGGAAATTCGTTACATTTCATTTTTGGACGAACGGAAATGAATAAAAGCGAAGCGACCATCCACTTATTATTGAAATTAAAAAAAAAGTTTCGTGATTGACGGGTAAACACTTTTCGTTAATTTTTCGAAATTCGATTCAGATTCGTCTTCCTTGATTTCCAACATCGAATATAGTTTATTCCTGAGCGTGGGTTGTGTAGAGCACTCGAAACATTGGTACGTGATCAAGAAGACGATTTTGAATAATAGTGATACGAAACAATAAAAAAAAAGAATTGAAATTGAGTGAAAAAAAGCGATCGCGACAGGAGGAGTCTGACGCAGCAGCCTCCACAAAAACCTACGCGAATAAATTCTATCACATCGTGTCAGGCTTTTTCCTCGTTCGAAATCCATCGGTCTAGTCATCTTGAACGTGGCTGTGTCGATGAATCTCGCCATCCGCCTAATCAAGTGATCTACGTTGTATCAAAATTAGAAACCGCCTGAAGAAGTTCTCGCCTTCTGGTTTTTGTGCGAAGGCTACCGTCTGCCCTCCAGGAAAAAATAAATAAATAAAAAAACATTAAACTCTCAAAGCCATCTCCCGATGCGTGACAAGTCGGTCAATCGTGATTTACGTCAGAGTTATCTGCGTGCGCAAATGGAACCACAAAGAGCCTCGTATAGCCCATTAGGAAATTTGGGACATTTAAGAATTTAATTAATTGATTAATTAATTAAATTCAAGTTCCGATGAGCACACGTTGCACTAGCGATTCCATGATTCTTTTTTTTTTTTTACTCCTTTTTACAACATCCCGATGGTCGACAACTTCTCAGCCTTCACTTAGTATAGCGCGTTGACAATCGAAATAAATCCTCGGTACTCGTTGGATGCAAGGATCCAATTTCAATTGTCACCTCGTTCGAGGACGCGGGCCCTTTGGCAACGAAAATCCTTTGACCGCTTGCCAGTGCTCTCTTCAGCACGCGAAACACCGATCCAATTAACGAACCACAAGGATTCGCAAATAAATCTTCGAGAACCGAGCCGCTGGCTGATTCGCCAGATTATTTCGTATTTTAACTTGGAACAAAAAAAAACTTTTTTCCTCTCCAAATTTCGAGACAATCTGATTTATTATTTTCTGCGATCGACATGCTCGAATTAATAAAAATTGATCATTATGATGTTTCTGATACTTTCTTCATTATTGTTTTCGGTTTTTTGACCTTTTGAGAGGACGAACTCGATCCCCAAACATCGTTGATCGAATCTCAATAAAAATCAAGGCAATCACGAGACGCAGCATCTGACTTTGCATACGAAAACGATTTTATTACATAAATGAGTAATCAACGCTGGGAAAGAAAATAAACACGCGTCTCTGTTGATGACGAAGCTAATTAAAAATAATGATCAGTTGTGACGGACGATCTCTCATTTAGTCTCTGGCTCATAACGACAAATGCATCGTCTCCATGAATCGCGGTCTCGTCTCGCATGGAGTGTCGGTGAAGTTGCGGGACAAGCTATAAGGCCGCAACGAGGGAGACTTAGAAAGTGAAACTGAAAACCCGGAGAGCAACGTCGGCAAGTCGGATGCGAGAGTGCCGCTCGTCGACCCCACCCTGGCGTGGTCACCGTTCTCTGTTATACTCAGCCTCCGTATATCCTCATGTAGAATATACTACGAGCGAACTCGAGTATGTACGTGAGTGGAGAGCACGAGCAGAGAACCAACTAAAAAAATCGTCGCGAGTGCACACCTTCACAGACGGCACACATACACACTTACAGAGAAACCGAGAACTCTCGAGTTCTGTGCACATGTGCACACGATCTGATATAATCTTTCACAAGATTAATACAGCCGAGTAATTATGCGATTGGAGCACAATAATATTTTCCATCGATCGAAAATTCACGATTCTCCCTTTCATTTCGAACCTAATTTAACTCTCTAACAATTCCTGCAGCAATATGGAAATTCCTGAGAATGTTTTTGTCTCCATTGCGTAAATATCATTCGAAAAGAAAAATCGAACGCGACTCTGAATCGCTAATTTTAATTCGTTCAGACAGATAATGTCACTCGTGCGAGAGCTCAACGCCCTCGCAACGGTTTGTGCATCGTCCACAGTGCAAATAGCACTGTGCAAGTTAAAAAGGAAGTGCGCGACTGTAAAGAGATAGATTGCACGCGATGACAATGTTTTTTTTCTTCTTCTAGACGTTCGTTCGATCGCGCAGAGTTGACCAAACCACTGGTCTCTTCCAGGCGTCTCAGCGGAGCGTGTCCGTCGCTCTGCAACCCAGAGATCACCGCAGCCTCTCCGCTGGCTCGTATAATAAGCGATTCGATCGAGTCCTGTTTGGTCCCATGATAGATATGTACTATGTATATATATATACACACATTTACAATTTCTCGAGAGAGTCCTAGTCCACGAGAGGAGATGGAGGGCGAGAGAGGGATTCTTAGAAAGTAAAACCGAAGACTTAGACACCAGAACAGGCGAGGCGCGAAGAGAGAACCCCACCCTGCTAAACCTCGTGCTAGTTCAACGATAGTTAAGCTACATATACACTTGGAGAGCTTCTTGCTAACCTGGAGCACACACTCTCGTAAGACACGTGTGTGGAAAGTGCAAGCCTGCTGCCTAACTGAATCCAGATTCAAACTGCACATTAGATATGCACAGCTGAGTCTTCTATTTCAAGTTTTTCTAATGACAACGTTTTTTTTTCCATATTATTTTTTTTCATTTTTTCGAGCGAAGATTCACTCGAGGGAGAGAGAGAGTGCAGTTTTTTTTTTTACGAGGCTCAAGTAAAAGTGGAACAGCCTTTCTTCTGGTTTTATCGCTCGGCAACTTCTCCCTTGGATACGCATTTCATTTTTTTTAGCACTGCAGGTCATGCCCAAGGGGGCAGCTGTAAATTTATTCACAGGACTTTCGAGACAAAATGAAAGAGAATTGGTCCATTTAATTATGATGAAAAAAAATGTGTTTTTTCGAACAGACACTTCGGAGAAGATGTTGTCATTATTCTTTTCTTCTTGTTGTCGGAATTTCGAATCGCGATTCCCTACTTGGATTTGGTCGCATGTCTGCAAAAATGACGCATTCATTGTCGTCCAACTTAGTCAATATCTCTTTTGTCAATCGCAGGCGACAGAAGCCTTGTGAGTTGATCAGGAACAAAAAGCGCATGAGGACTGGAACAAGAACGAAACAGAGTCCAACGAGAGTTCGTATAATCATCAGTCATCGAGAGTTGCTACAAAGTTTGTTTGTTAAGGAGAAACGATGAGTGTTTTCGCCAAGCTGTCACACTGCTGGTTACATCGTCTTACGATCTACGGGATGCTTCAAAAGACGAAGATGGAACTCTCCGCTGAAGGAATAATCGGTTGGTGTGATGCAGGTGTGAGAACGGGTCACTTCTTTCCCAGTGTACACCTGCGATAAATACAACGACTAGCAAACAAAAAAGTCAATACGAACGATCCATAAATTAGCCATAAACGCTCGAGATTTATGGAGAACGTAAACAAACCAAAGTGATTGCACTTTCGTTGAAATAATTTTCGTCTACCAACATTTTTCACGACGCTTCATCGGTCGCCCTCGAATTCCGAGATTTTTTAAACCGTTCTTCCTCAATCTGAAAAAGACGTCCAATATTTTTTATGTTGCTGCACCGCAGCCATGGCTAGAAGCGAAACAAAGAGAGCCAGAGAGCGATAGAGAAGGACGATGATAGTGCCTTACGCTTTTCTGCTGTAATGGGGCTATTCCCTAAACGGTCTGGATGCTCCATGCTCCATAAATGGAATGCCCAGCAGCCAGCGAATCCGCACAAACGGCAGTAGCTTCAGTGTCGTAGTAAAGGAGCCGCGTATCAGGCGCAGGCATCTCTTCGAGTTGCGAGATGGGGAGCTTCTTTCCTCGCTCACTGATGTTCGTATCCTTCGCGTACACCAGCGCAACGGAGATCCATGCACGCTCACAATTACACATTGCTACATGTTTTATAGAGTCTACGTACGTATGTGATGTCGCTACTGATCTGTACTAGCTCAATGTGCTGTGTGAGCTATACACGTGTGGGAAGAATGTGGAATATCGCTGATGGAATGAAGCAACCTGGGATTCCACACACCAAAAGTATAGACGATACGTTACGTGCGTTTAGATGCACCAAAGTGCATCGAGGAGCTGTCAGGGAAACTGAAAAACGCATTTGGACGTTTTTCTGTGTTCATCTAAATGGGCACGACGTTATTATCACACGAACACGTAAGCATGTTAGATATTTTGTTATTATTCGTTGCTACGTCTGCTGGAACAGAAACGAAGTGTAAAATGCATTAGAACTGAGCTTCTCAGGAAGTGACAGACCGTACAAGAGTTATTAAACGTTCGAGGTCCTGCCTCGCAGGCAATTTGATATTTTAAAAGAACTTTGCGATAATTCCTCGTACTGCTTGTCCCCTCGATCTCTCCCTCCGGTGTGTCAGAACTCTTGTTATTTTATTTTTATAAATACAGTCATGGGTCCTTAAATCGAAACGTGTGTCTCGTTGAAAAAGGAACCGCCCATGTATGCTTTTTTGTTTGGTATTGCTGTGAACGTGAGATACTCATGTGCACAGGTACACCATGCCACCATATGCAAATAAGTCTTGTTATATTTATCAGGCTTTGAGGAGAACGACTTCCTGGTCCGGATCGAATGTTGTTATTAACACTTCGATTTAGAATATTTAACGGCCCATTTTCATGGACTCGAAAAAGCGGATGAGCGTTCACGAGGGAAAAAAAAATTCATCAATTTTTATTAAGCGAATTAATTACGAAGTGAAAAAATGGAGATGGTCATGAGGATTTAGTGGTGACAGTTCTTTCTGTTGACGAGAAAGAGAGGAGCGTAAAAAAAGGCAAAATATTTAATATCCAAACGAGGCTTCACATCGTTTTCATGTAAAGGCTCACGATTTATTCTCTTCTAGTCCCAGTTCCGTTGAACTTTGCAAGATCTCATCACTCTGCGCGTTATTCATTCGATCTTGATGATGCGATTATCCAGCGGCAATTACAGCACGGGAATCCGGCACAAACTGCTCGCAGGACTCCACGATGCTCTAGAGGCGAAAGCATTAACTGTGTGGCTAATGAACGGTGGACCGGCCATGCAGCTGGCCAAGGAAGAGGAAGAAGAGGAGACGAAAAAAAAGGAGAGGAAAAGGTGAAATCTTAAGGAACTGGCCCAGTTTATAGTTGGCCGATATAATTACCGAAAGAAGACTGATCCGCCCGGATTAGGAGCTGCCGAGCGTGGGGGCTCAGATGAAACTTTTTTCTTCCTTCCTCTCTCTCCCTCTCTCTCTTTGTATTGCATATAGCGGACGCTCGCTCGATCATTTCACGAAGAGAGCAAGAGAAAGAAACGCTATACATCCTCATCGGGATTTCTCTTGTGACGGTGGGTGGCAAGAAAGATCGAAGTGTAACTATACGAAAGAGATGATGAGAGTCATCGTCGTAGCTGCTGGCAATGTCCAAAACGGTTGCGCCATTGTTGGCTTCTTACACCAAAGCTTTGGCGATCGTGTTATTTCAAGGCCCGCCTTCCTTCTTCATAAAGCGAGAGAGGGAGAGAGAGAGAGAGAGCGAGAAGGAATAATATTTCAAGGCACTGCCTCGCGATGCTGCTGTTTCATCGCCGTGGCTGCTGCTGTTGTTGTATTACACTGACGCCGCTGGACCGAGCCTACCGCCATCACCAACAGAAAGATCCAAGTGAGAGATATATTATCGATGAGGTTATATCCTCTCCGTCTCACTTGCTCAAATGAACTGACGCGCGAGCAAGCGCAACAACCATTTGTCCTGGTTAATAAGAAAGCGTCCGTGTCTTTCGCTCTCGTGCTGCTTCTACGATATATACCAGATTCTGAAGATTACTATTCCAGCCCATGGGCGTTACGCATGTACCGTACTCTTCTCACACGCAGCATCCAGCACTCCTAACTCATTCTGCCAGCCAAAGAAAATTCCATCTCTTTCGGAATAAGTGAGAGCTCATTTCCTCTTTCTAACCTCGCAGCCTCATCCACTGCGGCCAGTTCTTTTTACACACTTCACTGTGCCACCGTCATGGCTTATCTCCTAAATTTAATTGGATCGATTCGTTCTACCCCTCGGTACCAAAACCAATCTAACGCCTTGGAATCGAGTTTACCTACTTTTATGCTAACACGCATTTTTCACGCCTCGAGGGTCTCTCAGGTACCGGGGAAAATTGGGGAAAGGTCCTGTCCTACAAAAGTAATTGACGTTTGTAAGGAAAATGGAAATTCCATGATCCCTGCAAAAAAAAAAACAGTACAGTTCCAAAGTGACAATTATTGTTGAAACGTTCAAGAGTACCAGCGAGAATATTTTTACATCCACGAAGAAGACGAGATGGTCACGATCGAGACGAAAGTATCCTGATGAATAAATAAATGATGCGAAATGTAGTTCCATTGGGTTGCCGCTTTCGATGATTATTGCGATGAGGCTCTATGTCAACGCCATGGATCTGAATTGATTGATCTACATCGTGATGCGTGGAGACTAAAAAGGCTCGAGCAAGATAATGAGTGGACCTGTCATCTTCATCGAACAGTCTCTCATTCTGCCACAATAATGGCAAATTAATATTAATTGCCAAGATAGTGATCAATCACTCTCGAATCACTTGGTTCGCCGATGTTTCTCAGACTCGTCATTCGTTTCCCTAAATCATGTGCGCCACACGGCGAGTATTTGTATGGCAACTGCATGAGTTGTCGAGCATCGTCATTACTACGCGGTATATCGAGCTCGAGCAACCAATACTGTAAGAAACTTCTAGTTTACACGTTTCTCGTGATCCGATCCGTCCAGGTGGACTGCGATCGACAATAATCGATCGACCGTGTGATTAAGCGTCGTTGGTTGATCCATGATCGCCAGGCCGTCCGAGCGACACACGGCTGCATCATTGCCATTCCTCATTTCAATGCAAAGTTCAAAGTCGATTTAAAACTGCCTCGGCACATCGAAGCGACGAAGACTGAACACGTGGCCTTAACGAGAGCGGGAGACTGATCGATGTCACGAGTCACAATGTGCACGCCGTCGACGAAATGGAATCGAATCTGAAGGAATTAATCTTCTCCGGAAACAAAAAACTCATCTGAAGAAAAAACTTGTCCGCGTGAACGTTGGTGTAAAAATTCAAATGAACGAAAAAAAAAAACAAAAAACAAAACAATCATGATCGATGGTCGAAAATTATGAATCACCGAGCGCGAAGTAAATTGATTAAAAACCTGTGTCGAACGATCCCATTGGTTTTCTTATCCCCATAATGACTCGTATGTGGATCAGCAACTGTGCATATTGATCTCAGAGGATTAATTCGTACCTCGAAGACGGGAAAGTACTCCAGCAAGTACATGGAATCTCGGTATCCTAGTCTCATCAGCCATCGTGCATAAATCAACGTACTCGAGCTGCGGAATGCGTTGGAACGTGGCATAAGACTTTAGCAAGCTGCATGGATTTGTACATAAAACGACTGGGTTATACTTACACTTTGAGGAATCCCAAGCACGCGATAATGTTATACCGTGGTTTCGATACAAAAGGATTTGATCCTTAGCAAGTTATACAGCCGCAATCCAGGACTTTTGAATGTCATGACTATTCGAACACGAAGCGAGCCAAAAAGTCGTCAAAATTCTTGCAGCAGCAACGGAGCTAAGTTGCATGCTGAACAAATGCACAACTCCATCTCCGTATGCATAAATATTAATAGACGAAGGTGGAAGGAAGACAGAGCAGGAGACAGTGTGGGCATCATTGATACTTCGACATAGGCGTCGATTCTTCTGTCAGCGCAAAACGTCAAGCTGCTCGGAGCTCGGTGGGGCTTGTGCAATAGCGGAGATAAGTGACATCCTTCTATTCGCTCTCTCGTCACCTTAATGCCATGCGATATTGTATTGTATGGTATTTCTGTAGCAAGCGCGAGAGTCGCGAACGTGCCAAACCCTTCGACACACGCTCTCGCGTGTGCTCCGACAACAAACGTCCTTCCCATCGTCTGCGTCGGTTGAATTAGCTTTTTATTCGTACGTACGATACTTCATAGCTGTGTATCGAAGCAGCAGGCGAGTCAATGTGTCCTACGCGTCTGTTCAATGTTCCTCCATGAACGTGCGAGCGTAATGGGCGTTCTTTTTCTTTCTCGGTGGTTATATGTGTTCTGTTATGACTACATGGGATATGGATGACGGCGAAGTGCATCTTTGTCGGTTACGTAGGCATGTATTTTACTTACGATGCAATATGTCATGTGTGCACGTTTCACACATACACCAAAGTCCGTATGCATGTAAACAGTGTTGAGATACGCGTGTGCAAAGAATATCGCGCGAGAGTGCTCCTCCCACTGGAACAAACGGTTACGGTTTGCGAACCAATCCTGCCAAGTCCATCATCCATCTTCGTGGCCCCCTCCCTCGCATGTCCTGGTAAACAGCTTGACGTTACTTCGACGTTAATTTTTCCAGAGTATCAACATCTGTCAATCTTTTTTTAACCCGATGACCCGGCCAGTGTCACCAGCGATTTCAAATTAGTGGAGACTGCTGTGGGGCTTCTTCGCGGTTTGTTTATCGATTCTGATTCTCTTGTTGACGAAATTCGCTGCGAACCAGGAGATGATGAGAAGATCGATAAAAATCTCGATTATTGTGCAATCCCATAAAAGGTCCCGACATCTTCTGCGATCTTTGCCAAAAGCCGGCAAAGTGACCCGTAAAAATAAAGATTTAAGGCCGCCTCGAAGGCGTTTAAGAGAATATCTCAAAAGCTAAACGTTCTATTGTATTGGCAAAGCCGCGTTTTAGGTGTTTGCAACTCTCACAGGATATAGCCAAATATATAAGAGCCCGTCGTAAAGTTGGCGATGGTGCGCGCGGTAACGTATCGTGATCAGATTTCAGAATCGTTCGTGGCAGGATTCGAACAGATGGAATACAAGAGCTAGTCTGGTTTGGTTCCTTGATCGCGATGACGAAAAGTATCAACCCAGTGCCTCCTCAGAGGTTGGTGTTTATTGTTTCGGCCTCAATCCCATTGAATTCGAAACAGCATCCGATATCAATCATCACAAAAAGTGTTAAGGGATTACATATTTCCATGATGTTGAACGTTTGAATTTATTGTCCAATGCAACGCGATTCCACGATCCATTCGCAAAATCCGGTTAGCCAACGTCGTTCCTTGATCCTCCGACATGGACTTTATTTTTCTTTGGAGTGGCAAGTTAAATTCGCACAAAGGTAAACTACGACGACCCAGTTTCCTCGCCTATGCGGTCTCCATTAAAATTCTCTTGTACCTGGAGCACGACAAGCGGCTGTTTTCTGTTTAGTATATCGACGTGTATACAGAAGACATAAGAACAGTATTACGGTAGTGGATGAAAAGCGTAGCGCGCAGTATAAACTCGTGTACTGCTATTTCAAGTTGCTCCCAGTATTTACAAAATCTCGACACCACGAAGAAACACTCACCAGGGGCTCCGCAACTCAATCCTCCTCTTGCCCAACACCCATAGTCCTTATAACACCTCTTTATAGAGATAGACAAAGACGTGGAATAATCCTTGCGGAGGCTCGAATGGCGCGCCAGCGAGGACCCTGATGACCCCGTTTCACGTGATCTCCATTTAAATACTATCCCCGCGCCTATGTATGCATTTATTCCGTCGAGTCCACATAGTGGGATTCATTCTTGTTGTACGCAGTCTCGACTAGTTGACTTCCGGTATTGAGTTTAATGCCAGCAGTGCGAATGCTGTCGACAGTCTTGACGCTTTATACTATTTTTCTGCATATTGGCAATTACAATAAGAATGATAAACGTTCTGTATTAATTTGCAAATAATCGCATACGCATGAGGATTCCTCGAGAAGCAATCCTAGCGACAAAATGAAACTTAATATTCAACACGGTGAGTTACGATATAATGATAGGTCTTCCGGTGTTTAGCACACCTCTGCGTTGTCGTCTTTCATCATTCATCTTATCATGGTGAACATTCTTTCTCGCAACTTCTGTCCTTCGCATGCTTCTGTGGAGTAACACACATGACTGAGGCGATAACGACCCTCGCTTGCTTCCCTTCTGACTTGACGCTTCTACAATATATCTTTAGCTTAAAATCCACTGATGCACATTGCTCACAAAGTCACGTAAGCTACTTGCAGTTGAGCTGTGACGCCTGAGCGTGGGCGACTAATGATGGGTTCGCGCTTGGTCGTGCGAAGAGATGCACACGAGTACGTACATATGTCCAAAGAGTGTCTCGCCTGTCACTCCGAAGAAAGCAGTCGTTGCTTGTTCTTTTGTCGCGTCGTTGTTGTCGTCGTGTTTCACGCGCTCGTGCCACAACGACAATGCAAATTCCAACACTCGCCCTCTGAACGAGACTCGGCTTGAAATATCACGTTGGACGAGCACGCGACCATTTTTGTTTGATCGAGCAGCGTGAATTATTTTTATTAACAAACGAAGAAGCGTGCAAATTGACGCCTGGGCAACGACGCTTGTTCCAAATATGAAAATCGATCTTGCGGAACAATGCGAGACTTTCTGTTGTCTGTTTTTTGCGTTAATCCCGCGCGTTGCTGTTCGATCCGGAAGAAGCTGTAAAAAGTTTAAAAAACGATGAGGTTCGACGAGAGCTGCCTAAAAGTAGAGTTGCGGGGGCTCGAGCCACTTTTTTCGCTTCATAACCGAGATCGCTCTGCTCTCTAGGAACGCCCTGTGACGAGATCACGGATAACTGTGTCAAGACGTTCTGGATATCTCGACGTGCCAGTCTACAGGATTGCGCAACTTGCTTGTGCTCCCGCGCTGCCTCCAGGCGCCCAGAAGCGAAAGAGTGAAAAGGAGAGAAACAGAGAGCGCGCACGGGATCCACGATGATCCGATTCTAAGATCACCTTCTTGCCGTATCGTATACTTAGCTCTCCTCAATTTACAATCTCGATTGCTTGGACTGGTCTAGAATATCGCGGAGGGCTTGAAGATACTGCATTAGGACACCCTGCGGGGTACGTTTCTATCGAGGTTTATGCCGCAATAGAATCGAGCCGGAAACCTAGATCTGCCATAGCTACATAGAGACCCATCTTGGAGTGAAATTATTTTCATGTCAGCCACAAATTTCTCTGATCTCTATGAAGCTGGACGTCCAGTTCAAAACCAAATACGAGAGTCTGCAGAAAAAAAATCGTTTAAATTGATCAGCGATGCGAAACAGCGAGTAGAAGTTCATTGAACAGTTTGATGAAGACTCCGCGACGAAATGAGGCCAAGATCGGAGCTGTGACAGATGGAGCCAAAAATGGAGCATTGAATGAAAATCAACGGAAAAGTCGTCACTTCCGGTAAACATGAAGGCTTATGAAAGTAGAATGACAGCGAATGAATATCGCGGTAAGAAAATGAAAGCTGCTTCGTGACCAGAAGCCCTGAGCCAACTGGACCATGAGCGAGATAAAAACTGCGCCACGAGCTGCATCATGAGGATTGTTTATGACTGTTTGTTGGTCGTTTGTCGGTGATGTTGGGACGACGTCACAACTGTTTCGGACAATGATAGTGCGCGCGGTGGTCCCGAAGACGAGTGATCGCTGCGGTGGTGGTTGGAGCAGCTGGAGCTCTCGATATGGCAGAGTGGTGAAGGTGGTACATGCAGACGAAAGAGGAGGAGGAGGAGGAGGCATGAGATGTTGTACGCGGTAGGGTGGGGTGTGTCAGTACAGTTGCAAAGGTGAATTAGTGCCTGGGAGGTTACACACGGAGGGAATGAGAGTAGCCCAGCTACGCTCGGACTAATATTGTCGTGGTGGGAGTATTTCATTCCGGTGTGTATGCCGCTGCGTGGAGAGGTAGAGAGGCTGTTCTCTAGCCGTTTGCTCCGTGGACAGAGTACGGAGAGGAGTGGTAGAAGTCTCGAGGTATTCGTGTATCTCTGTCTCTTTTAGTCTAGCTTGATCCGACACAGATACAGGTAGCGGCGAAATGGCTTTGTGCAAGTGGGTACATGGCTCGACGCACACAATCTCCTTCCCATTGGACGTAAGCGCGATCTCGTTGATGCCGCATTCTCCGCGTTGTACACTGGAGTATTACGGTGTGGGTCCATCCGAGGGACGAAAGATACAGACAAAAAGATTGCGCGCGAGAAGAAGCGAGAAAGAGAAAGCCAGAGAGATAGCACTCGGAGAGAGGGACAAAGCGAGAGCGGTCAGAGTGAGAAGGAAAGAGGAGTAGGAGCTTCGAGAGGAAGCGGACCAGAGCAGAGGGAGGGCAGGTCGCGTGCCGCCGCGTGGTGCTACTCCCGTAAGAGGTTGGGTGAGGTGAGGCGCGCTGTACTTACCTTACCAACATATCTCTCACGGTTATTCCACTAAGCAGTGGACCGTAAGCCGCGCACACAGATATAGAAAAGAGAATCACAGAGAGAGAGAGGGAGCCAAACAACTCTCTCCCTCTCTCTCTTTTTGCTACGATGCTCTGTCTCTTTTGATCTCCAATGCTGTGTGTGCTTCTGCTAACTCGGGCGCCCGCTCTCATCCACGGCCACGGTACTCAGACTCACCGCGCCTCGTTCGCGGTTGTACCATACACCAACTCACCTCTACCTACCTACCTACCTACCTACTTTACGAACCATACCCTACCTACCTCTATACCCCAACCAACCTACGGGTTCAGTCTCCCCGCCCAGTCGAATGCTCGCACTGCCGCACCGCACCGTGCCCCGAAGTGGTGTGCTTGTTCCTCCTCACTCTTCTCTTACTCTTACTTTGCTCTGTTGTTCACCGGTAACGCCACGCTTCATACACTCTTGCCTCCTTACTCGATCTTCTGGACTCGCCCGGTCCGCGTGCCGGCTTACTCCAACCTCGTCATCATCGTCGTTGTCATCTCAACCGCGTTGTACACCTCGTCACGCTTGCTTCGTGATTTACCACTACCACTGCGACTTTTTTCTGATAGCAAGTTTTCTACCAACAACAACTATCACTGCTGTTGCTCCTGCTGCTGCTGCTGCTACTACCTTCCACTTCCACCACTGCCTCTACCACCCTGCGTAAGATTCTCTGCCGATCACAACCTCCAGATTCTTACCACGGACGGAGAGACAGAGAGAAAGAGATTACACACTAATGTGGTGGTACCTGGCGAACGGACAAGCGCGGCGACCACCGCGAGGACCAGCACACCGCCCTCTTACAATCCTAACCGATCGCCAGTCAGGACCCAGCTGTCCTGTCGAAGACACACCATCACGCGGATACGGAATACATCGGATTCGCGCTGCCTTGGACTAACTCCTTGAAGACGTGTGGCTCTCGCCGGTTATCACGGCCGAGACGGTCTTCATCGCGTTCATTTATCATTACCGCCTTCATTCTTCACTGAAAATAAACTTACTGCTTCATCGTCTCAGTGAAATCCGAGGCTTTCATCTTCATCCAAATTTGGAACAATCTCATTCCTGTTTTTCTTCTACTTTGTGATTGTTCGTCAGAAAAAGTGAATTTATCCTTCGACGTCGTTCCGATTAGGAAACAGTGCTCCGAAGGGTACATTTCATGAACTGTGTTAAGACGTTAAATTGCAGTGTTGATCGCACATGAGACAAGAACACGTGGCCAGTCCGCCACGAGGCTGGCTAGAACCGACCGTTACTACTGACAGCTCTCTGTGAGAACGCGCGTGTGAGCTCTCCTCCGCTCTTTCTCTCTCCCTCGGGAAGTAGTTGACTACGCGCGTTACCGCTACCACTGCAGCTCGTGCGTGTAACACTTCAGAGGATTCTCTGGTGCCAAGGGCATTTTTCTTTCGTCCTTTGAGCCACCTCGATTTTGTTATTTTAACGGAAAAAATCGGAATGTTTCAATTTAATTGACTCAACGGTGATTACTCAGTGGAATGAGTGGATAAAAGTGTTTCCTGTGATCGGACGCAACGACATAGTTTTGACAAAGTTTTGTTTTCTTGTTATCCCTTGTTTCTGGAAACGGTGTACCGTGTGCAGGGATTGAGGCTCCCACCAAGTTAAACTAATGGAATGACAAAGAAGGTAAAATTAACATTGGAAAATAATAAAAACTCTGGATGACATAATCGATGTCAGATTTTTTGACGCGTCTTCTCCATCACAAATTAATCCAATCAGTTGACATATAATCGTGTGAACATGCAAGAACGAACGATGTGCCAAATGAATTATCAAGCTTCTGGTATTCAGCTCGAAAAAGTTTTGAATATTTATGAATTCCGAGGATATCTCAGAGGCCAAGTTTCAGCGAGATCATGAAAATATGTTAATTCGTTAAATTTACGATCGATCCGATCAAACCCGATCTCGTTGCCAAAAATTCAGGGGCAATCAATCTTTCTTGTAATGTTAAAACGAAATCATCCGATTCCATGTTTCTCTGCTCGTTTATGATCATTCGAACCACAAACAGAGATCCCTGCAAGTTGTTTATTAGCTGAAAACTCAATTCTTTCACTATGTTCGTACGATTTTGTACGTACGATCGTCCCAGTATCGTAGTAATTCATTACTCCACCACGAAGTATTGAAATTTATATACGCAGTTTGAATTGCGACTTCACTTTCGTTCTCTCGTATTATCGTAACCCACGCCCACACAAAACGTCGATATACACAGATATATATAAGTGTAGCGATAGATTCATCGTCGATTTTCTCACATACACGAATTCTATTAATCATTCGATGGTTGGTTGCATAGTTGCTGAGCGAGATATATATGTTCGCGATTCTTATTTTCCTTCGCAGCAACGAGCAGACGAACACGATGGCAAACCTCTAGCTCATAGATACGAAGTGACGCTTTTCTGTATTAGTTATTCCCGTCGCCTAATCCTCCGTTGTCGTCGTCGTCGTCGTTGTCGTCGTTTCCCAAGCTCTATTCCTTCACGCATTAAAGCGATACACGCGGTCAAAAAAATAACTCCACCCACGCTCATCCTTATATCACCCAATGGAGCGTGTGTTCTGTCTCTCCCTGCTCTGTGTATGCAATTCCCCTGTGAGAGTTCCGTATCCACTCCGCAAAGATCATGCGGAGTACATCTATGTGTGCAGATTCACGGTGGGGCTAAAGTTGTTTCGCAGCAGTGATACCGTGCCACAAACACCATACTGATCACCAGACAACCACACGACGTTTCCTCGTACATAAATTCAAACCGTATCTCTTTTTTATTTCCCTCCTTCCCCAAGAATCCCTTTGCCATTCTTCTACGACTTTAATTCAAGCGTATTGCGAGTGCACTAAACTCTCTGAGCTGTACGTAAAGTCTATCAGGCCTCCGAATCTTGGCTCTCCGATACGAGAATAAATCGTTATCAAATTGACTAATCATCACTTTTCCACTAAATACCATTAATTTTGTCGTTTTTATTACATTTTTCGTTCGATATTTCAACAACTATTTAGTGCTAAACGTAAATCGAACCGATACATAACGAGACTGTCTCAATTGCTTCATTTACGTGAGAAATTGAATGCACGACGATAACAAAATTGGATCGACGACTTTTTTTTTTCCTTTTTCATGACTGTGGACAGTAAAAATGTTGAAGCACTCACTTAAATCGGTATAATTATAGTTTTACCGTTATAATCGAGTCAATTCTGTAAAGCAAGATTTGCAAGCTTGATATAATATAAAAACATATTGACGCGCATAAACGACACGTGGCTTTATCAAATCCGGATGCAACGATATTAATCACATAACGGAACGGTTAATGCAGGAAAGGAGACGATGAAAATGATGTCAGAATTCACTTTATCAGTCACTGACACGAAGATTCTCATTTGAGACAAGAAAACTTGTTACGTATAATCTGAGAATTATAATTTCCTTCTTAGATGCCAAGTTGTAAACGTCATCCCTCGAAACAAACGATTGATTGGATCATGAGAAAATTCTGAGACACTTGAGAACAATGAGAATATGTTCAAAGTGATAATCCATCGTGTCTTTCCGTTCTTTCTCGCGATTGCCACCGTTTTCATCTTTCCTTCTGTCACTTTGTTGAACGCGTTCGATGTTGCCCAACGACCCGAGTAAACGCGTTTACCGACGGTCGCATCAGACATTATTTAAATACCTGGACTATTACGAGAACAGAGAGAGAGAGACTGAGAACGGGACAATCATGAGAGATTCCCAAGGCAGGAGCCGGAGGAGTATCTTCTAGTACTACGCGCGCGAGGATGTTCAAACAATGCTGAGCGAGATCTCTTCGAGATTCTCTCCTCGTTTTTTCTCGCATTCTGGAAAATCTTTTTACCTCGCTCATCGCTCTCCCACTTCTTCGTTACCTCGAGTCACAAATGATAATAAAAACCCTCGGAAAGGACGGAAACGCTGCCGCGGGTGCCGAATACCTTTTGATGCAAGAATTACGAGTACAATGGCTTGCCAGATTGAGTAATGGCGCCTAACCAAAACTCTCAACGCTACAGGAACGAACAGTTCATGCAACTGATTTTTCAATCACTTCGTTCCATAAAAATATCGAATCAGTTCGTCAAATAAATTCAATAAAAACTTGCAGCATTTTTGTGTAATTACATCGAAATCTTTGATTTATTTTTCGATCAGAAGGTCGACGAACTAAAAGTCATTCATTTTTTGCTGTAGCATTCAAAATTGCAGTCGATTCTTTTTTTTTTAGGAATTAAAAAATCGTAATTGGAAAAATCTCGGTTAATATTTGCTCGTCTCTTGGTTCAGTTCATTCTGCCCCACGTCTTGAAGACCTCATCCTCAATCACGAAGATAGCTATGAAACGTCTACGGATGCTTGAGTCAGACGAGAATAACGCGAACGCGTGGGTTCCCACTCTTCTGGATCGTATATCTAGGATCTAATATATTCGAGCTCACGCACAATGGTAGAACATTTAAAATTGAATTCGGAAGATCCCGTTACAGCGAAGCTCGTATTCCGAATCGTCCGATGCTCCAACTGTCATACACAGTCTTATTGCGTCTCGTAAAAGCGAAAAACTCCTGCCACGAGAAATATTTTGACAGGAGAAACAAAAAAGCGATGAAAAAAAATTGAAAAATTATCAGATCCAAGTAAATTTTGCTTGTCAAACTTTCGACGAGAAAACCTGCAGCCCCGAGTCTCGAAAAACCATAAAATCAATTGCACAGCGTGTGCTCTAAAAATCCATCAATCTTGGAGCCTCAACACGTGCGAGAAATCATGGGATTTCCTTGGCGTTGTGCTTCATGGAGCGAGCAAAAAAGCGAAATCTTGATTCTGTCAAGGCTCGCGATGACTCAGACGAACATTTGATCCCGCTCCATAAAAAATGCACCGACGCGATTGCTTCGTGGTCTCATCTTTTGCCATAAGAAAAAAAAGAATTAAAAAAAAAAAAAATCGAACAGAAAAAAGCTCGCGAATCGCCTGTGCGTCATGTCGTCGGTATAAAAATTTCCCGTTGTGTCGTACCGCAGTCGCGTATCTTATTAGAGGTTTGTGCGATTGTATATATTCAGCATATGTCTCAAATCGTAAGAAACGTCAACTCGGAAAGTGCACATTTATAGATATTCATATACATTTATTTTTCAACTGTATCGTACGTTTCGGATCGCGTGGGATGATAAATTGACACTAATGCGCGAATTCGTGTAAGTATCAAAGTAATAATAACGTCATTGAGTGTGATTCACGTTAAACTCGATTGAAGCGGACGCGAATATGTAAGAAGCGTTATTCAAGATTTTCCAAAGTGGAAAACAAAATATCATCGTCATATGTTTATGTTCCATATGAATATGGAAACACACTTTGTGTTTTATGAACGAGGAATATATGCACTTAATTTATCGATAGTTCATAGTTATACAAAAAAAAACAGAATATCGAGAAACATTACCCCAGAGTCTGCAAAGTTAACACTCCGTTTTGCACCAAAGAGCTGTATTTTCATTCTCGGCTATTTATATATTGAGAACGTACTGCAATAAAAAATTTATTTGTCAATTCAGTTAAGATCTGCTGTGAGTCGAAGATGCTTGTGGTTTATGACTGTGATGCTCGGAGAAAATTCTGATGTACGAAAATAATTTATGTGACGGTCCCTCGTAAAATCATTTAAATCGCTGCATTGCCACAAATAAACGTTTATGACAAATCATTTTTTGTTGAACTTACTTCGGATCTCATACTAGTCGATTTTCAATTTTTTCAACTTTGATCTATATTTTTTTTTTTTAATTTTTTTATTGGAATATTAAAAAAATTTCGAAGAAAAAATTTCGTAAATTCTATATTTTTATGTCATTTTTTTTTATTCACTCCAAACGACGTGCGTACCGATTAATCGATCATTGAACAGGGCACTAAGAACACGTAACCTTTCCGGCTTGACTCTTCGACAGAATGGAGTAAAAAGGAAAAAAAAATCAAACGAAAATGAAAGAACGATTTTGAAGTATAATCGAAGACGCTGCCGATCGCTCTGTAAGATGAAACGAATTCACGAAACTTGATACTAGATTCGCTACGAGATTCCGATAAAGAGTTTATTGCCCGGAGAAATGGGTCAACAAGAGATTTCCAGTATATATGCATGCGAAAGAAAATGAGGGAGAGAGGAAAAAAGAAAAGTTAAGAATCGAAGGGGAGAGCGGGGGATGAGGAGAGAAATGACAGAGACGGCAAGTTGGATCGAGTGAGACAAAGCGAGTGAGAGAGTTAGCTATTGAGCTGAATAACAAAATCCAATGATTTCGTAGTATCGCGTGAATATTTCATGAGAGGAGTTCGAGAGGCGAAGAGCAGAGCTCTCCACAAAAAACGACAAACTGATCTATGGATCGCGTAGACGTGGATATAGAGATCGCGAGTCGAGCGTGCACGTATAGAAAGGAGGAGATTAAAAGAGCCTCGATTAAAGGAGGCGAGGTTCCTCAATAAGCAGGCAAATCGACTGACATCCGGAGCATGAAAGATCGACCGAGAAGTTGAGAAAACCACCGAACTACTGAATTATCCAGCTGATGAAAATCTACACGAAATTATAACTAATGACTTATAAAGTGGTTGAAAAAAGCCACCGCGGCGAATAATCGAGTTAAAAAAAAGGAGAATTCCGATTGCAACTTGGTCGGGACCAATCATGCAACTTGGACGATAAATCAGAAGATTTTCGTATGGAATTCAAGGATAAAAATCATCTTCGATCATCCAACACAATGCTTCGTTTCGTCAACAGCATATTCACACACCCTCACGCGCAATTCGACTAAAAAAATTTTCTTTTGTCCCGCTGAGCGACAGCGTGAATTTCGACATCGTCAAGATTTTTTCTGACTCGAAATCGAAGAGGAAAACTGCCCAGAACAATGAAATGTGAAAGAAACAAAAAGCAACATTGAAATTTACGAAAAATTCGTTGCGTCTCTGGAGTCGAAAATGAGCCCGTGAGAAAATGCATGAAAATGTATTCATCGGGTTTCCGTTTCGATACAAAACTGCGTAACAGGGAACTTAATACTTTCTTTTAACAATAATAAATAAATAGTTGCGAGGTTGATTTTTTTTCGGAATGAGTGATTTCCCTTGCACGATTCGTGCTGCCAATTGACATCACCCAAAGTCTCATTACACTCGTGACATACTTGACGAAACCGAACGCAATGGTAAATGACCAAAAAATAATAACATCCTGCGCGGAGTGCGATGACGGCGGTATTCAGCGATTGACAAATAACGGAAACATCATTGCTCGATCCCTAGACATCCGGTAAATGAATGAGAGGAAAAGATAAAAAAGAGAGAGACAGAGAGAGAGAGAGAGAGAGAGAGAGAGAGAGAGAGAGAGAGAGAG
>JBAJMU010000006.1:9941543-9990089 GCA_037952995.1 Hyposoter didymator | reverse complement strand
GGGAACAAAAAATGAAAGAGGGAGAGGAGGGGGGGGGGAGGAGATGTCGAGATGCATCTCGTTCTTCCACTCATTCACATCATTCGTTCGTTTCTTCGCACACTCGGACTTTCGCAAACTCGGATATCCTCTGAAAAAGATTTACGAAGAGAGTCTCTGCGGAGGTTTCTTCAATATCCCGAGGAAAACTGGATGAACGAAGCGAATTTTGCGTCTCGTTCACGTCCCTCTAATCTCTCGGTGTATCAGCCAACGAGATTTTGATCTGGAGTGATCAAGAAAGGAGGGAGATGACAACACCGCGTTGCTATCTCGTTGGAAAAACGTGTGTACAATGCACGTGTCTGACAGAGAAAATGCAGTGGGGAGAAGAGCTGAGAAAAAAGCATTGTCTCGCTCGAGAGTGCAGACGCGACGAACGCGGAGCGAGAGGCGCGTCTCTTCGGCTTGCACCTCTTTCTTGTTTACCATCATCCACTGCGAGTTGCCGAGAGAAGAGAGAGCCAGAGAGACAGAGAGAGATGCTCACACCTATTAGGGTCAGAGCGTCTGTAAAAGTGGCGGAAGTTGTCGCGTTAATCGATCGATTGCTAAACTCCGCGAAAATCTCTTCTCCGTGTAATATACATTTTCATTCATATGCAACGTGAGCCATCACCTTTGGCATGACGCGCCTGTCGAAGTTTTACCATCAGGGACGTTCGATAGAAAAGACATTGTTTTAAATTTCTTGAACGATAATGGAGCTTCGCGGTGATGCCATAAAACGACTTACTTGTCAATTCAGATCGATCCCTAACCAGACTGACGTTCGCCATCAAAAAGTCTGTTACAGTCTGAATTGAACTGAATTTTTTCAACGCTGAGGAATCCAATCTGATCGATCGACGCGTTGTGAAGTTTCCTTCCCATTTACTCTCTGCCTCTCGCTCTCCTCAACGTTGTCTCGATGGCATTTCTTCGTTTTTTTCCGCTCGGTCGAACGCCGTACGTCACACGTGGTCGCGATTGCGTTGAGAATAATAAATTTCTTCCCTTTCGTATCCGCTCAAAACTCCATTTTTATATTTCAATGCATTCAAAAATCGACTATTTTTGGAAGATCGTCATTTTGAAAGATTCATACAAAGTTCTTCGCGTATGAAAATTTTTCGCGTAGGTTAGGTCGGACTATTATAGAGTGAGCGAGGAAGAGTCATTGTCAACGAGGGAACAGGAATTTATGCAGACACATTAGCACGAGTGAAGGAGAAACGTTCGGCGGAGACAATGAAATGGAGTCTCGAGTCACGCAAGCGTGTCATCGTCACCACTTGCTTCCCTTCATTTTTTTCGCCTCTGAAAAAAAGCAATTAAAAAATTCGGAAAAATCTCTTTTCTTTCTTTGAATTACTCGCAAAAATCTTGATGATAAAAATAAACGGTGTACGCATTTTTGCAAATAAAATAAACGCGAGACCTTTATTTTTCCTTCCTGACACGGAAGTACGATGTGTGTGCGTGGGCACGCGCCGATCCTGCGTGCGTAATATGTCATATATACTCTCGCGAGTGAATTACACACACGTCAATTTACTCAAATGAGAAAAATTCGTTTGACCTTTCCCACAAGCTATGAAAAATGATAAACAATTATTTTTTTTTATCATCAAACCATGGGAATCCAATCAACATGAGAAAGCATCAATTTTTCAAGAAGATTTTTTCTCGGTCGAATTGCCCCGGAATGCAAATTCCAATTTTTTAAATATACTTAGTAATTTTCAGCAGCTAACGAATCAATATTTTTATTAACAATTAAACGATAAAAATGAACAAAATTGACGTAATTTCGCAGACATATAAATTTCGAATAAAAAAATCGACCTGCATATCGAAATAATAATAAAATGTTTATTCATAAAGAAATTACACTTGGACGAAGTAATTAACATCACGATTATTTGAAATCCACGTCGTAATATGTCGAATTGACGGTTAATTTTGAGATTTCTGTCTCATCACGACGAGGTCCATTGAAAGTTGGATCGACTGCAACTTTCAGTTGCAAGAGTGCAGCGATCGATAAGCCGGTTAATACGATAAGAAAAAAATGGTGAAGAAAATGTGAGAGGGTTACGAGCAGTGAGTCTAATTGCTGCGAACCGTCTCATCCGTATTATGTTCCATATACGGTTAGTATCATTGTACACATACAAACGATGGCTGCGCATGTACATCTAAGGTACAAAGGCGATTCAGTTGGAGAGCAGCAAAGCTGCGCACATGCCCAGCCTCGTACTCGGCAAGATGCTGTTACTTCGAGTTACTCTTTTGCTCTTCCTCTTCTCATACATTGACACGTGGCTTGGTAAATGGCCAATGCAATAGCTATACACTGAAGGATTCGTGTATATGTATACGTAGGTGAATGCCGGAGAGAGAAATCATACCGGGGGCAAGGACGTGATACAACCACGCCCGGCTCATCTTGGAACTTTCTATAAACCGAAAACTGGATCGCGAACTCTCGCGTCTCTCGGCTACTTCTTTGCCTCACTAGCAGTACACATTTGTATCTGTGTCTGTGTGTGTGTCTTTGTGTACATGTATTTGTGTGTGTGTGGAGCTTGATCCTTTGGGTTTAGCTGCTGCTGCTGCTGCTGCTGCTAAAGAACGGTGCTCTCCAGGCTTCGGTAGTTATATAGAAAGAGTGCAACAGATGAGAAGACGGGCGCGGATCTCACGTGGCCTCACGAGAGATACGAGACCGGACTCTCGCGTAACGGGGGATTTATATCGTGAGCTCGCGCGAGAGATCTCTGCTGAGGCGAGGCTCGTCACTGTATTTTTTTTTCTTCTTTCCTTTAGTCGCTCGTACACACGTAGATACATATATTTTTTTAAACTTTGACGCGTATCAACGTTTTGCTTACCTCCTTAAATTCTTAAAGATTTATTCAGGTGGATGAATATTTATGCCGTAAAAACCACTGGTCGGTTCTATACATTTTAGTGCACGCTTTGATCCTTGGCTTAACCCAATTCCTATTCGATTTACACTTGTGGCTCGAGCTCGAGCCAGATATAAATATTTTAATATTTTTTATAGAAAAAATGCGACGTGAGTTGCTTTTTTCCGAGCACAGAGAGATTTTTGAATGGTCATTGAAAATTGGAGCAATTTTATACGAAACTGAAAAGGGTTGGGAGGATGTGAGTTTCCGTGCTACTCATACATCCGATGGAAAAAAACGCGAGTATATTATTACGCTGGAGACTAGCGTCTTATTATGACGAAAAGTATTCTGTACTCTCGCTCTCTGTGTCGAAGAGGAAAACCGTTCGGTTGGAACGTGAAAAGAAAAGCTTAATGGACGCGAAAGGGAAAAGTCGCTTCCTCGACATCCGCTCTTCGTCTCGTTATTGTGAATGTATGTATAGGAGGAAAAGACTTTCCACTGGATGGAAGTGCAGCAATGGAACTCGGTCGGTTTCGCATTCTCGGCTAATTAAGGGTTTTCACTGGCATCGAAGATGCTACGTTCTTATTGTCCGTTTTTCCGATTTTATCATTTATTTAGTTCGTTCCTTTTTTCTCGGCTCCGTTCCCGGGACACGAGCATCGCGTAAATTCTCATCAACCTCGCGGGTAGAAATAAACGAATGGGTTTTTTTCTGCGTTTATTTGTCTTTCAACGCGAGCGACGCCCGACATCGCGCGAGAAAATTTCTCTTTCATCGAGCCTCTCCGAGCAGACCAAGGAGAAGGTCCGAAGACTCGCCAGTGACGCGTGGAAACGCCTCGCGGTACAGTTGTCGAGTAGGATCAACCACTTTTCTCTCGCCCGAGCACGTCGTCTAACTGGAGCACACAGATCGATGCTGTGAACGGTAAAACGAAGATGAACACAGCAGCTATTCCATTTTACCGTTCTCTATGGCGACCTTGGAATTTTTAATTAGTCAGAAAGCCTCAATTACGATGCTTTATGGATTGATGCGCTTTTCTACCGTCGATCGTTTTTAGCATGAAAAATAAAAAACAACACACAATCCAACTAGCTTCATTTTCATAAGCTGAGAAATTCATATTCAACGTTCATCAATACTCGTCCCTGTCAAAATTCCATATTCGTGACAGGACTCACAATTATAACGGAACTCGCTTTTGTTCCCGCGGGAAATCATAACAGCCGGATCGCCTCTCTCATAAAGCTTCATGGAACACGCTCACCGCGAGATGACCGCTATTTAATATACTCGTCGTTCACCTGCCGGGGCGAGAGCCACACCGCACCAAAGAGTTATAAAGCCAGTAGTTCTATATAGAGACATCAACGCCTGGGCAGAGCAGCAAAGTCGAGGCCTCAGCGCCACTTCGTGCTGTTCTTGCCCGGCGATGCCAGAGAGAATTCGATGCCCGAACGAGTGCGCTATATACCGTTTAATGCATACCCACGATGTTGCCTTACATCGGGGGCAACATTTTCTTAAATCTCCATACACCAAGATTAATCGTTTTATTTCAATAAAATCAACTTTTTACGACATCGAGAAATTCAATCACATCGTTTGCTCGATCGGAATGTACCAATAATTGAATTGAGCAAATTGTCGAGGAGCATGGATACGATTTAATGATTTTTATTTGCAATGGCAACCTGAGGAAACGAACTTTTCTTGAGCGATTGAAACGAATCCATTAGAATTTAAATACAACGTCGAAACACGTGGTCTGTAATCTCCTAATCCACACGTCTTGTTAACCGCGAATTTGCCGAGAGGTAATGGCTCGCTCGAATGATAGACATTTGGCAAAATAATGCCAGCGCCAGGCGATTGTCGAAACAAACGAGCGAATTACAGGTGTTAGACATCGGCTAATTCGCATAATAATTTGACAGAGTTAATTTGCAACTCTAAACTTGTACCGATGTGACGTCATTGCACACAAGATCGGAGAGATCGGTTTCTTTGCCATATCACTCATCGTTCGTAGCCAAAAAACGGGCTTTGCCAGTTATACACGTTACACGAATGGCGTACGGGTCCGACAATACATTCATCACTCTTGACTATTGCTTCGTGATTAATGGCTTTCAAGTAGAGAAGAATTCCGAGTTAGATCCAGAGAAACGACTCGACATGCGATGTATATTCGAGATTACGAAGCTCGATGTGTACAGCGTAATCCGTACATACCGTCCGGTCAACCTTGATATTTGTAAAAATGAGTCTCGTTAGGTTCTTCTTTCGCGTTACTTTCTTGCCAGTGTGTCATTGATATTGATAAGATAAAATGTGCTCCTGTCGCCGTCCATCAAGGTGGTTAACTAAAAATCACCATAAATTAAATTATCCATTCTTAGAAGCATGCACTTGGCTACATAGTTGAGTATTGAGAAAATGCCCTTCGCGTTCGATGTATTCGATTACATAGGAACTGAGGAAAAATGTAAAATATGGTAAACTTTTAATGATTGCAGGTTGTTCCGGGTAAAAAAACGCAGAAGCAGTCGCAGAAGAAGAAGATAACAAAGTCGAAGAGGGCAGAAGTGTCCAGGTGACGCGAGAGAGGCGGTGTGATGAGCGGATATCTCGGGACTAGCACCCTGTCCCCATCGCTTTTACACGACCCCAAGTATCCTCCAGCCATGCGAGAGAAGGATTCCAGCCCGAGGAAGATGCCTGGTCACATAAGCCCGAAACAGGCGAGCATATACCCTCTGAGCGTGAGGATTACCGATGTCGAAGAGTTGCCTTATGACCTTAGCCACGGTAGAGATTCATCGGGTCAAGCTCGAGGAGCTGACATGAGTCCAGGCTCGTTGATGAACCAGCAGCCTCACATGAGTCCAGCAGCGAGACCACCGAGGTCACAAAACGACCAGCAGGACGATGAGGACTGCTGCGAACCTCTGGACCTCCGCGTCGACCACAAGAAGGATCATTTGAGGGACGAGAATCAGAATGACATTGAAGTGCTCAATCAAAACGGATTGGAACGTTTGCCCTACCATACGGTATTGTTTCCTCAGCATCACGCTGTACATCCCTTGGTTCTTGAGGCGATGTACAGATCGCATCATCAACCACCACCCATCACCGATTTACCCAAAATCCAGGTACGAGCATTGCCCACTATGGTACCTCTACCCTCCTCGAACAGATTCCCCTCTTCATCATCCTCTTCCGCATCGTCCCAAGCGACGATTAATCAGAGAATCGCGAGCCCCGTGACCAGCAGAGAAACGCATCATAGCCAACAGAGTCAGCAGAGTCAACAACAGACGCCGCATCAGACCCAACAAGGATCCGCTAATTTGCCACCGTATTCCGCAGCCACCATCGGAGTATCCGGAAGCCTCAAACCCAAGGATCGTTATTCGTGTAAATTCTGCGGCAAGGTTTTTCCTCGTTCCGCCAATCTAACTCGTCACTTAAGAACTCACACCGGTGAACAACCGTACAAGTGCAAATATTGTGAAAGATCCTTCAGTATATCGAGCAATCTTCAACGACACGTCAGGAATATCCATAACAAGGAAAAACCGTTCAAGTGTCCACTTTGCGAACGATGCTTCGGTCAACAGACGAATCTGGATAGACATCTGAAGAAACACGACGCCGATGGTCCTACGATACTCGACGAGGTCCGATCCCGCTATCATGGACAATTGCCCAGGGCTGACGATTCCTACTTCGAAGAGATCCGGAGTTTCATGGGCAAGATTACTTCGCAGAGACAGGGGATTCCTTACTTTCCGGGACTGTTAGGCACGACCGGGGAGGAATATCGGAACGACAAGCAGCAATTGCAACTGGAAGAGAAACGTGGGGACTCGTCGTACTTTAGTGATCGTGACAATTTGAGCTCGAGATCAAGCAGTAGCGCTAGCAGAGCCGAGAGCGTTCACGAGGACCAGAGAGACGCAAATACCCCGCCATTGTCGCCCGGGAACAATACCTGATTATGCTGATGACGGACTTTTATCATCAACGTTCTAGCAGATGGTATATACTTCGCGATGACTCTCGTGATGAACGGGAATCCAAAGACACGCTCCCGAGCGTTGATCCGCTTACGATCTCGACTCTCTTCGTCGCCTCGTTATTTTCCAATACATCGCGTATAGACTGCGCTACCGATAGACCTCGAACATCGTAGATTGCAAGACCAAACGACCGAATCAACGTTGGCTCTTAACCGCGGCCCCCGATGTGGCAAAAGAGTTATGGAAGAATACTCCGTGACGAGAGCAGCCGTCTTACCACCAGTTACTAACATCTCTCGTCGATTATCACAACAACGTGTATATATTATTATTTTGGGTAGAAGGCGGTTCTCATCTGTGAAAGGTTGAAGAGTCTCGCCGAGAACAGAGGACGAGAACCCTACGACTAGTAACTAGTTAGTTAGACTGTAATAGTTGGTAGTATTTACTTTTACGATGGCGATAGGCGTTAAGAAAGTTGGTGTCTATGGCCGGGAGTGATTTTCTCGGTATAGCTGTCCGAATGAGCTAATAAATAATGAAGAATCATTAAAAAGCAGAAAGAAAATGGCAGAAAAATCGTTCTAAATTGCATGCGCATCTGAATGACGTGTCGATTTGAAAAAATCAATGACCCTAGAAATTTTTGGCTGTGCCGTTTCCAGCTTATCATCCGAGCGATTATCGAGTGTGAAATTTCGAGACCCTGGGTCAATTTATGATGTATAATTAGCTGAAAATAGATGGTCGAAGGAGAGCGAGTTAGGAAGCTGGAGGACGGCTAATTTTCCCGTTACCAGAGGCGCGCATCGAAACCCACAATTATCCGCGTTTTTCCTGCTGCTATTACGCGACGAGTTTAATCGTTCTCGCGCGCGGACTGGCGTTTTTTCTGACGACTTGGACGACCGCAGGCGGGAACCCGTTCACGGCACTTACAAAGAATAATCTTTCACTCTGCTGGGGAAAAATCAAGAGTGAACCCATTCGTTCCGGCGAAAAGTGTAGGTAGAGATATGGGCGAGCGTCGTTGCTGCTGTATTACTCATCTGGCGGTTTTACGAGGTAGAAAGTGAATTTAAAGAGCAAACCGCAGCAGCAGCAGCAGCAGGAACAACCGAGAGTCTCGATCGCGTTGTCGTTGCTCTCGTTTTATCACAGGCGTGTTCATCCGTTGGCGATCGATCATTCCCGGCGAGTGAGAACTCCGCGAGCCCGTGACGAGTTTTCTCGTGATGGGCCAAAAAACTGGACAATCTTGAGGATTAGAAATCATCGGAGGGATCAGAGTTCTGTGTCGACTAAGCAACCGTCCTCGTGGTCACTAAAAACCAGTCCCATGTCCGAAAGCTTGTTATAAACCTTAAGCAACAAATGTACACTCACAAACACACACACACACATATACAGATGAGATCGGCAGTCGAGAAAAGAAAGAAACGTGCGCAGTTTCGTTGTCGTGATTCGCGATGCAATCGTGGGAAGAGGCGGAGGCTGCTGTTGCGCCGCAATCTCGGGTCAGGGTAAAATGCTATACGTTCGCCATAAGCATCGTCTTATATATACCATACATATATGCTTTACGGTACACTTTGGTACATCGAGGAAAGAAATGGTAACGGAATTCGAGATGGTGAACGCAGCCAGCATCCGAACCTACTTATACGTACACGAACATGGCAATCGTCCATTTCCTCTCTCTCTCTTTCCCTCCCGAGCGATGTGTGCGTTGTGAACTGCGAGTGCACGCCGCGCAAACTCACCGTCGCGTTGGTAAAATAAAAACGATTTAATCGGAACGTTTATGTATATACGCGAAGGCAGGACGTCTTTTCCGCCGGATTCGCGCGCTCCCTCTCACCCTCTCTTTCTCTTTCGGTCATTGCAACGTCCCTCGCACTTCCCTCACTTTCTAACCGTCATCGCAATTGCAACATTCCCCCAAATTTTTACACACGGGGCTTATTCAAACATTCGCAACATTCCGGAGCAAGCCATGGATCTGTGATTCAAAGGAAACAACTGTTCGTAGAAAATACGAGTCGGAATGTAAAGCGTGTAACATTCCTCGTTTCTTGCGCTATTGAGATCCGAAAAAATGATTTTTCTCCCTTGTCGATGTATTTCGTATGTAGAGAAAAAATGATGCTGTCATTTTTAACTTTCCTGTTCCGACGACACCCCAACGCGCAGTGCCGATTATTCCCAAGGACCGATGACTCTCTCTCCTGCGTTTCCTCCCTGGGAATCGCGCGTTAATAACTCGTGTGTACATGCAGAACTAATACTATGGTTACCTGTACAAATATCCACACGTTGCTCGAGGTGTGACTGAGCAATCGAGCAATCTTTCTCTCGCTCCTCGCCGACGTATATGCTCGATGTTTTTTCTCGTTACCTTCTTTTCTCTTCATCATCTCACTCTGCCTGTGTCTTTATCGCTCTTATGATGTATATCTTTACTTTTGTATCCCCCGTGTGCGCGTACTCGTTGCCCGCGGGCTCGGTGCTGGACTCTTGCGTTACAGTTTTGCCACGCCCCGCGATCTGCCAGAAAGCCACGCCGTGGCGGAGAGCTCATCTCGCGAAAGTGAAACGCACTAAAGGAGCCGCACTCTGTATGTGTTTCCCGATGTATATAAATGTATTTGTCTCTATACACAAAACGACACACGTATGTACGAATGTGTGTGTGTGTGGACACCGCAAGGGAGAGTCATTTACCGGTGAGGCCATCTGGCGTCTCTCTCGTCCGCTCTTTCAGAGCAACAGAGAGATAAGATCGATCTTTACGTTGATGATCCTCACGCGGTAGAAATTGTTTCAGTCCTTGTACGTTTTTTACTTCAACTTGAAAATCGCTTCGTCGTACGAGTCCCAAAAGTATCACAATTTTCAAAACACTTTCTGCAAGCTCATTCCTTTCCTGCTGCTCTTTTTCTCTCCGAATCCAAAGGCCCGTGTCTTCGTTTATTCCTCAATGAGACGAAGCTCCTTGTGCCCTTTTCCCGATTCTCCTGAAGTCACTATCGAACGTTTTTTCCTTATTTTTCGTTTCCTGTTCCATTTTTGCGTCTATATTCCTCAGCTGTAGACAATCGCAAGCTGCACGTACCTAAACATGCAAACATACGTTACCTAATGAATATTTTATAAATACGCGAATAAAGTAGCGTCCTCTCTATAGACTTTTTATTCACGATCGTGTGTAAACACGACGTTAAAATCATGAGATATCGACCTAATAGTAATATATTAATTTTGTATATTATATATATTTGATTTCATAGATAAAAGCATATATATATAAATATATATTGAAAAGAGAATGATGAGACATCGTATACGGCGGTTATTAAATGTTAAAGGAATCGAAACGACGATTCGAGATAATATATATGTATAAAAAAAATGTATTTACCTAGCAGAGGGTAGACTTCGTATCGAGGCTCAATTTAGTTAGTTAATTGAAATGATAATATTTTCCTCCGGTGATTTAGAAGCCAAGCCAATAAATTTTCATTCTTTAATACCGAAAACTCGCAATTAGATTTTCATCTTAAAAATCAGCCCCAGTTTTCAATCGAATTACAAACAAATTTCCATTTACTAAATGAGTACAGAACAGAGTCAAGAATTTCAATCAAATGCTTTTTTATAAGTGTCTGAATGACTTTTTTTATTTTGAGAAATATATTATATTTTTCTACGGTGTATATAATTCTTATCCTAGCCGAGTCATAGATGACGAGTTTCGGGTGGATTAACGTCGAACCAATGACATATCTATGTACATATCAATATATACATGATTTTTCACATACATCTTCATGTCTATGTGTGTGTTATGTGTCAATGTGTAACACTCTACTGCAATGTTGCTTAACGTTAATTGGCCCAAGCTCATTTCACAACCATACAGTGGAAGCGAGCACACACGCCTTGTTAAGTGTTATTCCAAGCTCTAGGGCCGATCGGTGTTCGTTCCTTCTATCGCTGCCATTGATTACAGACGAATCTGATGACGCCTTAAGCGATTACAACACATTTCACCATTATCTTTGTCACTACCATTCGTTCAGATTTTGTGTTTATTTTTTCTTGTTTTTTGGCGAATTCGTGCGGTTTAAAAAATAAAGGTTAAGAACGACAAGTGACTTTCGGAAAAATGATGGCGAAGGAGCGTTTTCAATGATGCACGTTATCGAAAGTAACCCACCGATAATATTTACTTTGTTTATTGACAAAACGAGCGAAAAATTTGCAGGCAAATTTAGTCGAAATGAAATTTTCGAACAGTCTAGTGGATTTTTTTGAAAAAATGATCAAGTCATCGGTAGTCGCTACCAATCGTTACGGAATAAAGTGATAAAGTTGAATGTTTGATCACGCGCAGCTAGAGTCTTGCTTCAAATAGTCGTCGACACCTGGCCGTTATTTTTTTTTTCATTAAACTACCGACTAGTTCGCAATAAAGTTCATGGCAAAAAAATGCGAGATTTATTTGTAACGTGTTTTGTAATACGATTGTGATTTCATTGAGGTTACCGATTTATACGTAATTGATTTTGTTATTAATGAACAAAAGAACGAAACAACGAAGAGAGAAAATAAACTCGATCGAAGAAAATTTCGAATTTCTCGAGAGAATTTTCTTCCGTACGTAGAACTAAGGTCAAAAGTTTTAAGCTTCACCGGTTTTTCAATGTGTGAACAACAACAATATTCTTTTTAGCACTATCGACCGATTCCCTCGCCGGTGAAGCCTCGCGAGAGACAAGAGATTCCTCTTTTTTTATTAGATCCTTCAAAATAATATTGTACAAAAAAATAAATAAGTGGCTCACGCTTCACATGCATAATGCGATAATAATACTTCACAGTATACGAAATCGGGAATTTCTTGACTCTCGTTTATTTCACGTAAATTTATATCATTAGTCACATGTCTCTTAGTTTATTAGTGGTGACTGTATATATGTCGATATGTAACATTCGATAGTTATTACATGAAAAAATATTCATCCTCGTTCGTACTCTCTTTTATTTGTTGTTTACCCACAACCAAAACCAACTGGAAATCCAAAAATGGACTGCAAGGAAAGCCGGAACTTGGCTAGCGATCAAGGGATCTAAAAAAATTTCCTGCACTTCGTTAATTATTATACTTTTATTGCAACAAATATATACCGAGATTCTGTGGTTCTACTTGCTGATTGGAAAATTCGGAAATATCGAAAAAAAAATATAAACATTCTTCATTTTTCGTGAATGGATCGTGAAAAATAATCCGACTGTCAGTTTTGTTTTCGCAACATCAATTCGACGGAATATGAAGAAATTTCGATCGGAACTGCATTTATTTTCGGTTTTTATTCAAACCACCAATTACCGAGTTTTACTTCGATTTTTGGTTGAAATCGCCTTCGTGCTCGTTTAAAAATACATGTTTGAAGACGTTGTAATGTTGTTCTTCAATTTCGAGTAAATTTATAACTGTGAAGATACAAAAATGAGTGAAAATGTGGGGAGGAAAAAAAATTCAAAATGTCTCTCGGACATGGAAGATAAGGAGATGGCTTTCTCTCAAACTGGTGCGACAGGCCCATAATGGTCTGCTCTCGCGAAATCATATCAAGTCGTTGGACGAGTTTATTCTCGTTATTTCGTTGGGACGAGCCTGCTGTCAGAAGATTTCTCGGGGCAGGTCACGGAGTAAAGAAAATATGTTATGAGAGTGTGCGTGCATTTTATTTTCGCTCAAAAATTAAGCGGCTCCGAGCGATTAATGTGGGAAAGAGAGTTTCGTCAACGAGGGAGGGTCATAGGTGTGTGAGAACCGGAACACTCGGACCAAAGATTCAACTTGGACGAAACCCGAAACGTGACTCAGAAGACAAATCACGTGTAAATACGAAAACTATTTTTCTGCTTTTTTTTCTCTGACGACACATTTCATCACCGTACGAATCCTCCAAGCAAAAAAGTCGCTTCCTTCTCGTCTTTACGTTCTGGTACTTGTCTCACGAAACGATGGACCTCGCTCTTTATTCTTCAAGGTCCTCCCATCAGGGCAACACCTCGTTCCATCTTTCGATCTTCTTACATGCATCAACGTTGCACATCGTTGCCTGAGTTATTTTCGATTTAAAAAAAATGCATCAATTCCAGAAGAAAAAACTATTCGAGTCTCGAACTTCCACGATATTTTTTGCGTCAAAAGGAATGCAGAATTTTAAGGAAAATGATGAATTTTTGCTGAAAATCTTCTCAAGATTTTCGTTGCGATTTGGACATTCACAATGCGAACATTCTTCTTCATTTTTCGTACTAATTTGTGAGAATAGACCGCAAAAAGGAAAAGCACAAAAAAATGTCACTGGTCTCGCTGGCCAAACCTGGCCGGAGGTTAATCATCATCGGTACAAACGAGGCAAGAGGAACGTCAGGCAGAGAGAGGATCGAGCAATACGCAAGATAGGACGGACTACAGAATATACAGAATAATTCTCGTTTAAGTGCTTCTTTCTTGGCCTCCTGGAGGACGCGACTTTGACCCAGATACGCAAACTGTGTCATCCAGCCCAGATGAAACGAGACAGTTTAAAAAACAAACTGCGAAAGCTACAAAACCAAGTGCGCACGTCAATGTTGTCGCCCCGATTCACGACTGTTTTTACTTGTAAATATATTTCCTGGTATTCATCAAATCATGTATTTTCAAAAAGTTTCCGAAGCAGAGGGAACGGAAATGCAAAGTGATACGATTTTTCAAATCTTTACCTTCGTTTTTTCAAAAACAACTCGGCAAACTTTTTTCTCGTTTCTTTCGAACCCAAATTTTCGGAAATAAACGCGAGTCGGTTTCGTTTTGGTCACCTCAACTACCTTAACGATCAGCTGCGAGTTCGGTGAACAGAAATGGGTAAAAAATCGCAAAAAAAAAACGAAAAAAAAAATTCGTCACACGTTTCTGATATTTCAATTTTTTAAAATAAATACAGATTCGCAAACGGAATATATTTCGATATTTTTAACTAGAAAATCAAGCGATTGTTGGATCTCGAGTTCAGGATAAAATGCGAGTTACCACCACTTATATAAAGTTGCTGAAAAGCCAAAGAATTTTTTTATGTGAATTTTTTGACCCCGAAGTTTTGGAATTTGATTTTAAAAAATTTCATTGCGATTCAAATTCAATAAACTTTGCAGAGAGAATCCGCGATTTCCTTCGTCCTTAGATCAAGTTTGAGGGAAACCGAGAAAGACCCCAACCGCGAGAGCCTCGGTATGAATGACGAACTCATTTCAGATCGATAAACATTCCAGTTTGTATTTTTTTTTCTCATGAAAGATTAGCACTTCGTTTTATGATGTTTCTTGAATGCTCCAGTCCCCATAAATTCTCACGAGAGCAGAACACTGTCGGAATCAACTTAATTGGCGGTCCGTGAACAATTATGAAATTCCAACGCACGTGGTAGCAGCCGAGACAACATTGACGATGCTCGCAGAACTGTATTGGCACATCTTGTCGAGGAAAATGAACGAAATAGACACGTCACATTTTTTATAACGAAAAAAAAAAAAAAATTTCGCTCGCCACGATTCGAAGAATGGAGCTACAAAGTTTTGCGACTCAGTCAACATAATTCGAGGCTCAATTCCCTTTATCTGGGGAACGAGTTCCAATTCTCAAGAGTAACAAAAAAAATGTGTTATATCAATAAATAGTTTTTTTACAATAATGATAAAGCTAAATGCCGAAAACTCGAGAAAAAAATGAAAACGTTCCATTGACGAGTCCCCCATGAAATGTATGATCATGGCAATACTAAAAAACTAATTATTTCATATGCAAATTGATTTCAATCAAGAACACTCGATCGAATCACTGAAAATTCTACAACAATGTCAATTTATTTATAAATAAAACAGTCTGTTGCTCGTTAGAGAAACATTAAAATCAAAACGCAAGTTAAATCAGTGGTCGTTGAGATCTCGTTTATTATAAATGATACGATAAACAAAATGCCGTAAGTACAATTGAACTGCGGGATCGTTATCATTATGTACATCTTGTCGTAGTTTATATTCTTAAAAAAATGAGAAAAATTATAGAATCCATTATTTCCAAGGTACACTTTCCATTATCCATTGCTGCTCGGCATTTCCGTTGCAGGCTGCAATTACGGGACCCTCTTCGGTGTCGGGTGACACGTGAAGACACATTCCTGAACTCACGTGAACGAACGCTCGAGTCTATTTTGAGAAAAGAAAAAAATTTCGATAATAAAAAAAATAAAATTGCAGTTTAAAAAATTAACAATTTTTCATTGAAAAAAAAATTCCAGTTTTTTTTCATTAATTCGTTCGGACGAATGAAAATATTTTGACATTAAATTCGAATGTTTAATTGCACTTGAAAAATCAGTTTTTATGAGAGTAAAAGGTGGTTAATAAAAAAATACGAAACGCGGAAACGAGCGACACTTTTACTCACGTTTTCGTCGTAATGCCATTTTTGACGATGAAGACCACTGCAAGCCATTATTTTAACTTTTGGTTTCTCATGACGAGTGTCACGCTCCGGTGCGTCGAGACACACACTCTCATCGGTCATTACAACACCGTTCGCTCCCATTACGAACATTTGGCTGAGCGTCGGTGATTTGACGCACGGCTCGTAAATCGCGTATCCCGAAGGCTGCGCGTACATTCCCTTCGCCAAGGGTTTCATAAGACATTTCATCGTTGGTACGTGGACAATCTGTTAACGATTAAATAAAAAAATCTCAACACCATACAAAATGAAATTTTTTGAGATAGAAATTAACTGGAAAATTGTTTAAAAATTTCCTCTTGTTTTCATTAAAAAAAAAAAATTCATTGCGCTAATTAAAAATTCCTAGTCGAATTATTTATGCGCCTAAATAATTATATAATTATTATACCCTTCCGAAAAATCGATCGTCCTTTGGAAAAAAATGCTCGGGCCAAACGTTGTCCAAATACCACCGGAAACTTTTGCATCCGAGTTTCTTACGAAGTTCCAAACGATCACGAACTTGCTGATTGTCTCTGAGCCGCGCGGCTTCTGTAAATTGAACAAAAAAAATTCATTTGGCTTGTTACTGTTGTGATTATTGTTGAAAACCAAAAGATTCCTTCGATGTGGAAAAAATGAAAATTATGAAAAAAATTATTTCAACATTTTTATGATTTTGAGTGAATTTTTCGATTTTCCAAAATAGTTAGCTTGATGATTTTTTATTATTACCAGGGTTGAATTTAAAATAAAATTCGGCCCAATCGTCCATCCAAACGAGCGCGACACGAGCCAAATTTCCGTACAGAATATCGCCGACTCCACCGGGAAAAGTGTATGGCGATGATTTGCGAAATAAATGACCGACGTGGGAACAAGGAGCGATTTCGACACTTCCGCCGCATTGCCAAACTCGAAAAGATAATTCGAGATTTTCTCCTCCCCATATTTGCATACGATCGTCGTAACTCCCAAGCTCGAAAAAATAATCCTTGTCCATTGAGAACAAACCTCCTGCCATTGCCGGAGTTTTGAACGGATCCACGATGTTTTCTCGACGTTCTCGTAACAATGGACCGTTCAGGGTTAACCAACGGAAGTGTAAATCCCAGTTGAATGCGCCCCAGTGAAGCTCGAACGATCTAGACATTTTTACATCCAAAGCAATCAAATTTACGTTCTCATTCACACGATTCTGCAAATTTTCGTCATCAAATTAAATATTCATAGTAACCGGGGTCAATTTGACCCAAGCTAAATGTTTCAAATTTACTCAAAAATAATGTAATTCTTTTTTTTCGAACTGATTGATTTTTGAACGTATTTGTAGTTTATGGGGGTTTTTTATGGGGTTTTATGGAATTGGCAGTATTCCCCATCGACAGAAAAAAATCTGGGCCAATTTTTCGCAAAAGCCGCAATTTTCAATATTTGCCTCGATTTTTAACATCGATTCTGCTAGAGTTTTGAAAATAAGAAAAACATCGAATTTTTTTTGCTTGAAATAAATCGATCCTGCTCTCGAGAATAATTTACCTCGTGTACCCAAAAGTATCATCGTTAATAATGTCGATTACAGGTGAAACGACTCTCGTCCTATTTTTCGAAATAGCTTCCAAGAGAGGCTCCAGCCAACCTGAAAGCCACGATGAAAATTCATCGAGTGTTACACTTTATTGATTCGTTATTTTCACGAGTGCGGAGTGGAGCACAATAATTGCGGAGAGCTTACCTACCAACCGTGCATTCGCAGTGAGCATCGAGAAACGTGAGAACCTGACCTATCGCTTCTTTGGCACCAATTAAACGAGCGTTTACCAAACCGACTCGTTTGTCCGAGCGCAAAACACGAGTTGGAACTGCCAGTTTTTTTATATAATCGTCGAGAGGTTTTTTCAAAAACTCTGCAATGATAAATTATTTTTGTAACTGAGTCCAAAAGCAATAAGAATGCATTAACAATTTAGTGAATGACGAAGACAACAAATCGATAGATTTATGATTTTGAAAAAATAAAATAAACATAAAAGTATCCAGAATTTATTGGTTTTTTTTTTGAAAATTCTCGTGGAAGAAGGAAAAATTTAAATTTACCTCGATCGCTGTTGTCATCGACGAGAATTATTTCCACCAATAATTCTCGAGGTGATCGATCAATAACGCTTTGGACAGTCCTCAGCAGCGTGCTCCAAGCCTCGTTATGAAAAACTATGATTACCGAAGTTTTCGGTAATCCCGAAATGTTTGAATATCTTGAGATGCATCTGGTGAAGAAAGTTTTCATGTTGATCGATACGAAAATCAGTCTCCTTTATTAAGGACTCGTTATTCCTTGGCATTTATTTAAAACAATCGATATTTGCTTCGTTTTTTCTTTTTATTTCGGTATAAAAAAAAAAAAAAAAAAAAAAAAAAAAACAATGCAAAATTTTGATTGAAAAATGAATACGAAAATTCAGCTTACTTTTTTTTTCTGACATCAGGCAATGTTCGGTTCAGTGGTATACGATCACTTGCCATCAAGTTGAACCTATTAATTTGGAAGAGTTGTTGCATCACGTAAAAATCCTTGGACGAAATTATGACCGGCTCCCCATTTCTCCCTTCACGGGGCTTCGGATCGAACATATTTTTATTAATCATATCTGTGAAAAAAAAAATTGATCAATTAGTCAAAGAAATTTATTCTCAAGCACCAATCTTGTATTTTATTTTATACTCTGATTAATTGTATACAAATTTGCATAAAAATGAATAGACGATATTATCGTCTTATCAATTAATAAATTCATTTATTAATCTGTCGCTCCACGTGTAATTAGTCAATTTTTATTAATTATTTATATTACTCATTCGATTGTAAATCAATGCATCTGATACTTTGATGGATCCAAACCTTTTGTAACATTTGGTGTTTTGAGAGGATCGACAGAATCGCCGATATAATGACCGACGACGACATGAATTCCTCGACGATCGATATAATCTTTTTGATCTTTCAACAGTCTGGAAATAAAAAGAAATTTGAGCTTGAAATTTTGTTGGAAAATAAAATTCGAGATTGAATTTCTCGTAAATGAAGGAAATAGAAATATTTATCGAGCTCGAAGTGTCATCGGGATGTTACGAGATTTTTCATGAGTTCCGGATCGTTCAGAATCGATGAACAAATGGAAAATCTTGTGGGATGTATTTTTTGAATGACAGATCAAAGCTGATGAGAGTGGAACTTTGACGTACCTGAGTGAGACATAATCTTCGCCAAACTCATTGCCCTTTCGTTTATCTCTGGTCCACATGAAAAGTATGCAAACGATAGTTGCAACGAGAACGTAGACAAGCCATGATCTATGGATCTTTGCGAATCTCGGCCACATTTTAGTCGATGAGTAAAAAGATGTAGGAAGTAATTGATTAAGTGAAAAAATGCCGATACATCGAGGCAACAACGAGCGTTATTTCGTAAGAGTTGTCTCCCACGAAAATCCGTTAAAACTACCAAAAATTTCGGTATCTCGCAATGAGTTTTAATTCGAATTCTTGATGCTCGTTATCGTTCGCGCCTGTACCATCGGGTCAGGTCATCGTTGAGTCATAATTAGTGTAATATTGTGAGGCGATGAGATTACGTTCAGTAAACGAGGAAGGAGAAATTCTCTTGACCCAAAAACCCTAATTTCGTCTCGAATTTATCGATCATTTTATTCCGCCTCATATCAATTAATTTCTAAAAAAAAAAAATCGTTCAAATTTTCATGAATTTAAACCAGAAATTGAAAAAAAAATTATTTTCGAACGACGATTTTAAAATCGTCTTGCAACGTTCTCACATTTTTCATCCAGATTCTTAACAAATGAATTTTTTCAATTTTATCGGAAATAACAAAAATTTCTTTTGTCTTCTATTCCCAAACGAATAATCGCGGCTGGAGCATTGCTCTTCAGCGTTGTCTCTCACGGTAAGATCCCGCTCACATCCGCTGGCCGTTTCACAATCTCGAGGTTTAGCCTCATTATTGGCAACCAAGGAAAGTCAAAAAACAAATTTAGTTCAATTCTCGAGCCACCTGCTACCAGAATTTTCTTCTATTTATTCAAACGATTACAAAACCTTTTTTTAAAACACTTTTTCGACGCTGTACGATCTAACTGCGCTCGATGCACGAACTGGAATGGCTGCTGACTGTACACTTGTGCCGATCACGTGACGTCATCTCCCGCTCGTGAAGAATGGAGGCAACGGAAAAGGTGGAAGGAGAATGTATAGTCCGCAGACTTATAAGGTCCCGAGAGACCTTGCCTCATTTATTACCTGTGCGATTCGATTTCCTCAGGTACCTGCAGGACCCCAAAAACTACGACTTTTCGAAAACTACCCTAGATCCAAAATTATCTTCGATAACGTTAAGCCATCCACGAGTATGCGATTTTTTTAGATTTTCGTAAATTTCGTCATTTGCAACTTTTTTCCATCGAATAGTTAATTGTTTATTAATTTTTTCCGTCGTGTTACAAAAATTAGTGAAAATTCGTTTTTTTTTTCAAAATAATTAGCAAAAGAGCTCGAGAAATAATGCAAAATATAAAAATCACAAGCGCACGTGCAGACAAAATTTAAAAAACGGAAATGGAAATAATAAATTTTTTTATTTTGCCATTAAAATGTTCCCTTGAAAATATAAATCGTCATGAATTTTTAGATTTTTTTATTTATTTGAAACACCAACATGTTGGCAATTCGATTTATTCTTCGCAACGATTAAGTTTTCATTCAATTATAAATAAAATTATTATTTACATCGATCGCGAACCATATGAAACAAGTTCGTACAGTCAGAATAGTTTATTATTAAAATTAAGTCGATGAATTTTGAACATACGAATAATGTGTGTAAACTCTACCGAAGAAACAAAAACTCAAGCGTTATCGAAATTTCAATGTTTTTCGTGCCACAGCTGCTCCGTCGTCTAATTTTAATGGCATGAGCACTTAATGATCGTAATTATTCAAAATTCTAATTACACTCGACTTCAAAATTCTAAAAATGAAAATAAGCACGTGCTGACATCTGGGGAGCAATGTGAAAGATTGAAAAGTGTTGGAATTTCTTGTAAGATGGCGGGACAGTCTCGAGTCCGTAGCTCGCCACGTTGGAAGTGGTGACGGCTCGACATCGAGTGTGTTTTGCGTGTGACATTTCTCATATTGTTCCGCAAGTTTCAATTGTCACAAGTGAGCGTTGAATTAATCCGAGTGAGTAAATATTCAATTAACAAGATACGAATTAATATAAATCCAGGGCAGAGTAAATAAAAATTGGTTATTGTTGTCGTGAGTAAGAAACGAGGTCGTTCGCGGCGAGTGCGTTGATCTCTGTGGGATCTCCCAGGCAGATTGAACTCACGGGGGCAAAGAAATAATAATTCAGCATTTTAAAAACGCCACGTATATTCCAAACGAAAGCACAAAATTATGTAACACAGAATCCTCGAGTTTTCATCAACTCGTTGAGCTCTACGAGACACAGTGATTCTCCATTTTTTCTCTCATTCATAAACAACGAATGCTCCGAAAATAGCGCCGCGAAATAATTCAAAATATTGCGACAATTATATTTTTCCACATTTCGGCAATATAAATCGTTGCAGCTCACCATGAAAGTGAAGGAGCTGGTGAAGACCGTGAATGTGGCATGGTCCCCACAAGCACAGCATCCTATTCTTCTCGCTGCTGGCACTGCCGCGCAACAACTCGACGCCAGTTTCAATACGTCCGCCAGTTTAGATCTGTATTCTCTGAGCCTACAACAGCCTGGATATGACATGGACATCAAGGCCAGTGTACCCAGCGATCACAGGTATTTAAAAATACAGCCAAAAATACAATTTTCAGTTTTCTGCAAATTTACAACTGGAATAATCGTCGGATGACAAAATTTTATATTCTCTCTGCAATTTTATTCGAAAAAATTCACAAAAACTCTCAAGAAAATGTTGGCAATGCGTACAATCGTTTTTGAGACTTAAAACAAAGTCAATCTTGACGACGGTTATTTTTCGTGATTTTCCTCTTTTGTTTTTTCACTGAATTTAATTTTTTTTCTTTTGTTTTCAATTTTATTTTTGGAAAATCACTCCACACCTTCCAGGATATTTTTCTGAGGCATGCCATTTTTCTTGAGACATAGAAAAAACGATTTCGATCTTGACGAGAAACCACGACAAGCCGTTGACTTACGGAGCTGAAATTTGCAACACACGCTTTGTTATTATTCATAAATTTGGAAAATTTGTCTGTCAGGTTTCACAAAGTCATATGGGGAGCTCACAACACCAATGCGGCAGGTATTTTAGTCGGCGGCTGCGACTACGGCACAATAAAAATATATTCGGCAGCAAAAATGTTGGCAAACGAGTCTGACTGCTTGATAAGCAGCCCCGACAGACACACCGGTCCGGTCAGAGCTCTCGATTTCAATCCGTTCCAATCGAATCTTCTCGCCTCTGGAGCCACTGAGAGCGAGATTTATATTTGGGATATCGTAAATACAAATACTCCCATGACTCCTGGGACTAGGAGCCAACCACCGGAAGACGTACAATATATTCAGTGGAACAAGCAAGGTCAGCCCGACTCTACATTTTCTTCGTATTCTGCAACAGAAATGAACTTTTCAACGGTTGCAAAGGCATTGCCGGCGTTAACGTTTCATTTTTCTTTTGATTACAGTTCAACACATTCTTGCATCGACTTTTTCGCAGCGTTGTGTGATTTGGGATTTGCGGAAAAATGAGCCAATCATCAAGCTCACAGATGCCAATCCTAAAGTACGTTTCTCCAAATAATCGAATTTGAAACGAGATGCTCAAGATGCACGATGCTCAAATCTTCCTCCACGAGGAACTATATCTTGAGCATCGTGCATCTTCAGCATCTTGAAGCAATGTGCAGCGTTTTTTGTATTTGCATTAAAATTTTATAATTCCGACAATTTTCCTGAAATGTGTAAAGAAATTACAGACACAACATCTTGGAAGATTTTCAAAAATCAAAGCAGTTAGACAATTTTTCAAAAAACTCAGATTTTCGTGAAATTCAAAAAATCATAAAACTTGAACCGTTCAACCAACATTTTCCAAATTCCATACCAACTTTCCCATTATGATATTCTATTTATGGAAAATCAAAAATAGTAACAAATTTTAAAATTTGCAAAAGTTAGAGCGGCGGCACATTTATTTTTGGAAATTTGAAAATTCCGTAGAAGTCGAATTTTTTTAACAATTTCCAACAAAATTCTCAGAGAGTGAAGATTTTGTATAGATTAACATCTGTGCAAAACGAGAGCCCTGCAGCTCAAACCGTTCTCGAGTTACGAACGTTTGAATTTTACAGTGCGAGAACATCCACACACACACACATCCGGACATTTTTCCTACATATGATTTTTCGTTGTTTGGAACATTTTCAAAAAATCGTAAAATAAAAAAAAAAATTCCACCGTCACAGCTTTCCCTATGAGGAAGCAAAAAATGAATACACTTCACGAAATGGCTGCATTTTTGAATATTTACAAATGAATTGCCAAATTTGGAAACAAATTTTGGAAATTTTGGAAATTTGGATCGGAATAATAATTTGTTTGTTTTTTCCATTCAGATAAGATGGAAAGTAGTTCAATGGCATCCGGATGTAGCGACGCAGCTTTGTCTCGCATCCGAAGAGGATCAAGCACCGGTGATCGAGTTGTGGGACTTGCGTTTTGCAACTTCGGCTTTGAAGACTCTTCAGGGACACCAACGCGGAGTTTTATCCATCGCTTGGAATCCCCATGATCCCGATTTGCTGTTGAGTTGTGCCAAGGACAACAGAATTCTATGTTGGAATCCAAACTCCGATGCGCCTGTGAGTTTCCATAATAACTGATTACTCCAACATTTTTTTCTTTCGTTGACTCAAGCAAAAGTCCCTGATTATTCATCGAAATCTATAGTGCGAGCCAAAAATGAAATAAAATCAAAATTCTCGATAATTATCGAAAAAAAAAAATTTCCCAAAATTCAAAACTAATTAAAAAATTACGAGATTTATCAAAATTGATTGTTCGTGTGTTTTGAGAACGGTGAGTTCGTGTGTGAGTTGGCACTCAAGCAAAAATCTCTGATTATTCATCGAAATCAATAGTTCGAGCCAAAAATGAAATAAAATCAAAATTCTCGATAATTATCAAAAAAAAAAAAAAATTTCCCAAAATTCAAAACTAATTAAAAAATTACGAGATTGGTCAAAATTCATTNTTCAGAACGGTGAGATCGTGTGCGAGTTGGCACAGACGAATCAATGGAACTTTGACGTGTCGTGGTGTCCGCGAAATCCGGGTTTGGTAGTTGGGAGTAGTTTCGATGGGCACGCGGTCGTATATTCGTTGTTGGGTGGCCAGCAGCACGGTACGATCGAGACTTCGAACAAGATAGTCGATTCGTTTCCAGGCATGGATCCATTCACGCAACCTCCGACGGCTGTGCAAAGCGAGCCAGCGGTGGCTTTGAAAAAGGCGCCGAAATGGCTGAAGCGACCATTCGGAGCATCGTTCGGTGTAAGTCGTAAATTCTCTTGCCCGAGCGATCGAAAGGAAAGATTCCAATTTCACTACAACGATGAATTGTTTATTTTTTTTCCCCGTAGTTTGGTGGAAAACTCACGATATTCGAGAACGAAGCAGCGGATCCAAATTCCAACACGTTCCCAAGTCGCAAAGTCATCGTTTCCCAAGTAATTACCAACTCCGAGTTGATAAAACGCTCCAACGAGCTCGAAGAAGCTCTCAAGAGCGGACAGTTCAGTGATTATTGTAAGGGAAAAGCCAGCGTAGCGGAAAACGAGCATGAAAAGAAAATTTGGAACTGCGTCGATGCTTACTTCAGCGAAGATGTTACAAAAGGATTGATACAATTATTGGACTACGACTTGGACGGTATTAATCAAAACCTCAGGCAGTACGTACCCCAGGAAGATCTCGATGCTCTGGCGGATGGCATCGCCAAAATGGATAACGTGAGACACAAGATTTGATTTTCATTAAATATGCAATTTTCGTTTAAAAATTCAAATTCTCTCGCACAAAATTAATAATTCGTTTGTACATTTTTTTCATTGTTTCTTTTCATAGATTCAAAATGGAAACACTCTCGATGGGAGTGCAACTTTCGATGCCATTGCTCAACAAGAACAGGACAAAAAGAAATTGGCAACTGACGCTAAACCTTTAGATAGTAATTTCAAAATAAATACGTCGAATGGTGAGTCTGGAATAAAAATAATAAAAATTGTTTCTTCCGGGAGTTTGATACTGGGAAAAAAAAAAGATTGCTCTTTTTTGTGGATTATTTTCTAACGCTTGACATTGAACGTGAATTATTGTTGGTTTAGACGAGGAGGGACTCATAACCCAAGCAATTTTGGTGGGGAACATCGAAGCTGCGGTATCGCTTTGTTTCTCAACGAAAAGATACGCCGATGCGATTATTTTGTCAATGGCTGGTGGTCCGGACTTGCTGGCTCGTACGCAGTACAAATATTTTGCTCAGCACAGTGGGGCCTTGAATTCTCTCATAAATTCTTTAGTCAGCGAGAATTGGAGCGACATCGTTAAAAATTGCGATATTAATTGTTGGAAAGAAACGCTCATGGGAATATTTACACATTCTCAGCCCGAGGAGCGTTCTCTCTTGTGCGGTAAGTGCGACTCAAACATTTTTTCCATTACTCGAAACTTTATTCGCGTTGCAAAACCAGTGAAAATGCAAATTTTCGTCTGTAAAGATAAAAATGTTGAAACGAATTTGCAGACATGCTGGGCGATCGTTTGGCATCGTGCAAAGATCCGAAGCTAAAGAAAGAGGCGCAAATATGTTACATAAGTTCAGGAAATTTGAACAAACTGATCCAAGTATCAGAGTCTGGAATCCAAGAAACTGTCGAATTAGTTATGATAATGCAAAAAGCATTGGAACTTAAAGAATCTAAGGAAATACCGATCGACGGTAATATTGCCGCGGTGCTGTCGAATTACGCGGAGATATTATCAGCCGAAGGAAATTTGGAAGCAGCTCTGAGTTATTTGGGCAACAGTCAAGAAGAGAGAATATCGATGTTGCGCGAGCGTCTTTGCACAGCTCTGGGATACACGCAGCGAGCGAGTACGCAGCAAACTGCTGCTCCCAGAGCTCCGGTAGCGCAAAATTACTACGAGCAGAATGCCCCGAGGAAATCTTACGACAACAACCTCTACGGAGGACAAGTTACTGGCCAGAGTTGGAACACCGCACCGATCAAAAGTTCTTACGGTAATTCACTGGCGAATGTTCAACAATCGCCGAACATCGGACTGACGCCGATTCAGCAACAGCCAACGGTCCAGGATCAATATTCCGGAATGAATTCTTACGGACAAGTCCCCGCTCAAGTTCCACCTCCGTTGCCCACTACAGCGACGAGCCTCGGTGGCTCGAGACCTTCCAGCGTCGGGCCTCAATCTCGATCCAAATATATTCTCGATCCTTCGGTCAAATCAACGCCTTCCTACCCTGCCTATCAAAATCAAACTTCCATGTACAATCCCGTTGCTCCCGTCGCCGCTTATCCATCCCAGACTTCGTACCAACCTCAAGCTCCCGTCCCCCTCACCGGCTACCCCAATCAACCCCAAAATACCATGTACAACCCTCTCGAGAATGATCCCTTCAAAAACAGCACGACGAACATCATGACTCCTGCTGCTCCGACTCCACAATTACCACCGACTCAGTCTCAACTCTACGATCCCCATCGGTCTCAACCTTCTCAGCCGACTCAAAATTATAACGAGAATGTTTATCAACCTGCACCACAACCGTCCGGATGGAACGATCCGCCTGTTGGAAAGGCCAGCAGAGCTCAAGTAATGTCATCATTTATTTATTTATTTATTAGTTTTTCAAGCAACGATGGTTCACGAAATTTTAATTCTGTCGTAGAAATTGTTTTTTTTTCGAAATTTAGAATATTCGTGTCAGAATTTTTTTTTTCCTTGAAAATTTCAATTCTTTCCCAAGTTTCCGGGCGATTCATTTTGCACAACAATCCCGACATTTTTTACAAATCAGAATAGAAATTTGTTCGTTTTCTGGAGAAAAACATTTCGAAAACCAGAGTTATTTGATGGAAAATATAGTTTAGAAAAAATTCAGAAAGAAGAAGAAAGAAATTTCAATTCTGTGGTGGAAATTGATTTTTTTTCCGACATTTAGAAAATTCGTGTCAGAATTTTTTTTCTCCGTGGAAATTTCAATTCTTTTCCGAATTTCCAGGCAATCAATTTTGCACAAAAATTCCCGAGTTTTTTCATGAATCAGAAAACAAAACTTGTTCGTTTTCCGGAGAAAAACATTTCGAAAACCAAAGTTGTTTGATGGATAGCATAGTTTAGTATTTTTAGAAAAATGTAGGCGAGTAAATTAATCGAATTGAGTCAGATTTTCTTTTTTTTTCTGAGGAATTAATTTCATTCTTTTATTTTTCTTATGCACTCATTTTCCTTTTTGGCTATTAGAGCAAAATTGCTCCAAAAATACGACAAAGGCTCTGCGAATCATTCGTTGATTTTTTTCACGTTGATAAGACACGCTGCAATGAAAATCTACTGTGAATTTATTTAATTTTTAGATATTAACTTACTCGAATTAATATGCTCGCCTAAAAGGACTGTAAAGGTCGGTAGACAATGTAGTTTCAAAGAAATTGATAAATATCGCACTGATACCTGTATATGCAAATGCTATAGCCAGTTCTGGCACTTTGCAACAAAAATGAAATGTCCGCGGAGCACGCCGGAACAAGGAAATGGAAAGCAAAGCATTCGAAGAATGGTAGTGCTAAGGTAGAGACACTTTTCGATCATTCGAGTGGCATTTTTTAGTACATTTTTTATTGTCAAGAGTTTTAATCATTGAGATTGTTCGTAATTAACCCTCCGAATGCATTTGTGATTTCGTAAGCTCAGAAGACACTGAGCTGCTTGCAGTGATTGAATGATCGACTGAAGATCGATAATCAAAACGTTCTGGGTTTTGGGAGAAAAAGTTCGATGCCCTTTCGAGAGAACTGAGTGGAAAATCTTTTCGGTCATTTTTTCTTTGCAACATCGTTCAACCTCGTTTTTTCACGAAACTCCACGATTTTATTTTCGACCAGAAAAGTTTTCATGTGCCAACAGAACTGTCGCACAGTGTAATGAAAAATTTGATGCACATTGTTTTTGCTTTGAATAGGACTAATCGTTTCTAGCAGATTGCAAAGACTTTGAATGTTTCTAAGAAATGAAAGAAAAAAAACAACGAGACAATGAACCAAAAATGATTTTTACTAAAATGAAAAAAAAATTCATCTACAGGCGAAAACGGAATTCTCCTCACAAAATCCCATTGTGCATCCCCTGCACGGGGCCGTGCCACAACAGGATTATAACGTGAGTATTAATATTTCATTTTCGTACAAATTTAAAAACCATCGAACCATTTCATGCCATCGATCGAACTAATCATCTCGATTATAGAAACAGAGTGAAAGTAACAATTACATTTATTCAGTAACGGCCTCCATTGCGATAAAAAAAATTATGTACGTCAGAGATTTAAAAAAATTGCTCATGGATCAGCTTGGAAATGAATTGGCTTTGAATATTTTTCAGGCTGCTCCTCAGGATCAATTTTATCGTGATCCACAAGTACCGTATAACCCGCAGCAATACAATCAAACGATTCCACAACAAGGAATGCAATTCAATAAACCATACGAAGCCCTGCAACACCAACAGCCACAACAGATGCATCAGCATCAACAGCAACCGCCGATCGAACAAGCAAGAGTGGCTGAACCGGAAAAACCAAAAGCTCCGATTCCGGAAGAGCATGTACATTTGAAAACTGTCTTTGACGAGCTGAGACATCAGTGCTACGAAACTGCCAAGAATCCGGTACGAATTCTCCTGTTCCTGCCAAATATTAAGTTTCGTTGAAAAATATTTCTCAGGCTGCCACAAAATTTCTCCAAATTTTATCATCTTCGTGATTGAAGGAAAATTATTTCTTGACATTCTCAATCTTATGGTTTTCGACACACAAAAAAATAACTGAATGTTACAAAAATTTGTCTGTTTCAGCAAACGAAGCGAAAAATCGAAGACGTTCAGAGAAAGCTGGAAGTATTGTACGATTGTCTCAGAGAAAATGCCGTAAGTCTCCACGAATCCTCCTCAAGTTGCAATTTTCAAAAAGAAATACTTTTCGATTTTTTGAAGTGAAATTCTCGTTTTCCTAGAGCTCTCGCGTGAACTCGTTTTTTTCTTAATTTTCAGCTCACGCCGAATACACTCCAAGGACTGCATCAAATAGCGCAAATGGTGCAGAGCGGTGATTACACGAATGGTCTTGGCGTGCACACGCAATTGGTATCGGGTCCAGATTTCAGTAGAATCGCGTCGTTCATGCCCGGTATTAAGGTATTACTGCAGAGTGCACTTCAGCTGAGCGTCTACATAACGTAAATGGAAATCCCAAAACGGACGTTTCTCCGAAGTGGCATGACGACCTCCAGACGAACGAAAAATCGATGAAAAATCAAACAAGCATGTAAATGCGAAATACACAAGAACGCAGTTGACTTTTGAACGCCGGGAGTAACGAGGATCGAAATGAATCGTGAGAAATCGAAAACTGCGAATATAGCGAACACATTTTTTTCAAGAATCTTGATTCGGCGTCCGTAACGAACAGATTCGCCCATAGAAACAACAACAAAAATAAACAGAACACAATTGCCATCACCTTTTTAAATTGCAGGATTATAAATACGAAAAATAAAAAAAATTAGAAACAGAGGCATTAATGATCGATCCGTTGATAATTGTTGATTCAAACTCACGACACAAAAAGTATACTCTGAATATTCACAACATTTGAAAGGACTAAATAAATTGCTTATCAAGATAAGGGAATAAAGGCGTATGTAGGTATGTAAAGCCAAAGTAATTTTATAAAGTATAAATAAATTGTCTATTAAACGTCAACGAAGCATCGAGGATGTGAGTTTTATTCTCATTCGTTATCGTTTTCGCTAAATTCAGAAAATTTGATTCTCTATATTTTTGTTTTTGCAACACCATAAACTGCTATTCCGCGACTTTGTTATTTCCGGATGATACTTTCGAGCTTGGAGATTGAATTTAACAAAGCTGATTATGTTATTTATTATGTAAAAGGTTTTATACGATATATTGGAATTACATTTACATAATTACAAATGTTTCTTCATTGTCGTCTCTTTCCACAAGCGCTGAAACGTCCTACGAGTCTGCAGAGGTTTTCATCAATAAAAAAATATGAAAAGTCGATATTTTTCGTCGTTATTGTTTGTAGAAATCTTCATCATTTACTCATCAAACTGTGCAGCAACGCTGCTTTTTCGTTCACGATAAATCTCTGGATAAGATCGTCTATGGAATCGACTCCGTCGCGAGCTGCCTGACGTCTCATCACTTGCTTAACTTCTTCTCGAACTCCCTTGTCCGCTCCTCGCGTCGTGATTCGGCTGCTTCCTTGAATCATTATTTAATTTTTATTTTTATTAATTTTTTTTTGAAGAAAAAAATTGATTTTGTAAGCAGAAACGTGACACGAGCATTCCTCGGATTTGTCTTGCCCGTCGACACGATTCATTGGTTGAGACAGTTTTTGTTTTCAATTTGAAAAATGATTCGCTTACTCTGCAAAACTTCGGAGCTGAGAGCGATTTCTAAGGAGACTCCACCACCGTGTTCGGTCCACAAATATGTAAGCTCTTCGAGGATATCAATGGCAATGACGTAAGTTTGAAAAAGCGGATATCGAAAAGCTTCGGTATTGACGATTCTTTCCGTAATCGCGCTCAAAATCTCGGCGTTTTGAGGCCAATCGATTTGCAACAGAACCAGCGCGTTCCCGACCGCCCAATCACCAACGTCACCCGACAATGTGAATTTCGTCTGGAACACGAGGACAACGATTAATTGTCAGAGAATTATATTTCGTCGCGGATCTAATTCACTTTTCTTATGCGAAAAACAAAACAAATAGTTTTTTATCAACAAAATGTTTGATTTTGCGTTTGAAATTCAATAATTCCGATAAATGTGGAAAAAAGATAAATCGTAATCGATTTTCCACGTCGTAGCGATTCTCAACGAACCTTTATGACTTCCAGAAGCAACCGGCAGCAATATTGTAAGATTGGAAATCTCGCCAGGCGCAAATAGTGAAGATGGCGACCCCCTGGGACGGTAAGATTGTTCGAAACTTTGCCACGAGTCGGTGGTAAGTTGTTGGCAACCATTACGATGTAATCCAACATGCTCTGCAAGAAAAAATCGTTAATTTTCGAATGTTTCGATAAAAAAGATTAATCGTTTTGTAATTCGATTTTTTGTAATTTGGGTTAGAAATGGCGAAGAATACCTTGTAATCTTTAACGGCGTAAAACGTACTGGCTATCCTCAGCTGCGTCACCAAGAGTCCACCTTCGTGTCCAAACCGATTCAACGCGTCGACGTGAAGACCTTTGTAAACCGAAACATCCGTCCGGAAAGATTTGATCCAATTGTCCAGGCGCATCTGTTGGTTTATTTTGGCAAATTCGCGCTGCAAGAAATCCGCACTGTGGAGCAAATCCCACAACGCAACTGCCAGGGACAATCCGCTGCCGCTGTATTCACCGTCACTCGTTAATATTACTCCTGAAGATTCTTCTCGTTTCCGTTTTTTCAGTTTTGGCTCTAAAATCAGAAAAAAATCAATAAAGCTCGCAATGCTGTTTTCTTCATTGGATTTTTTGTTGTAGATGCGAAATTCGAAGGAAAAATTGCAGCGGTACCTGCTGGAGAAGGACAAAGTCCACCGAAGGCTTCGACGAGGCAATATCCAACGTCGGAATTGCTGATGAGAGCATTGTGGTCGTTGAGGACTCTGAGAAGAACAATCGTCGTGCAAATGAGCAATTGTCTCGCGACGACTTCCTCGCCAAGAGCGCTGGAGTGAGAAGCGGCATATTTGTGGAGTCTCTCGCTGTAAAGATCCTGATTCCATGGTGTTGCGAATAAAACGCTCAATTCCCATCCTAATTTCTTTCCTACGGATTCTATAACTTGGAAAAGTCTTTCCCAAGGCTGTGGAATCTGAGGATCCGGAGGTTGTTGGATGTAAGCCAAATAAAATTCAACTGCTTTGCACAGCAATCTAAGCGCCAGCCTTGGATTAAGCTCCACGGGAGCCGAGCCAAGAAGAGGCAACGCATCACAGGCCAACAATCTCCTGAAATCGTTTATCGTTTGCCCCGGATGGCTGTGCTTTTCTGCAGTCAGAAGAGTCTCCACAAGACGTGGCTAAAAATCATTTATCACATCGGAACCAAATTAACGCTTTTGTCAGGTTCGTGTGAATGAAAAAACAAGATCCTCTGAATCATGGGTTAGCCCTAGAACTACAAACCCTTTTTTTCGTTCCTCATAGAGAATCTGACTGTTTTAAAAAATCGTTTATCCACTTTAATTTTTGCAAATTTTCTAAGATATTGTGAACAAGTCTGTACTTTTTCTTTACATTCCAGAAAAGTTGTCGAAATTATATAATTTTGATGCAAATACAAAAAAGGCTGCAAATTGCTTCCTCAAGATGCTCAAGATGCACGATGCTCGGAGCTTCCTCTGCGACGAAGCCAGAATTCAAAATATAATTCCTCACAGAGGAAGATTCGAGCTTCGTGCATCTTTAGGAAACAATTTGCCAATTTCAATTTGCAACCTTTTTTTTCATGCTAAAGAGAATTGTGGGGAGCAAATTGAATTTCATCAAGATTTGGTTGCTGGAAAATTGATTCAAGTGACTAAAAGTGCTGAAAAACTAGCTCAGGAATGTAGAAGCTCGTTTAAGGTGGAGAACTACCCCGATTTGTAGTTCTAGGCTTAAAAATGAATGAGAGAAATCCGTCGTAAAGCGAGAACCTTACCCCGTGCGTTGCGATTGTTTGAGGAAAGCGTCGTAACAGCAAAAGCAGCAATTTGCAATGTTCCATAGTGTCTTCGCTGTGGTCGGCGGTCATGATCAAGAGTCGATGTTGCAAATCTTGCGGTATGTGTTGAAACATTTGACACAACATGTCGGAATCAGGATCCGTTTGATCGGAACGTAAACAAGCAGTGACGGCTTCGATTTCCGCCCAAATTTCACGATCCTCCGGAAAATTTTGGAATCTGTCGAATTTGTTGGAAAATTACTCGAGACATTTCGAGATTTCGATATTTGAATAAAAAAATGAGAAAAATTCTTACATTTCACCGAAACACTTGGCGGCTTCTTTTACGTTTTTCGAAAGTTTTTCTATGCGATAGGCTTCGAACTGACGTAGTAAACAAAGAAATACGATTATCAAATAATGACATTTCCTCGGATCGGTGTATTTTTTACTTATTTTTCAGAATCTCGAAAAAAATTGGGATTATTTTGAAATTATCGGAGTTGTAGGATTTTTTATTTATTTTTATTTTTTATTGATTCGTCAATTTTGCCGGTTATTGAAAATTCTAACCTGAACTTTCGCGCTGTGAGGAAACAGAGATCTCGCTGTTATGAGCCATGATTTTGCGGCGTAGAGATCCGTGGATAAAGCCTCTTTGGCTCTTAATAACAAATAATCCTCCTTGGACAATTGATTCTCCGACAAATTACACTCGTTGTCTAACATTTTTCACACGTCCACGTCAAAATCTCGAGCTCTTGTTTACATGGTTCATTGCGAACTTGCGAACATCGAGAGCAAACAAAACGTGACAAGAGTTGCGTGACCGTCCGACGATACATCGAATAATTTGTATGATATTTTGAACTCCTGATCCATCAGACCGACAGTCGGTAAAGAAGGTGCGGTACATTTTTTCGGAGAGGTTTGACGTCTCAAGATACCCATTGTTCTCGTTTCCTCAGAGAAGATGACGTAATCGTTGTTATTCTCACATTGTCACAATACCAACAAATAACAATGGCAGGGAAGGACGCGGATCACGCGCAGGACGCGTTTTTTTATTTTTCTTCATGCACTGACGCGAATCAGAGGTCGCCCGAGATTCATAGCTCCGCGTCGACTTGTGGAGAGACATGCGGTAAGAATTCAGGCCATTTTTTATGAACAATCGAGAGTTTTTCTTTGACTATTGTCGATTCGGATAGGCCAAGCAATAGAGATTTTTTCATGTAAAAAATACTAATGGCAAGCCGCGGGTGCCATTCGACGCGGAATCGCTCCCCGATCATAACTGCATACTTTTCCACTCGAGATTTTCACTACTTATTTTGTTATTAACAAAATAGTGAAAAAAACAGCACTTTTTTTTGTTTTTTGCTTATAACAGACAAACGATTGAAGGAATGTTGTTTGTTCCAAAGGACGAATTATAAAGAATTGAAAAACGAAAAAAATGAGAGGTGAAACAATTTGATCGCTCAATTATTAAGGGAGAAAACTGCAAAAAACCGAGAAAAGAAAGCGTTTTTTCAAAAAAATTTTACGTCGCCATTTTTTGACTTATAGTGATGGCTCTTCGCGAGATAGTTTCTTATGATACTCACTTCCTGTGTGCAAAACCCAGACGCTGTCCGATAATTAGTTTTTGCGTAATTGCAATAACAAATTTTTTATGCCATATTTTTCCAAGTCTCTTCTTGCCCGGGAAGTCGTCCGAAAAAAAATTGTAGAATCTTTAAAAAAAAAGATCTTACGAAAAATCGATTCATGTGCAGCGTTATGGAAAAGTGGTTATAATTTTGATGGGACATTAACGCGTATGCTCTCGGTGGCTTGACACAGTTCGAAAAACGTGATTCTTTTGGAAAATATATTTTATGTGAAAAAATAGGCTTTATCGTGGAGAAGCAACAATAGAGATAATTTTGCAAATCCGTTGAGCGATATGGCAGCCTTGTACCATGTACACACACACATACAAAATATACAAATGCATAAATATGAAATGTATGTGTGTGTAAGTGTGTACAGCTTTATGGAATTTTCCAAGAGTCCGGGAGTGGTTACATTTATAAAGATATAACGGAGGGCACTCTACGAGGTAAATCGGCTTAGTCTTTTTACGCGAAAAAGACGATCGGCCTCTTCTCGTCCTCGTTTCTCCATCCGAAAGCCCTTAAGTGGTTATGGCGCTTTGGCTTTGTACCCGAGCGGCTTTGCCATTATTTTTTATTCTTTTTCCTAACCCCGCTCCTCCCGGACTCGCGACCACACACCAGAACAAAAGTTGCAGCAGCATTCACTCTTTCCATCCCTCATTTTCATTCAGCGCACCATTAATTATCCGCATATATCACGTGCCCGGGATCGAGAGGCTCTCGCGTGCTGACGGAAAATCGGGTTGGCAGCAAAACAGCGGAATGTTCGCGGAAAATATTTTTGTCGGACTGAAAATGAAATTTTGTTGAAAATCGTCGATATTTTGTTGAACGCGGTAAATATTTTTGGATAATTTCAAAATTTTCGTTGTTTTGGCAATATTTTTGGTTCCTGAAGGAATTGTCAGCAAAATTTACGATCGGAACGACAAAAATTTGCTTCCGGAGAGATTTTCTAGAATATTTTTTGCCGCGATGACACAATTTTTAGAATTATTCAAAAAAAACGTTCAGACGAACGTATCGAACAAAATATCGACGTTTTCCAACAAAGTTTTGTCTTCGGTGTGATGAACGGTGGCTCGGTCCAAACTTTTCGGTCCTGTGACAAAAAAAATGGGAAACAAATATTCCCTATTAACCGTAAGACAATTTTTCAGACTCGCTGGTAACGGGTGCATCGTTTTGATGCAGCACTCTTCATCCACGGGTCGCACGTATTATTGGTTCGATTCATGGAGCCTCGTCTAAATTCAGGATGGCGAAGCAATAACGTTCGGAAATCGGTAGGAGGAAAGCTCCTCGACGAATATCTATTTCGGTGAGTTTCATCGGCCACAATGGCATTAAAATTAGCGTGGAAATTCAATTCCACGTGAAATAGTATCGAAGCGGAGGATTTTGTATTTCTCGTTGGGTACATACGACTTGTAGGGAATAAGAATAAAACAACCAACTGGCGGTAGGATCTACGAAGCTTTTCACACACACACACAAACACCTAATCACAAACCACACACATACACACACACACACACACTCACCTAAACATAAAGACACAAACGTGTGTAATTTGATAAAAGAGAACCCAGTCATTCATGTAGTCAAATGGCTTAATCCGTTCTCTTACCAAAAACCTTGTAAAAACATACCAACACATTTATAATAATAATAATAATAATAATATATTATTTATCTGCAACAATAAAAACGATATTAATCGATAATTATTCATTTTCGAACAATTATTCAATTGCATTCTTATTATTATAAATTATCACAATTTATTTAGTCAGTCAATTAAATAATTCAATAAAATAAACAAAATACTTATAAATGTTATTGTTAATATTGTTTTCATCATATCATGATAACATTAAGAGGGCGAGGCGACCAAAGCAACCTACAGGCAAAAAACACAGAATTTCGTTTTTATCGAATCTCAAAAATACGATCTTTTTCATGAGATAAAAAAATTTTAGTTTTTTGTTTCGGGTTTTCCTTTTGCTCGATTGTTTACCTCTGCCTGCTTTGCTACTTTATTAATAATAATAATTAGTACGAGAATATATTCTCCATAGATATATTTATATAGTTATACATTTTTTAATAATAAATTTTTTATTTATAAATTTATATATTTTTTAATATATAATTATTATAATTATAATTATTATTGCATAAAAGTGGTAGGCATGGAAAGAGGTTGAGAAAAGCTCATCGAAGCATATAGTATAATAGCAAGAGGATACATAGGTGAGATATTTGCTGCTGTATTATATAGTGAGCAGCATGCACATATATTCGGATGTATAGCTTAGGTTGGTTAGTTAGCGTGCAAGTACACGTATCAAAGGCACTCAGAATCCGCGAGCTTAACAAAGCCAGCAGTGGCTTTACCAACCGTGTCACGTTTTACGTGTATACCTTACCTGTGGGTTAGCGAGAGGAGAGAAAGACGAAGAGAAAGAAAGAGAGAGAGACGATGGAGCTTTAGCGATCCTCGAACCTCCAGAGCATATACAGGATCACTGGAGGTCTCGAGACTCTAGTCTCCAACCCCTATTCCTCTACCTCTATCCTTACCGCTAACTTCTATACCTTAACGTCCCGGAAGCGAGAGGATACACTCGCACCATTTCGTACCCTTTAATTAAGCTGCTTCCAACTCTCTGTCGAGTCGATAACCTTTTTTCGACTCTCAGGAAGACAGAAAACTTGTCTGCTACGGATTTTTGAACCAGAAGGTTAAGGCGCTTCATCGGGAATGCGTAATTGCCAGAGAAATAATTGAAATGCAATTCTCCAAGTTACGGTCTGTCGGGAACTCATTTTCGAACGTTTTTTTTGGGATTTTCTACGGAATATTTTCCTTGGACCGGAAAATCCAACATTCGGACATTCTCGATCCATCCCGACGACCGATACTTGGCCTTCAAAGTACCGAGAGAAGTTGAGCACGAAAAAACATTGAAATATTTCGAAATTTCGTGTTGCCATTCGAAACCGTTTTATCCAGTGAACGGATTAAAAGTCGAGGGAGAAAAAATGGTACTTAAATATTGAATATCTAGGATCGAGGCCTGATGATATCGCGAGCACACTTTGACACAAGCTTTAGGTAAAATAGTCGACCATAACGGCTCGCAGAGATACGAGGGGGATCTCGTGCTCTGTGCGAGGGTTATCGTCTAAAATTTAAGCCAAATGTGCAACTATACTTACTGCTACTTGGGGCAACGATGAGGTACGAGGCAGGGGATCAAGATTGAATTTGAATGGGAGATTTGGGACTGGGCAAATTTCCGCTGCTCGGAATCGGGTCATTGTGACCCGGACTGATCTTTTTCTCGTTTTACCGCCCCGCTCGATAGTTTCTCTTGTTTTTTTTTCTCAAGGGACGTATCTAAAGAAACAATAAAATGAGTTTGCACTCGAGAATATTCATGGAAATTCGAAAAATGTGCAAAAAAAAAAATGGAAACCAAATTCGACGACGCGAGTCGCAAACTTTTTATACGAACGAGCATCTTTGACATCTGCCATTTTTTAAATTCAAATGTACCAAACGATTCGTGTCAATGCGGCACGGCCTTCCGAACCATGGCGTTGATTCGCCCGGAGGCTGCCCAATTAGCTGGCAACTCTTGCCCGTTCTTGCGTAATAATGACACAAGTCTGAATCGCCTTTTGTCATTTTCGCATTATTTATCGATTCATCTCATTACCATGGAAACTTTGGACAATCGTGACTGCGACTGAGCATAATTTATTCGTTACAAATTTTTTTAAAATTCAAGGTAAAAAAAAAAATTGATGCAAAATGAGAATTTGGAGAAAAAAAAATTTCATAAAATTCTGTACGAAAAACTTGATTTTTTTCCGTCTTCTCAAAAAATCAAACGCCGTGGGTTCCTAATTGATTAATAAAAAAATTAAAAACCCCAGAAAATCGCGTTTTTTGTGAAGAATTTTTGAAGCCCAAATTTTTTCTTCAAATTCAAGTTTATTTGAAATTTCTTAGCGATTCGATTATGAAAAATATCGAGCATCGACGCAGTTGGCAATTAATGTTGCTGAAACAGAGCACGTGACCTTGCATCGATAATCCCCGACAAAAAAGAGGAAAAAGAAAAACGAAAGCTATTCATAGCGTCGAAATGGTTTGGGAGACGGATGTGCGTAGGGCTAACGGGTTTTAAGGTAGAAAGCGATGAGCTTATAATATCTTTTCCCTTGATGCTCCCATCGGGACAATAGTTTGTCGGTATAGAGATCGCCGACACCCGTGAAGAGGGTGAGTTTCGATGTTTTAAGTCCCGCACGCGTTCGCACACGCAAACACACAAGGACAAATAAAAAAAATGTTGGCTGCTTAGACTCGCCCTTGTACACAACACGATCCGGATGGGCCATCGAATTATTTTGATTCTGCGATAATTCACCCTCTAATACGCTCTTCAACGCCCTTCCAAAGTGCCACGATCGAGAGCTTATTCGATACTTAAGAGCCAATGCCTGTTCGCGTGTGTGTGTGCATGCGATGCTCGCGCGTGTGGTTTCCGATTAAGAAACAATTGGAAAAAATGGCAAAAGCCATAATTCCCTTTAGTCACGATTTTTCTTCTGTTTTTTGTATTTTTTTCGTTCAGCAAATCGCGGTCTGTCGCACACGAGTCACGAAATCATTTGGAACTAAAAAATCGAAAGGATACATTTTTCTGTGTTTGCTCAAGGGATCAGCAGTTTTGTTATTTGCCGAAAATGAAAATCCTCTTAAGCGTGCCGAAAGATTATCGAGACACAATCGCACGTCGCGATAGTTTCAACGTCCACGTAAAAATCCCTCAAAATCTCGTCACCGTGCCGAATCGTCTTCGTCGAGATGACGAACTCACGACTCTATACAGATATATTTGAGAATTGTGAAATTTTCGGAAATGACTGGATCAGTGGACACGCGTGAGAGCAACCCCCCGCGGCCAGCCTCCCATCTAACTGAGCTCATTCGCTACATACAACCGTAGCGAGAAAAATCGAATTTGTCAATTAGAAGCAGTGTAGCCAGGCAAGCGTTTACGCTTGGTTAGATCGGATATTCTACACACAATGCCCGATAAAGTCGTATATGGCCTGATGATCCTGGAACGGACAGCTGTACAATTTAGCCTCGAGGCATCTGATTTCACGTTCTACAATATATATCGTTCTCCTGCCACGACATTAGAAATTCAGTGCATGAAAACCGTCAAGGGGATTCAATCAGATCGATCTAATGAAAATCTCTATTTCTCTTTGAATTTTTATATCCAATTCTTCTTCTGTTTTTGCATTGATTATAAAATCCTTTGCATACACTTTGTGCAATCAATTATTATTGTTAATTCTTTCTGTCTTGGAAACGGAATTATTTAGACAAACATTTCGATGGTCGTTGCTTAAAAATTCAATTTATTGAAAATCTCATATTTGCTTTGAATTTTCATTTCGAATTCTGCTTCTTTCTTCGCATTAATTATCAAATCCTTTGCTTAGACTTTGTGCAATCAATCATTATTGATAATTATTGCTGTTCTGGGAACTGGGAATTATTTAAACAAACGTGTCAATCATTTTTGCTCAAATATTTTCAAAATCTCAATTTCTGTTTGAATTTTTCTATCGAAATCTTCTGCTGTTTGTATTAATTATCAAATCCTTTGCTTACACTTTGTGCAATCAATCATTATTGATAATTATTGCTGTTCTGGAAACTGAGAATTATTTAAACAAACGTGTCAATCATTGTTGCTCAAATATTTTCAAAATCTCAATTTCTGTTTGAATTTTTCTATCGAATTCTTCTGTTGTTTGTATTAATTATCAAATCCATTGCTTACACTTTGTGCAATCAATCATTATTAATAATTATTGCTCTCCTGGAAACTGGGAATTATTTAAACAAACATTTCAATCATTGTTGCTCAAATATTTTGAAAATTTCAATTTCTCTGTAAATTTTGATTTCGAATCTTTTTGAGTATCAAAACCTTTGCATACAATTTTTGCAATGACTTATTATTGAAAATAGTTGCTCTCCCGGAAACACGAAATTATGTAAACAAAAATTTCAATCATTGTTGCTTAAATAATTCCAAACACTATTCTGTAGAGTCTTCCTACGAAAATTGTAGATTATTATTCGATCTTGAGCAAAGAAATTCGATAATTTCAAACGTTTGGTATCGAAGGTCGTTTCGCAAGAATTTTGTCGCCCTGCAGATTGTTACGTTTCATAATTCGGTGAGACTTGATTTGGCTGTATCGAAAAATTTAATGGCAAATTGGTTCGTTAAGAAAAGAGAAGGAGAAAATTCCATATTCGGAAAATTGTTTCATCAGATTTTGTTGAGCTGGTCAAAGTGAAATTTGATTATGATTTTTATTTCACAATCATTTTGTTCCTTTGCACGAGTCTCGATCACGTCGAATGAAAGTAACCAGCGCAGCAGGAGATGAATCTGAAGGGAAGTGAGCGCGCGAGGGAATTTCTGCGTCAGACTCGTTTGATTTGATTGTTACGTGAGGAAGAAGTGATTAGTATTCAATGAGAGATATCGGTGAATCAATGAGTCCAGTGGATGTTGGAATTCTTCGCTTGACTCGTAGAGTTTTTGAATATCAATCGGCAATTAGTAGAAGGACAAAAGGTGTTATTCGTTCTTGGGGAATGTTGAGAGAAGTAACGGACGTTCTCAATGTCGTGGGGTTTTCGTCAGTTCGCGATGAGAAGCGTTGTTTCAACCCTCGGGTCTCATCCATGCCGGCTCCTTTTACATCTTCCGATGCCTCCTCCCACTCGTCTCGTTCTCTTCAACCGCACACAGCTCTCTCAGTCTCGAGGGAGTCAAAGTTTCGGCTCGCGTCGTCGTCGTCGTCGTCGTCGGGCGTCTCGGTTAATCACTATAATTGATATTCCGCTGATATCACCTTAGCCTCGTCTTTCTCTCGCTCCCTCTCTTCTTCTCTTCTCGTTCGTCTGTTGAAGCTAGTGAGGGATGAGAAGAACGGGGTAATGAAGTAACGCGATTGAAGACAAAGACGGAAACGTCGTCCTTATTGGCAACGCCCTCTCGTTTTCCCGTTCCATTTTCCGCAGTCCCTCCCAGCAATCGAATTACATTATTATCCTCCGTGTGCTCCGGAGCACCGTCGCGATCGTCGTCGTTCGCTATCCGCTTGCCTTCGCAAATATTCCGCTTCGAATAAAAACTCTCGTTCCATAATTTATGGAGAATCTATTCCAGGCTATCGGAAACTACGCCTGGACCAAGGAAACGTGTGCTAATTGGTTCTGTGACGTAAGACAAATATTCCGGGACTGATCAGTCGCTCCGGAACGCCGGAGTTCTGCCTCCGACGATACGAAAATCCGACTAAATATTTATCGCGCATTTGCTTGGGCAGAAATATTTCTGCATGTCTTCGCAGTTTTCTATTGCCTCCGAGGAAAACATTCGCCGGAGGATTTTCAATTTTTTCCAAAGCCAAACCTGCTGCTACGTCATTAGTTCGGTTTGCATTCCCGATCCGTTTCGCGGAGTACAACGTTCGTTACAAAGTCACGAACGCCGGAAACAGCGCATCACGATAATCACCGTCATCAAACGACGAGTACTTAGTCAACTCGAAATAAGAGGACGTGCACCTCGAGCTCACAAACATTCCCTCGTTCCTGGAAAACTCTGTTCGTGAATCTCTGACGGTATCGCATAATATGATCGCGTCCATTGACCAACAACTCTGAAAAATTCTCACTATATAATTTCCGGTACGCGCCGCAGCCTCCATATTGAATTTCGATCAGATCGAATGAGCCTTAAGTTTAAAACGTTCGAAACGAAATGAATATTTTTTTCAGTAACGATTCGTTCAATTTTCTAAAATCGTCTAAATTTTTCGAGCCCGCGAAATCGAACGTTTTATCGTCGTAAATAAATTCTGCATTTGAATGACGAGCTTTGCCAAAGAAAACGAGAATTTCGTTCAGATCGAAACGTTTTTTCGTATAACAAGAAAATTTCGGTTATTTCAATCGTTTAAGTTTTCTCGAGAAAAATTCACCAGAACGTACGATTCTAGCAACAAAAATTAAGTTTTCCCAAAGACCAGCATCAAAATCTGTTTTTCGAACGACGGAAATTTTTTTTTTCATCAACAAAAATCAAATTAGTTGACCGTTTGCATAAAAACATCGACCTTTTCTCAACGAAATTTGATTCCGTGTTTTCGGTCGTTGAATTTGTCAAGATAATTGTAAAAAAAAAAAGTGGAACCTCCTTATTTTCTATGTGCTTATGGTTCGTGATTATACACGACATTAAAATGAGCGTATCCGTAATTTGAAAAATGAGCGAGGGCCCATCAATTTTCCATAGTTAAACTAGCGAAGAGAGGTGAAAAAAAAAGAACGTATAGAGAAGACAAAAGGAGAGTACATGACGGAAAAATAGAGGGTGACAGAAATGAGTGCAGGGAGTCTCGAAAGGTGCGCAGAGGGAAACGGAGTAAAAAAAAAAAAAAAAACAAGCAAACAATCGAGCACATGTCGTGGACGTTGCAGGAAACGACGCATTCTATTGTACTTTTGTCACAGTTTAACTGTCAGTCCAATTTTACTTCCGTACAGTTTTTACACATATATTTATACATCCACTGGCCTACGGTTCGTCTATTATACGCTGCGCTAATTGTACATTTTCTCTAGCATAATACTCTAGTATCTTAAAACATATGTCGCGTTGACAAAAGGACAAATTAACACTATTAGAAAGTTTCTACTTGCAAAACTATTTTAGTTCTGTAATTTTGTTTTTTTTTTCGGATGCATTGGCATTGGAGTATGAAAAGATTACCGCACGGACTGAAAATTTACTTTTGTTGAAAATGGTCAACGTTGCTCGAGATGCTGTGAAAATATTTATTAATAATCGTTCGAGCGCAGTTTGCGTTTTTTGCTTTTGGCTTCGTCCATTTATTGCGATCCTCGTCGTGATAAAAACGAGGATTCTTGCGGTACGTGAATAGTTTGTTAATTCTCTTTTCCGCAAACGATTTATGGGGGATCGAACATTTATATAACGCGGAGTTGGCTCAGTGGGTAATGATTGGAGGGCTGAAACTTTTTGATCGTTTGGGATCGCAGGTTTTCTCTCCCCGTTTAAATGCGCCGAGAGCTGGAATGGCAGAGGTTCGAGAAGTTTCTTGCAAGACGAAATTGTAGTAAAGACACACGTGCATGGATATACAATGTGTAGGTATTTACGTGGATGTAATTCTACTACGACTATTAGGATCGAGGCCGATTAGGTGGTTACGGAGCGGTGGATTTCGCAGATCGAAGGAGAGCTTCGGAACGCTGTGTGCTTGGTATCCACATATATACGTACGCGAGTGTAAAGAGATGGAGAGAAAGAGCGCGAGGGAGGGAGGGAGGGAGACGCTCACGGCCAGAAGGCAATTAGGATAATTAAATAATAATTGAATGGAGGGAACGGTTGGCTGGTAATGGTGAAACCCGGAGAGAAGGGAACCCGGTCTGTTCTCTTTCCTCGGAGGCTTTATACATCCAGCAGCACGAGAGAACCACGCCCAAGAGAGAACTGGCTTGTATCTCGGCCAATCAGGCGAGAGAGAGCCCAGACTCCCGCGCGACTCTCCACTCGCGCTCTCTGCTACAACTATAAACTTATCTCTTTCTCCTTCTCTCTTTCTGTTTTACCAAATGGCCCTCGCAGCGAGAGTTCTCATGAGGTTCGACAATTCTCCCGCGTCCTTCTAAGTACTCCATCGCTCAATTTTCCAGCACGTACCCGCAACACTTTTTCAACTCGTTCCCTTCCACGATTTTTACGAATTCCAAATCGCAAGAAATTCGAGCACCCGATTTATCGGAATTTATCGAAAAACGCGTCAGAGTACAGCGATCAAGCGATAGAGCAGAAAACGACTCGGTATCGATCGATCGATCGACATTTCCTTTGAAAATTAACAATCAGAATAAATCTCGGCGAATTTATATGAGGCGAGGGAATTTATTTCGGAAGTACTTTTAACGATCGTAGGCCACGCTTTATTTACTGTCAGAATACTAATACATACGTCGCGCAGGGAAGCAGCAATGGATTTATATGTATACGGGAGTATAGCTAATCCAAAGGAGTTTTATTCATCCCACGTAGACGTGCAATTAGCCGAGGCGTTAAAGTATTCTGTTCTCTTCTCGTAGAGGAAAAGCCCTGCAATTTAAATATCCGCGATACTGCTGTCCCGCTACCGTTGCAGAGCATGTATATATATTTTTTTCAAGTCTCTGTGTGTGTGTGTGAACAGGTACATTCTCTTTTTATATGTACAAAGCACGTTGGAAACAAGTTAACACGATATACAGAGAGAAACAGAGGGCTCTTTCGGTACCTGCTTTCGCGTTCTCGCGCCTCGCACTTTCCACGCGTAATATGAATAAAACATCGTTCGAAGCTCGAGCTCAGTACCACGCAGCTAACATATCCGTACCCATGTCCGCATTTACGTCAGCCATACATATGCGCGCCTTAAACGAAAGGATACGCTGGATCCTTTTGGTTATTCAACGAGAGGGTCGAGCCAATAAAGAGTCTCATTGGGTTCTTCGATTTACTTGCATCCTCTGTGAGTCTTTGCGTGTGTCTGTGTGTGTGAGAGGGTAGAAATTATTGAGAGAAAAAGCTTTAGCGTCATCATGGACGGCGATTATCTCGAATTCCCGGAATTACCGATCGCGTGATCCAATCGGCTGGTGATTTACGATCGATCTTGTCATTCTCGTGGCGGAGCTTGAAAATTTGAGAAATCGCGATGGCGATCGAACGCCTCGCATCATATCGTTCTGTAGCTTGACGCGCAGCATCGAGCAGCATTTTTTTTCGTTTCTCCAATGATTTTTTTTTTTTTACTGCAAATTGCAGCGACTGGCCTGGACAAAATAAATGTCCTCGTACAGACTATTCAGGGAATTGATGAATTTCGTGTTTTCGATGACAAATGTTGAGAATCGAGATTTAATTATAAAGCCGATTTTACCGCGAAACGTGGTTCGGTCGAAGAGCGTCACGTTTAGCAAGATTCATTTTGCGGTGTGACGATTAGATGTGAAATTGCGAGTGATTGATAAACATTTGATGGCGCTAGGACGTTTGATCGAAATGGGTTTTGTGCGCAGACGCGGAAACGTAACGCCGTATATGAATAAATGAAAAGACGTGCACGTCGTTGGGATGTCACCGCGCGCGGCTACACGTCCTGAAATGCACGAGCGTACGAGGATATGGCTGGGGGTGTTATAATGCGGTATATATTCCTTCTCTGCGCGGCGATAAGCTCGGGGTGTGAAAATCGGGATGTCATAGTGGGGGGAATGCGCGATGTCGCGCGGGAGCGAATTCGCGCCATCCCTCGAATCCTCGCGTCCCTATGTAAGCACGTCACTCAGCAAGGGTGAGAGAAACACTCGCTCACTGAAATAGTCTCTCGCTCTCGTATCTCTTTCTCTAATGCCGATGTCGGCGCCGCAAAGTTGTACTCGAGCTTCTGAACGTTGGATAAAAGGGGACGACACTTTTATCCAACTTTTATCTTTCTCTCTCCCTTCTTGCCACATATCTGTGCACGATTTTCTAGCACCTCACGCGTCATGTATGTGTCGTATGTGTTGTGTATTTTAAATATGTACATTACACATAAAGCCAGTATATATACGTACATTTGGTACAGCCCACTCGTGAGACGAGTAAGAGGGTGAGATTGCCGCCATTTTACATGCTCCTGCCTCCCCCGGATCTGCATAACGATCAGAGACTCTCGTGTTTATCAAAGCTTTTCTCCGCCATTTGCATAATTTTCTTACACCCGCCTCGACTCCGACGACGACAAATATACGAAGAGTGCGCCAGGCGCGAAAAAGAAAGGATCCCCCAAAGAGTTGTCTCTCGCTCTCGTCTTTCTTTCTCTTATCAAGCGTCGGCGCAAACTCCCTGATGCTCTGCTGGCGCCCCCTGGCATTTTGGTACAAGCTTGTGCTTCGTATTCGCTCTTTACTAACCGAAACGTTATGATTTTTCTGACTCGCACATCTTAATATTTCCGTGTCTCCTCACATCGTCGAAAATCGAAAAATATTCATTTTCTCAACACTTTTCGTGCAGGCTCCACACGTTCATTCTGCTCCGCACCCATTCGCACAAATGTTGCCACTCTGCTCCTTGTTTTCGCCTTTTTTTTTGCCCCGCATGCTCGCTACTCGGTTGGTTGTCCCTGAAAAAGGGGATTCGGTATCTCGTCAGAAATTCCATACGAGTTCGGTGGAGAAGAAAAATAGTTAGTGACAGCTCCATACTCCCGCCATGCTTGTTACGCGAAGGGTGCAAGTCTATTTCTACGTTATTAGGGTTCTTATTAACCCAGCATATGGACCAGAAGGGCGATCAGCAGATAGTCATCTTCCGCGCGTGTCCTGCCTCTCTCCTTTCTCACTTTATATACACACGTATATAAATATATGAACACGGTGTAACGTTATAACCTCGATCCACCGATACAGAGATCAGTTTTGCGCTAACAGGTCCTGTTTCAAGGGATAACATCAATAGAAGTAATCCATCGAATAGACGAGGACCCTCGACCAATCTTCGCCGCTCATCGATACTCCGTTTTCATTTTACTTGGTCCACACGTTTTCAGATGCAAATACGATCGTACTTTTTGTTCCGACGTTCGGCAAATAATCGGCAGAAGGTTTGCCACTGTAAATTGTTAACCAATAATCGAAAATGTGTTCCTTCACGTACTTTCCTCTTCGTTGGGGATCCTCGGACTCAATATTTTTCCAAAACGTTTATTTATCTTCACGACAAACTTTTTTTTATTGATAATTCGAAAAAAATCAATCGTTCGGGAACCCGAGACGTAAAGATCGCTAAACTACGCAGAATTACAAGCGATTCCGAGGCTTAATGGGCCTCATGACAGTTCGATACGCGGGATAAATTCTCACACCCGAATGCATCGAGACTTCGTCTTCCGCGTTATACGTTTTCCGCAGAAATTGCTAGCTCAATAATTCAAGGACTTCACACACTCTCTCTCTCTCCCTTTTGCTCTCTGTCTCTCTGTTTGGCTGCACAGGCCAACACACGCAGACTGCAAACGCTTAATGGAACTTGTCTGACACCGCGACTCGATCTATCATAGTAAATTGCACGGAACCCTTTTATCATTCTCGCCAACTCGAAAGCTCTCGTAAGAAACTTACCGGTAATGTATATTATACTTGCCGCATGATATATATTGAAAATAACGCTGTGGCGTCCACGAGGAATATCCTGAATTCATTTCGCATAATTATACTCGATCGCGAAGCCTAAAACGATGCTTGAGCGAGTCAAATGAGTTTGAAAAATAAATTTCAATTAATAAAAAATAAATCTTTGTAATTATGCACTGAAAAACTAAATCGGCAAGATCAGCAAAATAAAATTCAGCAATTCGACGATAATGTTGTCGTGGAGCGAACAATTTTCATTCCAACCAGTTCAGTGAATGCAAAACTGTTCGATTTTCGTCGGAATAAACAAAAACTTGTTCCGACGTTATTTTTCCTTATTTCTGCAGATCTTATCGCGAAACTTGATGATAAATTAATTTTTCTATCGTATCGAGTACGAATCGCGATCCGCAGACTGATTTTTTTTTTCCTTGAGAATTCTTCGTCGATATGAATCACTCGGTTGAAAAATAATTCTGCAAAAGTCTATTCAATCGGAATAAAAAGCTTTAGCGTCGACTGGAGAGAAAGAGTTGTGGATGCGTCGATGGACACTTTCAGCTTTATTCTTCGTCGTGGAGCCATCGGTACATTTCGTTTGTGCTGATTTTGCCTAGAAATGTAAATCGCACGCAGGAGATGAACGGAAATGAGAATACATCCGATGCACGGATATACATTTTACAAACGCAGAGATGATATAAAGCGATGGAAAGCTTTTTAGCTGCTTTAGTACAGAGAGGAAGATACGCAGAGAAGGAGAGAGAGAGAGAGAGAGCGAGAGAAGGGGGTACGATATAGAGAGTCCGTAGCGTGGAAAGGAGCTGGTACCAATATGAGAGAGTGATAGGATGAGGGAATGGTGTGACGGAACGCCCGGGGCGTCAAAAGCAAAGCTCAGAGGCAATCATGAGCTTTCGAATGCAAAACAGCAGCTT
>JBAJMU010000006.1:9915832-9936209 GCA_037952995.1 Hyposoter didymator | reverse complement strand
TCTCTCTTCGTCCTTTTTATTTTTCTAGAACTCAGAAACGAAGTACATACATCTCTGTATGTGTTAACCCTTCGAAGGCACACCTCCTATAAGCGCTTGTTGGGTCAATCTGACCCAAGGCAGTTTATCGAATCATTTTATTGCGGTAAATATGCAATTTTTTATAGAAACGTTTTTTGTGGCGAATTATCCACATTTTATGGCCCTACTTTTTTTTTTACGACAACGAAAATGAAATGCCGAAATATTCGTTGCCATTAAATGCCATAAAATCTGTGAAAAAAAAATGGTTCGGGTCAAAACGACCCAGTGTGTACTCGGAGGGTTGATGCTTGTGTCACATTTCAATTCGTGGTCAGATCGATTATCCATACGGTCGAAGACTGCTAATTAGGGGAATTAGCACGAAAGAAATGATTCAGAATTCTTAAATATTCAATCAAGATTCGGGATTATTTGTGGATATTTCGTGATTCACATTTTTCTTGATTAATTAACGAAATTTTATTGAAACTCGTCCCGCACATTCCGCAGGGCGACGCAAACGTTTTCCCCGTGAATTTCCACCTAAAAACTATGAAAGACTGGCCTCTCGCGTCATATCCACGTCCAACGATTAGTGTCACCGGTAAATTTATTATTATCGCGTCACTCGATGAGATCGTCGTCGCGGTGATGCGAGATTTTAAAAACAATATCCAACGATCGTTGATCGGGATATGTCGATGTAATTATAACCAGTGCATGGAAGTTTAAGTTCCGATCAGATAAATCAGCCTCGATAAATCGTCAGGAATGTTTCGTTGCTGGCTCCCTTACAGCTTCGTAAATTTTCTCCATCGAATAGCTCTGGACCATTATACTTTATGGTGCACTACTTATGCATAATACTTTATCGCAATGGGTTCAGGATTGCGGAAGTTGGAGGACGATTTTTCGACAAATCGTTCCACTCTTTCCCTCTTCAGTTCCGTGATCAACCAAAAAATGCACATACACTTAAAATACACGTTTACAATACATCTTTATGTACATTTACCGAGGCAGTATTCGCGTCCACGAAATATGAAAACTCCAAAGGCCGAAGGAATATGCTTTCCGAGCAAGCATTCATTTCCGACTAGTTTAAAAGTGTTTTGACGTAAAACACGATCATTTCTCATATTTTTATCAATAGAGCAACGACGTCGTGTATAGCACGCATCGACGAACACCCGCACGTTTGATACAGTCTATTAGTCTCGTGTACGCGTTCCTATGTGTGTCCATTCTGATTTATCACAGGGTCGGACTTGGAGCTGAATTTTATAGTCTCGTTGTGAGATATTTGAAAAGTCATCCCGGAGGCTGCGTCGTATGGATTGTGAGTGACCAAATTTTTTTTTTTCCTTTTTTTTTAACTTTGAACATTTCGGTGTTGACAATGAACCAAAAGAATCAACATTGCGACGATCTTTCGACCAAAATTCACTCGATCGCTGGAAAGGAAATTAGAAAAATAGTTTTTGAATAAACAGAACCATTTATTTCGAGACAATGACGTGAAGATTCTCGAGAACGAAAATGTAATAATCGTCGTAATTAGTTATTCAATTCCATGGAGAAAATAAATCCCCTGGGTGGCCTCATAAAAACAGAAACGGAAAAAATTATACGCAGGAACGATGAAAAAAGAAATTGATGAAAAAAAAGAAAATGATTTAATTAAATTTCAATCTCAATGAAATTTCTTGGTCATAATATAAAATAAATAATGAGAGAATTAAATCAGTCGTCGGCATAGAATCTGGTCGTCGAAATTTGGGCACAAAGACAAATTCGTCACACACGCGGTGAAATGAATAAATGACGAAACCTTTTGACATTGATGACGAGCTAGTAATTTCCGGAATCCTCCAGCGACTCGAGAAATATGGGTGGAATGTTAAAACGTAGGAAACGTCATTGACGATGATTTCCGAGTACCTTGGAGTGCGTGGTTCAGAGTGGGGAAAATTGGAGTGAGAAAAAAAAAAGAAGATTTTTTTTTGTCGAATCGTGTAATCAGCTCTATTTTTTTGCCAATATTTTTATCACGTCTCGTGCGGCTCATTTTTTACGTCCTATCGCACACCAACATCAAGGTCAATTGTACGAAATAAATATTATGATACGCTAGCCTAAGGATTTAACGTAAATCTACCTTAAAACTTAAAATACGCGTATTAAGATCGAATTAATTGTTCAGACTTTGAGAGAGCTTACAGCGAGTACATTCATCCGATGATAAAAAAAAAATTGCATTATCCACGTCATTCGTGAGTACGAACGATTGGATGAGGTTTTTTTTCCTTTAAGCACCGGAGAAAAAACTTTGACCATACTTTTCGGTCTTTTCACTTATAATCTTCGTCGGTTCAGTCCATCTCGAGGTTTTTTTAAACACAAGGAATCGTGTGCTACGTGACTCGAGCAGACTCAGCCGCGTCTCCTCGGGGTTTTTTTCCTCGCGGAATATTCTTCTTTTTTCGAATAATTTCCTCGTTGTCAGACAACGTCGTACTTGATCGGTATGTGCGGTGGAGGCGAATTGAATACTATTCGACTCTGCGCAACGTACGAAGGCGTCTTTGGCACATTGAAATCAACGCTCGCTACTACGTTTTGATGATCGGTATTGAAAATCTCGTAATCCTCGTACGGTGCAACGTACTCGTACCATTCCTGACGCGCTGAGTACACAGTCATCCAAAAAGATACCGTTGCGACTGTAATTAACATAAAATAATGTAATATTTTGCACAAGCATCGATTCCCTAAATAATTCAATTTCATTTGAATTTTATTTATTATTCAATTTTATTTTTATCTCCATAATTATCTGATTTATTTTTTCATTTCATTTTCATAATTTTTTTAAATCGACCAGGGTGATTTTCATTTTCATCGTTGCAATTTTCAGTCATCGATTCCTCACTCATTAGCTATCGAATTAAAATACCACGTTGAATTCGAAAAGTGAAAAAAAAAATCGCGTCTTTCCATTCGGCTCAAAGTGAAATTTAAAAAATAGAAAAAATGATGGAAATTAAAATAAAAGTTCAAAGAATCGAGTTGCTTTTTTTGCTCGATGGAATAAACTATTCGAATTAACATTTTTTGGGAATTCGCATCATTGGAATGCAGCGAGCGATCCTTCCTCATTGTCTGATTTTTTTTTTTTTTTGAGGTATTTTTTGTCGATGTAAATTTTCGGTTGGAGAAAAAAGTTTGAATATTAATTTCGTTGCATTCCAACGATATTTTACTCCATCGTCGTGGGGACTTTCGTTTTGTGGGAATATTTCGATGGCCTCCTGGACCATGGACGTAAGAATATTTTTTAATAACTCGATTTACCTAAATACAAGCTGGACAGTGGTATGTACCAACTTGATTTGCTGTCTGCATCGTAATAAGGATCTTGGATCAAGTGGATACAGAGAGAAATGGACTGATCGATAATGCTAAACATTTGTAGATACAGCCAGGGCACAGCGTACTTTGGTCTTCTCTACAACAAAACGAACAATGAAATTCGAATGAGAATCATTAAAAGAAACTAAAGAAAAATAAAAAAAATTCGTGAAGAAGCAGAGAAAAGATAAATTGATGAAATTTCGTACGTCAACTTACACAAACGGTGCCCAGCGCCAAGAAAGCACTGGCCAATAACAAGAGGAAAGAATAGCCGAGAAAACACACGAGCACCAGTTGAGCTGTGGATGAGAAAGAATATGAAAAATCAAATAAAACACCGTATCCACTTTTACGAAAAAATTAACGCCTATTATCGTCTCCCTCGAGGTTTAAATTTAGCCTGGCAAATAATACTACGATGTCATCGCTGATACGACGTAATTAACATATACTCTTCGAAGTCTCGTGATTTATGATCCGTTATCATTATCAAGACAAAGTTCATGTCAGCTTGAGAAATAAATAAGAAAAAAAAGGATGGAGGTTGCCAATAATTGATTATTAAACTAATTGATTCGTTGGCGATGTAATTTTGTGAAATTTTTCATCCCACGCCCAAAACTTTAACCGGTTCGCCTTAATCCAATCGCCATAAACGTGTGTGCCCAGAATCCTAAAGTTAACTGAAAACAAATAATCAACCGGAAGTATCAAACGTTTACTGCTGTTCGTAAGCATCGTAAAAAAAATGGCACCATTTATTTCTAATTATCATCTGATAACGAACCCTACAATGCCTTATCAAATTTTATTGGTGTTATCTACGAACGCTCAAGCTAATTTCGTCGATCTCCTCAACTAATCCGCTCCGCGGAATCTACGATTCGAAGAAATCGCAAATTATCACACGCACGAGTTGCTTCTCAAAACGAATCGCAATTTTTTAAATTATCAAAAACACTCGTTTCTCTTTTGAATTTATCGTCGCAGCGATTAGTAATTAGATTTTCATGTTTTACCTCGAAATACCGATTTTCATTTCTGTCGTTTCGATGTTTTTGTAGAAAAAATACATTCAACTGGCATTCTCAAAAAAAAAAAAAAAAATCATTTAAGGGAAATAAGCGAGGAACGAAGATTTATTGATTTTGCAACTTTTCGAATTTGATTTTCATCAACGATTCGAACATTTCCCCAACTTCGTTGGTAGGAACAACAAAAATTCGTTCTCTAGCATTATTATTTATAGAACTCACAAAATTTTGGATAAAATTCATGTTTTTTTTCCTGTGAATCGGAAAACTCGAATAATCAATGAATTTTGGGGCTGGGCTAATAAAATGATTGAAAAAAATCGCTCCACAAGTAAAATCAGTGGAAAATAAAAAGTTTACCACATTTTTGTGTTTCTTGTTCGTTTCAGCGAAGATAAACGATGAGAGAAGTCTTTGTTGTGAGTTGTCCATGAATCGACAATTATGTCTCGAGAATTAGTAAGACATTTGCGCGGTGTTATTGATCACGTATATAAAATCTCATGTATACAATATATTGCAATCGGGTCACGTTTGTCCGTTAGAGAAACACGTACTCGTGTGTTTACTTCTTGGCGTAATACACACACGTAGAGAGAAGCTCGGGGAAGACTCACGAACGTGTAGGTACAAGAGAACTTGACTCACCTTGCTGGGCTATTCGAATATTTTTGAGAAACTGTATCCAATGGAGGCCTATCAACGACCACGTTTCGACAGACTCCAAAAAATCTTGATCGTCGTTTCTCGAGAAGAAATCGCTCATCAAAATGTTAATCATCAAAATCGAAGCAGACTGTAAGCAAAAAACCAACTTTATTTTCACTTTCTTTCGCATTTTGTTTTCAGTTACAAAGAAATTTCAATTTTTTGGTGAAATAAATCATTTTTTCTTGTCGCTCTTCCGCGAGAAGCTGCGTGCACTGTGCACTCGATGGGGAATAAAAATGTGAAAAAAGTCTCAGATCGCGGAAACCGGGATGCGAAATTGACACATATTTATAAATAGATCGAAGGCCGTGCACAATTGCGAGAGCAAACTGTACTCGAATCTCATAAAACGTCAAAAATATTGCAATTTTTGTGAACAAATAAAAAAACACGATTTTCCACGTTTTTTTTTTTTTTTTTTTAAATTATTAAACACAAATTTGCGATAAAAAACGTACCAGGCCGAATGCACCAATTATCCTCGATGCAGTTGTCAACGTAATACAATGGAATTTCATCATCCTGATTGTTTTTCAATATAAAAACAACGACAACTCAATAACTTTGTAATTTTTGTCACTCGCTTTCTCTGGCGTTTACGACTGAGAAATTTGTCGGAGCACCAAACGTAAGATGAAAAAAAAATCGGAGTACTATTCGAGCCCGCGGTCTCGAACACACTGTCGTCTTGTGATAATGATTCTAGCAAGAAATGTAAACATGCACACATGGCCCCGTATAAATGTAACCATGGAAACGTAAATGTTGGTTCAACGACGTTGGAATCTCGAAAGATTTTTTTAAATCAATATTATTATTGTTCTTATTATTATTATTGTTGGAATTATTAATAAAGATTGTTCAGTACACGTTTTCGTTCGGGTTAATGAAATCGTCAGTGGCAAGTCAAGGAAGGGGCAAGATTTTCACTCCAGAACGTGCAAGTTCAACGAAGTTTGTCAATATTTTGACTAAACGAACGAATACGTCAAAGAACATGTTAAATTCGCTGGCCTCGTTCGACACGTATTCACACAATTAGTGCGGTATTTTATGTCTTTTACGTATTTGCTTTGTGCTAAATGCGGCTCGAAATTTCACGGAATTCGAAAGCCACTGCCTATTTCCGATCTGACAGATTAATACTACGAGAACAATTATTTATATTATTTATTCATTCCGTTGAGCTTCAAAGTTTCTTTATCTCGAAAATTCTAAACCTAGGATTAATTATGTGCTCAATAATTATAATATTATTGTAGTTACTGCTCTTAATTATTCGAGGCATTGTGATAAGAAAGAAAGGAATAGATTAATTAGCCGCTAGGTATCGCGTTTTGGATGACATTTCTTCTCGCACTTTTATTAATTAATGAATGAATGAATAATTAATGAAATATTCCGGTGAGTAAAAAGAAACGCAAATTCATTTTTTATTTTATTTTGTTAGTTTATTTATTTATCTGCTCCGTTTCGGAAATCCAGTCGTCGTCATAGTTACGTTTTCTAAAAACTCTGGCAATTACTGTAGTGACATTTAAAATGCAACGTTGTAAATTTCAGGAACGTACAAATTCTCGTGAGAATTTTGATTCCACAGCTCTTCAGTTTTTGGCAGAGTTTTGTAAAATTATTATATTGCCTGCGATTATATCGATAGTCGTTGAATTTTATTTTAGGTCAGCAGATGCTTTCTCTAGTCGTTGTTTTTGTTACAAACATGACGACGATAAACATTCATTACTTTATTTACTTTGTTCGATCACTTTAAATGGAATTCACTCGTTCCTCGTGAATATCATTGAAAAAATCGTCTGTCCCTACACATGGGAGCTATGCGCATGCCCGCAGCATGGAAAGTCGGTGCAGAACAGTCAACACGTGGGACTCCTCGTGGTCGCGCCGAGAGTATCGAAAATATTGTAACGACGCTTTTTGTAACCTTTGATTGTTCAGTGTATCAACGAGTGACTGGATTATTGTTGGTGCTCTGGAGGAAAATCATCAATGGGTATTCAAGACATGGATATTTGTTTGAACATCTCGAGCGGCACGTCAGCTGGTGCGCCGACAAAAGTAAGTTTGAGGTTAGGAATTCTTTCGAACTCGTGAACCGTCTGTCAGAGTTGCAGGCAAATAATAATAACTCGTTATTGATCGTGACGGTAAATCCCATTATAGGTTCATCGAAATAAATCAGGCTTTTTCAAGCCTCAAGTCAAGAGACTCGAGAAAAAACTAAAACGTGAGAATCAGAAAAACGACAACGAAACGAATGAAAAATCTCCCAAAGCCACAATTTCGAGTACGACCAAAAATTTAAAGAATCAGAGAGTAAAGCAAAAATCACTCGCAGCCATAGTTGCGAGAAATGCAGCGCAAGTAAAAAAAACGAACGAAAAATTAGCGAGGATCAAAAAATCGGAAAAAGAACCGAACGACAATGTCTCGATCCCAGCGGCAAAGACGACGAGCCAAAAACCAGCTGTCCAAACGCAGGCAAGTAAACCTTTGGTGTCGTTTTCCGAGCCGACCAAAGAAAACGCGCTCAAAACAATTTTGGCAAAAGCCAAAATTCACGACGAAGGTAAACCCAAGAAATCTCTTGCCGATTTATTCTCCAAGAGTAACGAATCGAAAGATACGCACGCAAAACTGTTGCCCGTGCTCCCCAGAACAGACAACGGCGGTGAAAAAATGGCAAACACGTTTCCTCATGCGAGAAACGTCATTGAATCCGAGTCCGGAGAGTCGCATTTCAATCGGAAAGAAAACCGGAACCAGAGTCGGAATCGAAACAAAAATCGCTTCAAAGATAATCCCAGATCCGAAGATAAACAAGAAAATTCTCGTCCGAAACCAGCGGGTAAAATTTCTTCTCTATTCGGCAACAATCCGGAAGTCCCCAACATTGGTCAGAGACTGGTGAAGCCTGTGAACGAAACTGTGTTCAGTAAAACAACGTTCGAGGAGCTCGGCATTCATTCGTACAGCATTTCGAATCTAGAGCAAAACATGGGAATCACAAAAACCACGACGGTCCAACAGAGAGCCATTCCCGTGATACTCTCCGGGAAAGACGTTCTCGTCCGTTCGCAGACCGGATCCGGCAAGACGCTGGCCTACGCTCTTCCCATTGTGGAAACGCTGCAGCGGATCAGACCGAAGCTGATGAGAAACAGTGGCCTGCGAGCGCTCGTTGTTGTGCCCACGAGAGAACTCGCTCTCCAGACTTACGAGTGTTTTCTGAAGCTCGTCAAGCCATTCACTTGGATCGTCGCTGGTTATTTGGTCGGTGGAGAAAAGAGGAAAGCGGAGAAAGCTCGACTACGAAGAGGCTGCACGATCCTCGTCGCGACTCCCGGTCGCCTCTTGGATCACATAGAACACACAGAATCGCTGAAATTGAACGCAGTCAAATGTTTTGTGCTCGACGAAGCCGATCGAATGCTCGACATGGGATACGAGAAAGACGTCTCTGGAATAGTCCAAGCGCTGAAGAAACAACTCGGAGGAGAGTCAGAAACCTGTTCCTACGATCCTCTCGCCCTCGTGAGGAGCGGACGAACGAAAGTCGATGCAGATGCAAAGGAAACGGAGAGCACAGCAGCGATTCCCGAAACACCAGGAGCCGACGATGGACACTGCAGCGACGAGGAGCAAACTGAACCAACCGACGAATGCGAAGAGTTCTCTGACAAGCCCGAATATCACTCCGGAACCGACAGCGACAACGATGACCAAGAATTTCTCATCCGGAAGAAAAAGAATCAAAAAGAAATTCCAACAAAACGAGAAGCAACTAACGAAAAAGTTTCACCAGAAAAAACCGACGAAAAAAATCAGACGGACGCTTCTCCTTCCTCTTCCAGGCAAACCGTTTTACTCTCCGCCACTCTGACAGCTGCGGTAGAAAAGTTAGCGGGTCTAACTATGACCGATCCGGTATTCGTTGATGCTGCACAAGACAATTTGAATCAGGTCGGCGGTAATTTGAGCGAAACCAACGAAGATCTCGTCGTACCGCAGAGTGTCACTCAGAGCTACGTCGTCACACCAGCCAAACTGAGAATGGTCACTCTCAGTGCTTACATCGCTGGAAAATGTCAGGTATTTGAAAAACTTGAAAATTCATCAACGATTTTCGAATTCGCGTCATTCGAGCGGAAGGAATTTTTTTTTTTTTTTATCAGAGTCCAAAATTTATTCGCACTTTTGTTCCAATGACTGGACGAGCTTTGCTCTGCAACTGGAAAAAATTGATCATAGGGAAATAAATCGAGGCAAATTATTGAAGAGTTTCTGATTTTTTTCGAAAATTCTATTTTATCGTTTTTTTTCCTATTTTTCGAATTTCAGTATCGACGACATCAAATGGGTATTTATTTATTTATTTATTGAATTATTATCTCAGATGGCTGGACAACACAAAATATTAGTTTTCATGGCAACCCAAGACATGATTGACTACCACGCGGACATATTATCGACCGTTCTTGGGAAGCCGAGGGACGACGATGACGAAGATTCGGAGCCTTTGGTTGACGTTGCGTTTTTCAAGCTTCATGGAAGTATGTCGCAGAAGGAGAGGACTGAGGTTTTCAAAACGTTCCGGAAGGCTCGAAGTGGCGTTCTTCTATGTACGGTAAGTTTGTCACTCATTTTTAATCGTTCAGAACGTTTAAAATGCATTTTTCCATTGTTTTCTATTTCGAACGTTTTTTCTTGAGTAACTTTGAACTATTTATTTAATGAAAACGAGAAAAAAATGAGACAATAGCGAGATTCGATTTTTACGGTGAAACAAAATTGATAAAAATTCACAAATGCCCGCAGACTTACGGAGCTAACGCTCGTAAATCTCAGGCTTCATGGGCTTTATTCTTTCACAGCGAAATTTAGTAGTATCCACCGAACCCACGCTGCGTCAAGAGCTTGAAAATTATGAGCTCTCACAAGGCTTTCGTAACGAGTTTAATTATCATTCCCCAGTCATCAATAGCCTTGATGATTTCTTTTCTCCTCGAGTTCCATCCCTTAAGTCATACATTTTTCCCGACATGCTCATTGACTCGAGGCTCCTCGCTCCTTCGTTTCCGACTCGCTAATTACAAATCCAAAAGTTTCTTTATTTTTTTAAACGGAAAACTCTCGTATGGGGAATTAGAAAAAAATTCTGCGTCAATTTTGTAGAGCATGGAATTAAAAAAAAAAAAAGAAAAAAAAAACGAAATTCGATGTTTTATTTATTTACGGGATTCGGGAGACATAATTGCAAAGAAACGAGGTGTAAAGTCGCGAATCCCATTTATAGGCTCCGCAGGGCGAACGGAGGAAAAAAAAACACGAGGAATATAGTTTCCTGTTTGTAATGAAAGTTGGATTTTCAACGTACGTCAAAGATCGTCATTTATCTTCACCTCGAAGTGAAAAATCGATCGAGAATTTTTTTTCACACTAGAATTCCTCGCCAACGACTTATGTCGTCGTCGGGCAGTCGATTCGCTTACGCAATCCATGTTTCATTCATTATATCGAGTCCTTCGGTCGAGCGTTCAATGCCACCGTTATTCCGTTATCCATCGATCCGGCTTCGATTTCAATTTGCTAGAAAAAAAATTATATTACGGTGCAAATACCATCGGTGAGAGAAAAACACTTCACAGATCGGTTACGTGCGTATGATCCACTCTGGATGAGTTCCTGGTCGCTCTTGTGCTTGGATATGTAATTTTTACAAATCTCGTGTCGTTACCCAAAGGCTTGATCGCTTGAAGTTCCAAATCCTCAAGAAATTTTGAATTTTTAGTTTATTCTTTGAAAATCCTTCACGAGGCTTGGAAAAAAAAAATTTGAAGAATTGACAATGTGTCTTTTCAAAATTAGGGAAACCAGATTTGCTTTTTCTGTTTAGTTTGTTTTGAAAATTTGATGGAATTGAAAAATTGAATCAATTTTCAAAAGAGACTGAATCTAAATGTTCGGTCGCATTTTTAATCGTTTAAAAATCTCCGCCCACGTTTTGTCTCCCGACCCAGGGATTCTCATACCAGACACGAAATTTATTCGGAGCGTTATTAATTTTCCTCCGTTGAGACGAGCCGAACGTCCTGAGAGTCTCTCCAGCCCAGCATGCTAGAGAGAAAGAGAGAACGTGCAGTAGAGCGAACGCTTCTCATGATCTATGGCCCGAGTGAGATGTTCTGAGCGGCTATCCGTTTCCGATCAACGACGTCCCCGTAAACCGTTGGCTTTGCGGCTTCTCCCATCCTAAACGATCTTACCTTTTAATCGCCATCATTAATCCCCTTCACCTATATTTCAGGGGGGCAAACCACCTTAACATATTTTCAATTCAGTGGCTATGTTCCTACATCTTTTCTATTTCATTGTCGCTATTAAATAATGAGACGATTTACGAACTTGAATCTCGCCCTTTTCAACGTTCATATTCAATTTGGCATTTTCCGAGTATCATCGTTTGGACAGAAAGACAAAAAAAAATTACAAAGTTTATTTTGCACATTTGAAAAATACTCGAATTTAAATTAATCCGTATTTTTATGGAAATGAAATTTTTCTGCAATTCTTATTTTTATAATTTCGTGTTTTCCTCAATGTAAAAAATATTTTTGTATATTTTTTATGTCACTGAAGTTTGCAACATTGAGCTACAACTAAAAATACAAATTCTATTGATTCTTTGTTCAATTTCAAGAACCATGACCATTTTCGTTAAGATTTTGGGTTTCGATGCCGAAAAAATATCGTTTCATTGTGCTGACGAAATATTGAATAAGAATCTTTCGATCTGCTCAAGAAATAACGGAATTTCGTTGCAGTCCGACGATGCAAACTTCAACATTGTTATTTAATTATTGATTGAATGTAGTAGTAGTAGTAATGGAGTTTTTCCCATGCATACCCTTCTCGGGTTTTTACATGTTCGAGTTTTTTTTTTTTTGTTTTTTCCACAGTTCTCATTATCTCACAATTTTTGTTATTATCTCCCAATTTTTCTTTTTATTCCACACTACTTAACTCGATGGACCTACTATTTTACGTGGGTTCCGAACCACAGAGAGTACAGCTTGGGACACTTAGAAAAATCCATTGGTGTCGGCGGCGGGAATCGAACCCGGGGCCCGCTGTGTGGGAGCCGGGCTCGTTACCACTGAGCCACTGCCTCTCTTATTGATTGAATGTTTATTCCGTTTAAATTGTAAAATTCATTCGGAAATTTGAACTTATTCGAAACTCTTTGTTTAGCTGTTTTTTTTGGCTCTCGATCGACTGTTTCTGAAACGTCGATAATTTGTTTTATGAACGTAGCCACCCTGGCTTCGTTTTTTGTTTTGTTTTTAATTTTGTGTCCCTTTTTGGTAAGCCATTAAAATTGGAAATATATCCTCCGTGAGGATTCGGACGAGATGTTTGGATTCATAATCTTCGTGTTCGACGATACTTATCTGCCTGAAAATATGGGTCATTCATAATATTTCTGGCGCCTGTGACCACGGGGCTCACACTGTGAGCTCGGTCAGCTCGTCGCTTCGTCGTAGTCTCTTGAATGAATTCTCTGATACGCGAAATAAGTTGTGAGTTTTGTGAGATGCACGAATTAGTAAAAAATGAAATAAAATTTAAAAAATGAAGAAAAAATTTGAAACAAAAAGTCGAAATGAGAACTGAACGAAAGGGAAAAAACGACAGGACTGTAACGACCAACAGTTGAAAGAAGAATCGACGTATAATCGTTTCGTGAAGGAATTTTTGTCCAGTAGGTTCCATGGGGTTGCAGTCAACCCCCCATCGATCCAGAACTCCTCGAACCCCCATCAACTCGATTATTTGTGTTCTGGAATTAGAACTCTTGCCCGAGATACAATTTTTAATGGAAAAACTTGGTCACAATTATTTTTAGTGTCCGAATTGTTCGTGGGGCAGAAAATTCGAAAATTTTTCCATTTTTTTGCTTTTTATGTAAAAAAAAATTGTTTCTCTGCACGAAATTAATTTATGGGCTCCGAGAGACTTTGAAATTTTTTCAACACACGACCGAGGGGTCGCCGTTGACAAACGCATGAAGTAAGCTCCGGGTCCCAGAGACCCAGTGTGTCAATGCAACGACCAAAGTGTTTGAAAAAATTCATTTTTATTGCAACTTTTACACGAAACTTTTTCGATGAAATGTTCGACCCAACGTTCAACCCAAGGTCTCAATTTTAACAAATTTTGGCAACATCCCGAACGTTGAATAAATTTTATCTTTCCCCCTTAAAACGTCATTCGAATAAATAAAAATACGAAAAATCGATGAATTATCGGTCAACAATAAATCAAATGTTATTTTCATTCGCCTGGGCTGGCCAAGGCGATACTGAATCATTTACTAGCCAAACATAGAGACAACACGAGATCCAGAACTAAAGTGTACTTGTGTTCAGTACACTACGGGACATGACGAACGGGACCGCTCTCAAACGTTCGCCGTTGGGGTCCACAGCAGGTCCTCGTCGCGTTATACATACTTTTATTTATATATTTATATATTTACATATTTACATATATTCAGACATATAAATATGTTTATGTATATATCAGCGGATTTCTTGAACCACGAGATCAAATATCTCGCTCGTGCTTCGAGAATTTCTTGTTTTATACAGCGGTAGGGTGCTGGTGAAACGAGAAATCGACGCACAGTTTGTAAGACATTTGTAGTCGGTCTGACCGACGAGCTCCTGCGGCTTCCCCGCCATACTGTGAACATGCTCACTGCTGAATCCTTTTCCTTCTCTTTCTATTCTCCCAATTTTTATCACTTTCCGAAGCAGGTGCTGCTCCAGCAACAATTATGCATCTTCGTATAATTCTCCATCAGCCCTGGTCCCTAAAATCATGAATTTCAAGTTAATGAGTATAATAATTAGGCAAATGAGTCTGGTCTCCGTTTGCTTCAATTTTTAAATAATTAAACTTTGAGATTTTCGAGTTTGTTGAATTTTTGTGGATTCAGATCTTTTTTTTTTGTTTTTCGCTTCTTGCGATCCAGGACGTTGCGGCCCGCGGATTGGACATGCCACAAGTTGATACCGTCGTCCAGTACACCGGTCCTCTCTCCGCTCGCGATTACGTTCATCGTATCGGCAGAACCGCACGAGCAGGAACTTCCGGTGCGTCTATAATATTTCTCACACCATCTGAAATCGATTTCGTACGGATGCTCGAGTCTCGAAGGATCAGAATCAAACAGGAAAATATGAACGACCTTCTTGACAAACTTATGGGACCCTTGTCCAAACATCACACTGTCGAGGCTACGGCTACAGCTCTGCAGAATGAATTTGAGAATCTTGTTATCGAGAACAAGAATATTCATACCAAAGCTTGCAAAGGTAAGTTCGAGTTTTATTTTTATTCGCACTCGAGGCTGAGAAAACATTTCGCAATAATTAGACGATCTTTTTGGAGGATTAAGTTTAAAAAGTTTTGGGAATGGAAGAGGCGGGAAGGAAAGAATGGGGCGAGTGAATTTTTACGTTGTCGAAATAATGGATTTATTATCGTAGCAAATAAATTTCTCCTGCTGCCTCCACCTCGCTAACGACCCTAATGGCTGTATAAGGATGGCTTGGCAAACAAGATCATCCCTCCTCGCTCATAGACTATGTAAATATATCCGAGTGTTTCGACGCGAGGAAGCGAACGAATGGAGAAACGAGGGAGGGTTGAGAGGCACCCCTCAATAATACCTCGTGTGGGGTCGATTTTGTACGCGAATCCTACGAGGGTAGTGACTACGAAATTGGCTTATGGGTGCTACAGTATTAATACGTTATACGGTATTACGTCCTACTCGAGGAAAGAGTCAATTTGCTTTTGTCACGAGTCGAAAACGAATCAAACCTGGCTTCGTTACTTCATTACAGCGAGTTCGACGTGTTGCCAATTTATTTTTCCTCGCAGACAAATATTCACTCTCCCCTTAGAATTTATGCTGGAAAATAACAAAAATTTCGAGCATGAAAATCCTCCGGAAATTCATTCTCAAGGTTTCTGGACAAAAAATTCAAATATTTGATTAAAAAAAATTCTTTGTGACAATGCGCGAGAGGATAACGAAATGAACAGGAAAGAAAAACTGAATAAAATCCATCGGCAGGCCAAGGCTATTAATCTTCCCGAGAGAGAGAGAGGCTTTTCCAATTCCCACACTTGGTCCTTCGTCTCAGGAAGTTGTGTGGCCCTTTCTCGACTGCTTTACACGAAGGTTAGCCACGACTTTTGAGCTGTTTGCTCCAATGGAACGAGAGAACGTTGACTGACGCTACACGGCTAACCACTTGACCATACCGCGCGTCCTACGTTTCCCGGCATTGATAGATTAATTGTCGATCAAGCCCCTCCATACAAGCATGTGTACACTTTTGCGAGAAGCTGCCTTCGTCCTTGAACCCAAAGGCCCCTGAGATCCGGATGCATTTTCATTCGACCATCAAAGTCTCATACAGCCAAGGAAAATCCCTCACCCATTTTTCACACTCTTCATTAAAACATTCTCCAGATTTTCATCACCCTCGCGTCTTAATCCCTTTGCCCTCGTTTTTTTCCTTTTACAACTTCCTACATTAACTCAAGCCCAACGAATCTTACGACAAACACATCGAATTGGAACTCTCCGCAAGACACTTTGTGTCTTCGATTAATTCTTTCTTTTTTTTGAGAAAACTTTGACAAATTAGTCGGGAAAAATTCTGGTCTCGAAAAATTCTTCGTTAATGAACTTTGATTAGCGTGGCGCGTTTTTTTTATTTATAGAAACTTTGATCGTGCAAATCTCTAAATTTCGCTTTCGTTTATTGTTTTTTTCTTGATCCGATTCATTTTCCGATAAATTCAATGTCTGGCTGATGAAATTATTCGATTCTCTTGACGGTTTTATTTATTTTCGTATTAATAAATAGAAAAATCGATAAAACGATCTACCGGCAATTTTTATTTTTTGAATTTACAAAATGTTGATAAAAAAATCTAAACACGATAAAAGGAATATTTCTGGATCCTGGATCGGGGGAATTTTCCTTAAATTCTCCAAAAAGCTGGAAAAAAACGTGCAGTTCCGTTTGACGATAAAATTTCGAGACATTTTGAAATAAAAAATTTCTTTCAACCTCAAAATTTGGCAAAGTCCAATCTTGAAATTTTACCAAGAGAGAAATGCAATCGAATTCGATCGTTAAAAGTACACGTGCATAGTTGCCAGGGACGAAGCAGCAAGGGAGAAGGAAATAGGGGAATCGGGACAGGAGAAAATCTCGCTAATTCGTAACATTATCGCCTCGATAAAACCGAATGGCCCTTAATAACGTGTGTAGCAACTGTATTCTTCAGTTACTGAACAAACCCAACACACCCATATCCACACAGCCCTCCAATTCACTACACACGCTCTCCCACTCGACCCTATATCGTATGCCACTCGCCACTAACTTAAGGGATTCATCCACTCGAACCCCCTACATATAGCGAGAGAACCGCCACCCTCTGACACCAACATCTCCTTGTATGTGGCTTGATGGTCCTTGCCACACTCTGTTCGACGTAATACTTTTTCCCCCCTCTTCAGCTTCAAATAATTCAAGAAACACGAAAAAAATTCTTGAAATTTCCATTAAATTTTCATTCATTTTTTTTTCTCCAATTCCGCAGATTTTTTCCAAACACTTTTTTTTGTTCATTCGCATGGAGGAATCTGCGGAAATATTTGTTTAGTTTTTTGTCATTTTGGACGATGTCAAATATAACGAATTTACAAAATTCGCTTTCATTCTCAATTACTTAGTCATTTTGGTTGAATTAAAAAAATTATAATCGAACTTCAACGCTTGATTCACTCTTCAATAAAAATTCTGTCTCACGCCTCAACTTCACACTCTACGTTCTTAATCTTCTTCCTAACTAATTGCATCCTTTTCCTCTCGCTCTCATTCCTTTGTTAAACAGCCTGACAATCTTCTCTGCGTCCAAGTACTTTTTCACTTTCACTACCTTCTACTTGATTATTTTCCCTCCACTAGGTGGAGGCTCATCATCAGCCATCGAACCGTGAAGTCATTAATACAATCGTGCACTTTCCTACCTAATTTTCTCGGAATATTTAATGATGGAATGTCAAATTACGTTCATGCACTTCACTTGCCATCGTTTTGTAGTTTTTCGTCCTTAACGCCTTCAAAAATTAAATTACATCGATCCGGGAGGCTTATCAGGAAAAAAAAACTGTCAATAGATTTTTTTTTCTACGTTGGAATTTCGATCGATTTCCAGTGCCTCATAAATATCGAAAGTCCGATTTTTTGTTTTTTTTTTTGTTCGTTGAACGAGAGCGAAGTCGAATAGAGTGTAGGCGAGGCATTGGCGCGTTTCAGGGGTAGAAACAAGAAGCGGGCCCAGTGGCGGGAGGGAGATTACGAGGAACCACGGGGCACCGACACACAATCCGTACCACTGAATGTGCCTTCCGCCAAAACCACTTACGCTTTGTGGTGAAGAGACTCTTAACAATACGATACAGGATACAAATACAATAAGACGCAGTTACATCACTTAGGAACAATACCAGCTCGCGGCTCTTTCGACTCCTCCGCGCAACCCCCTTACTCTTTCTTTCCCAACCCCCTTACCTTTCTCTCGCTTTTTCTTCTTCAACTATCTACGTCAGCCGGTCCCGCCCTCCCCCAAACTTCAGCTCTCCGCTTTCTCCTACGCCATACTACTCGAGATTTATGTGTTAAATGGAGAAAAACATTTCTCTTTCATGCCAACGCTATTCAACTATATACTCGAGTTCTTTACGCGCTTTGCTATTTCCGCTCTGAGCTTGATTTACCGCTAAATATAAATATAAAAACAAACCTCTATTTTCATTAAAATAATACCTCCGATAAAACATTTTCACAATAATCGTTATTCCAGGCGAGGCTATCATTTCCAACTCGAAATACTTGCCCTGCAAATATTTTTTAATCGTTTCACGTTTTTTGCAAAACTCTTTCGAATGAAGCAACACGCTCAAGGGCTTTCTAACATTTTTTTACGAGTAGCCCAAAGTTTTTTTTTACGTAGAAACACGAAAGTTTTACATTTTTCAATTTTACAGTGTGACACAAAAAAACCAGTATCGTGCCCCGTCGTTGTTACCATTTCATTTCGTATTTTTAGCGATTTAGAAAAAAATAATAGAAATTTATCGAAATGTTTGGAAAAGAAATTTCATTAATTGAAGTTCGTTCGTTCGAAAGCAGTCTTTTAGAATTAAGACTCTTCAAGGAGGCATCGCGAGGAAATAAAAAAAAAACTTTTATTTCATTTTTTTGTAAAATTATCGAAGTTTTGTTTCATTTATTTCTTTCGTGTTCTCTACTCTCTTTTTTTTTAACATTTCAATTTCCTTCAATGAGTTCTTTCCTTGAATAAGCTTTTGATTTGCTAAATAGTTTATTTTTCGGTGGATTTATTTGAGACTATGATCGAGTGGAATTAGCAACAGTTGTGCGGACGTTTTTAAAATCAAATATTGTGGCTTGAAAATTGAGGGCTTGAGTGGGGTCATGAACGATGAAATTTTCGCACGTTCTCCAAATGGTTGGTCGTTGAACGAACGACATGAGGGCGCGATCATATCGCCTCAGCATATGTTCCAGTTCTCTCAGGATCGCTGTACCCTCGGGTTTCTCACCCTCGAACACTGTACGAGCAACCAGGGTGAATTCTCTCTCTCTCTCGGTTTCTCTGTTGATTTCCCCCTTCCTGACAAGCTCCAGGACAACGATAATGGAGCAGTTACACTTGACTTGAGGCGACTCTGTTAATGCCCCTTTATTAAGGGACTACCATAGGTGTGATTCGAAAATTCGTGGCTTTTCAAGTCCCTTACAAAATGCGCAATTTCTTGCTCATTCGAGCTCCAATCGTCAAATGTCTTTCCTGCCACAACGGAAACGATTAAACGATTGAAACAAAAAAAAAACAGCGAAATTTTCACTTGACAAAAAATCTACAGAATTTCTCCCGGTTTTTCTTTTCTCTAGCTTACGTTTCCTGGATACGTTTCTATGCGAGTTATCCTCGAGATATGAGAGAAGTCTTCAACCGCAAGGAACTGCATCTCGGACATTATGCCAAGAGCTTCGCCTTGAGAGATCCTCCGCAGAAAATCGGGGGAATCGGCAAAACTCTTCGCGACAACGAATCCTCCAAGCCACAACACAATAACAGGCTCAGCAACGAAAGGTTCGTTTTCTTTTGTTTTTTCAATCATGAAAATTAAGCTGCTTCACTATTTACTCCGGATTTATTTCGAGGAATGCATCACATTTCCTCGAGCACTGAAATTTTTAAAAATCGTGAGAAATGCGAAAAAAAATTGGGTGATCTACGATTTTTCGACAAAAAAAATGTCTGTCATTTTTTTTTATTGGTACGGTGCGAAAAAGTTATTAACGAATTGCTCGAGCCAACGAATCGTTCCCTGTAAAATGAAGCAATCATTTTTTCTCTCCTGTCAAAATGATTTTTTCATTATTTTTTTATGCCCCACGTCCTGGTGATTCCTCAAAAAATCTGACATTCGAAAACGACGTTTCTTGAGGAATCGCGAAACTCCAGGAGCGTTTGCGATTAGTCAAAGATGACTCGGGGATTGTACAAATAGTTTCATCTCGTCGAGCAGTGGTTCGGTGTTCCTTTCGGTATTTGAATTCTCACGCATGCTGGATTACGGTATTAATGAAGGAGACACGGCTGGGTTGACGCTGTAAGAGAATCAGTGAGCTCGAAACGTTCGGAGAGACGAGCTCCAGATTGCGTAGAGCAGAGAACATTGTCAACGATATTGCGAAGCGAACACGCTTGACAAAAGACGATGGACGTTGAGACGAGGTTGACGAAAGACCGGAGAGAGATTCTAGCTCCTCATTCTCCAGCTATGACGACTGTCACCTCTTCCTGTGCTCTGCTCATCGCTCTAGATATTCTACCGGGGAGCTCTCCGTAATAACCACTCAAACGTCAAAATCCTCTCCTCCACAAACTCGAGCCACATTCGTCATCCACAGGACCAAGTCGACCTCGGCCGTGTATCCCCTTGCTTGCTCGTTCTCCTGTCCCTTTACTCACCTGTATTATCGCCT